>CM076569.1:907915876-908575876 GCA_034641835.2 Pinus albicaulis | reverse complement strand
CTGTCTGATAGTATAGGAATCCAAATCCTAAGTTATAGGAAAAAGTGTAGTTTTTCCAAAACATTGTTCCTCCATTCTACATGAGTGCCTATATAATGGTTGTTGTCTGCTTTACCTTTGATTTTACATCTATGGGATGGAAATGGACCATTGAAGACCCTACTCCCATACAAATCTATCATGACATACTATGGGAATCCAAATTCTGACCTCATTTCGACAAATTTTCCATGGATTTATTCTACTTATCCACCAAAATGTCTTTGATGAGAAGGCCCCTAGACTTTCCCCTCAAGCTAACAATGATTTATTACCAATAGGGAAATGGTTTGGAGAGGAATCCTTACTTATATTTGGATATTTGGAAGTCTTTCCAACCCTTATGTGTTACCCCTTTATGTTCCTGATAATCTCATAGCCTAAGAAATAACTTACCAAACTGTTGGGAATGGCCTTTCAAAGTTTTTTAAAGATGCTAAAAAGACGATGTGGCCTACCTTTCCTATTTCGTATGGTGTTTATGCCCTTGAAAATTTCAAGCATGTTGGTCTTGAAATTGCATAAATTCAGTGTTTAAATTTCCCATTTATGCCTAATAGACAATATGATCCTAATGATACTGCCAATAATGTCATAACACAGGAAAATATCAGACAATTTATGCATGAGCGAGACAAGTTTGATGATTTATTTGAAACAAATTCTTCCTATGCATAGGTTGAGAAATTAGCAGCAACACAACTTATTCATGAAGAATTGGCTAAGTTTAATCAAAATAGGAATAAAAGGATAACTCATTTTCCTTTGGATTTTTTTTGAATTCCTCAACAAAATATAAAACGTGATAAAGTTGTGTTCGCTTCAGCAAAAGATACTAATACATCTATAGCCAAAGGGACAAATTCTTCATCCATTGCACATACTCAAGAGACTCAAACAAAAAACAAATTTAATAGGATATGGGAGGAATTAAACCAAGCCATATAAACAACAAAGCCTCAATATTTGAAGACTCCAATGCAAGAAAAGATTCCACAAACCCCCGAAGTTAAAGGAAATACCTTGCTCACTATCGGGGCTTCCGATAAAGCTTTGGATATAGATGATTTAGAAATTACCCTAGTATTTTTAACCTTTGAGGTCGTTTTGAAATTCGAAGAAATACCTCCTCTTTATGTGTTTTATAGTCCTAAGCATAGAGTTGTGGTCAGTTGACAGAGGAAAAGAAGGAAAGTTGAACAAACCCAGGCCTTAGTCCCTAGTAATGCCTCTTTTGAATTAGTTTGGAAAGATCCTCAAGAAAACCCTACAGGAGATCTCAATAGGCTCTCACAGTTTGTTGGAGTATATGGCACTGCTACTATTAACAAAGATTCTGAAGTAAGCAACTCCTAAAGGAGAAAGATGAAAGAATCATATAGCTAGAATATGGTATGAAAATGAAAAGAGAATTATTGAACAACAATGGCAAGCTTAGATTGCAGAGCTGGAGAATAATTTCAATGACTTAAATCTTCAATATGAAGCTAATTTGAAAAGAAAGGACACACAAATCTTGGAACTTCAACAAAATATTGAGAAACTGAAAATAAACCCTGAGATAACTAAATTTAGGAAAGATTCAGGAGAACTAAACACTCTCCTTTCTCAAAAACATGTCATTTTCTCCCAGAAAGTGGCCACTATCAATGACTTATGAAAATCAAGTGATTCATTAGTGAATCAATTTTTCTGAGATGAGGACATACTATGGAGAGGTTGAGGATAAGATTTTTTGTTACATATTATGGCAAGATAGTGATGTAGGGAGATCACTTGATCTCCCTAGAATTGAGGAATCACAGAAGGATATCGTTTTCAATGAATGGGAAATTAAAATAAAGCATGCAGAAATGGCGATTTTCAGTGCTAAGAAAATTTCCAACAATCTCATTGAATCTATCAGTGATAGTCTACTACAAGCAAAATTGATCCAATAATTCCCTAAAGGTACTTTTCCATATGTTAAATTGTTAACCAAATCATGTAAATATTTATCGAAAAATAAGGCTGAAAGCATAAAAAATATATCAAAGGTTGACCTAGAATTCCATTGGTATTACTTGGTTAAGCCTCATAGTTAGTGGCTTATGCTGAGGTGTCTCTCTAACATGACTACTCATCTCCTTCCAACACTTAGAGATGTAATATTCATGGGAAAAATGTGCATCCAACCTCATCATCCACAATAATTAAAACCAATGACAGATATACGTGAAATTCGATAGAAAATGGGAGAAAAACCTTCATCTCAGTCATAGTCATATTATTACAACTGGAATCTATTATTTTCTTTTACTGTATTTAAGGATGGTTTGTTGAAACCACTCCAGTATTTTATGATACTTTACTATTTTTTTATTCTCATTAGAAACTATAAATCCCCTTTGTTGATGTGAAGAAGGGATTTTGAATTTTTGGAAGAGAGCTTTTGGTTTGCATTACTGTAGCTTCAAGTAATCTTAATAGAAAGTGGAATCACTACTATTTTTCTCATAAGTAGAGTCAAAATATATTGGGTACTAATATCTATGTATTATTGATGTGTTTAGTTGAATGGCTATTTTAATTATGTTTATTTATATATGTTCTTGCAAACAATTAGACATTTGTCACTATTGGTGTGTGTGGTTGCAATCTTACAAGTATATTCATGAAAAAAAAAATATTATATGTGAAAAGAACTTTACCAACTAATTTAATTAAATATTTATTTAAATTAGTTATCATTATATGTTCCAACCTCGTAGATGACATGAGGATCTATACTTTCATGTTATATATGAGATATTTCTAAAGTCACATATACAGAAAAAAATTTCTCGGGTTAGATAGTTTCAGTTTATTTATTATTTATCGCTTAGTTCTATTCACATCATTAGCCTTATGCTAATATATATCTCATCCATATTTCATTATTTTATTAAGGTAAACCAGTTCCATAATCCTAGTCGGAGCCACCATTCCAAGCGAAAAAGGAGCTAATCTAAGTTCCTGACTGGGTGGTTTTCCCCAATGTTGAGGTAGAGAATTCCAAGCCTACAACATTTTTGGTGCTAGAAAGAGGGCATGAATACTATGAATGGAAATAAGGTTTAATCCCAAATAAAAAAGCCATCAAAATAGTCAATCCCCCTCAAAATCCCCTCCAACTTCAAGATCCCATTCAAAATATCCCACTCCTAGGTCTGAAGTTGTTGAAACAACCACAAAATCTCCTAGCACACTTCCTAAGTTAGTCGGTCAAACTTCCATATCATCACCTCAAGAGTCACCTGAAGTTCAGACCTTGATCCAAGCATTGGAAGGAATTTATATTTCAAAATAAATTCATGTTCAGTCCGAAGTATCTGAAGGTTGTGTATCATCATCCTTACAAGTTTATCATGTATTGACCCGATCTCAGAGTGAAAAAATTGGAATAAATCCTTTGGAGTTCCCATTACCCACTCATCGAAGAAAAGTCCATACCTCATAAACTCAATCTTCCACTAGTGATATTACATCATCTTCCCCATCTCACACTACTATATTCAATCCTTCAAATCCTTCTCTACCTTCTTCCTATCATCCAATAAATCCTTCCATCCAAATTCCTCTGACACAATAAACTAGTGTTAACATAACCAGTAGCACTATAGGGACAACATCTTCATCCACACAATCATCTTCAGCCTCTGGATCATCTGCATCTTCCTATATTCCTATAAAACCCAAAATGGAAAACATACATTGGACTAACCGAGGGGTAGTCCAAATGGAACCACCACTCCATCCTCTACCTAAACATCCAGATAGATGCTTACCAGGGTATAATCCTGATGATGGAATACTTGTTGAGGAGATGATCACACAACAAATACTTTAATAAATGATATATCTAATCTCAAATATAATCCAAACGAGAAGATCAAAGAGTTTGACTCTAGATTCAATAAATTGTTAAATAAAATCCCTGATACTTCTAAACCTGGTGAGGATGTTCAGATTAGATGGTATATCTCTTCTCTTCCTTCTAATATTGCAATATTCGTAGACAAAGCTAATAAGACAATTTTTCTCGAGAATATGAAAGAAGCTCTATCTGTGGAGAAGAGAATTCTTGCTTTGGAAAATTAAAATGCAAACGAAGAACGAAAAACCAAGAAGGTCACCTTCAAAGATGAATCCAAAAATAAATCTCCCAAATCCTTCCAATTTGGAAGGATTATAAAAGGTCCTCAAAACAATGTCTATTGAAATGGTAGAGATAAAAAATCAAGTCGCTGATTATTCAAAAAGGCCTTTCCGTTCTTTTAAAAGACTCAACCATCACAATATCAACCCCATGCCATTGTATCAAATGCAGAATCTGATCAAGATAATGAAGAAGAAGAATCAGCCGTATCCGCTGAAGAATCACAAGATTAAGAATTAGATGAAGCACATGTATTATGGGATTTTATTCTAACCATTTCAGAGAATGAAGAGGAAGAATAATCCCTACCAGTAAGCACTAGAACTAAGGGACCTACCAATGCTCCTTCATCAAGTAAAAAACATAAGTCCCCTACTTCTCCAACTAAAGAAAAATCCACAGTTAAAAGTTTAGCTTCTCCACCTTCCGACCCGGTTCCAAATTCTTCCAAAACTCCCTCTTCATCTAAACCTCGGGTAGTCTACGATACCATAGAATATAACATCATGGAAGACATGAAAAAGGCCAAAGCTAACATTTCTTTGTATGAGGTTATAAAGTTAAAGCAACAATAGATATTATTACTCAAAGAATTGAATGTGATTCCAGCATCCCCTTTACCAACTATTGTTACTGCAAAAGTCTAAAAAGGGAAAGGAAAGCCTACAAATGATCAATAAAAACATCCACAATTGTTTAGTGAATTCTGGTGCATCATCTAATATTATGATCTATGTAGTTTGTCTTAAACTAAATATTTTGCCTAAGAAATATGCTGTTCAAATTGTCCAAATAGATCGAACAAAGGTCAAATCATTAGGAGAAATGAAATCCATTTTGATAATATTATCTTCTAACTCAAAGGTTTTTCAAATAATAGACATATTGGTTGCAGTCATTCCAAAATTTTATGGTCTTATTCTAAGCACAGATTGGTCTGAAAAATTACATGGTTATTTTGCAACTGATTAGTCTCACATGTGGCTTCCCTAAAACGATAAACCCAATCAAATCTGGGTGGACAGAGAGAAGCATATGAAATATTCAGTGACCAATCTAGATGAGGAAAATGAGCCAGTATTTTTTGTAAATAATATTATTGGGAACTATTTTTCATAATCTTTCTTTGGAAATTTTACAACACACAATTCTCCCTTTTAAGTTGATTCCGTTTCCTCCCAAATTGAAAATTTTTCTCGAACAAATTCATCTAAATGTATTAATATTGGAGATACATTTGTAATTAAGCATAATAATTTGTTTTGGAATCTTTATTTTGATGGGTTGAAATCCAATGATGGTGCAAGAGATGGTTGCATCTTAATAAACCTTGATGGAGAAAAGACTATGCTTGCATGTAGATTGGAATTTGAATATACTAATAACATTGTTGAATATGAAACATTAGTACATGGATTGCAAAAATCCATTAGCCTTGATGTGAAATACCTCAAATTATTTGGTTACTCTGAAATTTTCATAAAATAGGTAAGAAACACCATTCATTGTGTTTCAAGTCATCTCAAGCATTACCAATGCTTGATTCAAAATCTTACCTCTCATTTCACCGCATTTAACATAGCTCCTATCCCAAGG
The DNA here is from genome assembly GCA_034641835.2 of Pinus albicaulis. NCBI lineage: Eukaryota > Viridiplantae > Streptophyta > Pinopsida > Pinales > Pinaceae > Pinus > Pinus albicaulis. The sequence goes on along the minus strand of CM076569.1, from coordinate 908,570,064 downwards.
TTACAAAATTCCAGTGTCGATATCTTGGCCAATGTTTCTTCTAAGCTTATCCTACCTGAAGATTTCAACCCTGACAGATTTTCAATTGAATTAATTTTTCTCCCCTTCTTTCCTGACAATATAACCAATTGGTGTGTGTTCAATGATGATGATGACATCCTAAGCTTTATAACTGTGAATTATCTTACTCTGACCAAATCATTGACGAAGATGAGAATGATAAGCAACTGAATAAACCTATTGAGGAAAATTATTTACCTAAGCCTATAGTTAAATTGGAAGATTTATAAGATTTGAAAGACATGTTTAAAAGGGTTACCAATTGCAAACTTCAGAGTTTGACTTTGAGATTTGAATTTGTTAACTTAAGAACCGATCTTAAACCTCAAAATATCAATTTAGGCCTCAGATTCACATCTGATGAAAGGTCTTCTTTCATTCATCTGCTAAGAAGATATAAGGATGTGTTTTCTTGGAGTTATGATGATCTCAAAACCTATGACACATCCATCGTTCAAATTACCATTTCCATGCTAGCAGATGAAAAACCCATTCAACAAAAGCTCAGGAAGATTCATCCTAAATTGGAAAATTAGATCAAGAATGAGTTAAAAAAATTTCGTAAAGCTAAATTAAATTTTCCAGTTATATATTCTAAGTGGGTTTCAAATATTGTACATGTTAGAAAAAAGAATGGAGATATTCGAAATTGTATAGGTTTTAGAAATTTGAATAAGGCATGCAATAGGGATAACTTTCCTTTGCCTCCAATGAAACAAATTCTACAATATGTTGCTAGATCTGAACTAATATATTTTCTAGATGGATTTTCAGGTTATAGTCAAATCCTTGTACCTCCGGAAGACAGGCATAAGACCACATTCATGACTAAATGGGGAATGTACACATATCAAAAAATTCCTTTTGGAATAATAAATGCAGGAGCTACTTTCCAGAGAGCTATGGACATCACTTTCAAATTTTTGATTAACAAAACAATTGTATTATACTTATATGATATTACAATTTATTCCAAAAAGATAAATAATCATTTTCATGATTTGTAGCAAATCTTTGAAAGGTGTAAAAGATATGGAATCTCCTCAAATCCTAAAAAGTCATTTTTTTTCTCTTAGCGAAGGAAGACTTGGCTTTATTTTTCCAAAGAGGGAATCTGCATAGATCCAGAGAGAATTAAGGTGCTTTCTAAAATCCCCTTACCACACAATAAGAAATTAATGCAATCATTCCTTGGGAAAATAAATTTTGTGAAAAGGTTTGTCCCAGACTTTTCAGAAATTGTCTTACCCTTACAAAACATGATCAAGAATATTTGAATTTTCAAAAGGGGAGAAGTTGAAAAAGAAGCATTTGAATCAATAAAACAAGAAATCATAGATGCTCCTTATTTTTCAACCCCTAATTTTTCTAAATAATTTGTTATATACACTTTTTCTTCTGAACGATACTATGCAACAGTGTTGACACAACCTAATGAACAAAAAGTTGAAGCTCCTATTTATTTCTTTAGTTCTAAATTATAGGGAGTTGAGTTAAATTACTCAGTGGTGGAAATGAAAGCATTTACAGTTTTCAATTGGATTAAGCATTTCAAACATTTACTCTTAAAAACTCATACAAAAGTAATTTTCCCCTTCCCAGCAGTCAGAAAATTGATTATTCAAAAATAATTATGGGAGAAAAGAGTTAATTGGGTCACTGCATTACAAGAATATGACCTAGAGATAAAATCTGCTAAAATAGTAATAGGTCAAGGTATTTGCAGATTGATTACTAGAGCATTTGATACATCGAATGATGAAGATTCAGGTACTAATGTCCAAATCTCAGAGGTATGACCCATCGACACCGAATCTCACTATGTTGATTTAATGTTTTATTAAAAAATTGGTTATGCTCCATCTGAACTCAATTATAAGAGAAAAAGAGCCCTAAGACTGAAATCTAATCAGTACCAACTCATCAATGATGTTTTATTTAGAAATAATTATGATTATCTTCTATTAATATGTTTGGAAAAACCCGAGGCGGAAAAGGTTTTGCAGGAGCTACATGATGGACCAACTGGTGGACACTACAATGGATACACCGCTGCTCATAAGATCCTGCATGCTGGTTATTATTGGCAAACTTTATTCAAGGAAAATCATGCTTATTTCAGTGTTGAACCTCAGAATGTTCCTTTCTATGGCATCCCTTCTCATCACTTTTTCTTACCTTTTCATAAATCCATACACTCCAATCAATGATAAATGACATGTTTTATATCAGAGAATGCATTTGAATGATTTCTATGTTATATTATGATGTTCTTCTTATTTTAATGGGATTTTGTAATTCAGCTACAAAAAGCAATCTACTCTGCAGGTAATTATTGTTTTCGCAACTACTTTTATGGTTTGATAGGTTCCAAGGAGGAAATAAAGGAACGAGCCACATGGGCATCTCCAGAATGATCCATACATGGATTTCTTCCTATCCACCTGGTCGAAATCAACAGAAAAAGGCTCCTGTGATCGTGGTCAAAGTCCGGTCAAAGGACGTAAGTCGAGAGCGAAGAACTCTTGATTTGCTCTGACGTAGCAAATCAAGAGTTAACCATTTAGAATTTACTTCTATGTTTCGGTTGTAATCGTCATCTATAGGCGGAATTAGCTCATGACAGTTACATTTTATTTTGTTTAAATACCAGTTGTGTGAAGACCGAAGACCGTCTTAATTTTTGAAAACACTGTGTGTGCTTTAGACTCTGTCTTTCTCATAATACGAAGATCATGTTCATGGTTTTAGTTTCTCTTAATGCGCGTATAGTCTGCTAGGATCTCAACCTATTCTATCGCAGAGGGCCCTTGCACAGGAGGAGGTTTTTCATTAGTTGTTTTAGTTTAATTTCATTTTCTCTATTTTGTCAATTCACAAATAGATTCATATTGTGTTGCGGCTTTTAGATTGATTTCCTCGATTAAATTTATGAAAGTTTTCTTAGAATTAGTTTTAGAATGATTGTGTAATCTTTGCTTTCCTAGAACATCTCACGAAATTAGATTCTTCTATTTTCCAATTGGATTATGTTTGAGGCAATAGAGCTCACAGTTGTTTGGTTTCTTTTCATGTTCTTACACTTCTTTCTTAGATCAAATCCTCAATTATATGTATAATTGGATGCTTGTAAATCATGCCAAGAAGGTTACCCTGTCATACCTCCAAATTGGATGCTTGAGTGTTTAACCTATGCAATAATTGAGTTTTTCTTTACCTGCCTTTACACTGCTTTCCTAGATTAGATCCTTAGTTAGTTTTATAATTGAATGCTTGTAAATCATGCCAAGAAGGTAACTCTGTTATACTTCCAAATTGGATGCTTGAGTATTGAACCTATACAGTAATTGAGTTTTTCCTTACATATTATTTAAATTCTTTCTTAGATTAAATTTTCAAAACTAAAGTGTAATCGATTGCTTGTAAATCATGTCAAGAAGGTGACTATGTCATACTTCCATATTGAATGCTTGGGTAATTGATTATGCAATAGTTGATTTTTCCTTTGAATCTGTTTTCATTTAGATTGGAATTACTATTTCAATTCTCAGCCATAAGATTCATATTTAAATCCATGGAGTAGAACTAAGATAAGATAGATTATAATTAACTTTAGTTTTCAAAATTTCAAAGTCATTAGAATAGATACTCTGCTCTTAGATCGGATTCCAACCATCCAAAGTTTGATTCATTTTTATGCCAATTAGAATAGTTCAAGAACACTTCATTTTCTTCCTTATTTCAAAACTAGCTTTTAAAATTTAAATTACATTAGATTCAGTGGATTCATTTCATGAGTTTTCATTTCTTAAAACAACATAAAAATACATACAACGAAGTAAGAAGAAGGTTAACTAAGCATATATAGTGCACCACACTTCATCAGATTACAAAACTCGGTTGATAATTTATGTTTAACAATTTAAGATATTACATTGGCTAAACATTTTGGCACCATTTCTAGGGAAGTGTAATTAGGTAACCTCATTTCTTACATCTAAAAAAAAATTGATATGCATAGAGAAAGAGATTCTAGGGGTAGATTCATAGCTAGAGGAAAAATTTTAATTCCAACAACACCACTCACTCCACCTAGACCACGTAGTTATACATCACCATCTCAAACTCATATTCCATACTTCACTAGACATAGACTTCCTGAAGTTTTAAGGTCACCAATTAGGAGGATCTCCTACTTGATCCACTAAGGTAGTCTTAGAGGAAGAAGATCCTAGATCTCCAACAGAAGGAGTAACATTTTTCACCTTTATAGGGGAACACATTCTAGCTGAAGAGTTAGAAATTCCTAGTGGAGAAGAGGAAGAAGAAACTTTCTTCAATATCCCATTGATAGAAGGACCAGAGGAAGATCAATTAACTTTAAAAATAGAACCTTATATTAGCTCTGAGGAATCTACAATGGCAGGAAGATGAGAAGGAGCAGAAGGAGAAGTTCTAAATTCTAAATGGAGAAAATTTACTATTTGGAGGAGGAAGAGGTGGAGGACGAGGTAGAGGAAACATAGGAGGAGGTAGAGGAGGTGAAGAGAATAGAAGAAATAGGGAAAATGATAATTATTTTGGATTTCTTCTAATTGATGGGGATACAAATGCCACAATGAAAAATATTTCACCCTCTATTCTTTCAAATTTCCATGGATTAAAGAGTGAAGATCCTGAAACCTTTTTATTTGAATTTGAAATTTTGTGTAGATATTATGATTACTTACAAGACTCTCAAAAACTTAAGCTATTTCCTGCAACACTGAAAGGAGCAGCTTTAAAGTGGTTCATGGGTTTAGTCACACAGTCTATTAGGAGAATTTTTAGAGAGATATTTGGATTATTGCATACCTATTAATCATAAGGATGAAGTATTCAAAATGATGCAAACAGAAAATGAGAATTTGGAGGATCTAATTGAAAGATTCAATTATAACATAAAAATAGCTAAAATGGATAATTTAGATCAAGATACTTTAAAAGCTCTTTTGTTAAAAGCCATTAGATATTAGTGGATAGACATTCTGGACATGACGGGGAAGCGAGATATTTCTCAACTCACATTACCTGACATTGGTGAATTATGTATTCATCTCTCAAGGGAAAAATAAAAAACTGGGAAAAATCCAAGAGATCCTTCTCTTGTTAGAGTGAATAAATTTGCAACTGGAACAGTAAGTAGGGCAGGAATTGGAAATATGCTTGATGAATTTAAAGCAGACATTTTAGGGAGTCTTAGTGAATAGATAGACACCCTTAAATTACAAAACAAGAAGAAAGCCGAAACTAATGCCTTAGCTATTTTCTGTCCTAAATGCAGAAAGAAGCATGCTTTAAGAGAATGTCCTCTTGATGTAAAATTCATAGAGACCTATGTAATTTTCTCAGAAAATCATGAAAGTAAAATTTTCCCTTCAGTTCCATGTCTTGAGGTTGTTTTTCAAGAAGAAGTAACTTCAAATCCAACAAAATCTCTTTGCTTTATCTCTAGAAGACCATGGCAGGGGCCACAAACTCAAGGTTTTAACAACCAAATGTATACTCAGCCCCCACCAAATAATTTGAATTCTTGGCAAAAACCTTGGACCCAACCTCAATCTTGGGCACAAGGAATGAAAAATACCTATGGTAGATATTATCAATACTACCAATATCCTCCATCCTATCCAAACTATCCTCCCCAAAAAATTACTCAATAGAATCAACAACCCCAACTCTAAAACCAAAACCCACAACTTTCATTACCATTTCCACAAAGGCCAAATCAACTACCTGCCCAACCATTTCCAAAACCTAATAATAAAAACCCTCAAAATGCTTACATTATAGAAGGACAAAAAATTCCAACTTACATGACTACTCCACTAGATCTTAATGATGTTCAACTTAGATCTGGTAGAATATTAGAGAGGAAAAAGCCTTCTGTAGTTATTCAAGAACAAGATAATTTTGAAGAAGATTCTCTACAGCCAAATAAAATTTTTGAACAAGGAACATCCCTTCAAATCCAGAATTCTAAAAATAAAAAACAAAAAGAACCAATAAACTCAACTCCTATCTTAGAGCAACCATCATTATCTATTTCTAACCCTCCTTTTCCTGAAAGATTACAAGTTGATAGAGGGATAGAAAAACATATAATGTTTCCCAATTATGATTTTCTAGATGAATTGAAAATATATATATCAAAATTCCTTTGCTACAGGCCATTAAAGAGATTCCAATTCTAGCTAAAACAATAAAAGAGTTGAGCATGAAGAAACCAGGATGAAAAATAAAAGAAATAAAAGAATTCAACTAGTAGGAAAAATTGTAGACATTATGATGGGAAAAATTCCCATACAAAAATATTTAGATCGAGGGATTCCATTTGTAAAAAAACATATCAATGATATTTAAATTCCAAATACATTGATTGATTTAGGAGCACCTATAAACAACATGAGAAAACAAACCATAGGACAACTCAAGCTTCCTAATCTTCAGTATACACCTACATTACTGCAATTAGCAGACAGATTTGTAATCAAGACAGATGGTGTATTAGAATATATCTCAGTATCTTTAGATTCTTGGGAGTATCCTATCGATTTTATGATTCTAACTCCCAAGAACAATCTAGGAGGACATTTACTAATATTAGGAAGACCTTGGTTGGCTACAGTTGATGCTTTCATTAGATGTAGATGTGGTGACATGTATATCTCAAATGTAAATCAACAAATAATTTCACTCTATATCCTCCAGCAAAAACAATCACAGAGTTAGAAGATGAAGAATGTATTGATGATGACAATGATATACAACTCTTTTTACTATTTCAAGCATTAGTGAAGATAGTCAAATTTTAAGTTCAATAGAAAACTTTGAATCATCTTCAGAATATGAACATGATAAATTTCAAGAACAATGCAATATTGAATATTTGTCATCCAGGCAGATGTCTCTATACTTTATGGAAGAGTTTGATAACTCTACAGTTGAAATCTTTCTGGTAAAATCTTTGAACATAAACAAAAACTTGGAAAGATTACAACAAGAAAAGTTAATAAAAACATTACAACAACACTCTTCTGCATATGCATGGGAATACACTGACATGAAAGGAATTAGTCCTAATACTTGTGTACAACACATCTACATTGAGGAAAATTGTAAACCTATCAGAAAATCTCAAAGAAGGATCAATCCAAATCTTAGGGAAATTGTGAAAGAAGAATTGCAAAAGTTGCTGAATGCAAACTTAATTTACCCAATTTCAGGCAGTCAGTGGGTTTCTCCCTTAGTGATTGTACCTTAAAAGAATGGTAAGTGGAGGGTACGCATTGACTATCGAGAGTTGAATAAAGCTACCCTAAAAGATTATTTTCCTTTACCTTTTATAGATCAAGTATTGGATACATTAGCAGGTAAGAAGTATTTCTCATTCTTGGATGGTTTTAGTGGTTACAATCAGATTTAGGTAGCACCTAAATACCAAGATAAAACCACATTTACCTGTCCATGGGGAACTTATGCTTACTGAGTACTTCCTTTTGGTTTATGCATTGCACCTACAACATTCCAAAGGGCAGTACTAGGAATTTTTTTATGATATGATACATGATTGTGTAGAGGTATATATGGATGATTTTACAGTTTATGGGAATTCATTTGAAGAAGCTTTAGAGAATTTGGAAAAGGTTCTTAAAAGATGTAAAGAAGAAAATATTTCATTAAGTCATGAAAAATGTTTTATGATGTTTACTGAGGGAATTGTTTTAGGACATCACATTTCAGGAGATGGAATTAAAGTTGATTCATCTAAAGTTGAAGTCATCTCCAAATTATCAATTCCAAGTTGTCAAAAGGATGTTATAAGTTTTATAGGATTCACAGGGTATTATAGAATATTTATAGAGAATTTCACTAAAATAGCATCCCCACTCTTCAAATTACTTACCAAAGATTATGAATTCAGTTGGAATCCTGATTGTCAATTAGCATTTGAAACTTTAAAAACAAAAATTTCTAAAGCACCCATCTTAAGAGGTCCTAATTGGAAACTACCTTTTCACATTTAAATAGATGCTTCAAATACAAATCTGGGAGTTGTATTAGGACAAAAAGATTTGATTCCCTATGCCATCTATTAAAAAAGCAAAAATTTGACTCCTGCTGAGTTAAATTACATTGTAACTGAAAAATAATTCTTAGTTGTTGTCCATGCTATCAATAAATTTAGACATTATATCATCGGCTATGAAACCTTTATTCATACAAATCACTCCGCAATTAGATATTTAATGAATAAATATGTTACTAATGTCAGAGTCACGAGATGGTTATTACTCCTACAAGAATTCAATATCACCATTCTAGACAGACCTGGAAACAAAATACAGTCGCTGATTTCTTGTCTAGAATTCAAAATGTCAAAAATGATACTTCAGTTGAAGACAATTTTCCTGATGAATATCTTTTTTCAATAACTACTAAATCTCCTTGGTTTGTAGATATTGCTAATTACTTAGTCACAGGAAAGTTACCTGCACACTTGTTTCCTAGAGAGAAAAGAATAATTATTCAAACAAGTGCACTTTATTCATGGATTAATGATGAATTGTATAAAACATGTCTAGATCTCATTATCAGAAGGTGTGTTCGAGAAGATGAAATGCCTGAGATTCTTAAGGCTTGTCATGATGAACCATGTGGTGGACCATTAGGGGAATTTTGGGGTCTAAAATGGGCCTCCTAAGGAAATAATAAATAATAGCTAAACCAATAAAATAATATTTATGAATTTTCAATTAACTTTTTGCACTACAATCCATGTAACCATAGTTAAATTCAATTCAAAAGTTTTACCAAAATAAAATTAATAAAAAAATTGTATTGATGTGACTATAAATAAGAATGAGTTTTTTAAGAAAAACTCATTATCATTGAACAACTAATGCATTTGTCCTTTGTACTTAAATAACTTAAAATAAAATATAAATATAAATTTATAAATTCTTAATTATATTATATGCTATTAATTAAAATTTATATTATTTAAATTTTATAATAACATGTAATTAATATACTATATAAATATAATATAATATAATAAATGTATAGGGATATGCATTGTTTCTTTCAAGAAATATGAAATGACAATAATATATTTTTATTCAAAAAGTGTGAAATGGCATTTATTATGAGTACTTTACTATGACTTTAAAAGTACTTAGAGCACTACCATGGTTAACCATGAGTTTTTATCCACCATTGACAATGTGACAAGTAAGTACCTTTAACTCAAGAAATGCCACCTCAACCATTAGGGATGATGTCATCCCCTAAAATGTGATTGGTTCTCATAAAGTGAATTTTGATTGTACATTTTTCTTAGGAGGCCCATTTTAGACTTCAAAATTCCCCTAATGACTTTGATGATAAGAGGAAAACCTACAAAATCATTCATTTAGGATATTTTTGGCCATCCATCTTTAAAGATACCAGGGAATATGTCAAAAGGTGTGACAACTATCAAAGAATGGGGAAACTTGTTCCTACAGATGAAATTCCATTACAACCTCAGGTACTCATTGAACCATTTGAAAAATGGGCCTTGGATTTTGTTGAACCAATAAATCCACCATCTGATCAAAAGAGATATATTATGGTATGTATTGATTATGTCACTAAATGGGTAGAGGATAAAGCACTCTCTTTAGCTTATGAAAATTCTTTAGTTAAATTTCTTTCTGAGGATATCTTCACTCGTTTGGTGTCCCAAGAGAAATTGTGACAGATCAGGGATCCCATTTTATATCCAAGCTGGTGGAAAATTTCGTGGAGAACTACAAGATCAAGCATATAAAATCCACTCCTTATCATCCACAAGAAAATTGTCAAGTGGAGTCTACCAATAAAGTGACCGAAGTAATTCTCACTAAGACTGTACATATACGCAGAAGATATTGGGAAGAAAGGCTTCCTGAGGCCTTATGGGCCTACTGAACCACATGGAGGAACACAGCAGGACATAATCCCTATGAAATTGTTTATGGGAATAAAGTCCTATTTCCTATATAATTTCAGATCCAAACATTCAAGATGGTAGTCCAATTGGGGCTTGATTTATCAGAAGCTCAGAAGCATAGATTGGAGCAAATTAATGAGCTTGATGAAATCAAGCAAGATGCAGTTCAAAGAACTAGTATAGTCCTGCAGCAAAGGTCCAAATGACATGATAAATATATCAAGGAGAAAAAGTTTCAAGCAGGGGATTGAGCACTTTTCTTCGAGTCAAAGTTCAAAGACTTTCAAGGAAAGTTTCAGACTCATTGGCTTGGGCCTTATGAGATTGAAAAAGTCTTTAACAATGGAGCAGTCAGGATAAGGACAAATCATGAAGAAAAGGTACCTCTTCTTGTGAATGGACATCGATTAAAAGTCTATTATAAGCCAATTTAAAGAGAAGAGTTTATCAAAATTTTCCAAGATAATACTGATATGAAGTTAGTGAAGAAGAATCCTTCTTCTTCCCCAACTTAACCTTTTTATTTTTCCTATCTAAAAGAAAGAAAAGAAAAATAATATATATATATATATATATATATATATATATATATATATATATATTATTAAAATAATAATAATAATAATAATGGTATAAGTGTGAAAACCAATAAATGATCAGAATCCTTATACATAAAATATAGGATGAAAATCAAAGTTCTGACATCTTATATTTTCCATTCCATTTCTAAAAAAATCCCAAAAATCTTTGTTCCATTTCTTTTCTAAGAAAAAAAACAATAAACAATAAAAAGTAGTACAAAACTACTTCCATTCTGCAGCTGACATTCCATTCTGCAGCTGATTCCACATTCTGCAACTCTGTCATATTTTTACAGCCTACTAAAGAAAAAATATTGAGCACAGGAAATTGAAGAACTCCATTTGAAGATCATCATGCTAAAGGATACCTGAAGAATCAACATCAAGGAAATAACAAAAAAAGGTTATTTCTAAAGGTAATTTACATAAATTTATTTAAATAACAAGGTCAAAAACATTAGCATGTATAATGTAAATGATCACATACTGCCTCAACATGTCATAATTTGATTTGACTTGGACTCCTATCATGTCATAGATCGGCCACATCATCTGCATCATGTTTCATAACAATCCACAAAGGACTCCCCCATTTATTATTAAACGGTCATGTCTTGTTGTCGTAACCTATCCATATAAGTTTCTTAAAAACCCCATCAAATATCCATATCATTCATTCCTACAAACGCTGGATGCCCTTCATCAGATCCGTAACTCAATTCACTTCATACAAAGAAGGATAATTCTGAAGGCTAAACTCTACACGATAGAATACATGGGTTTGATAGTCAGGACTGAGCCAATGGGAGCAAAATACATGGAGGGTTATCCTCAGATCAAGCATATGTTGCAGAAGGCTAAGTGGCTCAAGTTTATAGAAAAATTTGATGGTTTCCAGAAAGAGATCACTAAGTCTTTTGCGAGGTCTTTTGATGGAACGAAAGTCGAAATAGGAGACATCAAATTTTCAGTGACTGATGCATTCATAGCTGAAGCCAAATAACTCCCAAGAGTTGGCGAAAGTAGGTTCAAAAACAAATAATTTCACATTGAAGCATGGAGAGTTGTCCTCAAAAACCTAGGTATGGATACTTCTATTTACAGAAAGGGCATTCCTAGCTCAGCACTCAAGAACAAATGGAGGAACATGATTTTAATTTTGTATAAGTTTATCACTTGTGAAGGCAGATTTGGCTGCATGTACATGTATCATATTCGGTTATTGATGAAATTTTTGGAGGACGGTGAAATAAATCTTCCTTTGTTTTTATTGAATAGATTAAAAAGAATGTCTACAAATGTTCAGAAGAGAATTCAGTATATAGACAACACTATGCACCATCATGGGTTGGTAAAAATACTTCTTGAACTTCATTTAAAAAGTATAGGAGATTCTTGGGAGAATTTTATAATCAGAAACCATTTCCAAGATGAACCAGATCAGCCTAAGGAAGACAAGACTAGGAAAAGTATAAGTAAGAAGATTGATACAGGCATTGAAGACATACCTGCACCTCCACCACAACAAAGTGATGAGATCTCACCCTTGCAGAACTGATGAAGAACAAGAAGCAGAGTAGAGTTAAGACAGGAGGTAAAAAATAAAACAAAATCAAGGTTACAAGTGAAGAAAACTTAAACCCTACAACCAAGGAGAAGCTCTAGACTCCAAGGGTCAATGAAAAAGACACTACCACAAGAATTTTTTTTTATGAATTTAGAGGAAGAACCTCCAATACTATCTCCCATCAATATCTCTCCTCCACATAGCCCTGCAAAATTCTCCTATACTTAATTTTGAAGTCAGTCCCAATAGAATATCTCCAGGCATAGACCCAGTACAACAAGAGATATATGACTACATAGAGTCATTGGAGAAAAGGAATGCAGCAGTGGATCCAGAACCACCTATCAATCCACAAGAACCTCTAGTTGACATTCTTAAATAAGAAATCTATGAGCTAGAGATATTGAATAGGCATATTAAACCAGAGAATGAAGCTTTAAAGCAACAAAACCAATTGGAAAAAGTTGTTAGTGATAACACCATCTTGCATTTGGGACCGTGGTACAAAAAGAACACAAACTTAAAAATAAAGAACAAATCACTGAGTAGGGTAGTCATCAATCTCAAATACAAACTCCTTATGAGGAATCCCAAGATGACAGTCACTTCAAAGAAAAGAAAGAGGAGAAAATTGGATGTATTAGAAAAAGTGTCTGAACAAATGCAATAGGAGAAGGAAGTTCACATTTTTGATAAATTGCATGAGGACATGCAATGGATTCTCAGTGGGGGTATGTTGAACCTCAGAATTTTCCTTTCTCTAGCATCCCTTCTCATCACTTTTTCTTACCTTTTCATAAATCCATACACTCCAATCAATGATAAATGAAATTTTTTATCTCAGAGAATGCATTTTAATTATTTCTATGTTATATTCTAGTGCTCTTGTTATTTGAATGGATTTTTGTAACTCAACTACAGAACACAGCCTATTCTGTAGCTAATTGTTGTTTTCACATCTACTTTTATGCTTTGATAGGCTCCAAGGAGAAAATAAAGCAACGAACCACATGGGCATCTCCAGAATGATCCATATATGGATTCTGTCCTATCCACCTAGTCGAAATCGACAGAAAAAGGCTCCTGTGATCGTGGTCAAAGTCCGGTCAAAGGACGTAAGCCGAGAGCGAAGAACTCTTGATTTGCTCTGACATAGAAAATCAAGATTTAACCATTTAGAATTTACTTCTATGTTTCGGTTGTAATTGCCATCTATAGGTGGAATTAGCTCATGACAGTTACATTTTATTTTGTTTAAATATCAGTTATGTGAAGACCGAAGACAATCTTAATTTCTGAAAACGTTGTGTGCTTTAGACTTTGTCTTTTTCATAATACGAAGATCATGTTCGTGGTTCTAGTTTCTCTTATTGCGCGTATAGTATGCTAGGATCTCAACCTATTCTGTCGCAGAGGGCCCCTGCACAAGAGGAGGTTTTTCATTAGTTGTTTTAGTTTAATTTCATTTGCTCTATTTTGTCAATTCACAAATAGATTCATATTGTGTTGTAGCTATTAGATTAATTTCCTAGATGAAATTTATGAATGTTTTCTTAGTATTAATTTTAGAATGACAATGTGATCTTTACTTTCCTAGAACATCTCAAGAAAGTAGATTCTTCTATTTTCTAATTGGATTATGTTTGAGGCAATAGAGCTCACAGTTGTTTAGTTTATTTTCATGTTCTTACAGTGCTTTCTTAGATCATCTCCTCAATTATATGTATAATTGGATGCTTGTTAATCATGCCAAGAAGGTGACTCTGTCATACTTCAAAATTGGATGCTTGAGTGTTTAACATATGCAATAATTGTTTTTTTCTTTACATGCCTTTACACTGCTTTACTAGATTAAATCCTCACTTAGCTGTATAATTGAATGCTTGTCAATCATACCAATAAGGTAACTCTGTTATACTTTCAAATTGGATGCTTTAGTATTTAACCTATACAGTAATTGATTTTTTCCTTACATGTTATTTAAATGCTTTCTTAGATTAAATTTTTAGAACTAAAGTGTAATCGATTGCTTGTAAATCATGTCAAGAGGGTGACTATGGCATACTTCCATATTGAATGCTTGGGTAATTGATTATGAAATAGTTGCTTTTTCCTTTGAATCTGTTTTCATTTAGATTGGCATTACTATTTAAATTCTCAGTCATAAGATTCATATTTCAATCCATGGAGTAGAACTAAGATAAGATAGATTAGAATTAACTTTAGTTTTCAAAAGTTCAAAGTCATTAGAATAGATACTTTGCTCTTAGATCAGATTCGAACCATCCAAAGTTTGATTCATTTTTATGCCAATTAGAATAGTTCAAGAACACTTCCTTTTCTTCCTTATTTCAAAATTAGATTTTACATTTAAATTTCATTAGATTCAATTGATTCATTTCATAAGTTTTCATTTCTTAAAATTAACATTTAGACATAAAAAACAAAATACCCCAAAACAACATAAAAATACATACAACAAAGTAAGAAGAAGGTAAACTAAGCATATATAGTGCACCACACTTCATCAGATTACAAACCTCGGTTGGTAATTTATGTTGAACAATTTAAGAAATTAAATTGGCTAAACATTAGTTCTAAATTACAGGGAGTTGAGTTAAATTACTCAGTGGTGGAAAAGCAAGCATTTGCAATTTTCAATTGGATTAAGCATTTCAAACCTTTACTCTTAAAAAATCATACAAAAGTAATTTTCCCCTTCCCAACAGTCAGGAAATTTATTATACAAAAATAATTAGGGGGAGAAAAGCGTTAATTGGGTCAATGCATTACAATAATATGACCTAGAGATAAAATCTGCTAAAATAGTAATAGGTCAAGGTTTTTGCAGATTGATTACTGGAGCCTTTGATACATCGAATGATGAATATTCAGGTACTAATGTCCAAATCTCAGAGGTATGTCCCATCGAAACCGAATTTCAGTATGTTGATTTAATGTTTTATTAAAAAAATGGTTATGATCCATCTGAACTCTATTATAAGAGAAAAAGAGCCCCAAGACTGAAAGTTAATCAGTACCAACTCATCAATGATGTTTTATTTAGAAATAATTATGATTCCGTTCTATTAATATTTTTGGAAAAACCCAAGGTGGAAAATGTTTTGCAGGAGCTACATGATGGACCAACTGGTGGACACTACAGTAGATACACCACTGCTCATAAGATCCTACATACTAGTTATTATTGGCAAAATTTATTCAAGGAAACTCATGCTTATGTTAGAAAATGTAAAGTTTTCCAAACTTTTACAGGGAGATAAAAGAAGCCAGTCATGCCTCTGCAACCGGTCAACATTGAATAACCATTTGAGTCATGGGGATTGGACATCATAGGTGAGATCATTCCTCACTAATCCAAACAACATAAATAAAACTTGACTGCTATGGATTAATTTACAAAATAGGTGGAAGAAATACCTTTAAAGGTGGAAAATTATGAAAGCATTATTGAATTTATTGATCAATTCATTATCACCAGGTTTGGCCTTCCTCATGCCCTTATTTTTGACAATGCCTCTTACTTTTATGGAAACACCATAATTGAATTTTATCTTAAAATAGGATTCGAGCTAAAATATTCTGCAAACTAATAACCATAGGGGAATGGTCTAGCATAATCTACCAATAAAAACCTCATAAGAATCATCAAACGAAAAATTGACTAAAACGAAAGAAATTGGCACAAATCTTTAATGTTTGCCTTATGGGTTGATATAATCGCCTAGAAGACCTCTATATGTACTTCCCCCTTTCATTTTGTGTATGGGAAAGAAGCTATTCTACCTCCTAATTTAGCCCTTCCCTCACTAGCCCTAGTGCAATTTATTGAAGAAAAATCTTTTTCTGCTTTACAATTAAGAATGTCCCAAATATTTAAGTTAGAAGAAGAGAGAGACAAATACAAACAGGTCCATGCTCATCATCAACAATTGGTCAAGTCTTCATTTGATGCAAGTTCAGCTAATATTTGTTTTTTTGAAATTGGAGATTTAGTTTTGAAATGGGATAAGGCCCATGAAGAAAAAGGAAAACACACTAAATTCCAAAAGTTGTGGCTTGGCCCATTTCATATCATGGAGAAACTAGGTCCATCAACATTTAGTTTGCAAGATCTATAGGGAAATAGGGATGCTCTTCCCATTAATGAACTAATTCTCAAAAAATATTTTTCTTAATGAACACTCGTTCTGTTGTAAATATGTAGATAATCGTATGTACATACCAATGTATTTTAGCCCTAGTTGTTATGTAACACACTTTTGAATTCACATTTGTTTCGTTGCGGTCTCTCATCATTATTGAAGCTTGACTAATTAAGGAATAAGTATGGAAAATATATTTGTAAGATTGAAATTTAGTATTGCACTTATCATAAATCTTTGAAATCTTACATATCCATTAATTTTTAAAACCTAGTAACTTGAAAATTTAAAAATATCTACTTGCCCTATGATTGGTCATGAAAGGTTTTCTTTAAAAAGTGAATACTATTTAGAAAATTTAGCATATTTTGACTCCAATTGTCATCCATAACTCTTAAGAAGTAAATTTACCTCCCCATCCACTAATAGTACATTTTTAGAGTGTAATTCAAAAATATGTAAAAATTATAGGATAAGAGGTCTCATTACAAGCCTACTTACCATGATCATGAGAAACTAATGATGTTTACATTATCATAACTGGCCACCAAATGAGTATAATATCTGGCAGTTCTATACGTATAAGACAAGGAGTATCATCATGAGCCAACTTGTTCAAACTCATTATAACTTGTGAATGACATTGTTATCATCTGGTCACGAAGCGAGGAAAATGGCTTCTAAGTAAATCTAAAAGAAAAATTAATTCCTCTAAGAATATTACTACAAGTGGATGTGATACTGGTTCATTTTTTGTTAAATGGTAACCCTGTTGAGGCTATGGATGCCTGCTGAAAGCAGTGGCTCTACTAGTGACAAATTATTCTATTTTAATACGCTAATT
The DNA here is from genome assembly GCA_034641835.2 of Pinus albicaulis. Taxonomy (NCBI): domain Eukaryota; kingdom Viridiplantae; phylum Streptophyta; class Pinopsida; order Pinales; family Pinaceae; genus Pinus; species Pinus albicaulis. The sequence continues at coordinate 908,552,831 of CM076569.1, read as the reverse complement.
TTCAATAATCTTCTACTTTATCTTACAAAATATTAATGATTGACACAAACAATAATTTCTTTTTTTTATCTATAACAAGTTTCGATAATTTTACAGAGTAATGAGTTCTTTTATTCAAAGTTATCCTTATCATTCTAAATTTAAAAAAAAAAATTATCCTTCTAATTTTTCTTTGAGAAGTCTAAGTTTCATCTATTATTACAGAGAAAATTGTTTCATCGAGTGTGTCACCAATTGCTGTAGTACTCAACAACCCCGCATTGTAGTTAATAGTAGAACTAATAAATAATGGGTACCCTTTTGAACCTTAGATAAAATCCCTTAGTTTTAAGATAATATAAGACAATTTAAGCTTTGAGTCACCAAAATATGACTAAACGAGAGAATTCCCTTATCAAGGCTTTCATATCGGAGTTTAGGCTCACAACGTAATATTCATAAATAAGCTACCTTTATGATTTTACTCAAAATTCTTTATCAAAAATATTTCAAAGGATTCTAGCGGTTATCATAAAGAAATATTTGATACGAGACCTCCGATTAAAGTTTCAAATATTTTTAAAGCCTAAAAATAATAAAGCACTTCTTGCTAAATTTAATAATAAAAGGCTTGGACCCATGGGATTTTCACGTGGCATTTCAAAGTTTTCATATCGGGACATTTTATATGAACACCACATAGAAACCTCTGATATTCCAATCCTCCGATATCAGATACTTCCTATCACTCATTCCTCCAATACTTCGATAGACTCATTCCTCTGATCTCCGATATTCCCTATCTTCGATTCTCTGATAAACCTCCCCTTCCTATATCAGAACTTCCATATCGCAATTCCCATATTGGAACTTCCTATCAGATGTCACTCCTTTAAAACCATGATATAAAATCTCCGATACGAAACCTACGATAACACTTCCCGCTCGTGTTTTTAGCCGTTACATTTTTTAAATCCTATCAGAAGGAAAGGATATCACATGTTTCAAATATGTAACCATATGAATTCTCTGATAAAAACCCTCGATATTCCAACACGTACAAAGTCCCATGTGAACCCATGTTTCATCATTTAACGACCAAATGCATTGAATTGATGATTTCAAAGTTCTAAATGATTTGGTTATCATAGCTTGATGTCACTGGATTTTACTCATAAAGGCACAAATTGATATGAATTGGGTTATTGTCTCTAAGGAATTTTGCGATTAAGAAAATTTTCTGCTTATCCTTGTGTTTCTTCTTCGCGGGCTAGTCTCAATAAGCAAAATTCAGCGGAAATGTCTAAGGTAGCTAAAGCTAAGAAGAAATCCGCAGGTCAACAATAGCGAGTTCCTCCTCCACTTGAGACTACTGAAATTCTTCCACTATTTTTAGATACAACATGTACTCCAGATGTTGGGGCCTCCTCATGGGAAGATATGTATAATATATTTGAGGATGAATACCCCAGGGTAGTAGAGAGAAAAGATACAAACGGTGATTCTGCTTCAACCTCTGAGTCTACCTGGAACAATGTTGATAATTCGTTTTTACACATAATTACAGCCTGACAAAATATTTTTCCTTATAAAAAAATGGTTAAATGGGTCATTGATAATTTTAATATTTCAGAGAGATTTTTCTAACCCCAAAGCAGAAAGTCATTGGGTCATTTACCAGTGAATATTTAAACAAAATGTATAAGTTGTCGCCACACTAGAAGAAATATGACAAAGAATTTGTGCAAAAATCCATTAGTGAAAATGAGGATAAGTCAGAACCCATCAGGCAATGGAGAAGATATCCCAACAAACATAAGCATGAGGATAATGGTATGTATTCCATTCCTTCTCTTGTTGGACCATTCTATTATATAGCTGCCATGATGTGTAGAATATATGGATACCCTAATACCCATAAATTCTTAGTCCAATGGGTACCATTAATTGATGTTTCCTCAGATGGATACATTATGGAATGGGGAACTATAATTTTTTTTAGTATAGGTAGCCAAATCCTAAGTTATATGAAAAAGCATATTTTTTCTCAGAATAGTTTTCCTCCTTTCTACATGAGTGCCTATATAATGGTTGTTGTATTTTTTACCTTTAATTTATGGAAAGAGACCATTGAAGACCCTATGCCCATACAAATCTATCACGACATACTCTGGGAATCCAAATTCCAACCTCATTTCTACAAAATTTTCCATGGAGTTATGCTACATATCCACCAAAATGTATTTGCTGAGAAAGCCCATAGAATTTCCCCTCAAGCTAACAATGATTTATTACCAATAGGGAAATGGTTTGGAGAGTAATCCTTTACTTATATACAAATATTTGGTAGTCTTTCCAACCCTCATGTGTTGCCCCTTTATGTTCTTGATAAGCTCTTAGGCCGAGAAACAATTTACCAAATTATTGGGAATGGCCTTTCAAAGGTTTTAAAAGATGCTAAAAAAACGATGTGGCCTACCTTTCCTATTTCCTGTGGTGTTTATGTTGGGTGTGTGTTATATTCTTTCCGCGAATAGAAGCGAGGGGCAAGAGGGGGCGTAATCCCCCCTGAACAAGGTCTGGGGCAGCGCCATAGGAATTTTGTTTAGACCCTATATTAGGTGGGAGAACCCACCTATGGTTTTGTGCATGGGTTTGCAAATGGTTTTGGGCATGATGTTTTTCTACTCATGGTATTTTATAGATCCAGTCAAGGGAACTATGGTTATGTTCTAATATAGGGTCAATGGATTGGGGTTTATGAATGCTTCAACATGTATATATATGTGTTGTAACATTGAAAGGAATATAATGAAAAATTAAGCTGGTAGTCCGAGTTTTGGGATCCAGGGGAAAATATTCGTGTATATATGTTTTATGTTCTATGCTCTTGCTATTGCTTTATTTTTTGTTTTAAGAGTTCTTTTGTGGATAATTTATGTACAGGGTTAAAACCTACATTTGGTATCAGATCTGTTTCAACTTCAAGGGGACGCCTTTGCTGCTGAGGGGTTTTTTTCTTGGGCATGTGGTAGAGCCTGTTCAATGGGATATCTGCGGGATTGACTCTTTTGGTGAAAGAACATTGCGAGCAGTGGAAAGATAGAGTTCGATAAATTTAATGGTCAGAGTTTTTAGTTGTGGAAGCTCAAGATGGAGGATGTGATGGTGGATAAAGATCATTGGATCATGGTAGATCTGAGTACTAAACCAACAACAATGTCAGATGAAGACTGGGTGAGGTTGGATGACTTCTCAAGGAATACATGGATATATTTCCTAAGGAAGAAATCTGAAGTCTTTGACAGATTTAAATAATTTAAGGCTTTGGTAGAAAACTAGGCAGAGAATAATATAAAGGTGTTGAGGATAGATAATGGTGGAGAGTCAAGAAAGAATGAACACGACTTTGATGGAAAAGGCAAGAAGCATGCTCAGCTGTACCGGGTTAGGACATGAATTCTAGGTAGTGCAGTGGAGACTGCATGTTACCTGGTTAACAGATCACCCTCATCAGTGTTTGAGGATAATAATCCACATGAGGTATGGAATGGTAGGAAACCATATCTTTCACATCTTAGGGTATTTGGATGTGATTCATATGTACATGTTCCAAAGGAGAAAAGGACCAAGTTGGATAATAAATCTGAAACATGCATCTTTATTGGGTATAAAGATGGTTTAAAAGGTTACAAGCTTTAGAACCCAGAAACAAGGAAGGTTGTGTACAACCGAGATGTGGTGTTTAGAGAAGTGAAATATGTTTTTAAAAATGAATTCCTACCAAAGGAAGCCAAGAATATAGAGTTTGATCTAAAGGAGGAAGAATCAAACTCTACAATAGAACAATATTCAGAAGAGGAAGAGCCACACACTCCAGCTATGAGAAGATCAGTTCGAGAAAGAAGGCAACCATAAATATATAGTCCATTTTATTTCTATTCAAATTTTGCTTTAAATATCACTAACAATGGTCCAAAAACTGTCAGGGAGGAAGTGGATTCAGAGGATGGAAAACTATTGAAGGAGGCCATGGTTGATGAAATGGCATCCTTGCACAAAAATGAGGCATGGGATCTAGTAGAGTTTCCAGTTGGAAGGAAACCCATTGGGAGAAAATGGGTTTTTAATAAGACAATGAATACACAAGGCAAGGTGGAGAAATACAAAGCTCGGTTGGTAGCAAACATTTATTCCCAGGTGTCGGGAATTAATTTTATTGATATTGTTTCTTCTCTTTCCAAGGTTACTTCTATTAGATAAATTTTATTTATTGTTGTTGAATTTGATTTTGAGGTAGAACAGATGGATGTGAAGATAAATTTTCTTCACAGGGATATGGAAGAGGAGATCTACATGAAGCAAGCTCAAGGCTTTGCGGTGAAGGGTAATAAATAACTGGTATGTAGGTTAAAGAAGTCTCACTATGGGTTAAAATAGTCACCAAGGATGTGGTATCATAAATTTGATACATATATACAGGGACTTGGCTTCACCAGAAGCAAAGAGGATCACTGTGTGTATTTTAAATTAATTGGTGACCATGTTATTTATTTGGTCTTGTAAGTGGATGATGTGTTTCTAGTTGGAAATGACAAAGAAATTATCCAGGATTTGAAAACCCAAATTTTCTCCAAATTTGACATGAAGGATCTTGGTGCTGCAAACTATATTTTGGGCATTGAAATTAAATGAGATCAGGTGAAGAGGAAGCTCTTGTTAAACCAGAGGAAGAATGTCGAGACAATATTACGGAGGTTATATATGCAGGATAGTAAACCAGTGAAGGTTCCTATTCTTGTAGGTGTAAATTTATCTGTTGAAAGGTGTCCCAAGACACAAGAAGAAGAAGAGGACATGTCCCGTGTTCCATATGCAAGTTTAGTGGGTAGCATGATCTATGCAATGGTCTATACTAGACGAGAAATTTCACATGTAGTGGGAGTATTGAGAAGGTTTATGTCAAAACCAGGGAAGGGTCATTGGACAACATTGAAGCGGGTTTACAGATTTTATGGTGACACTAGTGATTATGGTCTGTGCTACCCAGGAAGACTAGGATTGGACATATTTTTGGAAATTTGTAGCTTTGTTGATGCAGACTGGGCTAGAGATCTGGATCAAAGAAGATCCACAAGTGGGTATGAGTTTAGCCTATTTGGAGGTGCAACTAGTTGGATGAGTAAAATACATTCTATAGTGGCTCTGTTAACTACAAGAAGAATACATGACAACCACTCATGCAAGCAATGAAGCAGTTTGGTTGTAGAGATTGTGTTCAAGTACACGGTTGGTACAACAAGCTATAAGGATATACTGTGATATCCAAAGTGCAATTTTCTTGGCTAAGAACCCTACTTATCATTCAAAGGCAAAGCACATTGATGTTTAGTATCACTTTGTGAGAGATATGGTTGAGGATAAAAAGGTATTGCTGGTAAAGGTGGACACTTTGAAGAATGTTGTAGATGCATTGATGAAGTCTATGAGCACTGAGAAGTTATCTTGTTGTAGAGAAACAATGGGTGTTGCAGGGGTGGACCAATGACTAAGCTCTCTTGTGCCTCCCTGCACAGGGTTTGGGGCAGTGCCCCGAGAAATTTTTTGTGGACCCTATATTAGGTGGGTGGACCTGACTATGGTTTTGTGCATGGGTTTGCATATGGTTTTGGGCATGATGGTTTTATGCTCATGGTATTTTGTAGATTCGGTCAAGGGAACTAAGGTTATGTTCTAATATAGGGTTAATGGATTAGAGTTTATGAATGCTTCAACATGTATATATATGTGTTGTAACATTGAAAGGAATATAATGAAAAATCAAGCTGGTAGTCCCGATTTTAGGATCCAGGGGAAAATATCTGTGTATATCTATTTTATGTTTTATTCTCTTGCTATTATTTTTTTTTTTTTTTTAAGAGTTCGTTTGCAGATAATTTCTGTACAGGGTTAAAACCTACAGTTTATGCCCTTGACAATTTCAAGCATGCTGGTCTTGAAATTGCAGAAATTCAATGTTTAAATTTCCCATTTATGCCTGATAGACAATATGATCCTGATGATACTGCCAAGAATTTCACAACACAGGAAAATATTAGACATTTTATGCATGAGCTAGACAATTTTGATGATATATTTGAAATGGATTCTACCTATGCATTAGAAACAACACAACTTATTCCTGAATAATTGGCTAAGTTTAATCAAGATAGGAATAAAAGGATAACTCATTTTCCTTTGGATTTGTTGAGAATTCCTCAACAAAATATAGAACATGATAAAGCTATTTCCTCTTCAACAAAAGATACTGATACATCTCTAGACAAAGAGACAAATTATTCACCCACTGCACAGACTTAAGAGACTCAAACATGTAGCAAACTTGATAAGATATGGGAAGTTCAACCAAGCCATACAAACAACAGAGCCTCAAGATTTGAATACTCCAGCGCATGAAAAGATTACATAGACCCCTGAAGTTAAATCGAAGACCTCGCTCACTACTGGGGATTCTGATAGAGCTTTGGATACTGATGATTTATAAATTATCCCAGTATTTCTGACCTCTGAGGTCATTTTGAAAATAAAATAAATCCCTCCTCTTGATGTGTTTTATAGTCCTAAGCATAGAGCCATGGTCAGTAGATAGAGAAAAATAAGGAAATTTGAACAAAACTAGGCCTTAGTCCCTGATAATTCCTCTTTTGAAGTAGTTTGGAAAGATCCTTAAGCATACCCTACATGAGATCTCAGCATGATCTCGTAGTTTGCAAGAGCATATGCCACTGCTACTATTGACAAAGATTCTGATGTACAACAACTCCTAAAGGAGAAATATGAAGAATCATACAACTAGAACAGGGTCTAGAAAATGAAAAGAAAATTATTGAACAACAGTGGCAAGCACAGATTGCAGCGGATGGAGAATTTCAATGACTTAAAGATTCAATATGAAGCTTATTTGAAAATCAAGGACACAAAAATCCAGGAACTTCAACAGAAGATTGAGTAGCTAAAAGTAAACCCTGAGATAAATAATTTAAGAAAGAGGCGGGAGAAGTAAAACTCTCCTTTCTCAACAACAAGTCATTTTCTCCCAAAAAGTGTCCACTATTAATGAATTATGAAAATCAAGTGATTGCATGCAGAAATGGTGATTGTTAGTGCAAGGAACATTTCCAACAATCTCACTGGATCTGTCAGTGACAATCTACTACAAGAAAAATTGATCTAATAATTCCCTAAAGATACTTTTCTAGATGTTAAATTGTTAACCAAATCATGGAATTATTTATTGAAAAAGAAGGTTGAAAGCATCAAGAATCTGTCAAAGGTTGACCCAGGATGCCATTGGCATTACTTGGTTAAACCTCACAGTTAGTGGCTCATGCTAAGGTGTATCTGTAACATGACTACTCATCTCCTTCCAACACTCAACGACACAATATTCATGGGACAGATGTGCATCAAACCTCATCATCTAGTCGAATTAAAACCAATGACATATATATGAGAACTTTGGCAGCAAATGGGAGAACAACCTTCATTTCAGTCATAGCCTTATTGTTATAACTGAAATATATTATTATATTTTACTTTATTTTAAGGATGGTTTTTTGAAACCACTCAAGTATTTTATGATACTTTGCTATTTTTGTATTATCATTAGAAACTATAAATCACCTTCATTGATGTGAAGAATGGATTCTGAAATTTTTGGAAGAGAGCTTTTTGTTTTCACTACTGTAGCTTCAAGTAATCTTAATAGAAAGTGAAATCACTACCATTTTTCTCATGAGCATAATTAAAATATATGAAGTACTACTATATCTATGTATTATTGATGTTTTTATGAGTTGAATGGTTATTTTAATTGTGCTTATTCATATATGTTCTTGCAAACAATCATGCATTTATCACTATTGATGTGTGTGGTTGCAATATTACAAGTATATGCATAAACAACAAAATATTGTATGTGCAAAGAACTGTACAAACTAATTTAATCAACTATTTAATTAAATTAGTTATCATTATATGTTTTAACCTCCTAAATTATTTGATGATATATATTGCCAGGTTATATATGAGATCTTTCTAAAGTCACATATACAGAAAAAGCTTTCCCGGGTTAGCTAGTTTAAGTTTATTTATTCTTAATCACTTAGTTCTTTTCAAATCATTAGACTTACACTTATATATTTCTCATCCACATTTAATTATTTTATTAAGGGAAATGGTCCCATAATCCCAGTTGGATCCACAATTCCAAAAGGAAAAGGAGCTTCTTTAAGTTCTTGACTGGGTGGTTTTCCCTGATGTTGAGGCAAATAATTCTAAGCCTACAACATAACCTTATTTGGGAGAACCCCTCCTCTTAGCTGAATTTTTGGATGAACTTGGAAATGTTTATCTTTGTGTTACTATTTCTCTGCTCTTGATATGGATGTGGAGCAAAGAGTGGAGGCTAAAAGGAAATTGGAATGATATTTACTTGGGGGAGAATAGAGATTTTGGGATTAGTTTGGTGGATTTTGTATCTATAAATTATGGGGCATTTGCTAGCCTTGGTCACTGGGGAGGGCTGTTAGAGGAAAAAAAATTTCGTTGAATTATGGTAGAGTTGGGTATGGCATGGGAAAATAACTAGGTGGAAGGAGGAATGTGGAAAATGCAATAGCATCGGTGACCTTCACATACTAGAACATCTTGATGCATACCAGTAAGGAGCACTAATATAGTTTTAAATTTTAGAGAAATGTGGTGCCATTTTCTAACATTGTCCCAATGCGAATATATTAACGAAACACCCTGGGGAATTTTATAAAAAGCACCACTAGGCGATTTTTAAATTCTAAAAAAAATAATGGTGCTATAGTAGAAACACAACACCAGTGTAGTAATTGTAGAGGAACGCCCTGAGGCATCTCAAGAAAATCACTGCGATATTTTTTAATTACAAAATTGAGGTGCTTTTGGACATATCCCACACCATTTCATTTGGAGAAACACACCGGAGGAGGGATAAATAAAAATAACCCTCTTGACCGTAATTTTCATTTCTACACTCTATAGAGTGGGAGAGATCTGAAGCACCGATGCCACTCTTGCCACATGCAAGAGCCCTAAATTTGGTGCTTATCTTTCTCACCATCATTTTGTACCATGCTCATTGTTTGAGTTTTCAAATTTTTCAAAACGTCCTAATTTTTTTTTCTCCATTACGTGTCCACAATTCCTCCCCAACGACAAAATGTCCAGGTAATGTCTATGTTTCACTGTAATTTATTTTTTTAACAGATCAAAATTATAAATTAGGTTAAATTTTCCATTGTTTTCCAATTTATTTCACTGTGCGGTGTGTTCAATACGTTCGACTCACACCAATAGCGATGCACCCTGTAAATTTATAAGGTGCATTGCATATTGGTGCGTGAACATAACACATCACCATTGTTGTGGTGCATATTGTAAACTAAAATGAACAGATATTGATGCGACAAATTGTACGTTGGTGCGTCACGCCCGATGTGTTTATATTTACCAAATGCATTGCAAATTTTATATTTAAAAATATAGGCATAGCTTGATGCGTTAACCTGAATGTTCTGTATCAGTGCGCAAAGGTTATCTATACGCATCAATGTACAAGTTTTCCACACCGCTGTCAAAAGTTAAAATTGTGAACCAACAATGATGCATCATACTTATGTGTGCACTGTTAGTGGTGCGGTTTTAGTTGAACAAACACCGACACCGGTGCATGATTGTATTTTATGCACACCGGTATTTTTTTTTTTAAATGAAAATTATGTTTCCATATTTATACATACACATTTCATTTAATAAAAAAAATCATATTTTATGTATGAGGTTGATGTATTTTATATGTCAATCATGTAGCATAGACATCAATAGAGGGATCAACAGTAGGAGCAGAAGCAACAGGTGGACCCATACAATATGATCTAGACATGGTAGGCTAAAGAGAGGGAGGGGGATTTATACCCTTTCCCTATTGCTATAACGACTCAAACACTCTTGGGGAATGTAGGCCTCATCATGTACTATGAGGAGGCTACATCCATGAAGGAGCACTCTGTCTTTTTGGTGGATCTGGTCTGCTATTGGATTGTTTAGGAGTAGGATTTCCATGTCGGTCTTAGGTCGTGGTATAGGCCCACTGGGGAGGACATATAATTTATCACTGGCCTATCCAACATAGGGGATGATTTTACCGAGTTCCCTGATTTTCCCCATGGGGTCACAGATGAGATTCATCTTAAGTAATATCTAAGATATGTTGGGCCTCATGCGGTCCATCCATGATTAGCTTTTCAGGTCCATGGTGGAAAACTATGAATTTCTTCTTTTGCTGCAAAGGAGGTTAGGTGCCTCTCATTATTAATCATCACCATTGTACAATCTAGTACTAATGGGAAACACATTGGTTTCCCTCTTTTGTATTATGTTTATTCTTTGATTCAGATGCCACATTGCATCAGATGGTCTACGATTTTTTTGAGGCAGTTTTTCATGGCTTTGGATAGATGTCATTCATTAAGAGATGGGAGGGAGACCTTCCCTTTCACTTCTGAGCTTTTTTGTTTATTTTTTGAGATGTTTACAGAGACGAGGCCTACATTTTTCTGTCGCCCTCCTAAGCCAATCACTAAGGTTTAGATGTGCATGTGGGGATAGATGATTCCCAAGAGGAGCCTACCAAAGTTTCTGGCCACGATTTCTCGTGAGGCACTGACACTATTGGACAATGAGGATGACCATGTGTTTTTCATGTTGGTGTTTTTGTATGCGAGGATTGATTGAAGAGGGTGTCCCAAAATGTTCTTCACAATAATTGAGCCTCCAGATGATAGAGGTAATATTATTTTTTTCTTTAAAGTAATCAACTAGTTTCATTTTCTTATTTTAATGAATTATAATAAAATTTATTCTAGCACATTATTTAACTTGTTTTATGAAATTGTTTAATGAAATTGTCTAATTATTTATATGTACTATAATATCGACACATTCGATGGGGACATGCCTCCTCCCCCACTGGATGTCAGAGGAGATGAGAATATGGGAGAGGCCCAAGAGGGTGAGGCACATCCTCAGGGGGGCATGGGAGTCTGAGGTCATAGGCCTGGTCTGCGAGTTCAGATGGAATACTACAATATATTGTCCAAATTTTGTTTGATGTAGGAGTTCACCCTACAAGGCCTCGAGATATTATTGCAGATCCTAGTTTAATCTGTCTGTACAGGGATTTTTCGTGCGAGATGATGGCTATTATGCGACATATCATTGAAGCTAGTAGGGTACTTACAACAATGAGGGATGTAGGCCAACATCATGCAATGACAAATACATCAGATAATGGCGGTGATACTGATGATGATCAGGGTGATGAGGGTGGTGATCATGATGCTTCTGGTAGTACCACCCCGTCGGATAATGGTCGTCAGGATGTTGGTGATCCTTCTGGTAGTAAACCTCCTCGTTAGTCACCTGATGATGATATGCCACAACTAGAGGATGCGCCTCATGTTTCTCTTGACAGAGAAGACCAACCACCACCTCCTCCACCTCAAAGTTCACCACACTGCGTTTAGGGTGCAGACTTAGTTTACCATCCATCATATTCTACTCATGCAGACCAACCACCTCCTTCTCCACCTTAACTGATTTCGATAGACATTGATCATGTAGTAGTTGACAATCCATCGTCTTCTACTGCAGACCAGTTTGACACTTCGTCTGCTTTATCAGATATTTGATTGCACTTATTTGACTTGATGTAGATATTTGACTTGTTATATATATATGTTGCATTTTTTTCATGTTTATGTACTTAATTTATATGTTGGTGTTGATGTGTATATTATTAGGTCATGTTAGATATGTTCATTTAATGTGCTTGCAGATAGATGTATATGTACATATAATAGTTATTTGACATGAGATTTATATTAATTTGAGGATGTGTGTGGTGATGATGTTAGATTATAATTTTTTTTTTTGTTAAATGTGATCAGGATGATGATTCCCTATTAGATTATTAGAATTGTGTGCTAGCTAATGACGTTTATATGTGCTAGAGGTGTATATAATTAGATGATGGTAGTGAATTCGAATGTGTATCTTATATAATGTTTATGATTGCTAGATGGTAATCATCACGATGCTTATTTTTATGAAATAATATTTATTATAGAATATGTATTGGTGAAATTATATCAAAATTTTATATATGAAATTGCATGCAAACCGACTTACTTTAAAAAAAATGCAAAGATATTTTTGTAAATTACAAAGTTTAGTATCGTTGAAGCTATGATTGTAAAATTAGGCTGATATGGATTTAGGCTGATATATTATATATGTAGTTAACATTGAAATAATTTATTTATAATTCACATTCTCCACATTAAAATGTGAAAACATACCCCGTCATAGCATTTTCTTGTCTGTATACATTTAATTATTTTTATAATTAATATTTTGTAAAATATTACATATCAAATCCATATTAAACATTGAAAAATTTACAAATATCTTTCATACTTTCAATTATAAAGGAACTATTATTGGAATAAGAATTCTCTCAATCTTTCTCACTAAAGTGAAAATATAAGAAAAAAATCAATTTAAATTACTTTACTTTTCTCTATATAAAGTATCTTTAAAATCATGTTATTTAATAAGACATTGAAATATTACTTATAGTTGTCACTAAAATATTTTTTGTTATAAATATAGCATGTAAATGGAACATATAATGTAATATCAATAATACTACTTTTTGTCCTCTGAAAAAATTACATTTCTTCCTTGTAGTAAAAAGTAAATCATATTTGTTTACTCATTAAATTTCTTGTCATAATAAAAGCTAAATTATTATTTTTTTACTTTCGGTTACTTTATATTTTTGCCTGTCTTGCAATAATGACCCAGTCGAAGAAATATTTAAATAAGGTATTAATATTAATTTATGTAAATTTTTTTGTTATTTATCAAATAAATATTTAAATAATATATTAAAATTAATCTATACTAAAAAATAATATCTTTTTATACAAATTAACTCCATTATTTAATAATAAAAATAAAAAATATGAAAATTAACAATTTATATAAAAAAACGATGAACATAATTAAATACTAGATTAAATTTTTTTTTTAAAAAGTAAATATAAAATTATAATAGTTTATTAAATTTAATAATGTTTATACTAAAATTATTTTATATTGAAAAGTTTATTATATTTAAAATAAGAAAATCAATTTTATTTTAAAAAAATAATAAAGGTTATAAAAGTAAAATATTCTTAATAGAAAATTCATTTTTTTAGTTGGTTTAATTTATGGGATTTTGAACTTTGAATCTTATGTTTTACATAGTACTTTATAACACCAATTAAATTACACTCACCAATAAACTAGAAACCTTAATTTTAAAGTAAAAATCTTTACCAAATTTCAGTGAAGCTATAGCCATTAGTAGGAGGTCTCCTTAGAAGTTGATCTGTATGAGAATCTTTCGGAGCTGATATTGAGAATATTTTGGAGCTTTTACTTGATATTGAGACGGTGTTTTCCAATGAGTTGTGCGCGAAGACACATGCCACAGGCCGTAGAAATACTGAGCGTGATCTTCACAGAGTTTGAGAATGAAATTCAAAGGGAGACTTCCAAAACAGAGTTTGAGAATGAATTAAGAGACATTAATGAAGTTCATTGTCAAAAATCCTTCTCATACCTCAAAGCAAGCCTTCTCAGACCTCAAAGCTTCTACCTGAAGGGTTAATAGATTTGATTGGGGAGTATGATAGAGGAAGTGATTCACATGATCAATCTGTGTTGTCTCTACAGTTGGTTTGGATCACTCTTATTCTGAAAAACAATAATTCAGTTGTCAGTGAAGTTATAGCCATTAGTATGAGGTCTCCTAAGAAGTTGTTCAAGATCGTTGATCTGTATTAGACTCTTTTGGAGCTTTTCCCTAATATTAAGACGGTGTTTTCCAATCAGATTCAATGCTGCACTTGGACATTCTTGAATTTGAACATTTTGATTCATACTGAAATGATATATATTCAACATGCCTCAATTATTCTTTGATTATACCTTGCTACATGATGAAGGCCATTTTTGTACTCCAAATGAGCATTTGGTCTTCAAGATTTTGATAAATTTGTATCTATGATTATGTATGCAAGTAATCTTTACATATTTAAATAATTTTTTATCTATGAATATGTGCATGATCAGCTGATAAGATTCATGGACTAGAGTTAAAGATGGAGCAAAACACCCGGACTAGAGTTAAGATTGATGGACTAGAGCACAACACGGCAGTCCTTCGCTTGTACCTGTCTGCTGGGACGATGCCAATTTGCCAAAAACCACTTTTAAGATCAAATTTGCTAAAAACATTGGCATTAGAATTTTTTGCAAGAAATAGTTCTTTGTTAGGAAGAGGATACCTGATAGGTAATAAAGCTTCATTTAAAGCTTTATAATTGATGACAAGTCTCTTCTTACCTCTTTTCTGTTCACTATGCTTGTTCACATAGAAGGCAGGACATGCCCATGGACTTTTGCATGGCTGAATAAGCTTCTGATCCAATAAATGTTTAATCTCCTGTTTGCAAAGATCCTGTTCATTAGGAGACATATGATTTGCACTGGCCTTTTGGGGTTTAGAAATATAACCTTCTTTGTAAGGTAAGGCCACAAAGTATTTTTCTCTAGTCCAGAAAGCATCCGGACGATTGGCTGTGCAATCTCTTCTAAGCTTATTAGAAATAGCCTGGAGAGTTGATTGACCATGCAGCTCAACATTTTTGATAATCTTCTGGATTTTTGATAAATCCTGCAAACTGTCTTGGATATTGTCTTCATCAGTGGGCTTGACCTTAATCTGAAAATCATTTTTGGCTTGAACTTGGACTGGACCTTCAAGGGTTGTGAAGGTGACTGAATCTTTTCCAAAAGTGACTGGAAGAAATCTTTTCAGAAAATCTTGTCCTTAGAGGACATCAGAACCTGTGTCAAAACTATACAGAGTGACATATGTCTGTACATTATTCAAGAAAACAGGAAAATCAGGAGATATGTGATTAATCTCCATTAACTCCTTATTAGCAGCTCTAAATACAAGCTTGGTTGGCTGCCAATAATAGGAAGGGATTGCACCATATTTACAACATGTACACATTGCACCATAATCAATCTGTGCATCAAGAGTATATTCCTTGATATTGGGTAACTTGATTCTCAAAGGAATGACTACTCTATCACCTATCCCCATGATATTGACCATATCGACTTCCTTTGATTTCAAAGGCAGTTCTTCATGGTTATCCTTCATCAATAATCTTGCTAATTTGGAATTTGCATCATCATAATCAGAAATCAAATTTTGAAGCTTGGCTGATAACTGGAGCATTTATGATCTTGTACTTTTTATAGACAATTCCAAATCACTAATCATCAATTTAAGAGAATCGATTGTATCCATACCTGAACTATGGGATACGTCTGAGATATGCAATGGTTTGAACATTGAATCAAATTCTCTTGCAATAAAATCTTCATCTTCAAATTCTCTGGACTTCTTTGAGGAGGGCAATTGTTTTTCCAATGTATCTAATTTTTCTTTGAGTCTCCTCCTGGCTGTTAGCTGTAATGGCTCTAGCTGACTGAGCTCATCTTTTACTGCAGCAATCTGAGTCTGCAAATTATCTGATTTATTGAAATGAAACATTTTGATATCAGCAATAAACATTTCATCTAAATCAGATGAGTCAGAATTCAGACTTATTCGACTGATATTTGGCAGACTATCTTCTTCTTCTTCAGAGGATGAAGAATCACTAGATATTTCAAAATATTCCCCATCTGAATGGGAAATGAGATCCCAATCCTTTGGATCATGAACATGAGAGAAGACATCCATTATTTTTACCTGTTTCTTTGTCTTCTTCTCTTTGCAAGTGTTAGCATAGTGGCCTTCTTTTCCACAAATAAAACATGTTACCTTTTTAGAAGGCTTTGCTCTTTTCCTGAATACTATTCTTCTTTTCTTTGCAAACTTAGAAGGATAATATTTCTTCTTAGGAGAATATTTACCTGTTTTGCAAGAGCATGAAGTCTTTGAAACTTTCTTTTTAGATCTACTCCTGCATCCAAAATCATAGGTTTCTGCAAAATTATTACAAATCTTATTGCTAAATTTCACCTGCTTCTTAAAATTCTTTTTTGCTTTTTCTGCTGCACACTCTCTTTGTAAAACAGAAACTATCATCTGGTGTATTGCAGCAAATGAGGAATTTTCTATTTTGACTTTGTTGGTCTCAATATACTGATTTATTAAATCTGGAATCTTCCCTGGCATTGAAGCTACGTAATATCTCAAATATGCCACATTGTGGGGATCTGGAGCTTGATAAAGAAGCTTTTGCATAACACAATAATAATCATGGAGATGATCTATATTGCATAACCTCTATGCTAAGAATAACTGAGCATGATGTGTAGACTCTTCAGGAACTACCCCTACAAATTCATGTTTCAGGGCATCAAATATTGCTTTTAAAGGATCAGTAGGATGCTCAATTATATTGTTCATTTCTTCTTCAGACAGTTTATCCCACCATTGTTTTAAGATACCAGTAAAAGACCAAACAATTTGAGTAACTATATCAGACCAAGAAGCTTTTGTTTTAGCTTTTCTTTGTAAAGCCCAAGCATTTACATTATGTAAAACTGTTATGACTTCTTCACTTTCCATGCAATCAATATTTACCAAAAGTGTATTTCCAAATCCTTTTGCTGATGGATTTTCAAATTTTGCAGGGACACTATGTAATTGTTCTGTATATCTAGAGAAAGGACTATCTGCAGATGCTTCATGTGCAGTTGTATCATGTTCACCCTTTCTACCTTTATGTGTGAAAGAAAAAGTATCCACCCTTTCTCTTTTAGAACTTTGTTCACCTTGAGTAGGCTCACTAGGGGTTCTAGTTGTATGAGATGTGACACCAGACATAGCCAATATTTTGGGAGCAGATGGTTGGCCATTTTCAACAAGATTTTTGAGACTAACATAATTCTTGGGAAGTCTCAAGATTTCAATAGAAGGAAAGGTAGCCAATCTGTCTTTCATCAAATTAGTTTTGTCTTTGGCTAGATCTATTCCTTTATGAATCTTCTCAACCTTAGCAATATCTATATTATCAATGTTTTTAAACAAGATACTTCTAAGACCTTCTTTAGAATCATCTGTACTGGAGGAAAATTTTAACTTAGAACTTGAAACATCTACTTCTCTGTAATGAGGAGGAGAAGCAGGCTGAGGCAAAGCATCCTTCAGATGCTCAAGACATCTATAGATAATACCCATATTGGAGTTAATATCATTCAACCTCTGGGTGTGTTCATTCTGTATTCCCAAACATTCATTATAGCCAGTGTGCATTTTCTTAATATGTTCCTTAATTTCAAGCACATATTTAGCTATATCATCTATATTTTGCAACATACAAACAATCTGATAGTTTGTATAGTTATGCATCTTTTCACTGTCACTCTGCTCTGGATCTGATAAATTTCTCATTTGTATCCATTGAAAATCAGATTTTAATGTACCATTTTTGAAAGTTCTCCTAGAGTTTCCAAATCAGTCAAATTTTCATTTCATTCCTACGTTAGATCCTCCTAAGCCTTGGTAAAGAAAGCAAGAATCACAAGATCCCGATAAATATTACAAAATTTTCTGCTTCTTGTTTTTGTTTTCCACTAAACCTGAGGATGTACCAGTGTTGGCTAACCTATAAACAACTGCTTTATGTGACATGGTTTTCTTATGGCTTTGTCTGGGATCAGAAACAGACATTCTAGGATGAGCAATAATTGGAGATGGTATGGAAGGGATTACTGCTCTAGTACTGTCTCTACCCCCTAAAAATGGAGATCTGTCGTAGGTGGACATAGATCTGGACAAGGCAGGACTTGTAAACCTCAAACCAGTAGAACCATCAGAATATGTAACTAGAGAGAGTTGCTGGGGTTCTTTAGAGGATTTCAGCCGAGAATATTTTTGGGATAGTGAAATATAGGTACTATTCCATTCTTCGGGAAGAGAACATTCGCTGAATCCAATATGGAGAAGAGCAGTATTACCTGGACCGACAATAACTCCTTCTTTAAGGGCTCGTGAAAAAAGTCTGGGATTTAGAGGAGGCATGGTAGAAGAAACAAAATGAAGACAAATAGAAGAATGAAGTTGAGCTATTTGTGTCTGTGGGGCTACATCAAAACCATTAAACTGAATATAGGCTGTCAAGAATTCATTAATATATGGATCTGTTAATGAAACTTGATATCTGGGAATAACTGAGGACCAAGCAGGGCCATTATTAAGTGGGCTTTGGAAACCACCTAACAAGGCATCTTGAAAGTTATTCAATCTTGTGTCGAGGACACAAGTTAAACAGGAAGTATTTAAACCAGGCCCGACAAGTGGATTTATCCCAAATTGAATCATGCCTATATGAATATATCTATATCCATGTTCAAGACCCCATTCAATATCTTCTTTCTTAATCAATGGAACTTGGTACACTTGCTGACCAAAAAAAATCGGAATGTTTACAGAAGTAAACCGAAATAACTGTGTTTCTCTAAATTGAAATGCAGGAATCTTATAGAGCTTATCTACTTCTATCTCTGGCAATGTCCAGTTAGGCTGTGGCTCAAATTCTTGAACAATAACTTTTTCATCATACAATTTCTCTTCATAATTTTTGTTCAAATATTTGTTCATAAATGACCATCTCTTATTTCGAGTAATTTTCTTATCTTCGAGTGTTTGAAGAACAAACTCATTCAAAGAACCAGCCATTGAAAGATAGTATTAGTATGCACCTGAACAGAGGAGAAACCAAGTCTTTGCGCACCAGGAGCAAAACACGGCAGTCCTTCGCCACAATGCTCAACCAACACCTTACCTCTAACTTATACTCGTGGACAGTAGCACTGACAAATACCACTCAATGGGAGAATCAGATAAAAGAAATCACTCGGACAAAGAACCAGATGGCCCTGATACCAATTTTTGACGAAGAGCAACTTTCTATTAATATTCCATAGTGAGAATGATATTACATCAGAAGTCAGATTACATTCTTATGAACTTCAAGTCTCTTTCCAGAGATCGACTGCAGCGGCATTTACCAGATCATGCAACTCGTTGAATGAGCGTGCTCACTAGAGGCTTCCTGGCCAGTTGCAGACTCTGTCTCAAAGATTTAAACACAACACACAGATAGACTTATTGACAGACTTGAGATATCCTAAGGACTGAGAGTTAGATCTCCGTGATGCAAGCAGATCGAGAAATTTCTCGCAGATGCAGAGCAGGGAGCTCAAACTCAGACTCGAATTAAACACAAAAAATGACTCCAGAACTCCGAATGCCTCCTCCTTCTTACAATGCTAGTATTTATAATATCGTAGCAAGTTAACCGGTTAAAATTTTTACCGGAAACCTGAAACAGATGGAATCTGCTTTCGGCTAGATCATCATACAAGATGTCTATCACGAAAGGACTAGTAAAAATTTGTACTAAAAGCTAGATATGTCCCAAAATATTAAAGATTCAGGCAAGTGGGGACAACCACTTGTTATCTCTTCCCTTGGAGGCTAGGCCATATGGGGACCGAATCTGGACACAATATAAAGCTAAATCTTTATCGGCAGACAAACTAAAGAAATTACATGATGGCCAGAATCTAGGACATCGACTCTTTTACAAAAGTAATTACACAGTGGAGATTTTTAATCAGACAAAATCCCACGGAAACCAAAAGTAAGATATGCAAAGATATCAAATGAGTGATCTTTGCTTTCAGTCACTATTTGCTCTGTCTTCATAGTCATGCTCGTGATCATATCTGGCAGCATAATCATTTCTGGCATTTTGATCAGGGCCCAATAATTCATCTAACTCAGGAGCAAGAATCTTATGAGGTAAAGCATCCCCTAACCATGGAGGGTCTTCTTCTCTGAAAGAACAATAAAAAGGGAAAGAGTAAAGATCCGGAGGTCTGTATTATACTTCGACAAAAATCCTTCCTTGATGACTTACAAACAAACTGAAGGATTCATCTTGTTCATTGAGGACTACAACTGTATCTTGATGGACGAATTCAAAGTCAATAACATAATCATGTTGTGCAGCAACATGTAGCTCCCAAATAAGTGTACTTATTGTTTCTGAATAGCTTTTATCAAGCATCCAACAAGCTCTGGGCATATACTTGTACAATAATAATTTGAACCATGGACTCCACCAATTTATGACACTATCTACATTAATAGCAGAGAAAATAACCCTAATATGACCATGGATCCTAGCTCTCTGGTGGATGGTAAAATAATCATTCCAGGTCCAATCAGTATTTTGAATGAATGAAAAATAGATTGGAACTAGTGTTCTAGATAATGAATAATATACACGCCATGGCCTATTCCTATATGGAAACTCTCTAATATATGACTGCATACCCTCTTCTGAATCAAACCACTTTTGCAATATGATTTGTTGCAGACACGCAGGTAAAGACTTGACTCTTTTTGAAAAACATTCCCAACAAAACTTATACTCACACTGACTGCAAACTATGACCTGACATCTACTAGACTGACAGCTACTAGACAAAACTGGACTCTTACTTGAAGAACTCTCTCCTTTGTACAAAGGTCTGAACATCTTGATATCTTTGATTCTTGGACTTTTGATCTCTAAACTTCCTTCTCTGGTTAGCATATCTGCAAGATAATTCTCAACTCCTGATTTGTAAACAATGTCGAAATCATAACCATCTAACCATAATGCCCATCTGAGAAATCTTGTACTTCCTTGCTCCAGCAATTTCTTATTTGCCAAGATTCCTTTCATATGTTTCATATATGTTCTTACCAGAAACTCGACACTCTTTAGGAATAGTCTGAACCTTTGTATACCTCTTTTAACAACAAGTATCTCCTTGTGGGAAGAAGGATACTTGATTTCTGTATCGTTAAAGGAACCAGAGGCATATGCACAAACAAGATCTTTTCTGCCATATTTTTGCAATAATACTGCCGCCCATGTGTGGTTTGAAGCATCAGTTTCAAGTATGAATGGCAGACTGGTGTCTGGCAGCTTTAACTTTGGCAGTTCTTTGACTTTTCTTTTTATATTCCTGACAGATTCTGTCATTTCTGTAGTCCAACTGGTTTTGTCTTTTTTCAACCTTTCCTGCAATATCTTTGTATCATTGGACTGATTTTCATAAAATTGTCTGATATAGTTCAGACATCCCAAAAATATCTGCAACATCTTTATGTCAGGAATTATATCAGGAAACTTCAAAAGATGAATCAAAACATGATCTTGGAATTCAACATGACCTTGTTCTATATGTAGTCCTAAATAATCAGAAATTTATATGTTTATCATTTCAGTAGTGTCAAGATATTGTAGATCCAATCCAATACTTCTTTAATGGGAGTTGGTATCTCCATAATTTGTAGATCCATGGACTAGAGTTAAAGATGGATGGACCTTATCAAGAATATATATTTTTATCATTTCAGTAGTGTCAAGATATTGTAGATCCAATCCAATACTTCTTTAATGGGAGTTGGTATCTCCATAATTTGTAATTGCAGGCAGGAATACCCCATGTCGTTCTTAATGTCCTCTTTGGTTTTGGTGAAACTGATGGTGCTGCCATGAGCAACCATATGGATATTGATAAGGTAAGCTGATATATTAATCGCAAATGCTATGATATTTTTTATTTAGGGATGATTAATTAATTGAATATGAAGGTGAAAGACTTTGAAGGCTTTATAACTCCGTGTTGGGTGTTGGATTGTACTCAAATATCATTTACAGGGTCAACTCAAGTTGGGCAAGTTGGGTGACTTATTATGGAGGCTGCTGCAAAAAGAAACTATTGGATCTCTTTAAGAATCTTACGACGTTTCTTTTGCAACATCTGTTGGTGATGGTGCAACTGCTAGTATAAGATTAAGGTGTAAATTGAAGTATTGTCATTATGGCCGACATTAATTTCTTTTGTTATTACCATTTTTAATTTGTTAATTTACATTATTATTTTACTATTTTAAATGTAACGTTACGTGACAACATCTCTCCCATTTTGAGTTGTAGAGCGCCTCTTGGCGCAATTAATTTATATGTCATATAACTTTAAAAAATTTATTTTATTGCTAAAGTTATGGGATTTTCAATCAATTTAAATTTAATGTTTATTGTAACTCTTACCAATTTAAATCAGAAATTTCTCTCTCTAAAGATGAGGATAAAAGAATGTAACATGATAAGGCTTCATGTGAATTTACTTGTAGTTGGAGATTTCCACTATTGGAAGTTCTCCCTTAAAGAGGCAAGTGCATTTTATTCTAGTAATAAAAATATAACAATTTGATGCTATTTTGGTTCTTTATTTGCTAGTGTATTGGTTTAAATTTAACTCTTTTTAATAAAAAATATCAGTTAAATAATACAAAAATGATAATAAATTAGATTTAAACTTTTTACAAATAATATGTTTGATTATTTCTTACTAAACAACTTAGAAAATATTATTTTTTACACATACTTATCACGATATAGTTACTAAATTTCACACTACATTTGGAAATACTTGGTTTTAAGTACTATAAAAATGTTTCCACCGCAAAAAACGTGTAAAAACGTTTGTGAATCTTAGGAATTATATCATAAAATGTAAGAAGACGAATAAAAAAATAATATAGTTAGCGAAACAATGACAACAATAGTATAAATGATGAAATAACAAGTACATATCACTCTCCATTATCATCACCCCGATTATCTTCCTCTCTTGGCGTGATAACACTATTGTTCTCAAAAATATGTTTTGATCTAGGATCATGTCTTAATACGAACCACCAATCCCTATCCAACACATATGGGTAAAAAACACCAATCCACTTCTCTTTTGTCTTCATCCCTTTCTTTGTCCTAGATCGCTGCACCTGAGGTGTTGTCCACCTGCTTGATGTACTCACTAGCATAATAGAAAGACTCATATGATATATACCCCTCTACCATATATCCTTTAGATTTTTCCATTTTTTGAACAAAACCTTTCACTTTCTTCATTTACCTCTCTAAGAAGAACATACAACGACAAGAAATGACTCCAAATAATTTAACCTCATCTACTAGGTGAATAAGAAGATGAAATTGAAAGTCCATGGAACTCGTCGACAAATCCTTCTCAAAAATACAAACAATATCATATATCTCTTGACACCATTGTAGAATGTTAGCCATATGAATATCCTTTGATGTGATCCAACATACAAATGTAGATAATTTAGATATGGCATGTCGTAGGTCTTGGAGGAAGTCATGGTTCAAAAACCAACACATGAGAAGAGGATAATGACATTGCACAGTAAATAGTACATTATGCAAAAATTAATTATAAAATATACCATTACATAAAAATAAAATAAAAATAAAAAAATCATGTTTTTGACATATGTACTCTTAGAAGGTTCAATTGGTCATGTGATTTCAACCCCAACAATGATCTTCCAAAATGAATCAATGTAGTAGTGAAGACCCATATAAAGAAGGCACCTTCACACTCATTATAACTTTCTTTTCCAAAGAAAGATCATATTTCTTTAAAATCCATGGGACATCACCTTCTTTGAAAGACCAAGATGGACCACCTTCTCCTCTAGTTTCTTGTCTTGGCCAATGTTTTTTTTTTAGTTTTTGAAGAAATAAGATCTCTCCTAATAGCCAATGTGTCACTTTTTTTCAATGATATGTGCCTCCATAAAGAATATGAAATTTTTTTAAATATATGCATGGGATCAATTAAGCGGGAAATCTTAAGATGCTCCCAATATGGGAGCTCATAAAAGGCAGATTTAATTTGCATCCCAATGGGAAATTTCTCAACGTAGGTTTTAAATAATTTTGGATCATCGAACATAAGCTCCCCATTTGAATCGAATATTTTTGCAAACTCCTTCTCCTTCTCTCTCACATATGCTCCAATCCATTCTGTTGGTGTCATTATTGCAAGCCTGTGGGTTCTCTCTGGTTTACCATTGAAAGTAGATTTTGCTCTTCTATAAGGGTGTTCTTCTGGGAGGAATACCCTAGAGCAGTCATACATTGTCTTTCGTAGGTGGTCAAACCACCTATCCTTTAGAGAAGGTCCACAACATTTACATCATGATACCCTTTTGTTGCAAGACCTATGAAATTATTGTATATAAACTGACAAATTAGCGATCATGGATATTTAAACAATTGCAACGAATTAAATTAAAATGTGAAACAATATTGTTATTAAACATATCAAAAAAATGTAATTTACTAGAGAAAACTCCTAAGGCTGGATAATCATATATCATTTTCATAACCAATCCATTGTCGAGACAAGGGACAACAAATTCAAGAGGCATGATTTCCTCTTTTACATGCACAAACCAAAACGGAGTATGTTTATTCAACCTCTTGCAAGTGGTTATGTAGGAACATAATACTATAGAAACACACTCATATTTCTCATCCCTCTCCACATTGCATATTTTTTGTGAATGAATGTTCCAAATTTTTGTTACATTCCTTCATTATCCTACTAGCTTGGGGGAAATAAACAACACTCTTTTGATGATGATCACAAATGTTCATTTGATGCTCTTATAGTGGTATAGATAAAATATTTGCCTTGATCATGTATTAATAAGCTTATAAAACCAATCCTTGTTATAATATTTTAAAAATTAAGAGCACAATGAATTATATAGTATATATTTTGACTAACACGATTTCCAACCCAATGCATTAGATATTGCCACAACATTGGTATAATGCACTCTAGCCTCCATGCAAGGGGATTAATTGGTCCTAAAACTTCAATCACCTACTTTCTAAATGGTTCTAGAGCCACAATAGGAAATGGGGGAAAATCATCACATCTTGAAGGTTTTCTCACTGGCCTCTTATAGTACTTCTTAACATCTTGATATTTAAACAAAGGCCACCTTAATATTGCATGGAGCACCTTCATTGTTATTTCCTTCCCTGCTTTTTTTCTTCTAGCTACCCCTTCACGTGCTTCACACAAAAGTGCATTACATTCATTTTCAAGGACACATTTTCATAGAATCTTGTTCACACCAATTTTATCTAATTATCTTGCAATTAGATGGCAATAAAGTGCATGGGTTGATGATTTCCTTCTCTCTACACAAGTGTAATCTTTAGGTTCCTACGAATGTTGAGAAACTTTGTGATCTCTTTAAACTAGTTTGGTACATCCTCAACCCAACACAAGTGTAAATATGGTAGATCGTCATCAATGTTATTGCTACTATCTCTTGATTGAAATCTAGACAAATGATAAGTCCCACATTGTGTTTTCCATGCTTACTAACTACTTCAAAATCAAACTCTTGAAATAGCAACAACCATTGATATATTCTTTCCCCAACATCGACATGTTGACTAAATATTTAGAAGAAAAAATGATCATATGAATAATGTAAAAGTCACTACTTAAAAGGTAATGTCTAAAATTATACAATGTGTACACCATTTCGAAGCTATCTCATTCTCTAGTTGTAAAATTTCTTTATGACTAGAAAACATCCTAGTAGAAAATGTAACTAACTTGTTGATATTAAATTTCTCTAGGCTGCACAAGCACTATGCTAAGTGTGGTTGTTGAAGCATCCACATGCACATGAAACAACTTTCTCTGATTACAAAACACAAAAATGGGTGTTGTCACCAAATTTTCCTTCACCAGGTTAAATGCCTCTTGAGACTAGAGTATAAATGAATTTCACATATATTTTCAAAAGATTCTATGGTAGTGTTATAATGCATTTTTAGTCGTTGATGAACTTATAATAGTATCATGTCCCAATGTGGTGAAATGACCTTTGTGTAAGTATGGAAATGCATATCCACAATTATAATGATTTTCACCTCGTCTACCAACAATCCCTCCTTACTAATTATATTCCCTAAACAAACTCCAAAGGGGTTGCAAAAAATACACTTATTAACATTTATATAATTGCAATTGTTTACATCTATGCAACATTAACCCCAATAATTGTATGTGGTCTTTCAATAAAGTGAACATGGTCTAGTCATTTAGATAAGACTCTAGAAATTTGTGCGTGAACTCCTTAAAAGAAAATGCTTGAATATTGGAGAATAAAGCAAGTGCATTATTTAGTCCAAATGGCATAACATTGCATGGAAATGACCCCCACATGGAAAACTTTTTCTTTCTTTATTTTATCTTACCCTTCAATTCTAACATAATGAATTCCTGAAAACCCATCAATGAATGAAGACTTAAATTGTAAATGGTGTAGGGAAAGGATCATGTACACATTCTATTTGTTCAAGGATATGAGGTCAATGCATAGTTGAATCTCTCATGTGTTCTTATATTTTATCACTATGGGGCCAATCCATTCTCACTCGTCCACTAGAAAAATGATGCTTGTGCTCAATATTCTCTCCAATGTTTTCTTCACTTTATCCCTATACTTTTGGTTCAATAAATATGGTCACTTCTTAGTAGGATTAGCAGATTCAAGTTTTAGTTGGAATACTGTCATCTCTTCAAAGGATCTTGCTATTCTATTCATCTCTTCAAATGCATTTATTATAAAGTATTCATATTCTTTAAGTAGGCCCACTACTTAGATAATAGTTTTTCAATTATAAAAGGATCCAATAATCATCATTTTTAGTGTATATTTTGTCCCAATGTTCCACTTCTTTGTTTTTCAGGGTTTTTTGTTATAAGGGGTGTTACTTCCAGAACCATTTATTTGACCTCTCTTTTTCCTATTGACTCCATATTGTATATGTTCCCAAATTCTCCCCCTTTCACTGGTACTTCTTTATCCATCTTTTGGTAGTATAATGTCTCCAATTTTTCAAGCTTCTGTGATGGGCACAAACCACATTTTCAGCTTGACTTGTGTGTTTTGGTTTACCTTAGAAAATGAAGTTTTAATCTCCTTTAGGACTCCAAATAGCATAGGGTGCTCTAGTGAAAATTATCTAAGACCTTATACTCCTTTGTAATTTTTTACCAACTCTATGTCCTAAGATGGTTGAAATCTCAAAAACATACTATTTACTACATGTTTCCATGTTCCAGATTTTTTTTTAACAACCTACTAACATGCAAGGAATCCTTTCATAATGACATACATTACTAGTAACTATTACTCATCTGGTATGTACTCCTCCATTTGATAAAAAATATGTTGATTGACCTTGTGCTAGTGAACCTTGAAGGATCACACAATTATTTTCCTATCTAGTGCATTAATTTTTCAGCCCATGTACATATTTTAATAGACATTTCATATCCTCCCATTTTTAACACCTATCCAAACCATATTTTGAATTTGTATCATATCAATGAATGCTGATATGACCATCCATAGTTTTTTTTATCCTCTTTCCATGCAATAATATTGTAGAGATCCTCTAATATTGAACTTTTTATGCCATCATTGTTGGGCTCTATGTACATCTCTCCTTTAATGGGTCTAAAGGAGTAGTGACCCTAATATCCCCTATCCCAAAGGACATCTTCCTTTACTCTAGGTTCAAATTAGTGTCATTTTCAAATGTATGAGCTATAGCCAACACGGGTATGTAGAGGTCTCTTTAATATATAATTTCATTAACTTCAAAATCAATTATAGTCTTTACCCCATCTATATCAATCTCCACATCTGCAACTCTTCCAAGGGTATAAATTATATATTGTTTAGATAACCTCAAATAAATGGATTAAAAAACCAACTTGGTTTCCCCATAATTTCCTAAGACTTCTTGGGACGAATGTTCACATTATATCCCGTAGGTTTTAACCCTGTACAAAAATTACTTGAACCCAATTCTTAAAATAAAAAAATACACAATGGAAATGAGATAAAAAAAAAAAATATACACAAATAATTTCTCCTGGATCCCAAAACTAAGACTACCTGATTTATTTTTCATTATATTCATTTCAATGTTACAATACATATATATACATGCCAAAGAATTCATAAAACCCAATCCATTAAGTCTGGGTTAGAACATAACTATAGTTCCCTTGACCGGATCTACAAAATACCATGGGCGGAAAACCATCATTTCCAAAACCATGTGCAAAATCCATGCTCAAAACCATGTGTAGGTTCTGTAGAAATTATAAAAAATACATGTGTGTCCTGGATTATCCTGATTTAACAATATGCTACTGTTAAATACAGAATCACTTCTACAAATCTTTGCAGAAATTTAAAACACAATCGCCAATTACAATATCATGAATAAAGATCAATCACACATAACACAAATAATTTCCCGGGGAAAGCTTACAGCTAAAAACCCCACTATATTCTATTTTATATTAGATCATGGATCATGAAACAATTACATACAAAGATCCAATCCAAGTGCTCTCAGTAGATGAGCTAACTGTCTCACACTATCATACAAAAATTGGCAAGGTCCTTATCCAATTTACTATCTCCAGACAGCCTGCCTCCACTGTACAATCCCTGATGGTAAATAACCCTGAATGATGGATTATCTTGCCTTCCTTGACTGCGTAAATATCATGGGCACATCCAATGTGTGTGTGGTTGCATGTGTGCAACCGGATAATGTCACAACTGATAGTTTACTTCACTTTCACCTAAAACTCAACTGGGTCTCCAATGGATATGACATGCATGTAGTTAATAATAGTAAAAACATCAGTTGCATGCGAGACCATTGATTGTGAATTATTAATAATTAAATCACTTGATCTCTCACTAGTGTATCTTCAGTCACAACTAGCACAACTGAATTTAACTCACTTAACTGAGTTAAACTGATTTACAACTTTCACAACTCATGCACCATTGCACTTCCAACTCTACTACAACTAGAATCACTCTGTTACAACTCAAGTCAACCTGCATGTCCCACCAACCAATCTCTTAACTCAAAATTCACTTAGCTAACTGATTCGCCACTTCAGTTAACTATTTTCAAGTCCACAATGAGAATATATTACAGTTTATTGTCCATCTATATTAAGGGATAATAAATACAGACATGCATTCTATAAATAGATTATGCACATACATCTATAAATAGACATACACCCAAAAATAGCCTGTGTGGGTCCCACCTAGTGTAGGTGCTTAATTTTCAATAGGATCAAGGATGTTGTTTACGGATGCCAATTTCACTGTTCCTTGTTGCAAACTTCAACACTCCCTCTCAAAAATAAAGGAATGTCCTTGCATGTGACATACAACTCTATGCATGTGACATGAAACTCATGCATGCAACACTTCTCTAGTGTTTCTCGCACATGCAACTCTTGCATGCAACACTTCACTAGTGTTTATCGCACATGCAACCTTTGCATGCAACACTTCCGAAACCGAATAGCCTCCAAACAAATAAATCAGTATAATGCATCTGTCATCAAAATATTTTGACTTATGCTAGCTACTGCACATGTCTTCAGGAACCACTGCGCTACGGCTTTTGCATCATACTTTTCACATCTTGCCAACTGCGTCTGGCTCCAATGTCAGGCCACAGCTCACTTTGATTTCATGTCCTCGTGAAATCTAACTACATCAATATAATTTATGCTACTACTGCTTCTATGTGGGCTCCTCGTAAACAAGTTCAATTCATGAGATCCACACCATCTCAATGAATACTGCCCGAAATTTCTTCTTGGGATTATCCATGCATGTCGCCCCACCTCTCACCTGGTGGTATAGCTACATGCACTCCCTCTTCCCATCCGAATCAAAATTTCTCTGCATGAGTGGTTTCTCCCACTCCATGATCCTCTGCATGTGGCTGCTCCACATCTTGAGGTTCACTCTTACCTGCATGCAAATCTAGCTCCCTCTCAAGGGTCAATTGCATGGATTTATCACACTTCCCCATGGTTGGAAGCTCTGTAGAAATCACATCTACATCAAGTCTTTAGAGATTCTTCACACGAATCCCAATCTTCTTGACTTTCTTTATGGCTTTATGCCGAAGGAAGGCTTTACCTTCACTAAAGACCACATCTTAGCCTTTATCTTCCAACATTCTAACTGGAACTAAATTTTTCATTAAGCCTGGTACATGCATTACATATTTTAAAAAGAAGGGTTTACCTAACTTCCTTTGGAAAGAAACGTTACCAATCTTGGTAGCACTATACCTTTTATCATCACCCATTTCGAAATGCATCTGGAGGTCCTTCTCCTCCAAGCTACTGAAAATTTCTCTATCTCCCATCATGTGGAAATATGCACCACTATCCAAGTACCACATCAAACTCATTGCACTTGACACCATGCATGCAATAAGTGACAAGTCAAGCTTAGATTGTGAGGCAAGGGCCTCACCAGCTCTAGCTCCAACAACCATCTTGTTCTTCTTCTTTTGTGGACAATTTGTGGCAATATGTCCATGCTCGTGACAGTGAAAACACTTTGCTTTGGACATGTTGTGTTCCTTGCCATCTTCACTAGCCTCAGATTTGGAATGGAATTTCTTCCCCTTCCCCTTCTTCACCTTGGCAGCCAAAGAACAATCCTCTTCATCATCATGCTTTAATGAAGATCCATCTCTGGTGTTCCGCCTAAACTCCTCCTGCACCAGATCCGACCACAGTCATTCCCAATCTGAAAATTTTTCTTGTCTGTTGACAAAGTATTCATAACTGTGCCAACTCTTCGGAAGTCGCAAGAGAGCCAAACTCGCAAAATCATCATCAACAACAGTTATTCATACACTCCCAAGTTCATCCCGACATTGGACAAACTTTGTTAAGTATATCGAAATAGTGTCGTTCGTTTCCATCTTGATCTTCTTGAGTTTATCTTTGAGCGCCAATTTCCTATGGTCATTGCTACTTTGGAATAGATCCGTCAAAGCCTTCCACATAACATATGATCTAGCTTTCCCATGGAGGCTTGAGAAAATGTGGTCTTGTACTCCCTCCAACAAGATCCTCCTTGCCCTTGCCAGTTTCTTTTGCCACGCATCAAGATTTGCAGCATCTAACGAAGCAGGCTTAGGAACATCAATGTCAATGAATTCCTTCAAGCCATTGTCTTCGAGTACTACCTCCATCCTGTCCTTCTAAGAAATGTAGTTCGAGCTGCCCACGAGTGCATACTCTAACCTCAAGCCATTGAAATCCATTTTGATCTTGAATCAGTTGTAGCACCAAGAAAGTCTTTTTGCAAGTTAGAATTCTTTCCAACCACAAACTCAACTCCTGCTTCACTTCTGCAATTTCCTGTGCTCCGATACCATGTAGAAATTATACAAAATACATGTATGTCCCTGATTATCCTGATCTAACAATATGCTATTGTTAAATACATAATTGCTTCTACAAATCTTTGTGATAATTTAAAACACAATCGCCAATTACAATATCATGAAGAAAGATCAATCACACATAACACAGATAATTTCCTGGGGAAATCTTATAGCTAAAAACCCCACTATATTCTATTGTATATTATATCACGGATCATGAAAAAATTACATACAAAGCTCCAATCCAAGAGCTAGCTGTCTCACACTATCATATAAAACTTGGCAAGTTTCTTAGCCATTTTATTGTCTCCAGACAGCCTGCCTCCACTACGCAATCCCTGATGGTAAATAACCCTGAATGATGGATGATATTTCCTTCCCTAACTGCGTAAATATCATGGGCACATCCAATGTGTGTGTGGTTGCATGTGCGCAACCAGATAATGTCACAACTGATAGTTTACTTCCCTTTCACTTAGAACTCAACTGGGTCTCTACTTGATCTGACATGCATGTAGTTAATAATAGTAAAAACATCAGTTGCATGTGAGACCACTCATTGTGAATTAATTAATAATTAATTCAATTGATCTCTCACTAGTGTATCTTCAGTTACAATTAGCACAACTGAATTTAACTCACTTAAATGAGTTAAACTGATTTACAACTTGCACCACTCATGCACCACTGCACTTCCAACTCTGTTACAACTAGAATCACTCTATTACAGTTCAAGTCAACTTGCATGTCCCACCAACCAACCTCTTAACTCGAAATTCACTTAGTTAACTGATTTTCCACTTCAGTTAACTATTTTCAAGTCCATATTGAGAATATATTACCGTTTATTGTCCATTTATATTAAGGGATAATAAATATAAACATGCATCTATAAATAGACATTCATTCTATAAATAGATTATGCACATACATCTATAAATAGACATACACCCAAAAATAGCCTGTGTGGGCCCCACCTCGTGTAGGTGCTTAACTTTCACAAGGATCAAGGATGTTGTTTCCGGATGCCAATTTCACTATTTGTTGTCGCAAACTTCAACAATTTCGCCGACTATCTTTGGGCCTACCCCCCATTCTTGGGTCCACCCAGCTATTATTGGGTCTGCATAAAAAATAATAATTTCTAGGGCGATGCCCTAGACCCCATGTAGGGGGCCTACCGCCCCCTTGAAAACCCCTCGATAGGGGGACTTCTTCCCCCCCCCCCCCCCCCTCCCCCCATTGTGATCCCCCATCATTTCCCTGCACAATGTACAACACATGGGGTTGGTCGTGGAAGTAACATAGCACATACTCAACATATCTAGGATCCAACATGACATCCTTCATCTCATAGCCTTCCAATTCCTTTGTTATTTTAGCCTCCCTCCATGTTCTTTCCTCTTCTTATTAACTCATTTTATGTTGCACTAAAAAAGAGGAGCTAAGATGGGCCCATAACCCTCCAACATCAACAATATGTATCTTGTTAAAACATTTGTTAACCTTTTAGCTAAATTTTTATCACTTAACTTTTTGATGCAACATCTTAATGTTCACTTATATGATTGACATACTCGTCTTGTCAACTTCTGTTGGTCTACCCTTCCTTACCGTATATAGGTGCATCTTGGAATGTTTTCTCTATGTCACATGGAAATAATTTTTGTTTTTCTACATCAAACTTTGATAAGGCTAGCATAACTTTCCTAATATTTTTTTCCAATACCATTGAATCTATGTCCATCCTAGTTGTTTCTCCATATTGTGTCACCACATGCAAATGTGTAATTCCTTGATTTACTCTACACAATTTTATGGTCACCATGTACATCTTCTTCTCTCCCCACTTCTTGATCAATTTATGACACTATTTTTTATTGTGCCTAATGTTGTGTCAATAAGAACATATCACATTAAGGTTTGTACAATTCCACACAATGTGTCTAGCTTCTCCATAATTATTTAGTAATTGGGTTGTTGCACACCTTTATATCCTCCCCGCCCCCTTCCTAAAAAATGACCTTTTCATCTACGACTGTTGTCCTCCATTCCCTAAACTTAGTAAGCATCCATCATGTATTTTTCATTCACTAAAATGACATATATTTGTTCACACCATGTTGAATGTATTTATAAAATTCAAGTAAGGGCATGTTCATTGAAGTCTAGTACTTTTGCAACATAGGACAATGAGGAGGGTCGTGTATAATGTTTGCGGCTTTTGCACCACTCAATGTTGCACCCTACATACCCTACATGGAATGGGTTTGGTGTGCTTATTGCAATGCAATTACTCATCATCAAACATTCATTTTGATAATTCCCCTTTATTAAGTACAAGGTGCAAAAAGTATTATCGTGCATCACTTTTCTTTTGGAGAAGTCTTGCAACTGATTATTTAGCACAACAAGCTAATTTTGGATTTACCTAATTCTTGAGGTTGACTCACCACCTCCTATTGTATATTCTAGGCACGTTGCAATCACAAGTGCCTCCTCTAAATACATGACCTTCTATTAGGTGAGGGAAATATGATGTGGGAGAATAAGCCAACAATGAACCATGACCTATGTTGGATATTATATATTTGAAAATTTGTCTTTCCCAACAATTATTTGAACCTCTTCCACATTATGTCTCTAATCTTTTACTTTATTCCCTTAAATTCTTTTATACATTATTGTTATGATTTCAGCTTGTGAAATTCTTCAATCAAGTTCTTCCTTGTTCCATTCAATTTCTTCGTATATGCCACAAGTGTACCACCCTTATACTTTATGTACCTTTAGATGGCTCAGTATTTTGAAGGTGGTCTCTAATTGCATGATTTATATCACTTCATCTATGATTATTTTCATTTTCCAAATAAATGAAACAATGCTACTTTGTGTTGTCCTTCCTAGTTCCATGAAATGCATGAATTATGAAAATTAGATCACTTGTTGTTTTTTCCATTGCAAATTTCAAACTTTTTCTTACCATTGTATCTCTTCTATTTTTTACTTATCCTTCTACTCTCTACTAAATAGTATACCAAAACTTATGTTTCTATTGATATTTTTCTTTCTTCTAATACAATACATGTAAGGGGTGGTTCAAAAAGGAGCTTGTGCAAATTTACTCTCCAAATCCTTCTTTGCTAGACCTAGAAGGATATTTTAAACTCATATACAAAAAAATTCTACAACTGCTAATATGTCTCACTCTCACTAAGGTCATCCCCAAAATCACTTGAAGCGTTTTCATTGCCTAAATCATTACTTTCTTTTTCATTTGCATCTTCGGTATTTACTATCAACCAATGAGATCCAATGTCACCTACTCCTACTTTACCTTCATCTCTCTCGATGCAAACTAATGACACCACATCCTATGGGCTCTTCTCCTCTATGTGCATCTGTTTTGCATCTTTCTCTCTAGCACAATTGCTCTATATCTCCTTTCTTCTTATTTATCATACGTGACTACTACATACATTATGTCTTATCCCCCCTTTTTGAAACTATTCAATTGAACTTTCCAAACTACCTCATGTAGCATATCATTCATTCATTCATATCATTGTACCCTTGCCTTCTTCTACTCCTATGGGTCCATTTTCCTTCCTAGTCTCTTATTGCATCTCTCTTCTTTCTTTCTCTACCCCTTGAGGCAAAATACCTACAATGCCATGGTGTCAAGTCTCATCTACATCAATTAATTTTTAACAAACAACATCTTGATCAACAATGATATCTCTTTGAACAACCCCCCTCTCAACCTGACCTCATAGTTTATTTCAACAACATTAAAAAAGGTGTTGTATATGATGGCACATTCTACAATATATCGTTCTTTAATTCTAGCAAACAAAAGGTCAATTGTTCAAGTCCACTTGTTATCTAGGGTTTCCAATTTTATAAGAATCTAATACATGTACTTCCATGATTAAGGTTTTATATGCAATAGGTTTTGGGTTTCTCTTTGCACATTTAATTTCCTTCTCAATCATTCAATCTTGTATCTCCAGATGTGATGGTTTACATGGCATATCCATGTCCTTTTATACAATAACTTATTAAAACTAGGCTAGATCCACCTTAACTCTAGATCTACTAAGTGTCGAGAAAGATTGGATCTCTTGAGGTGCACACCTCTTTTAAAGTGAGAAGTGATTTGATCCCTCTCGACACTTGGTAGATCCAAAATTAAGATGGATCTAGGCTAGTTTAACGTATGATTATAATTATTATTGTTGTTGTTGTTTACATAATAAGACAGGACAAGACAAGACATTACAATATCTCTTACATACTAAACTTGAGAATACTTCTTGGCACAATAAATTTAAGATTTAAAATAAATCTTTAAAAAATAATTAAAATAATTGCTATATCACATTTATACTAAAAGTTAATCTATATTATTTTAGTATCAATAAATTTTTAATAATTTAAATTAATATAAAATTAAGAGGTAAAAATTAAAATTAATAATGATAATTTTGATTTGGGTATATATACCATAAATAATGTCAAAACATTTCCATACATATCCTATTTTATTTAAAATAATTCATAATTACCATTACCTTTTAAATATTTAATAAGTCTGAAAAGCAAAATAATTTTTGGAGGAACAATGAGAGCAACAAATGGGTATCTCGTGAGGAAGAACATCACTTTCTGAACTTGGATAAGGTTTTTCGGCCTCGGAACAGCGGAATTTAATTTGGATCAACGGAAACGGGCATCTCGTGAGAAACGGCCATACTTTTTGAGCTGGGAGAAGTTTTCAGCTTTCGAACCGCAGAACTCGACTTGGATTAGGGATGTGATTATTTGCTCTTGGAGATTCACTTTTCATTTGATATGTCGTAAGATTTTATTGGGAATATAAATATAAATGTCTAAATTTTGGTAGTTTAAGTTAAAATATATTAAATTAATATAGATTTAATTAAATTCTGGATTAATAAGTGTTGAGAGGGATCAAATTTCTTAAAATGAGTATAAAAATTGAAAAGAAAATTGCATATCACGAAATTTGATCCCTCTCCACATTTGATAGTTCTATATTTCGTTCTCATTTTAAGGGATAGATCCGGAGTTCATTTAGAGAAGAAATAACCATTTTCACCTGAATCCACCAAATTCCCATAATACATCAGAAGTTCACTTAGAGACGAAATAGTCATTTTCACCGAAATTCACCAAAATCCGGTAATGCAATTTTAAGATTTTTTATGGTTTAAAATACATTTTTGAATGCAGATTCGGCACCCTGAAAAACCAAAACCACTAAGGCTTACACAGATTAAACAATTTATTTCTTCTATAAGTTAAACCCCCCCCCCCCACCCCCCCCCCACCCCAACACAAACACATATATATTCATGTAATTTGACCAAATCAAAATGCTTAGATAACATAACATAATAGGACATTACAAAATTTCTTTCATAATACATTGTAGAGCCCCTTAACAAGATAATAACGAATGATCTGTTCACATATATCATATTTTAATAGTGGATGAACACACTAGGCACATATTTGACTAAACTTACAAAATTGTGAGAATTATATTGAGATTGTTGTAGCATTGGTACGCCCTTTACAACCTAGTATGAGAGATGGAGTGACACGTTAGCTCAACTAATAATAATAATATCAACTCAATAAAAAATGAAATAAAAAGTAAAAAAAATAATAAAAATGATAATTCCATTCAATTTAACTTTTTATTATGTCCATAGTCATGTCTACTTTGGAATAGGTTTCTAGAATTTTAATTTAATTATAACTATGCTATAGTCTAGTCTTCCTATTCTATGTTTTGGAGGGTTCTTCGTCATATTTTCCGGTTTAATTTCTTCAAATTTTGATAGAGATTTCTTGGAATCACAGGTTTGAGTTATAAATTCTCCACAATTTGAGTGCCCTAGGGGTTTTTCAAGGCGTTGAATCCATAATGCGATCAGAAATCCATTTGAAACAATAAAAAATAAGATTTGACCAACCAAATTTTCACATGATTATGAAAAAAATCTCCAAAATGTAGCATGTTTAGGCAACACCTATAATTATTAGGTGAATGATAGCCATCTAATCTCCACAAAAAATTTTAAAATATTCTTAGTAGTAGTCACATATCAAAAGTTGTGATTTTGTGTGTGTGTGTGTGAGAGAGAGACTAGGTTACACCTAGGCCAAGGCCAATTGAAATAATAACACCTAAACCGTACAACAAAACTTCAACACTATAGGAAACCACACAATGAAATTTATTGGACAAGAGTACTTACTATGGGAAATGACACAACAAAATTTAGTGAACAAGAATACTTGAAAAACAATAGTTTAAGAAAATGGAAAACGTTGGTATCTAGTCATGATTTCTCACACCACTGCTCACAGAGCTCACATGACCATATAGTGGCAATATGCCTCACACTATTTAGACTCGTGAGGCATTGTTCACAATTCTCCTCAATGCACCTCAGTCACTCATAACACTTCAATGTGCCTCAAACCTTACTCAATTGTGACTACTTAATACAACTTGGCCCTCCTGATACAAAACTTACAACTCACATAACCACTATTGTTTTTTAATAAGAAAAAAAACCTTCATACTTTCGTTAGAAAAAAGTAGATATATATTTTGGAGTTCTTTTCTCATGTATTTACAATTGAGTACCACACATGAGCTCTTCAAAAAGTTATATATTAGATATCTACAAAAACTACATACTATTCTAAGATGCTAAAACGATTGTCTCAGACAATTCACTGTTATATCAATCTCACCACTAACTGATAATTATGTATATGCTCTCATAGTTCTTCATGACAAAAATCAATGACAATATTATTTCAAAATAAATAACACATAAACACATCAGGTTCTATGGAAACTATCAAGGTCTGTTAAAGTAAAATACCATATAATGGAAGCTATCAAAGACATCCCTTATAAATTAAAACTCCCTGAGCTTAAAAGGGATCCTTTGTCAAAAGTTGGAAAGAAGATATTTCATGGAAAACAACAACAACCCTTCTTTGATAGAAGATCTACCACATGATTATGTTCTCTGTAGATATGATATGCGTGATATGTCTTGCAAATTTCTAACAATTGTGTAAAACACCTCTCCATGGAAACCATATTCCATACAACATGGATTTTAAGTATTTGTAAAACCCCACTCCATACCAAGAATGCATAAGGATAGGACAAAAATAGATGTTCCATGTCTTCAAAGGCTTCTTTGCATTAAATGAATATGCTAGGACCCTGAAAAAACCATTTATGGAGGTTATCCCAAGTTAAAATCCCATTGTGGATCACCAACCACATAAAACACTTTAATTTGAGAGTAATATCCAATTTCCACTTCTTATGAAACCAACAAGCTTTATTGACCGGGCCACGCCCCTAAGAAATATATTTATAGATTTATTTGATCATGATATGCTCATTAAACATGATACTTCCCCATGTCATCTTGTCTTCCTTCTCGATTAGTACTAAACCTACTAGAAAAAAGTGAGATGTGTAACAATACCATTCCACCAATAGTTACTCTCGCAATCCAAGCTCAAATGCATTAAGACAATAATATATAATTGAAGAAGTATCTTGATCAAAAGAGAATTACTACAAAAAGAAAATCCTACTGTTATGTAAATGCTCAAGGATAGGAACAAAAATAGAATGGAATCCTTCCATCCCTTTGATAGCATCCAAACGAATAATGGTCCTATTCCCCCTTCCAACCTCCCATCTCAAATTGCCTAAAATACTATGTTTGTTTCTCATCATACTTCTCCATATATATGAAGCCACCTTTTTCTCTGGAGCCACCTCTTTAATCCAGTCCTCAAGTTGTCTATATTTTATCTATTTCTCCTTAATTACTTGGTGCCAAATACCATTTCCTTGGAAATATCTCCTTAAATTCTTGACTATTAGTGCCTTATTGAAACCTTCCATATCCTTTATAACCCAACCTCCATCCTTCACATGTCTCGAAAGCACTTCAAAATGTTCTAAGTGGATATTATATTCTTAGATGTTCCAAGCCTAACCCATAGGAACCTAGATATGATAACACCAATTATTTTTAAAATATCTTTAGGCAAAAAAAAAAGATGCTCCCAATAAATAGAAATATTCTGAAAAATCGCTTTGATCATGACCAACCTTCCTCCCAAAGATAGGCACTTGTTTGACCATAGAGACAAATTTTGCTTAAATTTTCTTCCATTCCCAATCCTTTATTTCATATTTGTTAGGTTTCAAACAAAAACCCAGATATTTAAACCCTCCCTCCATGGAAATAGATGCCACCCAAAGATTTGAGCTATCTCCTTGATCACTAACTCCTCCTTGTTTGTCGAAATAAGCACAACCTTACATTTGTTCATATAAATACCCAAATCTTCTCCAAAACTAGAGATAATTTGATGGAAGGCTTTCCATTCCAGAATAGAAACCTTCCCAATGAAAATCACATCACCTACAAATATGGTGTATGAAATATCTATGCTCTTGGTGGTCCTACACCTAATAATATTAGCCTTTGCTCGAGTATGCATGATACTGCTTCTAAGACTGTTAATGACCAAAAGAAAAAGTAATGGGGACAGATCACATCTCTATCTAAGGCCTCTGGATGCCTTGAAGAAAGTTTTCAGGATCCCATTCATGATAACTGCATAGTTCATGGAAAATATACAGGCCATAATCCATCCAATAACCATGACACTGAAGCCAAACTTGTGGAGAAGCAGTCTCAAAAACTCCCAATCCACACTGTCATAATCTCTAACCAGGTTGATCCTCATTAGACACACCTCCAACTTATGGGTCTTTATAAAGTGTAAGCATTCTTAAGTTATTTCCACCACGTCTTGTATTTTCCTGTTGTCTATGAAGCCAAATTGTTTCAGAGTTATATGCTTACAAAGCAAAGCTTTTATTTAGTTGGTGATGATTTTTGAGATCAGATTATACACCGTATTGCATAAGGAAATCAATCTATAATTAATAAAAGAAGATGAGTTAGACACTTTGGGGATGAGTGTTATAAAAGTGTTACTGATGGACCCCGAGATCGGGCATAGGCGCCTTAATTATTCAACCACCACCAACAAATTTTTATGCTTGATGTCCATAAAATGTAGAAAAAGTTCTACGAACGACTATCTGGACAAGGACTCTTGTCCTTGGCCAGAGCTTTCAGGACCCTTGTCAATTCTTCCTTCGTTATGGGTTGCCCCAGCTGAACACTTTCTTCTGAGTCTACCATTTTAGAAAACAAGTTGATAAAATGCATATTCTTTTCAAAGCTAATTCCCTCTAATGCAACATAATACCAAATGCAAAATAATTTGTACTCTTGGTGGTGGAATTTCTATTTTATAAATAAAAATTAAATTTTTTAGTTTTTTATTTTTATTTTTTTAAAACAAAAATGAGTACTCTTTGTATTAATTCTGTGCTTGGTCGCGACAAAATACATGGATGATTTAAAATTCATATACATCCATGGGATTCAGTTTTTCCATTTGTATACATATAATCCATGTCCAATTGTCCATGTTCACTACAAAAGGATACAATACTCTTATTTATTCTACTAGGGTATACCTGATAAAATTGAGACAAAAGGAAACAAAGAAAATACTAGTCATTACAATTCAAAACTAAGCATTAAGATCAACAAGGTGATTTAAATCAATGCCCAAGTTCTGTATTTCTGAAAGGGTGCTCTATTCTTCTGTGAGGGGGCTCGACTTGGCCATATGGAGTTGGAGATCCTCGATAATGCTACATAGCGCTCCGACCTCATCCTCAAGCTTGACAACCTGGTTGCATTTTTCTTCTATTACATCAAAGTTTTCACATACCACCACATTTTGTCGGTACAACAAAACCTTAATGTGGAAGCGATTTTCTTTAATTTCTGTGAGCTCCTTGGCACATTAGAAACATACCGTAGGAGTCGGGGGGACCAAGATATGTTGTTGTCGACCCATTGCTAGATTCTTCACCTCATTTTCCACCACTAGGCCTGAACGTGCACGTCGACTGCCCTAGGTTCCGATAGACATCCTCTCAAAGTGCCACTGTAATGCAACACGAACACAAAAGGTGGAGCCAAGGAAATTCAACTCGCGATGTGGCTTGTCCTATTGAAATTGGCAACAAGAAACAATGAAAATGGAATCTAGAAATGACACCCATAAAATGGCACCCAAAAATGGTACCATAGGGGGCTTCTGATTTAATTTTCCCTTAATTATATTGGAAGAAAAATTGTAATTTCATCTCATGTCATCTTGTATTAGTTAATTGAGCCAGGAAGACTTAGTTAGCTCAAATAATTCGAGTTGGAGGTCAAAGTGGAGGCATGTAGGGTTCCCACATTATTTTAGGGGACACGGTTACATTTATTTTTGAGTTGTAATTAGTTAACTCAAGAAATTGAGTTAAAATCAATTTAACTAGTTCTAATTGAGAGATGAGCTAGTGAGAGGTCTAATGAATTAAATCTGATTTAATTCACAAGTAGTGATCAATTAGTTAAATGATAATTCACTATAAATAGTTGTTGCATGTTAGTTCTAAGGAAGGCCCAGTTGAGACAGAGGTTAAAGGGAAGATAACCATCATTTGTATAATTAGAAAATTGTACAGGTCGTGCATGAGGTCATCGAAATGGCTTCAAAGAATTGTGGAATCATTATTTGGGATTTTCCTAATTAATAAGGGCTCAATTAGTCCAATAATGAGTAAGCAAGGCATGTGAGGCATAGGCAAGAAAAATGTTAAATATTGGACCGATTTTGCTTAGACCATAAGAAATATTTGAGCAGGATCAAAGTGAGACAGTCAATAGAGTGCAGAGGTTTCTCAGGGAGGGAAATAACTTCATGATCTTGACTTTATGCAATATAAAGATAGTGGACTTTTGAGCATTTACTTTCCCCAGATACATCTTGTGGTGTGCGATTGATAATTTCTTTCTCTTACTTGTTATGTGATTGTGCGATCATATTTGGATTCCGCAAATTGTAGGAAGGATTCAATTTTTTGTTTTAGTACATTACAAGATTAGTTGAACCCCACTGATAGATTTTCTACATGGTATCAGGGCATGAATTTTTTAGGCGACGAGTTTGAAGAGAATATTTGAACTTTTTTGTGAAAAAATAGCAGATCTAGATTCCTTATGAAAAAATACCTAAATTCAAAAAAAAATCAGTTGAATCAGAGTTCAGATGAGGGAGATATCATCGATTTAAAATCTACTCTTTTTTTTCAGAAAATTTTGTGATGGCGAGACAATTATAGCGTGTACGATTCAAGAACTTGCATGCGCTTGAGGTATCAGATGCACGCAAAGCTTTGAGGAGAAAACTAAAGGTTAGAGGCGTGGTGGTTGAGAGAGAGAATAAATTACCTCTCAACATGCAACCTCAGAAGAAGAATCAGAAAGTTGTGGAGTAGCCACAATTGGAGAAGTAGAGAAGAGACCGAGTGGAGGTGTCCACTTAAGAAGAAACCTCCAGGAGGGGGAAATTTCGAGCCAGATGGGCAAAGGGAGCACATGCAACAATACCTCTATTAATTTTTCATAAAGTAGCATTTTTCTTTACTTTGATAGTTATATTTCTTCATTAACAAGTTGCATTCACCCCAAATAATTATTTCATTGTACACATCTAAATTATTAAGCATAAATATATATGACTATGCGAAAAGAATAATACCATCATCATCATCGTCTAAGCAACAGAAACATGGTTACCGATCATATGAGAAAATTTCCTGGTACCCATTTTTTTGAGGTAGCAAAAAAACACCCGATTTTGAAAAGTGGTGATGCAGAATCACCCTTTTTTTTTAGCATAGTTTTAGCACTTTAAATTTTCTTATGATTTTTTTTTTAAATGTCATGATTTTCATGTCAATTTTGAAAAGTGGTGATGTAGAATAACTTGTTTTTTTTAGCATATTTTTGGAACTTTAAATTTTCTTTGATTTTTTTTTTTAAATATCATGTCGGTTTAGAAAAATGGTCATTTTTTTAGCACTTTAATTTTTTTTATTTATCAAGTATGAACATTTGTTTTAAATATTAATGATTTTCATGCTAATTTTGAAAAGTGTTGATGCAACATCAATCATTTTTGTTTAGAGCGGTGATTTTCATCTTGGTAATAAGACATAAAAATAAAATAAAAAAACATGACCAAAAAAAAAAATCAAATATAAAGAAAATATGAAAAAAAAACCAATAAAAGTGTAAAGAAAAACAAAAATACCTTGTAAAAAAAAACTTTAAACCAAAAAATTAAAAAATAAATAAATAAAAAAGGAAAAAATTCAAAAATACTCATAATTCAAAGACAAAAAATACAAATTAAAAAAACAACATTAAAAAAAAATCACAAAAAAAAGGATCCTAGCACTGATATTTTTAACCAATGATAAAATTCCTAGGATCCTTAAGAAGCATAAGGTGTCTTCGTCTTTCAAGCCCTTTAACACGATTCACAGTTCTCTCAAATCGGTTAAAGATCTGATTGACCCTAGGGATGGAAAAGGTGTCTACATCGTTCTTTGTTCTTGTGGGACTCCTTACATTGGTGGAACTGGTCGGTCTATAAATCAAAGGATCTGTGAGCATGTTGCTGACATTAAACATGGAAGATCCCACTCGTCCGCCCTAGCTGAGCATGCAGAAAAGACTAACCATCATATTTTCTGTTGAGATTCAACAAGATGATGAGCTTAGTGAAAATGAGTCGCCTTCACTAAGTGGGACCGCAGGCTGTTTTTAGGTGCAAGTCTATTTTTAGACATGGTGATCATATTTCAGAAGTTACAAGATGCTATTTGTGGATGGTTGGTCAATTTGGAAAAATAGATGAAATTCTATTTTTAGAATATTGGGCGAAGTCTATTTATAGATCGTCAATCTAAAAATAGAAGTGTCGATTATTATTAGCTCTTAATAATAATCTGACAATTAACATCAACTTATTCTCTTGGAGCACTTAATTTCAGTGTACAGATTTTTCAAATCAGTGCGCTGAAGGAATTACACAATTCCTAGG
Organism: Pinus albicaulis; assembly: GCA_034641835.2. Classification (NCBI taxonomy): domain Eukaryota; kingdom Viridiplantae; phylum Streptophyta; class Pinopsida; order Pinales; family Pinaceae; genus Pinus; species Pinus albicaulis. The sequence continues at coordinate 908,508,282 of CM076569.1, read as the reverse complement.
GTGGTTAGTGACTCATGCATGGAGGACTCAGTTAGAACTGAAGTGGCAAAGTTATGACATAGTTGGAAGAGTAGTTATGGGAGTTGTTATTTAGTTTAACTTAGTTAAGTGAGTTAAACTCAGTTGAGCTAGTTGTATCTAGTCTAACTGAAAGATACAATAGTGAGAGTTTAGTGAATTATTTAGTTAATTAATTCACAACTAATAACTCACTAACAACTGAACAAATACATCAGTTAACTACTTGCATGTCAGTTCCAGTGGAGACCCAATGGAGAGATAGGTGAAAGGGTGAGATAGAATATCTGTTGTGACTATAGTGATGCATTGATTGCACCACACGCACATTGGAGTTGCCAATGAGGATTGTGCAGTGCAAGCAAGGGTAATTTGAATTCATTCAGATCTATTCTTCAGTAGGGATTGTGCAGTGGAGGCAGGCTAGCAGGTGGCAAGAAATTGGTGCATGGATTTGCAGATTTCTTCTGATTAGTTTGTATGATTGATTGTACTGAGAGCTTGATATACTAAGCTTTGTATGAGATTGTTACATGATCTTCATGATACATAATATATGATATTTGGGGTTTTCAGCTTCAGGCTTTCTTGTTAAACAAATGTGTTATGTGCGATTGTTTTTATTGATTCATGTGTTTGCAATTGATTTTAATTTCTGCAAAAGATTAACAGTGGAAGGATTCTGTATTTAGCAAGAAGATAAAATATTGTTAAATCAGGAGAATCTAGATATATACATGCATCTTGTATATAATTTCAACATGGTATCATAGAAGTGTTAATTCTTGAAGATTGCAATTGTGAAGAATTGTTGAGTTTGTGCTGGTGGACAATTCGAATTTGCTACAGAAAATTCTTGGTGCGACAGTTGAGTATACATTGAAATGTCTTTCAATGGGTTGTGATTGGAGTATGCCCTTGATGGGAGCTCGAATTACATAGCCTGGAAGGATAGGATGGAGGCGGTGCTGGAGGATAATGGACTAAAGGAGTTCATCGATAGCGATGTTCCCAAGCCTGGATCTAGCGATGTTGCATTACTTGACGCATGGCAAAAGAAGGTAGCAAAGACAAGAAGAATTCTATTAGAAGGTGTGAAGGACCACATTTTTTCCAGCCTTCACGAGAAAGCCACTCCATTTTTAATGTGGAATGCTTTGGAAAACTTGTTCCAAAGCAATAGCGACTAGAGGAAGTTGGCGCTTAAAGATAAGCTGAAAAAAATAAAAATGGAGAAGGGAAACAGTATTCCAAAATATCTCACGAAGTTTTTCCACTGTAGGGATGAACTGGGAAGTGTGGGGATTACTGTCGATGATGAAGACTTGGTGAGCTTGGCTCTCCTTGGGCTTCCGAAGAGTTGGCATAGCTACGAAGACTCTGTCAATGGATAGGAGAAACTGCCAGGATGGGAGTGACTTTGATCGGATCTTGTGCAAGAGGAGATAAGGCGAGGTACCAGGGATGGCTCTTCATCAAAGAATGAAGATGAAGAGAATTGCGCTTTGGCTGCCAAAGAAAGGAAAGGGAAGGGGAAGAAATTTCCTTCAAAATCTAAAGCTAAAGGAAAGAAGAAGGATTTGTCCAAGGTGAAGTGTTTTCACTATCACGAACATGGGCATTTCGCCACTAATTGCCCATAGAAGAAGAAGAAAAAGAAGGCTGCTGGAGCTGTAGCTGGAGAGGCCTTAGCCTCGCAATTTGAACTTGATTTCTCTTTGATCGCATGCTTGGTTTCAAGCTATATGGGATTGGTGTGGTATCTTGATAGTGGTGCGTCTTTCCATATGACGGGAGACAAGGAGTTGTTTAGTGACTTGGAGGAGAAGGACCTTCAAATGCATGTAGAGATGGGTGACGATGGTCGATACAGTGCGACCGGCATTGGGACCATTACCTTTGAGAGGGAGTTAGGTAATCAATTTCTGTTGAAATATGTTATGCATGTTCTAGGTCTGAAGAAGAACTTGGTCTTGGTCGCAATGTTGGAAGACAAAGGTTATGACATTGTTTTCAGCGAGGGCAAAGCTTTCCTGCGACATAAAACAATGGGTCAAACCAAGAGGATAGGGATTCGAGTTAAGAATCTCTACAAGCTGGAGGTAGATGGTTGTGCTGTAATGATGCGCAAAGCAGAAGAAGTGGTGAGCCGAGATGAGGGCGAATTGTGGCACAGGAGATTGGGCCATCTTCACCATGGTGCTTTGAAGATTTTGCAGCAGATTTCTACTGGACTTCCCAAGGGTACTCTTGCGCAGTCAGATCAATGCAAGAGATGTACTATGGGTAATTTTGTGAAGACCACCTTTCATGAGAAGGAGAACCGTGCTTCGGTGATCCTAGAGAGAATTCACACAGACGTGTGCGGACCTTTCTCGGTCGCTTCAATAGCAAAAAACATGTATTATGTTATATTTTTTTATGAATATTCTCATAGATAATGCATCTTCTTCATGCAGAAGAAGAGTGAAACATTCTCAAATTTCCATGAGTTTATTGGTGGAGAAGGAGTCGGGGAAGCAAGTGAAAGATCTACGGAGTGATAATGGTGGTGAATATATCTCGGGCGAATTCAAAGACTTCTGTAGAAAATAAGGAATTCGAAGAGAACTCATAGCCCCTCATAACCCAGCAGAATGGGGTTGGTGAGAGGAAGAACAGAACGATCATGGGTGTTGCACGAGCTATGCTTGAGAGGGAGCTAGACTTGCATGCATTGGAGGAACTGCTTGTTCCGAAATATGAGCCTCCAGATGTGGATCAGCAACAAGAGGAGATTCATGGAGTGGAGGATTCCACTCATGCAGAACCAAACATCAGACAAGGCAGAAAGCGTACCACAGAAGCTGAGATACTAAAGCTTGATGTGGCACAGAATGTAGGAGTCCCTACATCACAGCACAGACAGAGACAATCACTTGACCGATTTATTGGATACATGGCTCTTATGAGAAAGTGTATCATGACAGAGCCATCTTCTTTTGAAGAAGCAGTGCAAGAGCCCACATGGGTCGATGCCATGGTGGAGGAGTATGACTCCATTGTCAGAAACAGTGCTTGGGAGATTGTTCCAAGGCCGGTGGGAAAATCAGTTGTAGGATCAAGATGGATCTACAAGGTAAAGAAAGCTGCTGATGGGAGCATCGAGAAGTATAAGGCAAGATTTGTTGCCTGGGGCTTCTCACAGATCGAGGGAATTGATTATGAAGAAACCTTTGCACCTGTCGCACGATATTCTTCCATAACGACCATCCTTGCTCTCTCAGCGCATATGGGTTGGCACATTCATCAGATGGATGTGAAGACTGTGTTCCTTAATGGGATCATTGAGAAAGAGGTGTACATTGAGCAGCTGGAAGGATTTGAGATCTTCAGTAGCGAGTCACATGTGTGCAGGCTCAAAAGAGTGCTGTATGGGTTGAAACAAGCACCTCGTGCTTGGTACACTCATATTGACAACTATTTCACTGGACTTGGCTTCACCAAGAGTGAGGCGGATGCAAACCTATACCAAATTGTGGTGGAGGGTAAGCTTGTAATCATTGTTCTTTATGTTGATGATTTAATAAGTCTAACATGTGATGAGCAGTTGATACACTCATGAAAGGCAGATCTTGCAAAGGAGTTTGAGATGAAGGACTTGGGCCTCCTTCATTATTTCCTTGGATTGGAAATATGGCAGTGGGAAGGTGAACTGTTTGTGTCTAGGGGCAAGTATGCTCGAGAGATATTGGAGAAGTTTCACATGCAAGGCTGCAAGCCTATTGACACTCCTCTTCTAGGAAATTAGAGGAAAGAGGATGCTACATCGACAGAGGTAGTGGATGCCACTGTTTATCGATAGTTGGTGGGTTCGCTCATGTATTTAGTTAATACAACACCAGACATATGCTATGCGGTGAACCAGCTTTTAGAAGAGATGGTTAAGCCTACCAAGCTCTTTTGGAAGGTAGGCAAGCATGTCTTGAGGTATCTCAGGGGCACATCTAAGTATGGCTTATGGTATAGACAGACGAATGAGATGAAGTTGCATGGCTTCACGGATGCAGATTGGGCAGGAAGCCCAACAGATAGAGAGAGCACATCAGGAGGAATTTTCAGTATCGTATCTACGACAGTTTCTTGGTACAGCAGGAAACAAAGATCCGTGACACTCAGTTCAGTGGAAGCAGAATACATGGCAGCAAGTCAAGCTGCATGTGATGCTATCTGGATGAGGAAGATCCTAGTTGGTTTGTTCTATTCACATTTAGATCCTAAAGTGATACATTGTGATAATCAAAGTTGCATTAAACTCTCGATTAATCCTGTGTTTCATGATAGATCTAAACATATTGATATCTGGTATCATCATATCAGAGATTGTGTGGAGTGGAAGATCATGTTGCTTCAGTACATTCCTACGGAAGATCAGGATGCAGATATTCTGACGAAGGCGCTCACCAGGAGAAAATTCGAATACCATAGAGGCAGGATTGGGGTGAAGGATAATCCATATCTTGTTAAGAGGGAGTGTTGAGATTCAACAAGATGGTGAGCTTAGTGAAAATGAGTCGCCTTCACTAAGTGGGCTCGCAGGCTATTTTTAGGTGCAAGTCTATTTTTAGACTATGTCTAATTTTAGACAATGTCTAATTTTAGACATGGTGATCATATTTCAGAAGTTGCAGGATGCTATTTGTGGATGGTTGGTCAAGTTGGAAAAATAGATAAAATTATATTTTTAGAATATTGGGGGAAGTCTATTTATAGATCGTTGATCTAAAAATAGAAGTGTAGATTATTATTAGCTCTTAATAATAATCTGACAATAAACATCAACTTATTCTCTTAAAGCACTTAATTTCAGTGTAAATATTTGTCAAATCAATGGGTTGAAGGAATTACGCAATTCCTAGGGTGGTTGGTGACTCATGCATGGAGGACTCAGTTAGAACTGAAGTGGAAAAGTTATGATAGAGTTGTAAGAGTAGTTATGGGAGTTGTTATTTAGTTTAACTCAGTTGAACTAGTTGTATCTAGTCTAACTGAAAGATACACTAGTGAGAGTTTAGTGAATTAATTAGTTAATTAATTCACAACTAATAACTCACTATCAACTGAACAAATACAACAGTTAACTGCTTGCATGTCAGTTCCAGTGGAGACCCAGTGGAGAGATAAGTGAAAGGGTGATATAGACTATCTGTTGTGACTATAGTGATGCATTGATTGCACCACACACACATTGGAGTTGCCAATGAGGATTGCGCAGTGCAAGCAAGGGTAATTCGAATTCATTCAGAGCTATTCTTCAACAAGGATTACACAGTGGAGGGAGGCTAGCAGGTGGCAAGAAATCGGTGCATGGATTTGCAGATTTCTTCTGATTAGTTTGTGACGATTGATTGTACTAAGAGCTTGATGTACTAAGCTTTGTATGAGATTATTACATGATCTCCATGATACATAATATATGATAGTTGGGGTTTTCAGCTTCAGGCTTTCCCGTTAAACAACTGTGTTGTGTGATTGTTTTTATTGATTCATGTGTTTGCAATTGATTTTAATTTCCACAAAAGATTAACAGTGGAAGGATTCTGTATTTAGCAAGAAGATAAAATATTGTTAGATCAGGAGAATATGGATATATACATGCATCTTGTATATAATTTCTACATTTGCATCGAAGATGCTAAGGTCATTGCTAGGAGCGACTATTTCCATCATCGTAAGTTAAGAGGCTTTAGAAATTGAAAAAAGATCCGTTAATCTCAATAGAGATGATGGCTGAAACATAAGCAGGTGTTGGATACATGCCATATATTCTTGATTGTTATTTGTTTCTGCCCTGCTTCGTGTTCTTTATTTTTTTTATTTTTTATTTTTTAGACCTAGCACTTTAAAAATAAATAAAATAAATAAATTAATAATTAAATAATTAAATCAAATTAATTAAATAAGATATATATATATATATATATTAAATAATGAATTAATTAACTGGATAAATAAATTATATTTTAATAATAAAATGTAACTAGCCAGTAATAATTTATATATATATATATATATATATATATATATATATATATATATATATATATATATATATTTTAAAAGTCAAATCAAATTTCATTAAAATAAATTAATTAATTAATTAATAATTAAATAATCGAGAATCAACTTAAAAAATAAGAAATATACATACATACATACACACACACACACACATATATATATATATATATATATATATATATATATATATATATATATATATATATATATATATATATATATATTAAATAATTAATTAATCAATTAATTAACTGAATAAATTAATTGGATATTTTAATAATAAAATGAAACTAGCTTAAAAAAATAGAAAAAAAGTCAAATAGTCGTTATCTTAACGGTTAGTTTGGTCATCTCTACATCTATTTAAGTTTAATCACCTGATCTGATCTCTCACCTAATCTTGAAGTTTAACCACACTGATTGGTTCGAAACGCATCAACAATGTTCTAGTGCATGTAATTATTACCGAAAGAGATTTTATAATTTATATGATGGATCACATAAACTTAGATTCTAAATTTATTTATTTATTTTAATTAAAAAAATTAAAAATTTCAAAAAAATTAAAAACTAAAAAAAAAAAATAAACAAATTTTTGAAATTAAAAATAAAAAATATTAAATTTAAAAATATAAATATAAATTAAATTAAAAAAATAAATAAAAAAATAAAAAACTAAAAGGATTTAAAAGTTAAAAAATGAATTAAAAAAATTAATAACAATAAAAAAATAATAAAACAGAAAAAAATTGAAAAAATATATCAAAAATAAAATTAATAAAAAATAAATAAAAATCACTGTCGCTGCCCTAGGAGCCATGGGGCTTAGCTGACGGGCGGCAGAGAACTGGGTGGCAGACAACTGGCAGTTCTCCACCGCTCGTCGGTCGAGACACGCGGCCACTACGATGGCAGGGGTCAATTCCAGGAATCACCATCGTCCTGGGTTGATTTCGGAAATCACCGTCGCCGCCTATCGCCCCCGCCCTGTAGGCTGCGGGGCTCAACGGATGGGTGACAGAGAGCTGATAGCTCTCCATTGCCCGTTGGCCGAGCCCCGCGGCCCCAGGATGGCGGTGGTGGGCGGCGGCGATGATTTTTATTTATTTATTTATTATTATTATTTATTATTTTTTATTTTTTATTTTTAAATTAAATTTTTATTTTTATTTTTATTTATTATTATTGTTTTTTTTTCTTTAATTTTTAATTTTAATCAATGTTTTTATCTTTAATTTTTTTTTTTAATTATTTTTAAATTTGTATTTTTTTTTTAATTTAAAAAAAATGAATTTTTAAATTTTTTTTTAAATGTATTTCTCATAGATTTATATGCATTTCTTAAAAAATTTAAATTATTATTTATTTATTTTTTAATTTAAAGTTTTAATAATTAATTTTTTTTTTTTAAATTTAAATTGCTAAATTTAAATTATTTTTATTTTAATATTATTATTATTTTTTAATTTTAACTAATTTTAATTATTTTAATTTATTATATATATATTTTTATTTATGTGGTTTTTTATTATTATTCATTTTTTTATAACTTAAAAAAAATAATATTTGTTTTTGTTTTTTGTTTTGGGTTAATTTTTAATTTTTTTTCTTTAAATTGTGTGTGTGTTTTTTTTTCCAAATTTTCTCTTTTTTTTTTTCTTTTGAATTTATTTATTTATTTATTTTTAAACTTTTACAAGTGATATTTTATCTTTAATACCATGCCTAAAAATCATTGGAATTTAATTTTCATAAAGGTGATATTTTATCTTGAATGCCATCCTTGGATTTTAGATTATCTTTAATACCATGCGTAAAAATTGTTGCAATTTTAAGACTTTTGATATTTTAACTTTAATGCCATGTTTATCGTTGAAATTTTAAGGTTTTTCAGAGTCATAATATTTTATCTTTAATGCCATTATTAAAAATTGTTGACAATTTACCCCGAAAAGAAAAAGGCGTTATTCCAACATTAACACTTTTCATTTTCAAGGTGTTTTTTGCACGCAAAAAATTGACGACGTTATTTCAACAACAACACTTTGTTTTCAGGCTTCTTTTTGCAAACAAAAAATTGGCAAGTTATTCCAACATCAACACTTTTTGTTTTCAAGTTGTTTTTTGCACACAAAAAATTGACAATGTTATTCCACCATCAACACTTTTTGTTTCAAGGGTGTTTTTTCAATCCTTTTTTCAAGAAAAAAAATTGGTTTTTTGCATAATTTTAAAAAATGTTGAAATTTGACCCTAAAAAAAAACAGTGCATTTTGAAGGACACACTTTTTGTTTTTGGGTTGTTTTTTCATGTTTTTTGAGGTTTTTTTGGGCTAGAGTTCTTGTTTTGAGGTAATAGTTCCTGTTTGATCGGTAACTATGTTCGCAAAGTAAAAGATCAAAGGAATACAAGCATGAACACATAAAGACACCAGGATTGGTCTGAGACCATGGAAAAACCCATTATGGGGAAAACCCTTGTAAATTCTTCTTCTTAGATCTTCATTAAATGATTCAGCAACAAGAGTAAAATGATCCATGAGTACATATCTTTACGATGTAGAAAACAAATAGCATACACACACTAAAACGATACCCATACTTCTGCATGAAGGAAACTAAATCCGAGAACTGAAATGCACTAACACTGGCTGTAGAAAACTGATGAACACGATTGATACTGAATGAGGACTGAAGATACATCTACAACGGAAACAAACAGATATGATCTACATATCTATAGATCTATAGTACCAAAACACGGATCTGAAAGATCACCAAGTGATCTCAACTCTAAAGTCCTAGATCTGAATTTTGGAGTCTGCCAATGATGCTTTGACACAATTGTGACTAAACGACTGAAGTCTAGAAGCGTTGCACAATCAACTAAAAGTGATCCAAATATGATATGCCCAGTAACTCTCTGAGCTGCGGCATTAACGCTATTGGCCTACGGCTTTGGGGCTTTGGGCTGCTACTACAACACCCTGTGCCTACGACTGAGCTTCAGAATAGGCCAATCTGACCTCAGGGCCTTGGTCACACCCTTAACATGTTGTGCCAATGACTTTGGCACCTTAGCCGTGGGCACAACCCATCCTTCCCGTGGCTCTGCTTCAACAGGGCTGCTATCAGGGCCTTAGCTGCCTGCGACTTTGCTTCAATAGACCCAGATTTGGAATGTGCATCAGTCTCTAACCTTGATCCTCTACGCACCACTACGCGAGCTCCTACCGACATACCTGTGCGAGCCAAGAAATTGAAAATATGACAAAAAATGAAAACAACACGGAGAATATCTCATGAGCGAATGTGTGCAAATGAACATGAGGTCACCTCTATTTATAACTTTGTGAGTGACTTCTTGGGGCTTTGACTGGATCAACATGTAGTTAGGCCGACCCATAAAATAATAAATTAATTCATAACTTAACTTCTTCTTAACTGATTGGGGTGATCTATACCTCCTCTCGAAATGAGGAATCCAATTAAATTATTATCTTGATCATCTGAGTTGTCCACTATGGAGTTTGACCCTAGTTTCAAAAATTAACACTCCCTCTCAACTAGGAAGAATTCCACTTTGCAATCTTTGCTTGGAGTCATCACCGATCAACACAATCTATTGATATCTATTCATCGATCAATATGCCATTCTGATATTCATGCATCATCACGTGTCGTCACTAGACATCTCTGTCATGCCATGAACCTTTCTCATTACAAATCATCAAAGTACTCTTCCTGATCATTTCTGATTATCTCTTCATTGTTTCTGCTTGTATTCTGAGCATTCTCGGATCTAGAAGAAGAATTTTTCACTTGAGGGGAGGTTGGGCTACCACCCTCCATTCATCAGGCTGTCATCATGCAATCTCTTCCATCGGGCTACCACCCAGAATATCATCATCAAAGAGCATATCAACAGGGAGTACATCTCAACGTGTAACCGCATCAGGGAGCGCATCTTGACCCATAATCTCATGGGGGAGCTAGACCTCTACAAACCCATGTCTAGCAATAGGATATCTAATCATGTAGGAGAGTCTATCCCGACCTTGGAATTACATCGGGGAGTGCACTCTCAACCAGAAACTACATAGAGTTATCACAACTCATCCTATTTCCTACTGATCTTCCCAACGATGACCCTGAATAGTCATGTGGTAGAACACCTACATCATAATCCACTTGGGTCATACACCCCAAGTACACTCTCAACTCATTGGCCAAACGAGGAGCGGTATTCATGACAAGCCGACCCAACTTGTGGGTATGATGCCAACTAGGGTATACTCTGCAAAGACAAAATATGGGAGCAACATTCTACAACCCTATGTGGATAGGGAGCAACATTCTCAACCCTAGCTAACATATAGGGAATAAACCCTATTGTCCAAAGTTCCCTCAAACCCAAGATCCCTCTATCTCAATTCCTCATTCTGGGAGCTCAAACAAGAGAGGGAAAGTTGGCTCAGTGTCCTCAATCAACGCTGATCTCATCTGGTATCTGTTGATTCCTGTACCTACATGACATCAAATAAAGTCTTATGTTAGAACATACATCATCATGTAAATCGCATCAAGATACCAATAACAACAAGATACCAAAACCATTCTCCATCTCATGGAAGCATCAAATGTGCATGTATGCTATAACCATCCTCCCTCTCATGGAGGTCACACGGGTATTATAATCATCCTCCCTCTCACAGAGGTGTCAATCACAAGCCTCAACTTGCCTCAAACAACTGTGCTGTCTCAAATGAATGGAGAACACATAGTCCCAAATATACGTATTTGGGATTCTTTGTCATCATCGTGTATCGATGTACTATCTTGATCATGCTCGATTAACTCTCGAAAGGAGCTTCTATATCATGCCTCACAGATAGCCTTGCTAGCAGCATTGTACTTGACCTCGGTCATGTTATGGACCTCTCGTCCAAAGTGTCATGGCATATCTCATACTAAGGAAGCATCCAAATGTGCTCATCAATCCAAAACATCATTAGTTCATTCATGCAACTACATATCATGGGAGAAATATCTCAACCAAATAAAAGATGTTTGGTGGAAATTATGAGTGAAGAAGCTCAATCATGAATTCAATCATGTTCTATACACATCATATACAGATGAATGTTCAACACGGAATAACAATGCTTCAACCAACTAACATATTCCATATCACGTTCAATCAACATTTGAACTTTAAATTAGAGTATCCAAGGATTTACATTACACAAAGACATTTCAACAGTCTTGCTATATGGATTTTTTTCCCCAAATCCCAGATATCATTTTATCATGCCGTGATACATCATTACAATATTCAAAATTCATCTTCCTCTTACTTATATTTCTAGAGGCTCATCACCTGTGAATGATAGACTATTAGTATGTATAGTCAAAGCCATAATAAAAAATCAAGGCCATACCTTGGAACTCGTTATATTGACTTCACCAGATAACCATCACATATAAACAAATATAAATCAAGGATTTTGCACCATGCAACACTCTCTATGAGCCTAAGGCCTCATCATGTCGACATATCTAGCCTTGCACAAATCAATGTTGAGTCAACAAAATCAACTCATTAGAATTTAGTTACAACTATTATCAAAGACATTGATTTCATAGTTATCAATTATTTCAACTAGAGACAAGCATAACACATATCAAGACTTGACTTCATTTCATGTCAAGCTCTTCAAGTCTATCATTCAATTTTTCATTAGCGGTCATTTCCATCATTAGATGTAAATGCATACACATCACAATTACGACATGCATGTTCATACTACGTCACAACAACCATTTTTCTCGAAACAAGGAGGCCAATACAAAACCATACATCTGTATACTCACATACGACACTAAAGGTCACTATGCCCACATAACATAGTCATCTGGGAAAATAAACTATCACCAAATCAAATCATGTCAAATCCAAATGTGCAATCATGGTAAGATCTATAAATATAGACATGTCTCAATCATTAAGCATCATGTCAAAAGTACAAAACATAATTTATCAATATCAATCAGCCTTAAACACAATGCCATATCCATATGAATGTCTCAGTCACCTGTACACACAAGTTCGGTTCAAACATATGAACTTTCCCAACCGACAGATCTTACTGGCATCTCCAATACATTTTTAGAACTGACATCTTCTAAGTGATCATCTGATTTCATGCTTAATTCCAACAATTTCAGAAATTAGTTCACAAGAGAAATCATAGATCCATGGATTTTGAGTGTAGACTGAATTCATTATATAGGAATTCAATTCTATGTCTCTCAAGCATAGTCACATCTATGAGCCTTATTTTGCGCGAATGAGGCTGAGAACTCTGCTATAGATCAACAATGTTAGATACTTAAATCATATTTCAATGAAACATATACTGGCAAAGACTAAGAATCTTTTAGGAGAGATTCTCCCTCTAAATGAGAATCCATTTCATTCATGTCATCAACCTGTCTTTACAGGGATCAAACAATATCAGATAAACACATATATATCATTATCATCAATATCATGTCACCCATCTTTCATCAAGGGTTGGATTAGAAAGATCAAGGCGACAGACTGATGTGAAATTACAAACTTAAGATCCAATAACAATACATCAAGTTAAAGCATTTAATTTCACTGCATGCTATAAGCACAGATAGTCATAGATCCGTAACATTAATCTCATAGATATGCCTTTATGATCACGATTTCCAATACCATGCATATCATAATAAATAATATCAAGTTAGGTTAATTGATAAACCAAAAAGGTGCAATTACTCTTTTTTGAGCTTTCATCATACTCATCACAAGTATTATCAATACCATATCAATGAGGTAAAATTTCATAAGAGATCCAAAAAATCTTACGTGTATCAAGAATCAAGAGTACCATCCACTAAAATCAGAATCAAGATCTCAAAAAATAGATGTTAGCCATACATTAATTTATGCCACTATATCCATGATTGGCAATCACATCAAGTACTCTCGCAGAATCAAGCAGATCATCATGATAAAACCATTCAATACCAGGCACACTATTTCATCATAGTAAACATGATTCCAATCACTCTTATATGTGCATGCTTGAGCCATCCGAGAAGTAAACATTCTCAATATACCGAAGTGCTTTCCTAGCTATCCAATGTTGTAGCTGAATCATAACATTAAAACAATATACCATAAATGCCTTTTGATATTACCTGTGCACTTTCACATAGGTAACTTGTAGTGTGCAAGTGCCTCTTTAACTTTTCCAGATTTAACCATCTTTTCATTTCCATATCTAGCCGCATTTCCAAATCTAGCCAACTTTCCTTCATTTCCTGATCTAGCTATCTTTCCTGCATTTCCAAAGATCTTCATGAGGGTTCCACTCATCACATCTCATCACAAAGGTTAGATATATCTAGGTGCTCAAATATACATGCAGGAAGTAATGGCCAGAAATAGTAATCATAGAAATCAGATCTATAAGCATAAACAAGAGTGAAGGGTTATAATTCAAGGAATACTTATCTTTGATGAGAGATGATCCTCTCCCTCTTGAACCAACCTTCATGAGTCATCCATAGATCATAAAACAATGTTTCCTTCAATCAACAACTTATTCAATAATCGGGTCATTTATGTCATTCAGATCCAAGTGCTTGAGCATCTTTACAAAGGCCATGTGAGGGTTTCATAAACCGAATCTCAAGAATTTACCATAAACCAAGGTTTCTCTCAAACCCTTATCCACTAAATTCCTAAGGTTTTCTTCATACCCTAGAATTATTTTAGGTCTCTACCATCCTCTGGTTGCTTCCATAGAAGTGTCTCCTTGGGGTGATCCTAATGGATTTTCTTCAACCAACTCTGATACCATGTTAATTTTTCAAAAAGCAGCATTTTTCTTTACTTTGATATTTACATTTGTTAATTAACATGTTGTATTCACCCCAAATAATTATTCCATTTTACATATCTAAATTATTAAGCATCGAAATATATAACTACGTGAAAATAACAATACCATCATCATCATCATCATCATCTAAGCAACAAAAAGTAAAATATCAAAGGAAGAGAAGCATGAACACATAGAGACACCAGGATTGGTCCGAGACCAGGGCAAAACCCACTATGGGGAAAACCCTTGGAAATTATTCTTCTTATATCTTCATTGAATGATTCAACAAAAAGAGTACAATGATCCATGAGTACATATCTTTACGATGTAGAAAACATATAACATACAATAACTAAAACCATACCCATTCTTCTGCATGAAGGAAACTAAATCTAAGAACTAAAATGCACTGACACTAGCTGTAGAAAACTGATGAACACAATTGATACTGAATGAGGACTAAAGATACATCTGCAACGAAAACAAACAGATCTGATCTATAGATCTACATATCTATAGTACCAAAACACGAATCTAAAAGATCACCAAGTTATCTCAACTTTGAAGTCCTAGATCTGAATCTAGGAGTCTATCAATGGCGCTCTAATGCAACTGTGACTAAACGACTAAAGTCTGGAAGTGCTACACAATAAAATGAAAGTGATCCAAATTCGAACTTCTCAGTAACTCTCTAAGCCGCTACCACAACACCCTGTGCCAGCGGTTGAGCTTCAGAACTGTTATTGCCTAAATCTACCTCAGGCTGAAAGAAGGCAAAGTTCAGGGTAACATCAAACCACGCTCAGTCTGGTAGATAGCCCTACCAGAGCAGGAGAGGGCTCTCTCCAGGTCAATCTCAACAAAAATAATCAATGGGGCTTGAGATGACTTTGAAATAAAAGTTGATTTTAGGCTAGGTATATAAGTAAAGGAGTTTGATTTGATTTTAGGGGTTTTTGTTGGAATCAAAGGGAAAGGTAGTTTTGGGTCCAGGGATGAGGCCTAGTTTTTGCAGAGTTCTGAATGGGGCAAGGAAGGAAATTTTTTTGATGCTTTGTATTGAATGAATGGATAGTTCATACCGGTGAGAAGTTGAAGAGGGCAAGAGGCTTTCAAGAATCCTCTTCAAACAGATGAAAACATGGAAAATTAAACAAAACTCAAGACAGAGCAAAGCAATCTAATGAATTCCACCTTTATCACTCATTTGTTTAATTTAAGAAGAAAGGAGAAGGGAAATGATACACATAAACATCAATGAACTTACAATCACATAGAGAAACACACCATAAAAACACAGAGCCACATGGATCCCAAAGAGTGTTGCAAACCCTGGTCTATTCCTTTGCCAAAATTGCAGAGATGAAATGTACAATGAAGTGCCAAGCAATCCCAAGTGTCCAACCCTGAAAATGACTGAAGAATTACAAGATATAGACAAGCCTAACTCATCCCCATGCCTCTAGGGGTCAAGCTCACCATTCTAGGAGCTGTTTCAACCATATCTAAACTAAGAACTGGAAAATAGGCAATGAAACAACTTGCCTCTATAAGATAGGAAACTGATTCATTCACTTACATTTCACTTTTTGGTGAATGAATATACTAGGATGAGTAAAAATGTGCCAAAATTACATCAAAGTCATGAGATCACATCAACAATCTCCGCCTTCTACTCCTGAATAGTCTCTCTCAACTTTGAGCTTGGAGAGCTCAAATCCTCATCAATGAGTACAAAACCTGTGTCTTGGCCTCCTGAAGGGCCCTCATCCTGCATAGGCCTCTTACCTCTGTCATGTACCTATACCTGTGCTAAGTGACATATGTCGGCACACTAGTAGTCTCTGCCTTCTGACCTCCATACTGATGTGAAGGTTCACCTGCATCATGGAAAAACTGCGGAGGAACCTGAGGAGATGTGAAGAAATCATGGGAAATGAAATCCTCCCATGAAATACCCTGCAATCCAAGCTGATGTACAACCACGATCTTGATGAGTGCATAGTGATAAACACTGTTGTACTGCTGCTCGGGAGTTTTCTTCTGCACAAGAGTGGTCATTCTCTCGATATTCTGGCACATGAAATAATGAATGTTCATCATCCTCACTCTGGTGAAATGCATCAATAACCTGATGTGGTAGGCATAGAGGCGTGAAAACCGGCCCTCACAACTGAAATATCTGATAATGAGTTTCATCAGAGGTGCATAGGATTCCTTTAGGAACCGGAATGGGAACACCCTGTTGAGTTGCCTCACAAAGCTAGGCCTGATGTATGGTTCATAATGCACTCTGTCCACCTGTTGTCTTTTGTTCCACTGTTCACCCACATTCGGTATTCCGATTGCTTGAGAAATGGTTTCGAGTGTCAAAGTGAAATTTACACCAGAAAGATTTACCTGACCATCATGTAAATGCAACACAAAAAAATGAGCCAACTCCTGATGATGATGGATCCTAGCAATCATTTCACAATACTGATAGCATGACTGTTCTCGAAAACATGCCATGGCAAGTGGACAAGCCTGCAATTCAGTCAATGAGGTGGGCTCCTTTCTCACATGTATGTCACCTTTGCGAGGCCTTCTAGGTGCATGTAGCTCAGTGGTAGAATCACTATCTCGGTCATATGATGTGTCAGTATCTGTCTCCATGATGTCCATGCAAGGTATATGCTGGCTTATATGAGATGAAAATGAGAATTTGGTGCTTTTGTTTTAGTTTCCAAATATGTGTCAAGGGGGAGGGACTGTAGGAGAAATAGGGCAGTGGGGACAATGGGGTTTAATCAAGTGATAATTGAAGTATAGGGACAACCAATTGACTATTTGGGAAACTTGGGGTTCGGGAATTTTTTACAAGTGAGATGGGAAAGTGTAAATGATAGGAAATGAAATGACTTAGGGACAGGAAAATAGGCTTAGGAATGAGTGACTTTGGGGAAGTAAGGGAATAGGGGATGGACTGTAATGATAGTATAACAGTGAGAGGGAGGAATAAACAAGTGAGGAATGAAGTATTTGGCACCAAAATGAATTTTAAAACTCCAATTTCAAAACCCTAAGGAGGCACTTCAACAAGATGATAGGGTTTATAGTTTTGGCATTCAAACTCTCATATTCAAACTCAAACAACACCAAACATGGGTTAATGGCAATTACAAAGTCACATAAACTTACTTGGAGCAAAGGAGACCGATTCATTTTGATGATTGAGAGAGATGGCAAGAATTTTTGTGTTTTGGCCCTGTGCGCCGCGCAGCAAACCCAGTGCGCCGCGACCTTCTTATGCGCCGTGCTGGAACAAATCAACACACAGGAGCATGACTCTATGCGCCGAAATCAATGCCCAGTGCGCCGCGATCTGCAAATGACACACAATCTGCCCTCCAAATGACTGCTTCGCTCCTCCATGATTTTTCTTGGCTTCACTCTTGTCTCTTGGCATGTAAATGGGGTTTGAATATAAAAATATCTTATATATATCAAAGAATTTGATTTTTCATTTGGGCAAACCCACTTTCTAATGTTGCAGACTTTGACACTTCTAAATGAACTCTGTTTTGTTTCCTTTGTGCTTTTGACTGATGAAGAACTTCTTGTCTGTCTTTGCAGGGATAGCTGGCATGGGGTTTTGGCAAAGGTGACCATGGCTGTGCATGGAGTACTTTACAACTGAAGAACTTAAAAATTACATTGCATTTATTACAAACGGATAAAATAGACAATTTTTCTTCAAAACAGAGTTTTGAAGAAAAATCATTATCAAGCATTATGATGATGAAATTTTTGCAGTGAAACCTTATTTGAAGCTTCCTCATGTTCCTGTTGACATTATTAGACATTCTGAAGACTAAATTAATGAAACCATAGACCTAATGAGACTGAAAACCCTAAAATGACTCTTTGCCAAACAGGAGGCCAAACATGACTGTAAATGATTTTGATAGACAGAACTAAGCCAACAGGTACAAGACATGAGGGATATGAATGACAAGACCCTTCCGTCAGATGATCCATGCTCCTAATGGAATGCAGCTGACTGAACTGAATGAGACACCTAAAATTAAATGCAACAAGAGAAATTTGATCTCTGACGGAGGGATGAAGATACCGACTCTAACAAGAACAACCCGATCTGACCTCAGGGATTTAATCGCGCCCTTAACATGTTGTGCCAACGAGTTTGGCACCTTGGCCGTAGGCACAACCCATCCTTCTCATGGCTCTCCTTCATTAGGGCCGCTACTAAGGCCTTACCTACCCATGAATTTGCTTCAATAGACCTAGATCTGGAATGTGCATCAGTCTTTGACCCCGATCCTCTACGTGCCACTACGTGAGCTATCATCAACGTGCTTGTGTGAGCCAAGAAATTGAAAATACGACCAAAAACAAAAATAGCATGGAGAAGATCTCATGAGCGAATGTGTGCAAATGAACTTGAGGTTGCCTCTATTAATAACTTTGTGAGTGAATGGTTGGGGCTTTGTCTGGATCAACATGCGGTTAGGCCAACCCATAAAATAATAAATTAATTCATAACTTAACTTCTGCTTAACTGATTGGGGTGATATATAGGTCGATTTTGATCCTCTCGAAAAGAGGAATCTAATTAAATTATTATCTTAATCATATGAGTTTTCCAATGTGGAATTTGACCCTAATTGCAAAAATTAACAACCTTCAGGTGAGAGGTGGGGCAATGTGAAGTCATAATCTCAAGAGAATAAATTTGGGTAGGGTCCATTGAGATGTCGTGTCTCATGGATCATACTTGGCTACGGGGAGCCCAAAATACACAGTAGCAGGAAGGATCGGTAAGATTGATGTAGTCAAATGTTAGAAAGACAAAAACCAGAGTGACAATTGTTAGATATTGGAGCGCAAATTAGAGTTGGTAGCAATGCAGAGAGCACAGAAGCAGAGTCTGCAACAACGTAAAGTTTTCAATAGAAAATGCAGTAACTGGTAGCATTCAAAGAATCTAATGATAGATGCATCATACTGATTCAGTGTTTTGGAGGCTTTTTTAGTTTCAGGAGTTGCAGGAGAAAGAAACACTAGAGAAGTGTTGCATGTAGAACATTCCAAAGGTACCAGATCAGGCTATATTGAATTCCTTTCTTGTTGAGAGGGAGTGTTGAAATCAGAAACAAGAAACAATGAAAATGGAATCCAGAAATGACACCTAGAAATGGTACCATAGGGGGCTTCTGATTTAATTTTCCGTTAATTAAATTGGAAGAAAAATTGTAATTTCATCTCATTACAACGTGTATTAGTTAACTAAGTCAGGAAGACTTAGTTAGCTCAGATAATTAGAGTTGGAGGTCAAAGTGGAGGCATGTAGAGTTCTCCCATTATTTTCGGGGGTCCAGTTACAGTCATTTGTGAGTTGTAATTAGTTAACTCAAGAAATTGAGTTAAAATCAGTTTAACAAGTTCTAACTGAGAGATGAGCTAGTGAGAGGTCCAGTGAATTAAATCTGATTTAATTCACAAGTAGTGATCAATTAGTTAATTGATAATTTTCTATAAATAGTTGTTGCATGTCAGTTCTAAGGAAGACCCAATTGAGACAGAGGTTAAAGGGAAGATAACTATCAATTATATAATTAGAAAATTGTACTGGCCATGCATGAGGTCATCAAGAAGGCTTGAAAGGATTCCACAACCATTATTTGGTATTTTCCTAATTAATGGGGGCTCAATTAGCCCAAGAATACGTAAGCAAGGCAAGCCGGGCTTAGGTAAGAAAAATGTTAAATATTGGAGATTTTTCTTAGATAGTAAGCCAGATTCGAGCAGGATCAGAGTGAGACAATCAACAAAGTGGAGAGGTTTCTCAGTGAGGGAAATAACATTGTATTGTTTCATGATCTTGACTTTATACAATATACAAATATCAGGGTTTTGAGCAGTTTATTTCCCCATATACATCTTGTGTTGTGCGATTGATAATTTCTTTCTCTTGTTATGTGATTATGCAATCATATTTAGTTTTCGCAAATTGTAGGAAGGATTCAGTATTTTGTTTCAGTACATTACAAGATCATTTGAATCCCGTTAATAGATTTTGTGCATGTCCTAAATTGAAACCCACAGAGCTCGTTGGGGCAAGCTAGACCACCCAAGCAAGGAGACATAGTCCAAAAGGAAAGTTGCAGACACCCACCTCTGAGACTCTCCTAGGTTCTTCTCACCTAGCGGATGAAACCAAATCCAACCCGAACTGTAAACGATAAGCAGAATGGGAAATTGCAGACAACCCAAATTAAATTTATAGCACTTTCCATGCAGATACCTCGTGTGATGAAGAAAAGAGGAACCAGAGCCTCCAGGATCCCAATGCGATGCCATCATTTCCCTAAGAGGAGAAAGAGCTTCAATTACTTGCAGTGCGGAGCTCGAGCTGTTGAACTGTCTAGTCTGAGTCGAGATGAGTAATTGCAACACAAAGGATTAGTGGGCTCGCATGGTGAACAACTTCAAATACCTATGATAAGCCTTGAACTAAGAATTAGACAAGAATACTCCTACGCTTAACTACAGATCTAGCCTAGGTAGCGTCACGTGGAGGGGAGAATGAAGGTTGCATGTTAGGAGAGAGAGGAAGTGCTTCATCATGCAAGCGAGTGGGGAGGGACGAGATGACCTCATAATGATATTAGCTAGCCAGACAGGGGGGAATAATTAGTTGCATCGGGAGCAGAGGTTATATGCCATAAATTCCTTGGATGAGTAGGGTAAGGGAGGAGTGGGGGGGGGGGGGGGGTTCATTAAGAGACAAATCATGAGGGTAGTTAGGGAATGGGAGAAACAATAGGGACTCCATTGATTTCCATATGTCCTTCATTTAAGTGGTAAGTTGTGTTTGCCATCGAGTTCGCCTCTGAGTTGAGGTTTCTAAGAATATGCTATACTCGCGAACTAACAAAGGTAAGCATAATACTTTGAGCACATTGGAGAGTCTGATTTAGATGATTGTCTTGAGCAAGGGAGGAAGTTCTTAAATTTCTAATTACAAAGGAGTCTCCCAAAATTGTAATGTTGTTAACTTCCCTTTTCTTGACTAAGAGGAGCTCCATATATAAGTTATAAAACTTAGCTTAATTATTGGTCATTTTACCTATACCTGAAGCATATTTATACACAATTATTCTTTCATCATTGTAGAAAATCCCTCCCCTACTACCACCTGCATATTCTTTTTTATTAAAAAATAAAAAATACATTATCAAATTAACACCAAAAAAATAAAAATAAAATTTAAAACCCACAAACTTGAAAGTTTTTAGCAAAATGTAGAGTTGGTAAAAACTCCCTATATGACAAACTTATTTCCAAATTCCTTAAAAGCTTTTAAGTTCCCGAAACTGTTCCAACCCAATTGGAAACATTTCACACACATTTCGAAGCTTTCAATACAACTAGATATTTATGGATCTACATTTCTCACACATTTGGAGCGCCTTGAATACAACTAGATATTTATGGGTTTTCTCTCCAAATTTTATATTGGTGTTTCAAACTCTCCAAAATTTAAAAATTCACATTAAAAACAAAAACGAATCCATCAACCATGGCGTTAATTTAAAAAATCGAAAAATACAAAGAAAAGTTGCAAACAACCACCATGATTTTGTAAATAACCTTTTCGAATTTTGAACAAAAACATAATATACGACAAAGTAACGAAACGACAAAAACCTAAAGACGCATTCTCAAGACCTGTTAGGCCACGAAAGTAACAGAGACGATTGTTTTGGATTTAAAAAGTAAAAATTGAAATTGTACACTGCGATAATGATAATCAAGATAATCTAATTGTTAAATGGAGAAGTGCACGTTTTTTATAATAAAAGTTTTTTATTTTTTATTTTTGGTTTAATGTAATGTTAAAAATGATGAGGTTTTGTTCAACGTGATAGATATTTTTTGATGTAAAGTTACAAGTTTAATTAGTCTTTTTAATCAGTATGATATTTTGGACATGATGTAGATATTGTTTCATCAAATTTATAAAAATAAATAATGAAATTTTTATTAAAATCAATAAAAATTAATATAACGATTTTATTTTAATAAAATATATAATTTTTTAAAACTCATTTTATAATTTTTTAAAATTAAAGAATTTCCTTTTATTTTTAATATTTTAAACATAATTATTAAAATATCGATATTATTTTTTTTTTCCTTTCATTACAAACAAATAATAATTTGTTTTTGGCATCTCTCTTGGATTTAAAAAATAAAAATTGAAATAGTACACTGCAATAATAATTAAGATAATCTAATTGTTGAAATCTAGAAGTGTGCACATTTTTTATAATAAAAGTGTCTAATTTTTATTTTTGTTAAATGTAATGTTAAAAATGATGAGGTTTTTATTGATGTCAATAGGAGTAAATATAGTAATTTCTATTTGATTGAAATAGATGTTTTTTTACCTTATATATTTGAGAATTAAAGATTTTTTTTTAAATATTTTAAAAATTATTTTTTAAATATAATTGTTGTATATATAACAGTTTGAGTGGGCCTAATGGTTAAGAGCATGTGTTTCCTCTTAAGAGGTCATAGGTTCAAAACTTGAGGGGGTAGGGTATGTATGCTTTTGTAGATTTAACAGTCAGGGTCCTTTGTTCCACAAACAAGGGGGTCTCATACACCAATTTAGTCTCTCGCTTGGCTGTGACCTTAAAATTAGGTTATTATTACTAGGGAAAATTACTAGGGCAAACCACTAAGGCACTTCAATTGTGCAAAGTTAATACATTACTAAAATGTAAAAGAAAAAACCAGAAAATCACTAAATGATACTGATAATGAAGCTTCGAACCTAATAAATTAATATTTATTTTTTGAACTTTTGAATTGAATATTTAAATTAATAAAAAAATTTAATACTAAAGTTAGATTCAAATTATGTATATGTGTCACTTAAATTCTACAATATGTGTTTCTCTTTTTTTACTACTAAGTCATGGGGTAATTATGATTTTCATAAATATTTTAATGAACTATAAAATTATTGTTTGACATTTTTTTGAAGTTAACTGTGTAATGGATTTAAAATCTGTTCGGATGTTATTCCATTTATCATAAGAAACTATTATCGATTGGGAAACGTTAAAAACTCAATCAGAAATAATAATTAGAATTTAACTAATTTTATGAGAAATAAGTTAATATGAGATGAGGAATTAATATTTCAAATTATTAAATAAGGACACGCTTATTGAAATCAGTTGAAAAATAAAATTATTATTATTAATTTTTTAAAAAATTTTAATAAGTTTAAGAAAATAATGAAGTTTAATAAAAAAGAGAGTGAAAATAAATTTGAAATTTTTGATGTAATTTAAAATATAATTCAAAGATTGATATAATAGAAAATTTAATATAAACATAAATCTTTTAAATCTTTTAGATATTTAAATTAAAGAATTATATGATCAAATATGATAGAGATGATTTTTTTAAGATAATTTGGAGTAAAGTTGGAGAGGGTTTTATTTTATATTAATAAGAGAGAAATTTGAAATATATATATATATATATATAAGATTCATAATAGAAATAAATTGATGAAAGGAGGATGGAATAAAGATTATTAGTAGGAAAGGTGGTGGATGACAGACTTTCATGATTGGCTAACTCTATTAAAATTATTAGGGGTTTTCTCGATTTCCAAGGCTGCTTAGATAACCCGAGAGTTGTAAAAAGGAACCGAGGCTAAGATTTTCGAACGATCAAATCGAATTAGATGCTTGGACTTAAAAGAATGCTCAACGATGGATGATTTTGCGAGACGGTTGTGGTTAGTATCTGATATGTGTTCTTTTAGCATGGCTTTGAAAGGATAATTGGTTTGGCCAATATAGGAATTTCATAAACCCCCGATCCTTGCATTGGGTCTGATCTGTATTTGGCCAACTGAAATAATTGTTTGAGAGATTAATGGGGCTTGAAAATGGTTTTAAAGTTCTTCTTGGCCAAGATCTTCGCTATAAGATCCGTGGTCCCTTTAATGTAAGGGAGTGTGAGTTGGCCACAAGATGAAGAGGGGTTAGGATTGAGGGACCAGGGGTGAGCAACAAATTGAAAGAATTTTTTGATTTGAGCTATGGAGTAGCCATTGGCTTTGAAGGCTTCGAACAAATGGGATTTTTCGGCTTAAAGGAATTGGAGGGTAGAGTTTTTTAGAGCTCTAGATATGAGGGTCTTGAGAACACCTGACTTTTGGGAAGGGTGGTGATGGGAAGGGGCATGAAGATAAATTTTACTATATATCTATCTATCTATCTATCTATATATATATATATATAATTAAAATTCGTGCTTGTGTCGTGAAAAATGCCTAGGGGATACATTGCTTACTTACTTCAAACTATTGGGATTTAGTGGATCCAAACTATTCTTTATGACAATCTTAAGGACATCATAGCTTGGGAATCTCAAAGAGAATATATTGGAGAATTGCCTCATCCATAATTTTCTCAAAAATATTATTATTAACTACAATAATGACCCGTGATCCATCTTGAAGAGGCTTGTAACACATATCCGAAATTCACCCAAGTGGCATTCAATATTTATCGGATATATATTTATATATATATAATTTATTTATTTTTAAATTAATTTACATTGTCCTAGTTACTTGTATTTTGGCTATTTCATATGTACACACTAAGGATCATTTACATTTAACATTTCTGGTTTACTCCTTACATCTCGTTACATGATGAGGCAATGATTATTATTTTTTCTTTTCAAAAGATTAGTTTGTTCCAATACGAGAGTTGGTTATGGTTCTTGGGCTATTAATTTGTATCCCAATGTTCTGCATATCACTTAAGAATTTCTTTTCAATTATGTTAATAGTGATTACCATGTTAAATTTTCAACTTTGTTGGGCATAAACTTGACTAAAGCCAAAGGTAAACTTTATGAACTCCCTCGTTATACCTTAGAATTTCACATGTATAAGTGTTATGGGATATGCTGAGAAAATTTCTCAAGGTACTATAGTATAACTACAGAGAGGGTCCAACTGTGCTCCATTTCATGTGATGAGGGAAAAGTGGTTAAAGGTCTTGGGCTAGCTCATCCCCTGTCACATGGAGCAAAATTGTAGACATTAGAGATCTATCCTAAACCTTCAACAATGGAGATAAAACTCATCACGGCTAGGGTAACAAGCTACTCCTCACTCCTTAGCTACCTTCACCATTTTCATGTTTGGTTTTGAGAGTGAAGCTCTGCGAATATGAAGGAAAACAAGGTGATATGGTTTTATCCTTCATCCTAACTAGCTACCCAGTGAATATTTGATTAGGTTAGAGGTTTTTCTATGGATTATTAAATAAATTGATGTCAACAAAAATAATATTTCATGCCTAGGTTATTCTAATAACCTTGGTATCTTTCCAAGTTTGTTTTTTTCTTAATTTCTCAAGTTTATCTTCCTTCGATTTGTGTGAATTCGATGCTGGCTATTTTTTTTTCAATTATTATTATTCTTGCAAGATAGTTTACGATTCCTCCCCACAGACTTGAGATGTGACTATACAATTTTCGTGGTGATTTTAATTTCACCCCCTTGACTTTCTCAGGTGAAGTCAAGATTTTGCTATCATTTTTTTTTAAACACTTAGTCTGGTTGTTTTTTTTATTAACGGGATTTACTTCCTTTTTTATAGAGTTTCTGAGCACAAACTCTCATAGTGCTTTGAAAGTGACGAGTATTTTCACCTACCCTTTTGAGGAAACTATTAGTTTGTTTTATCTAGAATTTTATTTGGGTTTTTACTTTTTCTTCCTTCAAAAATTATGGTGTCTAACTAGGGTAACCTTGCAAGTTAGTCTATGTTTTCATCTTTGGAAAAATAGGGGAAAAAGAACATTTTGAAGGTTTTTTTTTTAATCTTCTAGCATCTCCCAGGTATTTATTTTTTTTCTTGGTGCCTTTATCACATGTTTTCTCTTGGATTTGCTTCAACCGATTATACCAGTGCTTTGCCATGTCGAGAAATAGTTAATTTTAGTCAACCTAAAAGAGAAAATTTCTAAATAACCAAAGGGATACTACTCAGTTATATGTATTTTCTTGAAAATTTTCTTTTTAAACGGGTGTAGGGCCAGACTCCTCTAGCCAAA
This sequence comes from Pinus albicaulis, assembly GCA_034641835.2. Classification (NCBI taxonomy): domain Eukaryota; kingdom Viridiplantae; phylum Streptophyta; class Pinopsida; order Pinales; family Pinaceae; genus Pinus; species Pinus albicaulis. Next base: position 908,482,108 of record CM076569.1, on the reverse strand, counting down.
ACAGTTTATGGAGATGCTAAACAAGGGTTTCTCCTTGTCATTGGAACACATTGTTTTTATTTATTATGGATATGACCATAAGATGACTTGGATCAATATTTATGTATACTTGATAATTCTGAACTGTTGAATGTTTATAATGTAATTAATTTCCTCTGATACAAGAAATAAATATGTAGGGTTTATTTTATTTTTTTATGAATACTTGGGAGTTATATTTTCTTTGATTATATTTGTTGAGATTCAACAAGATGATGCTCCTAGTGAAAATTAAGCACCTACAATAGGTGGTGCCCGCAGACTATTTTTAGGTGATATGTCTATTTTTAGAATTTGGATCAAAGTCTATTTTTAGTAGTAATCTATTTATAGATGGTTGAGAAAATTATATGGATGGATGGGCGTCTATTTTTGGAATGCATGTCGATTATTGTTAGCCCTTAATAATAATTAGACAATAAATAATAATCTAATCTCTTGAAGCACTTTATGTCAGTTAAATGATGTGGCAAACCAATTAATTGAAGGAATTTCGAGTTCAAAGGTTGGTTGGTGGTCCATGCTAGTGGACTTCGTTGTAACTGAGTGATACAAAATTGTAACAGAGTGATAAAAACTTGTAACAAAGTTGGATGTGTAGTTATGTGAGTTGTAAAGTAGTTTAACTCAGTTAAGTGAGTTAAACTTAGTTGTGCTAGTTGTAACTAGTTGTAACTAAAGATACACTAGTGAGAGATTAGTGAATTAAATATTAAATTAATTCACATGGAGTGATCTCACATGTAACTGAAGATTTACTAATGTTAACTACATGCATGTCAGATCCAGTGGAGACCCGGTTGAGAGATAGGTGAAAGGGACAGTTTGACTATTAGTTGTGACTATAGTGGGTGCACAAGTGCAACCAAACACACATTGGAGATGCCAATGAGGATTGCGTAGCCAAGGCAAGGCAATATCGAATTCATTCAAGGATTGTGATCAACAGGGATTTCACAGTGGAGGCAGGCTATCAGGAGGCAGTGAATTGGTGCATTTTTATGCCAATTTTTGTATGACAGTGTGAGACGATTGTATATTGTACTAAGAGCTCTTGGATTAGAGTTTTGTATGAGATTGTTTCATGATCCATGATATATACATAATATATGATAGTGGGGTTTTTAGCTTTATGCTTTCCTGGTAAAAACATCTGTGTTATGTGTGATTGATATTTCTTCATGTGTTTGTAATTGGCGATTAAATTTCCGCAAGAATTTAAGTAGAAGGATTATGTATTTAACAGTGGCATATAATTGTTAGATCAAGAGAATCTGGCAATACATAATAGTATTAAAATTTCTACATGGTATCAGAGAAAAGAATATTGCAATATTGAAGCAGTAGCTGAGTTTGTTGGTGGAAACAATTCGAATTTGCTGCAAAAATTTCTTGGTGCGACAGTTGAGTAAACATCGAAATGGCTTTCAATGGTTTTGCGGTTAGAGTATGCACTCGAGGGCAGCCCGAACTACATTTCATGGAATGATAGGATGGAGGTGGTGCTTGAAGATAATGGCTTGAAGGAATTCATCGACAGTGATGTTCCTAAGCCCACTTCGATGGATGTTGCATTACTTGACGCCTGGAAAAAGAAAGTAGCAAAGACGAGAAGGATTCTGTTGGAAGGTTTGAGAGACCATATTGTCTCAAACCTTCATGGGAAATCCACTCCATTTTCAAGGTGGAAGGCTTTGATGGATCTTTTCCAAAGCAGCATCGACCATAGGAAATTGGCGTTGAAGGATAAACTCATAAAGATCAAGATGGAGAAGGGCGACAATATTCCTAAGTATCTCACAAAGTTTGTCCAATGTCGGGATGAACTGGGGAGTGTGGGAATCAAGGTTTTTGATGATGATTTGGTGAGTTTGTCTCTCTTGGGACTTCTTAAGAGCTGCAACATTTATCAAGACTTTGTCAACAGATGGGAAAAACTTCCGGATTGGGAACGCCTGTGGTCGAATCTAATGAAGGAGGAGTTCAGGCAGAACACCAGGGATGGCTCTTCATCAAAGCATGATGATGAAGAGGATTATGCTTTGGCTGCCGAAGCAAGGAAAGGGAAGGGGAATAAATACCATTCAAAATTCGAGGCTAAAGGCAAGAAGCTGGATTTGTCCAAGGTGAAGTGTTTTCATTGTCACGAACATGGGCATCTCGCCACTAACTGCCCACAGAAAAATAAGAACAAGAAGGTTGCTGGAGTTGTAGGTGGTGAGGCCCTTGCCTCGCAATTTGAACTTGATTTCTCTTTGATCACATGCTTGGTTTCAAGCACAATGGGATCGATGTGGTATATTGATAGTGGTGCTTCCTTCCACATGATGGGAGATAAGGAGCTTTTCAGTGACTTGGAGGAGAAATATCTCCAAATGCATATAGAGATGGACGATACAGTGCGACTAGCATTGGTACCATTAAATTTGAGAGGGATTCAGGGAAACCATTTCTATTGAAAGATGTTATGCATGTTCCAGGTCCGAAGAAAAACTTGGTCTCAGTCGCGATGTTGGAGGACAGAGGTTATGACGTTTTTTTCAGCGATGGAAAAGCTTTCCTCTGACATAAAAAAATGGGTCAAACCAAGAGGATAGGGAATCGATTCATGAATATATACAAGCTGGAGGTATATGGCTGCGCTGCAATGGTGGGAAAAGCAGAAGAAGTGGTGAGCCAAGATGAGGGCGAATTATGGCATAGGCGATTGGGCCATCTTCACCATGGCACCCTGAAGATTTTGCAGTAGATTTATACTGGAATTCCCAAGGGTACACTTGTGCAGATAGATCAGTGCAAGGGATGTACTATGGGTAAGTTTGTGAAGACCACCTTTCATGAAAAGGAGAACCGTGCCTCGGTGATCCTGGAGAGAGTTCACGAAGACGTGTGCAGACCATTCTCAGTTGCTTTAACAACAAAACATAGGTATTATGTTATTTTTGTTGATGACTATTCTCGTAGATGCTGGATCTTCTTCATGAAGAAGAAATATCAAACATTCTCAAAGTTAAGTGAGTTTAAAGCATTGGTGGAGAAAGAGTCGGGGAAGCAAGTGAAGGCTCTACGAAATTATAATGGTGGTGAATATATCTCGAATGAACTCAAAAACTTCTATAGAAAAGAAGGAATTCGAAGAGAACTCATAGCGCATCATAACCCACAGTATAATGGGGTCGCAGAGAGGAAGAACAGAACGATCGTGGGTGCTGCAAGAGCTCTGTTGCATGATCAGGGCCTACTAATGCACTTGTGGGTGGAAGCATGCAACACTGCAGTTTATGTGGAAAACCGTTGTCCTCATAGAGTACTTGGCATGTGTACACCTGAAGAAGCTTTTACTGGTAAGCAACTGGATGTTTCTCACTTTAAGATTTTTGGCTCATCTGTTTATGTGCATGTGACCAAGAATGCCAGGAAGAAGCTGGAGCTGAATGCTGAAGTTGGGATATTTTTGGGGTACACAGAAACAACCCATAATTATCATGTTTATTTTCCAAATAGTTGAATGACTGTGGTGCGACATAATATAAAATTCAATGAGGAGAAAGCCATGAAGTTGTTGCTTGAGAGGGAACTAGACTTGCATGCAGAGGAGGAACTGCTTGTTCCCAAAGATGAGTCTCTAGATGTGGATCAGCCACAGGAGGAGGTTCATGGAGTGGAGGAGTCCACTCACACAGAGCCAAAAATCAGAACTAGCAGAAGGCTCACCATAGAAGCTAAGAGGTTGAATCTTGATGCAGCACAGAATGTAGGAGTCCCTACTTCACAGTGCAGAAAGAGACAGTCTCCTAACCGATTCATTGGATACATGGCTCTCATGAGAAAATGTATTGTGACAGAGCCTTCTTCCTTTCAGGAAGCAATGCAGGATCCCACATGGGTAGATGCAATGGTAGAGGAGTATGAATTCATTATTAGAAACAATGCTTGGGAAATTTTTCTAAGGCCGGTTGATAAATCAATGGTAGGTTCAAGATGGATCTACAAGGTAAAGCAAGCTACTGATGGGAGTGTTGAGAAGTATAAGGCAAAATTTGTGGCTTGGGGCTTCTCACAGATCGAGGGGATTGATTATGAAGAAGCCTTTGCACCCATCACACGGTATTCTTCCATAAGGAACATCCTTTCTCTCTTAGTGCAGATGGGTTGGCACATTCATCAGATGGATGTGAAGACTATGTTCCTTAATGGGATCATTGAGGAATAAGTTTACATTTAGCAGACTGAAGGAGTTGAGATCTTTAGCAGTGATTCACATGTGTGCAGACTCAAAAGAGCATTGTATAGGCTGAAGCAAGCACCCCGTGCTTGGTACACTCGAATCGACAGCTATTTCACTGGACTTGGCTTCACCAAGAGTGAGGTGGATGCAAACCTATACTAGATTGTGGTTGAGGGTAAGCTTTTAATCATTTTTGTTTAGGTTGATGATTTAATACTGACTGGCGATGAGACGCTGATACACTCATGCAAGGAGGACCTTGCAAAGGAGTTTGAGATGAAGGATATGGGCCTCCTTCACTATTTCCTTGGATTGGAAATATGGCAGCGAGAAGGTGAACTGTTTGTGTCTCAATGCAAGTATGCAAGGGAGATACTCGGTAAGTTTCACATGGAGGGCTGTAAACCCATGGATACTCCTCTTCTTGGAAACTGGAGGAAAGAGGACGCTACATTTGGAGAGGTAGTGGATGCTCCAGTTTATCGACAGTTGGTTGGTTCGCTCATGTATTCAGTTAATACAAGACCATACATATGCTATGCAGTGAACCAGCTTAGTCGCGATGGTTAAGCCTACCAAGCTCTTTTGGAAGGCGGGAAAGCATGTCCTGAGATATTTGAGTATGGCTTATGGTACAGATAGAGTATGGCTTATGGTACAGATAGACGGATGAGGTGAAGTTGCATGGCTTCACGGATGTAAATTGGGTAGGCAGCCCAACGGACAGAAAGAGAACATCAGGAGGGGTTTTTAGTATCAGATCTATAGTTATTTCTTGGTACAACAGGAAACAGAGATCTGTGGCACTCAGTTCAGCAGAAGCGGAATACATGGCAGCAAGTCAAGCTGCATGTGAGGCTATTTGGATGAGGAAGATCCTGGTCGGTTTTTTCGGTTTGCATTTAGATCCTACAATGATTCATTATGATAATCATAGTTGCATTGAACTCTCGATTAATCATTTGTTTCATGATAGATCGAAGCATATATATATATATATATATATATATATATATATATATATATATATATATATATATATATATATATATATATATATATATATTCGATATCATCATATCAGATATTGTGTGCATCGGAAGATCATATTGCTTCAGTACATTCCTACGGAAGATCAGGATGAAGATATTCTGACGAAGGCGCTCACCAGGAGAAAATTCGAATACCATAGAGGCAGGATCGAGGTGAAGGATAATCCATTTCTTGTTGAAGGGGAGTGTTGAGATTCAACAAAATGATGATCCTAGTGAAAATTAAGTACCTACACTAGGTGGGGTCCGCATGCTATTTTTAGGTGATATGTTTACTTTTAGAATTTGGATCAAAGTCTATTTTTAGCAGTAATATGTTTATAGATGGTTGAGAAAATTAAATGGATGGATAGGCGTCTATCATAAACTGACCCTGAGACTTCACATAATACAAAAAACATATAACTTAAAGACTTATCTAAAATTTCTGGAAATACACTAGAAGCTGCCACATTTCTTCCAACATTGAACTAATGTCTTGGTAGTTCCCCCCAACCTCTAAGCTCCTTTCCCAGGAAAACAATAAACAATATTCCACAATTTTTCACCTCCTTAATCACAAGAAACATTTAGCTGCTTTTGGGCACAAGTCTAGTATATATCTCCCACTAGCACCTTACTTTTAAATTCAAATTTCCTTTATCTCCCACAATCTTATTTTAAAACATCTTCCACCCATGACATTTATCTTGAGTCATTATAGTTTTGGTGGTTGTTGGAGCAGGGTCTCTTGGGGTGAAATTTGAGAAACTTTTGTATGTATTTTTGGTTATGTGCCCTACGCCGAAAGGTCAAGGGGCTTTGGGTGGGTCAAAGTCCCTCTTTGATGTAAATGGGTTGTTAAGGGAAAATTGTGGGCCTCAAACCATGCTTTGAGACCATAGTATATGCGTGCTGAATGGATATAAATATAGATAGATCAAGTCTAATAAGATAGTCATGTTATGATGTAAGTAAGTGTTTTACACGTACGTGATATATTTTTGTAAGGGTTTCAATTTGGGTTGGGTATAAAGGCTCCTGCTGGGTGTGTGCGCAGAGACCTAGTCCTGGCTATGTGCGAACTCTGCTGGCTGTGTGCACGGAAGGGTAATTGTAAGGGAAATTATGACTGTACTGAACTGTTGGGGTATAATACAAATACTATTTTTGCGAACCAATTATATTATGCGTTTGATATCCAATCTATCTGTTTATTGCTTATTGTTTGAGATCGCTTTACTTCTGTTATGATCAATTGTATCTGCATGAGTAAATTTATCCTTTATGCATGAATATCTGTTGATGGTTCAGTATATGAATAGAACTTCTTAAGTTATTGCGCGAAAATGTATACTCTATGAATTGTGAAGATATGATTTTGTTATACGTATCTGTGACAAAGTTGATCTGCTATTTTGTTTTATGTTATGTGCATTATCTGTGTTTGCAACAAAACTGATCTAATAAGTGTTGATCTATATATGCATGCATATGTTTACAATATGCAATCAATTCTATTATAACTTGTTTAGGGCCACCACATCAATTTATTCCTCAGGGTGCAGAAACCTGGTTCCAACATGCCCCATACTGCTTCAGGTGAGACTTTGATATGTGCAATCATGTCATTGCCGAAAGGGCCAGTAGTTGGAGGGTTTGTTGGTTGCGCGATAAAATATGAACCTAGGTCAGGACCCCTCAAGCCAACAAATGGTTCCATTGCTAGGACTTGGATCATTTTGAGGGATATTTGATGTTCTGGCATCCCATGTAGAATGAGTTGCAAGATTGGCTGGATAGAAAGATCCATGAATTCGCCATCCAAGAGAATCAAAGTTCTAAATTATCTACTGAAAAGTGGGTTCATAGGTATATCTATACAAAATTTCACGAGATATTCTTTGCATCCTTTGTAATTGAGTTGCATGAGTGGTTGTCGCAACTGATTGAATTTAATACCTGTGCAAAGGATGATGCAGTCACTCAGTGGAATCCAGAATTAGTACATCAATTAGTTAAGTCAAGCAATATGATTACCCATGAAATAGATCATTGGATCGATCATGTCTAGGGAGGATTTATGATTGAATTCACCATTCATCAATATGTGTCATACTCTGAAGCAGAAAGGATATTTTTCAAGGTCCTAGAGGTAAGTTCCTACTTTACTTGAAGTTAATGCTGAAGATGTTATTATGTGAATAGGGTTCTCTGTGCAAACATATTGCGTGAATGTCCCAAAGAGGCTCGACTACACGCAGCGAAAGAATTTACTGCGCGAACCTAGAAGAAGTGTTTATCTACAGTCCTCTCAAGGGTAGATATGATTGTGAGGACGAGCTAGAAACTAGTAGTTCTAGTGAATTTTCATGCTCCGAGGAGGAAGAAGTCTCCGAAGAAGAAGTGTTACAAGATAAGAACAATCATGGAGCCTTGACTATAGTTAAAAATCCCATCCACTCCACTTCCACACTCATCTCACAAATCATCCACTCCACCTCCACCTCCACCTCCCCCATGCACAGATATGGCCGCGTCTATGAAGATACCTACTTTCAGAGGTATTGGAAGTGAAGATACTGAGAAATTTTGGTTTTTCACTGATGTTGTATGGAGAGAAAGACATGTTAATAACGACGATATTAAGAAAGCACAGTTAGCCAATGCTTTTCAAGATCGTGCATTGGAATGGTACAACATATATGTATCAAAAAACCCTAATGTGACTATGGATGAGTTGAAAGATGCCCTAAGAGAGAAGTTAAAAAATCGTAAGTCATATGCCTAGTGTGGCACAGAATTGAAAGAGATTCACCAGGAGATAAATGAATCTGGGTGGGAGTAAAATCATAGATTGAAGCGCACCATCCTAGATGGTGAATTCACTATCGACGATACCCAACACAAGGGCTGGTTTATTTCTATGCTTCTCCCACATCTGCACCAACCATTGAGTCGATAGAATATTGCCACGCAGGCTGAGGCTGTAGAAATTGAGGTGAAATTAGAAGTTGCACCAGTACCTGATGCACTTGGAACTCAGCAAATTCGGATTCAGTTAGAATAAATTCATTTGGGGATTCAAAATATGTGCAAAGATAAGGGCAAGGAGGTATGCGCAGAGGTCTGGTGCATACGATGTAAAGCTACTAGGCATAATAAGGATCAATGTCCAGTCTTCAATGATTATATGCACGGTGGAGGACCAAGCCCACTAAAGAGTGCGGTAGGGCCAAGCGGGACACCTCTAGTATGGTGCGTGATCTGCTAGGCTATGGGTCTACATGTGATAGATTTATTTCCTGTGATAGATTTATGTCCAAGGATCAGAAAATATACGCCAGAGCTGAAGCAGTTTTTTTGTAGATTTTGTTCGTCATTAGGGAATGATGAGAAAAATTGTCGACGTTTTGACCTAATGATGGACAAATTTGAAATATATAGAATGCAGGATGAACCTACCTCACCAACATCCCCATCTGAGCGTAGTGGATTCTAGAATAGAGGAAGAAGAAGAGGAGGAGGATCAACTAGTCAAGGAAGGGGGAAGGTAATTTGATACAATTGCAGAGATGTTGGTCACTATGCGCGCGACTGTCCAAATCCGACATGACCGTTATAGTACAAATGACCTCCTCTTTAGCTCAGAGGAGAAGGATACACAGAAGGAAGAAAATTACCTAGACAAAGACCTATTTTTCCAAGGTAACGCACCCTAGAGACATCTAGGTCAAGTTATAATGCATCCCTGCCTCTTTAAGGGAGTGTTAGTGCCTAGGTTAACACATTTTCTTGCCTAAGGAGCAGCGTTACCCGCGTTTCATGAAGAAAAAGGGACAAATTCTGTAGTAACTGTCTGACATTTCCTGTTTTTTCTCAAAAGAGTTAGTCCAAAAAGCAGCAAACTACGGTGAAGGCCTTTGATTGGAAATTACTAAACCCAAATGAACATCCAAAGAGGGAAAAATATAGGAAAAACATGGAAACATCATGGATTTTTACCTATTTGAACTAATGGAGAAATATGGCAATCTTGGTCCTCCCAAATTATTATAAATTGGAGGCTAGGGCTCATTGTCAAAGGTAGGTTGATTATGTGCAAAGTGTACTTTTGTTTTTGAGTGTGAGGCTTCGTGATTAGCAAGGTTCATTGAGAACTCTTGGCCTAAGTATTATCACACTTGGATATTGAGGAGAGAGAGCGAGGAGTCAGAGGACTAAGGGAAGCTTGACCAAAATGATGGTTGTAATATTCCTTCTCTTAATAATAGAACTGCCTCTATTTTGTCCACTTGGTGTTTTATTGATGCATATATAGTTTATTTGCTTATGAAACATGATATAAGTGTCTTAGATATACATATTTAAATGTTTGGTTATATAATTTTTTAATTTCTTATAGTGATAAAACTGTGAAGATTACACTTGTTCTTTGTTTGTTCACAGGATTCAGACTTGGAGCTAGTGAGGAGAACTTCCGCTACACTGCCTAGCGCTCTCCAAAAAATATGCCATATACATTGAGGTAATCCTTCAATATCTCACTTTGTCAATTAAGAATTAGTATGAACATGTATGTAGTTTCTTTGTGAATGTTGCAGCTAATTTGACTATCTACCTTGGGTCCCGGGAAGGGCCGAGAGGGATCTACTCCATCTACCACCTGTGCATTTTACCCCTAAGCAGAATTGGCGACTCCACTGGGGACTAATCCTTAGTTCCCAGATTGTTTACTTCTGAGCCTTTGGTTCTTTCCCTCTATCACTTCCCGTTTTGTTCAGATCCCTTTCTGATCATTTCACATGCTCTGTGACCATTTCATCAGCTCACATTGTTTAGAACAAACCTTACCTGGCCATTATCTGCAATTTATCCTTAGTAACGCACCCCCTGTGTGTGTTCCAAAGCATTATAATGCAACTCCTACTTGAGAACAATGTGTTAGTCCTGCTATTAATGCATTTTAATCCTTGCTAGGTAGCGTTACTCAACCTAAAACTTGTTATTTTTCCCCTGCTGTGATTCCCCTGCCTGTTGAGTTGCTGTCTGTCACTTTGTATTCTATGTTTTGGATCTCTGTGCTTGGTTGCCTGCTAACATATTAGTTTTGATTATTTGAAAATTTAGCTTATTTTCACTTACTTTTTGAAAAAGGAATTTTTTTTTTAGTTTTTCTGAACATAGCTAATTTCATTATGTAATTTTTGGGTTAAATAGCTATTAGTGAGGATAGATATCTAAATCCTTTTAGGTTGAACTGCATTATTTGGATGTTTGTTACTGCATGGATGTGTGAAATATTTCTCCCTATAGAAATAGCTCTTTCATCGAACTGAATCTTAAAATAATTTTCTACATGGTTTGAGTCAGAGTCTCCTAAAACTTCATACGTCCAATCCCCCTTTGGAGACTTATAAGTAAGTACACTAAAATTAAGCGCTAATAAAATCAATCGGTAACTCTTTTTCAAGCTTACACCAACATTAGTTCAGGCTAGGATCTTGGGATATGTAGAGTGAGAAAACTGCCTAACATCGCAAAACTTGAGACTAGTTTCATTAAATAGTGAAAATCCTGTTGCACTCATAATATTGGTACCGCTCTAGTGCTAGTGGAGTTAAGCGCAAAACAACACTAGGGTGTGTGAGAAGGTAGGCCGCCTTCGATCACATAATAGTGGGCATTCAGTGTATTGGGGTTCCCCTCGGGGATGTCAAAAATAGATCGGGGAACTAGGTGTTCTACCCATACAACGAGTTGTCTACAATCATGACCCCCTTGATAGTGTTTGTGATTTGAGGTATCTTTAGTTTCCATACTTCTAGGGAAGTACACAAGGTGACTGGGGTGTGCTTCCCTAGTACTTGACATAGAAGAACATATTTTGTCTTTGGTTTTTGGGAGGGTACTCGTCTTCACAAGAATGCTTGGCCCCATTATCTGAGGTTTGGGAGAATCTTAAGAGTAACAATAACTGTACATATGACCAGCTCTCTCTATATGCTATTGTGATACTGGGTTTCATCTCTAGCAAACGGTAGCACTTAGACATGGTCTTACCCCTTTGGCTGCTTGATTGATTGAATTTAGAGTTTTTTTTTAGGTGTGTGGTTCTACTATCACTAAGACTTAATAATACATCACATTAAAATTTTGGTAAAATTAACTGGTCATCATGGCGTCCTTCGACCCTCATCATATTTTTAGGCGAAAATAAGGTCTCCCTCTATTGACACTGGAGGAGGTGTCGAGTCTCGCTGACCCAGTGCCTTCTTTGGAAGAGCAGTATCTAGTGTTGACCCATGATTTTCACATTTCTCCTTTTATTATGGAGTTTTAGGGGGATCCTTTAATTGAAGGAGTTGTACCTCCTTATAATCCTCCTCTCACTGACCCTTTGGGGCCATTGTTGATTGAGGTAGCACCAATACCAACCATGTCTTTGGTTGCACCCTCATCCACTACACAACCGACGACCATTGGGTCGTTGCCGTTGGTGGCCAACTCGGTTCCACCACCATCTTCCCCACCAGTTGTTAGTTCTACACAACTGATTGACAACCATAGTAGCCATAATATGCCTAGTCCTAGCAACTTGGTTAGAACAACTGCGAGTGGAATTTCGAACCCTTCGGTATCTGCTCCTATTGTGTCTGCTCCTAGACCTCCGGCTTCCTCTTCCTCTAGTGGGGCTACCTTGGTTCCCTTCAACAACCCTTTCAGTTGGAATCCATTGTTTAGTTCAAACCCCTTGGCCACTATGCCAGGGGGCAGTGTTACCAACACTTACATGCTAGGGGGCACTCTGTACCCCTACATTCTATGGGACAAGCAGGTCCATCAATTGTTAATGCCATTCCTCTTAGTGATCAACCTTATGGTGTAGGGTCTATGTCATTGGTCAATTATGAGACTAGTAGTATGCCACAAGCTAACTCTATCACGTCTATTTGGGCAACCCTTCCCCAAAAAACAATTGGGGCAAGGGGGCAACTATTACTCTGGGGGGAATAAGCCATTTTTCCCCCAGTACAATATCCCCTATGGACAACAAACTTACATCCCTACACCTCCACCAACTGGAAATTATTATCAACAAATTCCTACTTATCCCGTTGGAAACACTTTGATAGGAGGACCCTACGGTCCAAACAGTCAACCAACACCTCCTTGGTTAGACTCAGGGGCAACCACACAATTTCCATTCTTGGCATATTTATACATCCCCTATCTATATAAATTGACCAATGATCCCATCAATCATAACCCGCTTTGGCCTCCTGTACCACATAAGATTCCACCAGACATCCCTAATTTTGAAGGGAAACAAGGGGAGGATCTGGCTACACACATAACTACCTTTCATTTATGGTATGTTTCTAATTCCATGGTGGACGATAGTATCTAGCTCAAGCTCTTTCCCTGCACTCTCACAGGCAACGCTGCCAAATGGTACATCGAGTTACCATGAGCTGTAGTCAATACTTTTGGTACCTTAGCAATGGAATTTCTTAAGAAATTTTAACTACCTATCCGATACGAAACCAGAATAGAAATCTTAACCTCGCTACACCAAGATACTGCCACCCACATCTCCGATCACATTCATGAATGGAGACGTAGGCATAGGTTAGTCAAAGCACCAATCCCAAATCATCTATTGTCAAATTTTTTTTGCAAATCACTCTTGCCACCCCTTGCTAAGAACCTTTGCATTTATGGTGCAGTTACGAAAGACCAATCTATTCGTCATGAAAAACATCTAGATATCATCTATTCGCAATCTGGCACGTTGTATGAGTTACTCCCCCATGCCCCTAGCAACCTGAATCCTCTCGCTACTCAACTATCTGGAGCACATGTCGACGTTCTCGTTGGTACAACTTCCGATGTAGTTGCAAAACAGCTCAGCGGGCATGATTCCCAACTATATTTGGTTGCCACCACCCCTACCCAATCGGCTGCTCTTCCAACCACTGAGGTACACTTTGTGTAGTCTACACAAAAACCTAGCAGTAAGAACAAGAAGAATAAGAAAAATACCACTCCTTCTGAAGAGCAGCTCAACACTCAGAATAATCCAAATCAGAGAAACGTTGCTAAAAATGACAAAGAAAAGGATTAACCTATGAGATTCCATTAAAAAATTCGTATGGAGGACCACTTGCACATATTTTATCACGCAAAAGGACTTTGGAAGGACACCTGTCGTCCTTCACAATCCCTTCCCTAATCTGCAGCAGTAGCAACACATGGTTGCAAACCGGCCACAACCCCTGCCAAGGGGAAATGGTGGTGCTCATCCTTCTGGTGAAGGATTAATTTCCATTTATGGCATGGAGATTGTTGAACTCCAAACCGGAGCTAAAAACTATGGAAATCTAGTCATCGAGGCTCACGAACCTCGTTCAAGTTCGAATCCACCACCGCATAACAATCTTCATATCAAAATGCCTACTACTGACCCTATCATTTGTCCCACCAAAGGGAACCTTCGATGCATGAATCGTAACACCTCTGCACACATTGCTCAGAACTACAACATTGTAGAATACTTGGGTCAAGCAACATGAACGATGTCTGGACTCAAAATTTTGCAAAACTTCCCAGTGCAAAGGAAAGCTCTGATTTCGGCCATTGGTGGAATTGACCCCCAAGATCCTATGCTAGCCATATATGACATGGAAAAATGTAAACCTCACCTTTCACACCAGCTTGCTTTCCAGGTTCAAGTTGTGTCGAAAGGGAGGCCAATCCATCGCACTGTCATAGATGAAGGTGCTTCGACCTGCGTAATTTCATCTGCATGCTGGCTCGCTTTGGGTTCTCCTACTTTTCCTTCGCCATCAGATTCCCTTAAAAGTATTCGATGGCCACACCTTCCTCCCAAAAGGCTACCTTTCTAGCTACCCCATTACACTTAGTGGGAAAATGATAACTGTGGACATCGAAGTCGTAGATCGTCATCTCAACTATAATCTTCTTTTGGTTGCAGTTGGTCTTATGCGATGACTACCATTGTCTCTTCGATTTTCTGACTCATCCTTTTTCCATTGGGTTGGAATATAGTTACAGTGGACCAACTATCCTTTTGCACCCCTAATTATTCCACATTACCTAGAAGCACTGTGCCCTTAGTAGGAGGAGTTCTTGACTCTTATGTCAGTGTTGGTACCAGTCTTCTAAAGGCATCTTCCCTGATGGGTTGCTTTCCTCTCCTGCCGCCCGAGGTTCCAAACATGGTTTTAATGATATCCACCATCTCAGATGGCTCTATCGATCCCTGGATCCTATCGGCACCTCCAAAAATTGATTCCTACGGAGATCAGATGCCACTATCACCGATTGAGTTGGCTTATCAGGCCATCCAATCAACATCTGAACCCTCCACTGATTTTTTTTCGACCAATGGTACCACCGTCTGGCCCAACACAATTCCTTCTAAGGATCTCCTCGATGAAGTCCTATCTATGGATGAAGCTATCTGATAGATCATGTCTCTAGAGGAACTACCTTGGGGAGAGTTTCACCATCGCACTTCGATTTCTGATTCAAACGCGATAAATATACAAATCTCATATTTCAACCCACCTGAGATCATTCTATCCGCTTATACGACTATTAAAACTAATGATGTGGAAGGTAATATGGGAAATATTTCTAAGACCATGCTCATAGATATCTCGGTCAAAACTGGTATCACGGAAAATATAGAGATTGGAGTAGATTTCACACTTCACATCCCTTTTTAAGGAGTTCCGTGATGTTTTTTCTTTGTCTTACGACAAAATTCCCAGTATAGATCCTTCTATAGTCGAACAGGAAATAAAGATTTACGACAATTCCAAGCCTATCTGGCAAAGGCCCCGACCTATCCACCCTCACAAAGAAACAAATATCAAGACAAAAGTCGAAAAACTATTACACACTAGCTTCATATATCCCGTTCCTTTGACGGAATGGGTATCCAATTCGATTCCCGTAGATAAGAAACAAGGCACCATCTCAGTTTGTGTTGACTATCGTGATCTGAACACCGCTTGTCCAAAAGACAATTATCCTACTTCGTTTATAGATCAAATTATCGACGATTGCACCAAATGCGAATAGTTATCCTTTATGGATGGCTTTTTGGGATATAACCAGACTGCGATTAAATAGGATGACCAATATAAAACCACGCTAATTTGTCCTTGGGGCACATATGTGTACTGGAAGCTCCCATTTGGTCTGAAGAATTCTAGAGCCACTTTTCAAAGGGCCATGGACTATGCATTTCACGATATTATACACATTGTGCAAGCTTACTTGGATGATCTTCCTTCTCATTCCAATAAACGAGCTCATCACCTTGCGCATCTTAGAGAAATATTTTCTCTGTGTAGGTTCTACAACATCCGTCTGAATCTGCATAAATTTGTATTTTTTTCAAGTCTAGACGTCTTATTGGATTCATTTTCTCCAAGCACAGGATTAGGGTTGATCTCGATAATGTAAGGGAAATTATTGAATTACCTGCACCATAACCCATTCTAAAACTCCAATGTTTGCAAGGGAAGAAAAAATTATTACGTCGCTTCATTGTAAACTATGATAAGATGACGAAAGGCTTCATGTGCTCACTTAAGAAAGGGGTACCGTATCTGTGGGATGATCAAGCTCAACTATCGTTTGACGCCCTGAAACAGACACTTGTTTCTGCCCCACTTATTAGTGCCCAAAACTATTTGTGTGAATTTCTCCTCTACCTAGCAACCTCACCATCCTCCCTGGGAATGGTTTTGGTTCAAGTTCACGATGACGATAGTGAGCATGTGATTTATTATCTGTCAAAAGGTTTCCTTGGACCTGAATTACGATATTCACATGTGGTGAAATTATCTCTCGCGGTGGTCTTTGTTGTCACCCGCCTTCGACACTACATATTGCTGTGGCAGACTACTGTTACACAACAATTTTTCACTGTCCCTGCAGTCCCCCATCCCGCACATTGGAGGGCTTATTTCATGACCTGTGAGCAGTGACATGACCTAAAACCACTTTCATGGCATCCCCCTGAACAAGGACATTCATTCCCTTGAAGATAATTCCTTGTGAAAAACCCTAAAAATAGCCTTTTTGGCCTTGGCGCGACTAGTCAGTGTTATACTTGTGCCAATGGGGGAAATCCTCCAAAGAGGGCGCGCCAACTGGCGCACTGTATCAGTGTTGTACCCACACCAGGCTTATTAAGGAGTGTTTTTTAAAAATAAATGGTGAAATATTGACTCCAACCAATTCTTGAACTGGTCTCTAAATTGAGTTGGGAGGTTTGGATCTGGGTCTCCATGTAGAGGAAGTAGTTTTCCACCTCTCATGGAAGCTTCCTTGAGGATAGGGCCAATCCCATGATTGTAGGGATCCCAACTCCCCTTCCACCATCTATATAAGCTTTCCATTTTCCTTTGCAAGCTAGTCTCCAAGAGCCTTCATAGCCTAAATAATACTGCAAGAGCCTTGATAGTTCTCATAGAGCCAAATCAGTAGCAAGGAGATTATTGTCAAGACAACCGAAGAGAGAGGCTTGTCCCATTCCCGACGAGCTTTACCGAGACGTATTTCGCTGTCGACTCGCCGAAGGAAGATTCAACGTCAGAGCCAAGTTGTATCTTTCTTTGTATTAATTAATGATAAGCAACTTTGGTTATGGTTCCACTCGTATTGTTCATTGTGATCATGATTTGTGTCTTCTCTGACTGATACATAATTGCATATATTGGGTTTATGCTTGTGTGTTCGTTATGTTTCTTGTGTGTGCAGGTGTTCGATCGTGACAAGTGGGAGAACTGTGAACTACTGGAGCAAGGAAATGGGAGCGCTATCTTCTCTACGAACAACAACGTTGGACTTAAGGTAGGCCTTCTTCCCAATTTGGTCTATTGCAATTAGGAACTTGCACCTTAGCGTGATACGATTGTTGCTAGACATGATATGGGCTAGTAGGGATCACCTTTGTCCACAGAGGGGATTTACCTCTCCAAAAACTACAATCATTACTTTGGATAATCCCATGTGACACATATTGTCTCATCAGATCATTGGATAAAAATATTCCAAATGGATTGTAATCCTCCAACAATTTGACTTTTTTTTCGTTGCTGCCAAAGCTAAGAAATATCTAGTCTTCACTGAATTGTTGTCTGATCTTCCGAAAATTGACCTAGAAGAAGTAGCTCATGATCCATTTCCTGATGAATCCGTCAATCTGGTCGATTATATTGATCCTTGGTACAAGTACATTCTTGTCTACCTCCAAACTAAATGGTTCTTCCCAACTCTCATGTCAAATGACCGTCATCGCATTTATCACCAAGAGAAACACTATCTCGTGTTGAATGATACTCTATATTGTCGTGACGTCGATATGGTTCTTCGACGTTGTCTCACTCTTAACAAGGCAAAACACGTTTTAAATGACTACCACACTAGGGCGTGCAGTGGTCATCTTTCAGGCATATATACTTCCCATAAAATCTTGCATGCAAGATACTACTGGCCCACTTTGTTTAAAAACTATGGAACAACAGTCCAGAAGTGCCATTTGTGTAAAATTTTTACGAATAAAATGCACGCTCACCTCGACCCTCTACATCCAGTCATATCCATCGGTCCTTTCGCTAAACGAGGAATATATTTCATAACATGCAATCCCACTTCCACTGATGGAAACAACTACATCATAGTTTCGATTGACTATTTCACGAAATGGGTTGAAGCCATTCCCACTTTTCGGGCTGATGGAGAAAACACTGCTCTTTTTCTGTTCAATAAGGTTATCTTTTGTTTTGATGTACCCCGCTTGATTGTCACATATCATGGTTCACACTTTCAAAACCAAATGATGACAGAGCTAACTTCCATTCTAGGTTTGCGACAAGATCAGTCTTTGTCCTACTATCCACAAGCTAACGGTCAAGTCGAAGCTGTAAATAGCGTCCTCAAGACCATGATTCGTCGATTATTCGGAAATCATAAAACCACAAGGCATTGAAAGCTATAATCCATGTTATGGAAATACCGAACGTCAATGAAGACTATTATAGGCTTCACGGCTTTCCGATTAACATACGGTCTGGAAGCAGTTCTTCCAATCGAGTGTGAGATTCCATCACTTAAAATAGCTGTTGAACTCCCACCTGAAATTACTATCGAAGAAGAATGATTTCTCTCACTCAATCAGTTGGATAAAACTCGTCGAGATGCCACATTGGCACTTGAAGCCCAAAAGCGCCTATTTAATTATTAATATGACAAATTTGTCAAGCCTCGTTCTTTCCAAGAAGGCGATCTCGTTCTAATCTACGATCAGAGACACGACCGCTTGGGGGTAGGAAAACTTCAACCATTATGGCTCAGTCCATATGTTGTCACAAAGGTCCTTTCTAAAGGATCCTATGAAATTCAGGACTGTAATGGAATCTCACTCGCTGAGCCCCGCAACAGGCGAAGAAGTATTTCACCTAATGTCCCACTGGGCATCTTCTTTATAATTTTATATATATAAGTTTTGTATTTTTTTGGTGTGTCTGGAATATTTTGGGTTTTGAGTATTTTTCTCATATAGGCTCTTTTCTTTTACACAGATTTCTTTGTCATCCTTGCCATACGTTGGATATGCAGATGGCTCCAGTCGTCACACACGACACATTGCATCAATGTCTTGGGTCCTCTATTCACCTGAGTCAGAACTACTTGGTTTCGTGGGAATCTTCCTTGGCGTTGCCACCAAAAATATTGTTGAGTACATCTCTGTGATCCAACTCCTCACGGAAGCTTCACCTTGTGACATCTCCAATCTGGTGGTCCGGTTAGATTCCCAACTAGTCGTTATGCATTTGAACAACTTTTATCGCATCCGACATCTTGTCTTATTACGTTATTACTTGAAGGTAAGAATTCTGGAATGTCAATTTCGATTCATTACTTTTGAACACATTCCTAGAGAATCTAATGCATTAGCTGATTCGTTATTAAATTATATATTGGATTGGAATTTGTCACATTTACTATAGAAAGAGTCATGCATGATTGTACATTTTGATCATAAAAATTAAAAAATACAAGATCAAAATCGCTAATATATATATATATATATATCGTGTCCATTTGGTTACATCAAAAAAATCTTCAAAACTTGGGTGTTTTATACAAAATTAGCTCTACTAAGCCTTGATCTAACATCTATTCATCTATATCTACTCCTATTGAGCCTTTTGCGCATGATAGTAGATAACTACTCTAGCTAACTTCCTTAGATGCACCAAGAATATCTCTGGCATACCCACTGTGTGTTGCTGTAGATGAATCAGGATATCCCTCATGGGAAGAGGCAACACACCCATGCTCAATCCTTTGAGGTTTCTGACAACCTCGTGAAAGCTACATGTATCATATCCCTCTTCGGCGACTGTCGCAGCCTCTACTGCTGCTGTGGCCCCGGGTAGCTACATTCCTCGCCATGCATAGCAAGGGGCTCCAATAGGTCGGATGGGTGCCACATCTGTGTCAAGCAATGTGCTTGATCTAAGTACTCTTTTCACCATTAAACAAAAAAATTGCATAAATATTCAAAAGACAAAATACTTAAAGTAGCTGATTTCTCTTCTTACCTATTGGCCCCCGCTAATTTCCAGGTGGCAATCTCAACTCCAAATCTCCTGTGAAGTTCATCCCTACATAGGGATAATCCTCGATCATTAGGATCTGGTCGTTAAGCCACTCAAAGAATGCATCATCAAAGAAATGGTGGAGTGGACCCTCTCCAGTCTGTGGTATCAAGGCAGACCAATGACCCTCTCTAGGCTCTCGTGGTCCCGCAACATCCATGATCATCCAAGGCCTCATAATGGGAACTCTATCTAGTATGAATGAGACAATCAGTGTGCAATGCCCAAACTCTCTTTGGGACCGCGTATTGTAGGCTGTCAACTCTTATCAAGCTTGGTAGAAAACACCTTCGCACCAATCGAATATTTATGGTTGTAGGAAATCCAATGCTAGTAGTACTTGGGCCTTGTGGCCACGTGCTAACTCTTGGCCCCTACCAAGCGGGCGATCATCCACAACAATGACCTCATTGGTCTCGAGGCCACCTGTTCTATAGGAATCCAGTTACTCACTGACATAGTATTGTTAGTATAGTGAGCCTAGATCAACCCCATGGTGGTTCAGGGATCAACTCTTCATCTTGTCAGATTGGGCCTCGGCCCTCTGCATGATATGCATGTCAGAAAGTAGATATCTTCCTTCTCTATAGTGAGCTCATGGCCCCCAATATGAAATACATGATGCTGCTCATCCCACCGTTGGATTATCCAGCTTGGAAGGTCCTCCTGCCCTTTCATCATTTCTAATATGGCATATTTGAGTAATCCGCACCTCCGGATAACCAAAAAACATGCCAGATCGGTAACAATTTCCCATTCATCTCTCTCGTGCTCTCTTTTGCGCCATATACTCATGGTAAAAGCTTTGTACCTACACAAATAAAGTTTTCAATGGATCAGTTGTTGGCCAAATCACTGCAAACTGGAGCAAACCAAGATTAGAAATTGTTTGAGCTGGCTAACATGGGGTTCTATGCAAAGCAGAGCATGCTAACACATTGTCCCGTAATGGGCAGTGCGTTTAACGTGGCTCTACCACTGGGCACTCGCGTTACCCACCTAAAATGTTTAGGGATTTCCCAAAAGTCAGTTTTTTTCCATTAAAAACATTGAAAATACCAATGGAAAGCTAGATAAAGGCTTAAGCTCTTATCTGGAACTGACAGAATAAAAAACTATTGCTCGAATCGTCCACAATTAGCAGCAACGGATTCACCTCTTTTTTCTCTCTAGAGCTCTTTCACATAACACAAAAAATGAAAATGAAGGTCTTTTTCCTTCTTATAGACATTATGGAGGTATGAATCACTCATATAGTCATTTGAAATTGGTAAATTTTCGCTATTTTTTGATGAAACTGTTGTTTTATCGAAGTTACCAATGCTTTGATGAATTGTCAGTGTTTCTATGTAGATTTGACCATGCTTTACCTAGAACGTGCCTTTTTTTTAGGTACTTTTTCTAGCATGTAAAACTGAAAAAACCCTGAGTTTCCTTCGTCGGGCTCACTAAACTACCACAATGAAGAACTATGAGCCATTCTTTTCCATCCTTTTCTAGCTCTTTAAAAAACCGAAAAATTCACCGAGTTTTTCTCCGTCAGAATCGTTAAAATTTCACAGAGAGGATCAGGTTTTTCTTCGTCTGACTCGTTGAAACTTCACGAAGAATATTGAGTTTACTTCATCTCCTTGTAATCATAAGAAAATGAGTCAGACGCCCATTGAACATAGGTTTATCACTTTATCCGAATTCAATGGACTAACTTACGAAAAAGGATCTGTGTCGGACATACTATTCTTCCTTTGTCGCACCCGGTTATTAACCAAGACAAAGGTATCCCCTTGGAGTTGGCTTTTACAATGTTTTTCAGACTCCCTAAATATGAAAAGATCACGGAGTTTACCCTTCTAGACTCGTTAAACCTAATCATATGGGGAAAAAATTGGACTAAGTAGAGACTTATTCTTTTATACTTTTGAAATTCGATTAGGAAGCAACACCTTGAACATGGCACTTCCTTAAAAAATTCTCATGCTATTAGCTGAACCCTACCATTCTATGGATTTAGCCTCATATGCTGATGTCCTTGCAATTGTGAAACCTAACACTCTTTGGTGTTCATAAGCCTAAGCTTCCTCGTAACCTGTTTACTGTGCCTTCTATTGTTTAAGAGATCTCGCTATCTACTGCTTCTTGTATTAGCCAAGCCATCATATTCCAGAAATCATTTGCCGTCATCAGTTAGTACCATTTTCTATTGACTATCTTGAAAACAAAATCATCTTTTTCCGTTTCGTGTCAACTAATGTAGGACACCTCATTTCCTGCCTTTTTAAAAATATCTTCCTATCGACTTCATCATATTATCTACGAAGTTGATCCAGAAACATACCAGTACCCTGGAACTTGCAGACCTCAATGGTAGTTTACCTTGTGTTTGATTAGGGGTTTTCATCACTGGCTCCCAATCAAATGATTCTATTAGTGTTCGACATCAACACAATTCATTCACACTCTCTAGATTGTATAGTGCATCTTGGAGACCATCATCCTTATCGGTGGCCATCCTCACATGTGTTAACAGTTTTCATCATTAAATGGTAATCAAGCGATTTCTCGCATGTTCGGCTACAACTCCTTTATTCAAATGTGCGGAAATATGCAGTTTAGTGAAGCGACGACCATGACCTTGGGTTGAGGCTTACATCTTTCAGCTTTGTTTCCTCTCCCAAGCTACTATATTGTTTTCATAGACAACTTATCAAATTGATCCTATCATGACACAAGCTTCCACATTATGCTTATCGGTGGACATACTGGTCATATCTCTTCCTGGAGAAATCATTTTGATACAACTATTGAGCATGGGAATTCCCGACTCATGAAATATATTTATATTTTTGACATATATTGTTTGTTTGAGGTTTTCCTCAGCCCTCCAACTCCTCTCACTATACTACACATGTTATAAAGTATTTCGGCCATCGTCTTTGCCTATGACCTTACACTTTAGGGGGCATCTGTTATAGTATAAATGACCTCCTCATCAAATCAGAGGAGAAGGATACCTGGAGGGAATAAAATGACCTATATAGATACCTATTTTTCCAAGGCAACACACCCTAGAGAGAGCTAGGTTGAGTTATAACAAATCCCTGCCTATTTAAGAGAGCGTTAGTTCCTAGGTTAACACACTGTATTGCCTAAGGAGCAATGTTACCCATGTTTCATGAAGAAAAAGGGACAAATTCCACTGTAACTGACTGACATTTCCTGCTTTTTCTCAAAAGAGTCTGTCAAAAAAGCATCAACCTGCAGTTCAGGCCTCTAATTGGACATTACTAAACCCAAATGAGCATCCAAAGAGGGAAAAATCTAGGAAAAGCATGGAAACATCATAGATTTTCCCCTATTTGAACTAATGGAGAAAGATGGAAAGATTGGTCCTCCCAAATTCTTATAAATTGGAGGTTAGGGCTCATTGTCAAAGGTTGAAAGGTTGGTTATGTGCAGAGCATGATTTTGTCGTTGAGTGTGAGGCTTCATGATTGTCAAGGTTCATTGAGAACTCTTGGGCTAAGTATTATTGCTGTCGGATATTGAGAAGAGAGAGCGAGGAGTCGGAGGACTGAAGGAATCTTGACCAGACTGATGGTTGTAATCTTCCTTCTCTTAATAATAGAACTGCCTCTATTTTGTCCACTTGGTGTTTTATTGATGCATATATAATTTATTTGTTTATGAAACATGATATAAGTGGCTTAGATCTACATATTTAAATGCTTGGTTATATACTTGTTTAATTTCTTATAGTGATACAACTGTGAAGATTACACTTTTTCTTTGTTTGTTCACAAGATTCGAAATTAGAGCTGGTGAGAAGGACTTCCACCACACTGCCTAGTGCTCTCCAATAGATCTTCCATATACATTGAGGTAATCCTTCAAGTTCTCACTTTTTCAATTAAGCATTAGTATGAACATGTATATAGTTTCTTTGTGAATGTTGCAGCTAATCTGACTGTCTGCCTTAGGTCTCGGGAAGGCCCGAGAGGGATATACTCCAGCTACAACCTGTGCATTTTACCCCTAAGAAATGACAATCATGCAGGTAATGTAGAAATTTTGATCATGTAATATAATATTGTCCTGTTTTAATTGCTAAGATGCAGGAGAAAAAGACGCAAAATTTGACACACAATCTTCAGATGGTCAGGGCATAAATACACGAGGAAGATCCTAGCGTGAATGTGGTCACCAGGAGTGGTGAAGCCAATAGTGAGGATAAGGGAGAGAAGCCAGATGTTGAACTTTGGATTTGTAAGGAACCTGAGAACAAGGATGGATTTGATTTACAACTCGAAAAAGAGACTTTTTTTGAAACACGAAAGTGGTTTGCAGAAGGAAGCGCATCAACATCAGGTAGACCGGTGAAGGAGGCAAGAGTAGATGATGAAATCAAGCCATTTTTACAAGCTTGAATTAATTTTCTATGCATCAAAAAGGTGGTGGAGAACCTTCAAGAACTAATAGATAACTGTGCAGAAAAGGGACAACCTCCGACATAATAGAAATATGTCAACAAAATATATAAGAAGAATAATAAGAAGAGAACTGGATGAGAGATGCGTATGAACACTCAGATTAGTTCTTATGAGATGGATCAGGTTATTCTAGATCTAGGGTCTGATGCAAATGTCTTACCTAAGAAAACTTGGCAGCACATGGGAGAGCCTAAGTTGGAGTGGTCTACATTCAACTGGGCATGGAAAACCAACAGAAAATCATTCCATTAGGAAGACTGTTGCAAGTGGCAGTCAATATTGAAGGCGTTAAGGTGCTTACAGATTTCAAAGTTATACAAATTTTGGATGATACTGATCCTTATCCTACACTGTTAGGATTGGATTGGTCTATTGATATGGATGGTATCATAAATCTAGAGAGGAGAATAATGGAATTTGAAAACAATGGAACCAGAGTCATAATTCCCCTAGATCCTGTAGAAGGTGAAAGATATATGGATCATGTGCGTGTTGATGATGATATTTAACATATATATAAGCTGACTCTGTGCGGCGAAGATTGGATCAACCCAACGACTGATGGAAGGCTTAATTTGGAAACAAACAACTCCTGCTTCTCAGATTCTGACAAAGATTTGGATAACTTGCAAAACTAGTTATATGAAGTATTTGCGCTTCACTGCAACCGAGTGACCAGATATATTCGCTGCATAACATCAGAGGTATGCGAATTATGGTATTATGACGGTTTAACTAATGTAAATATGTTCTTAGGAGAACTTGACAGACCTATCCCAAAAGGATAGAGATTCCACACCATGGATCTAGGACTACACGCTAATCCAGCACGATGGTGGGAGACTCACAAAGAAAACTGGGCAATTGGGATGAATGCGCGCGAATGATGAGATTGCGCTTTGAATGTACAACTATAAGAATGCAAGAAGTATACTCTGGAAAGGATGATCCGTGCAAACATCTGGCTAAATGGACTAAGGTATGGGGTGTAGAACCGAGACCTGAATGGGTACACATGTTCATTCATGCGCTGGGAAAGGTACCTAATGATTGGTACCTGGAGACAGAGCTACGTCGAGGTACTATTGAATGGTATACACTCACAAAGAGTTTCATTTTAACCTTCATCTTCAAGAGTGGGTTTGTCAATATTGGTAAAGCACTGCATGATATTCAAGAAGTTATCTTTGACACAACAAAGCCAAAGATAGAGTGCGCTTTGTCGGCCTGAGATGCGCATATGAGGGATATTGTTAATTGCAAAAATATGACAGTTGAAGAAAATGAAGAATATCCAAGGAATATCATGATTCTAGAATCTAAGGGACAACACGTAGTTGCCAGGCCTTCAATCACCTCCCTAGATGTCACAAAGCCTCTAAATATTGGACATGTAAATATTGGATTTGAAGAGCAATCGAAGTTGGCAAAGATTGGGGATTATTGGGATGATGACACAATGGGAAAGGTTTTCGAGCTATTGAAAAAATATCAAGATATTTTTCCTACGAATTTCTCAGAGTTGAAAGGAATAATTGGAGAGCTTGGAGTCATGAAGATCACTTTGAAACTAGATGCGCACTCGATGAAGCAATGCCCATAAAAATTGAATCCAAAATATAAGAAAAAGGTGAAGGAAAAGTTGGATATAATGGTTGCTACATGCATTATAGAACTAGTGGAAGAGTCTGATTGGGTGAGTCCTATGGTAGTGCAAGATAAGAAGAAAAAAGGAGAAATAAGGATTTTTGTGGACCTACATAAATTAAATGATGCATGCTTGCATGATCCATTCCAAACTCCGTTCTTTGATGAGATCCTTGACAATGTCAGAGGAAAAGAAGATTATTCATTCACAGATGGTTTCTTAGGGTATCATCTGATTGGGATTGCACCAGAGGACCGCAGTAAGACCACCTTTGCAACAGAATGGGGATTTTTCCAGTTAAAATCATGCCCTTTGGCTTGAAGAATGTGCCTACTATCTTCTCGCACGTAGTAGTAGCTGCATTCAAGGAGTATATCCATAAGTTCCTGGAAGTATGATTTGATGATTGGAATATTTTTGGGCTATTAAAAAAGCATGTCTCAAGTCTATTCTTAATGCTAGATACCTGTAGAAAGTACCAGATATCATTGAACTTGAAGAAGTGTATATTTTGTGTGCCATTCGGGATATTGCTGGGTCACATTTTCTGCTAGCAAGGGTTGATGGTAGATCCTGCGCAGATCGCATTAATTTTTAATATGGAGGTACCTGTGAATCTCAAACAACTGCACTCAATATTGGGGCATACTAGATATTATCAGAAGTTCATTCAGGGCTATGCACTAATAACTGCGCCCATGGAGAAATTGCTCAAGAATGATGTGAATTTTTTTTGGGATGAGGAATGTCATAAGAGTTTTGAATTGTTGAAGGAAAAGATGGTCACTGCACCCATATTGATATTTCTAAATTGGTTAAAGTTGTTTCGTGTGAATGTTGATGCCTTCTGCATCGTGCTTGGAGCAATGTTAGCGCAGCCAAGAGCTGGAGATACTGATAAACCTATTGCCTATGCCAGTAGGAAGATATCAAGTGTAGAACATAATTACTCAACCACAGAAAGAGAAGGACTGGCGATGGTTAATGCATTGTAGAAATTCCACTACTATTTGTTAGGAGGAAATTTCAAGATGTTTAATGATCACTTTGCTTTGAAGTACCTGGTCAATAAGCCTGTGTTGGGGGGGAATATCTATAGGTGGTTTCTTCTATTCCAAGAATATGACTTTGAGATAATTGTGAAACCAGGAAGACTAAATGATGGGCCAAACCATCTGTCACCAATTCAGGCTAGCGAAGAACCTACTAGCTTGGAAGATGGATTATCAGATGTGCAGTTGTTTGTGATCAAAGTAGTTGACAATAATTTCCCTAATATTATTTAGTTCCCGACTATTGGACACACGCCTGAGGAATATACAATGCAATAGAAGAAAGAGCTCATGGCATCTGCAAAGGACTTTACTATTATTGCTGGCGAGTTGTACAAGATGGGTACATACGAAGTTCTACAAAGATATGTTTTGGAGTTTCAAAGGTGTGACATCTTAGATGAATCTCATGGAGGGGTTGCCGATGGTCATTATGCAGGGAATGAAACCACGCAAAATATTTTGCGAGCTGGGTTATGGTGGCCCACAATGCACAATGATGCCTATGAGCATTGCGGTGCATGCGATGTATGCCAGAGCACCGAAAGCCATTGCGAAGAGATGAGATGCACCTGCATCTACAGGTGGCGCTGCAAGCATTCGAGAAATGGGCCATAGAATTTGTTGGACCTATTAACCCTCCAGGCAAGAAGAGTGGCACACGTTACATAATAACTGCTACTAACTATGTAACCAGATGGACTGAAGCTAAGCTAGTAAAATATTGTAGCTCAGAAACAACTTCAAACTTCATTTTTGAGAATATTATGACTCACTTTGCATGCCCTAAGATTCTGATAAGTGATAAAGGTACGCCCTTTGTGAATGAAACCATTGAAGCATTGACATAAGAATTACAAATTCATCATCAAAAGAGCACTCCATATAACCCATAGACGAATGGTGCGGTGGAAGCTCTCAATAAGATATTAGAGACTGTGATTACTAAGATTTGCAATGCTAACCCGAACGATTGGGATGAGCACGTACCCACAATTCTCTTGGCATATAAACCACATGTAAAAATTTGACTGGAAGGACACCTTTCATGATGGTGTATGGGCAAGAAGTTGTGTTACCAATGGAATACATTGTTCCCAATCTGTGCATAACAACCTTCACAAATATGGCAGAAGAGAATATTATGGAGGAATGATTGTCGCAGTTGGTCGCACTAGAAGAAGATCAATTTATTGAAAATTTCCATCACCAAGTATAAAAGGCGCGCGAAAAGGCATGGCATGATAGGCATATTAGACAAAAAATATTTAAAGAAGAGGATTTGGTCTTATTGTATGAAAATAAGTTTACACGCCACCTAGGGAAGTTCAAGTTGCATTGGCTAAGGCCATATATTGTTAAGGAAATTACTGATGGAGGTGCAGGGCGCCTGGCCACATTGAGCGACGAATATATTCCCGGGTATGTCAATGGAAGTTGATTGAATCCATACAGGGATGACCCTCTCCCTACGCACACCAAATGACTATATAGCTAGAGTATTGGATCTACACAGAAGGACTGCGAATGTAGAGATAGGTGCGACGTGCGCACGGTAGCTTGGCATGGAGGTTGACTGGGTCGCAGAAGTGCCAAAATCTAGTCGTTGGAACAGTAAATATGGAAAATAAAAGTTTATTACCATTTAAGGGAGCATCTAGGTTGCATTTAATGATGATATTTAACCAGATTTGGAACCGTTTTGTCATTTATGGAGACACATTAATGGATAAGGGACCGTTGAGGACACGCCAATGATATAAATATGACCTAAGGGATTTTATTAGTTCCCTTTGATTTTTGTGTGAATTTTTTTCCTTGAGTTCTCTGATTTCTGAAATTTTTTCATTGTCTATGTCTGGTCTAGATTCAGGGTTTGAGGAGGATTTGCGCCATAGGGGTCTAGGTTATGTTATACCTCCAATCATGAAAGCTACACAACCTTAAGTGGATCCCACTACATCGGTAGTTGAGACACCTATGCCCATGAAAACAAAGAAGGGTCAGACCTCAGGGACTCACAAATCCCCAGAGAGAAGACCTCAAAGCCACGATACACTACAGTTGAGCGCTAGAAGAAACCCATGTCTCAGTTGCTTGAGACGATCATTGAGGATGAAGATGTTGTTGAAGTGGCCCCTATCTCATGGTTGCTGACCTATGTCTCACCGCAAAAGGCATCATTAAAGGTCCCAAAGGACCTCGAGAAAGTGCAGGCATATATTAATATTCCTTTGATTCTAGAAAATTTCCCGCTAGAAGCTGATATGTTCGCCAAGGTGACGCAATTAAAGATGGAGGATTTGGACCTCGTCGACGTTGATAAATTCATTGAACTTGCACTTGAAAGATATCTGGACCGTCTACCTTATGAGGGGGGAATTGTGCACGTAGAGCTGAAGCACTGGGTGCAGAGCCTACACAAGACAGGGCTCTTAAATTTATTGTAGGTTCCATGTTTCGGGCGCATCCCGATCAATGAGATATGTGTACGACAATTGCTTGCACTAGTCCATGATGAAGCTTTGTGGCTGGGTAAGCACATACTTATTGATGCCACGCTGATCCATATGATCCCTAGCTTTCCCGATAAAGGCATGGATCCCATGGCTGATTTCAGAGGTAAAAACCAGGAGAAGAAGATGGCAGACAAGATCAAGGCTACATACTAGGTTTTGCACATGACAACTGAGGATTTGTCGTAAGTGAAATTAATGACCCAACCGTCCAATTCGGGATGCTCATCTTGGAATGGAAGATGATGTGGAAATGTAGGCCAAACGAAGTCCTGCGCAAGTATTGCACTTGCAGGACAATGTGAGAACAAATAGGCGCAGTATTTTTGTAAATAATTTTTGGAGAATGTGCGCAAGGCGCAAGAGGAGGGAAAGAATTTATACTATGCTTGGCTCCTGCTATTGATAGAATTGATCGAATGGAAGGCCCCAGAGGAGACATAGTTTCTAGAGATCGATCCACAGATGTGCGAGGCCACACGGTATGCCACTCATTGGAATTCATCCATCCCCACGCTTGTGATGGAAAACAAGATATTTTGGGTCATGTTCGATGCCTCCATTTTTCAAGCAATTAAATCAAAGCCGAGGCTATATACAACTTTGTACGAGAAGTACAAGTTTATTTTTGATTTCAAAGCAACGTTCCACAACATTCACATCCGCGCGGAGGGCGCAATTGAAGGTATATGGTACGAGTTGCCTTATCTGGCCATCAAGGACGATTTGTTGTGCGTCACTACAAAGTGGCTGCCAGCTTGGATGGAGCCGCATACCACGGGAGGTGCATCCAATTCTATTCCTAAGATTCCCACCCAGGCTCGTACCAATACACAAACCACTGAGAAAAGCACTGGAGAAGATCCGACGCTGACCACAACCAGTGAGATAATTGACCTTGAATTAGACACCACACCTTAAAATAATGGTGTCGGGCCTAAGGAGACTAAGGAGCAAGTGGAAGTCTAGAATTCCAAGGGGAAAAACTGTGGCTCTTAGGCCACAAGAGGTCTAAGGAAGAAATGCAAAGGCTCCAAAGCCACCGGAGAAGAAGAATTGACGTTGACCAAGGATGACTTCAATGAGATAGAAAACACAGTCATGATGATGACAGAGGACATGTGGACGAACCTGGAAGAACAGTACAAGGCTGTGCTCGATGGCGTGCAAATCGACATCCAGGAGCTTAAAGTTCAAGTGAACCTGATTCAAGTGAGCGTAGCACAAGCGAGCCAGATGCAAGAGAGCGTGTCTGCTGCTGGCACACAGCCCCTCACAAAAATATTTCCTTCGACATGAGAGACTCACTTAATTCAGATCCCCGAACAAGCCATTCACGTTGAATTATTGATTCTGTGCGTGCAGCTCAGATCCTACTAAGAAATAAATGTTGATTTGGATGTGTTACCCACATATAAGCTTCATATGGTCCATATCATGATTGTAGATGAGCTGTAGTTTCTTGAAGCATGTGTCTACCGTGATATCACTACGGCACAACATCACACAGTTGATCTCCAACAGAAGCATCAATGTATCGAGGAAGCATGTCGCGCCACAGAGGCTCAGCATACTACTTTAGAAGAAAAGATCAACGAAGTTTGCAGTGATGTTCCAACGGTACCTGCCACCGCCGCTCCAGCCAAAAAATTGGAGGGGCTGGCTACTGCGCTAAAGGAATAGCACACGGAAGTTCAAACTTTTCGTGAAGAATTCGAACATCAGATTCTCTATTTTCAGTTGAAACTGTAGCCAAAGACTCCACTTGAAGTCAAAGCTCAGAGGGCTGTAGAGGTCAAAACAAATACAGATAGCATAGCTGCTGCAGTTACATAGTGTGGTCAACTCTTGGATGAGGCCCATGATGTCTGGACTTCAGTTCAAAATGACCCGATGTTACAGCAGCTGCACAACGAATTGCGTGTTAAGGATAAAAAATTCATAGACATCATGATGGAGGTGCCTACTTTAGTGGTCGCATAGTGCCTTGCCCACCTATAGGAGCACCGGGTGATCTAGACATAAATAGAGGTTTTTCATCACAGGGAGCAGTTGTTGGAAGCACAGATGCAACTGTGGGCTGAGGAGGATTTACAGATGTCACACACATTGGATGGTGCATTGAAGACCCTTCATCAGACTCAAAGAAGTATCGATATTTCAGCTGAAGGTTCGACAATGGAAAATCTGGTCAATGAAGCACAGGAATTTGCTGTGCAGAGCCTTGAGGTGGTTTTTCCACTGAAAGCCTTTGTCACTACGCTCAAAGAGAAGATGAAGGAGCCTACCCCACAGTGACTTGGGACGAGTCATGAGTTTGTGTTGGGGGCCTGTTGGAGCAATGTTCCCTGGGATGAATTTTGAGCAACTTTTTGCATGTATTTTTGGTTATGCACGCTGCGCAGAAAGGTCAAGGGAATTTGGGGCAGGTCAAAGTCCCTATTTTATATGAATGGGTTGCTAAGGGAAAACTGTGGGTCCCAAACCATGGTGTGAGACCATAGTATCTGCGTGTTGAATGGATATAAATATAGATAGACCGAGTCTAATAAGATAGTTATTTTATGATGTAAGTAAGTTTTTTATGCGTACGTGATACATTTTTGTAAGCGTTTTAGTCTGGGTTAGGTAGAAAGGCTCCTGCTGGGTGTGTGCGTGGAGACCTAGTCCTCACTGCGTGCAGACTCCGCTAGCTGTGTGCACAGAAGGGTAATTATAAGGGAAATTATGATTGTACTGAACTGTTGGGATCTAACACAAAGTCTATTTTGGCGAACCAATTGTGCTATGTGTTTGATATCAGAGCTATCTATTTATTGATTATTGTTTGAGATCGCTTTACTTCTGTTATGATCAATTGTATCTGCGCAAGTAAATCTATCCTTTATGCATTAATATCTATTGATGGTTAAGTATATGAAAAGATCTGCTTAAGTTATTGTGTGCAAATGTATACTCTATGAATTGTGAATACCTAACTATGTTATACGTATCTACGACAAAGTTGATCTGTGATTTTGTTATTTGTTATGCACATTATCTATGTTTGCGACGGAACTAATTTGACAAGTATTGATCTATATATGCGCACATATGTTTACAATCTGCAATCAGTTCAGTTATAAACTGGTTTAGGGCCACCACATCAATTTCTTCCTTAGGGTGCAGAAACTTGGTTCCAGCACCCCCCATACTGCTTCGGGTGAGACTTTGATCTGCACAAGCAGGTCATTGCCGAAAGGGCCAGTAGTTGGAGGGTTTTTTGGTTGTGTGATAAACTCTAAACCTGGGTTAGGACCCCTCAAGCCAACAGTGGTGAAAATAACCAAAAAGCGTCATCTCTCTTCCAAAATAGAAGATTCTCCATTTTTGTGTTTCATGTCCTTTCTTGGACCATAAATGATTCTAACTATTCCCTAGCAACTAAGAGTATAACTATTCATGTGGTGGTTCGTTTTGTATTTCCAAAATTAAGAATAAGTATAACACATTTATTTTATTAACATAAATAAATATTTACAATCTTATAAAATTTTAACTTTTTAACTTTTCAGCCACATGCGAAACTTATAAATCATGTAGGTATTTGTAGAATTGATTTCACCATGGATACTAAATCCCCTCCCCTTAAAAGGGAACACTGTCCTTGGCGTTTTTACATATTCATTTCTTTTAAAAAAATATAGGAAAATCATTTTTCATTTCTTCCTCCATCTCCCAGGTGGCTTCCTCGGGCCTAAGTTCTTCCATTTCACTTTAACTTGGGAAATGGCTTGATTCCATACTATAGTTTCCCTCCTATCCAAAATTTGTATAGGTTTAACCTGGAACTTGCCTTCTGATTTGAATTTTAAAACATTCTAATCGATTACATAAGTTGGATCATGAAGATACTTTTTCAAAAGAGACACATGAAATACATTATGAAACTTAATGTGGGTTGGCAATGCTAGCTGGTAAGCCAATGGCCCTACCTTGAATAATATTTCAAATGGCCCATACAATCGAGGGGATAATACCCTAACTAGTATTTCAAATGGCCCACACAATTGAGGGGCTAATTTGGCACAATTCTCCAATTTTAGGTTACCCATTTTTTTTTTTTTGTCTGTAGCATAAAACAACCCCCCACTAGTTTTTATTTTTAATAAAAAATAGGGACCCTTTAAATTTTATTCAAGTACAGATTATCTTCCAAACTTGTTAATTTAATATTAATTGAATGTTTAAGGAATAAATGGGCAATAAAATCGGGATCTTCCACCCTTTCTGATATAAATAAACATTTGAAAATATGTAAAATCACTTAATTTCATAGAAATCAGGATCACGTAAATTCTTCAAGAATTAATTTTTAGAATGCATACAGATCTAGGATATGGGATCCAGGGATTATCGATAACTGTTCCTGATTTTCTCTCTCTCCTGCTTAAGCGACTTCCCACAATCTCTCCATCCCAGCCCCTCACATGAATTGCAATCACACAGTCCGAGAGATGTTTTATAATTGTAATTAAAAAAAAAAATTATGGGATTGGGAATCCGGTATCCATGTCACCCTTTTGAGGAATGGCCCACATAACACATTATTGTTAAAAATGTTGGTATTATAGTTAAATTAACTCAAAAGTTTAGAATCCCGAAAATATTATTGAAATCTAATTTTTGATAACTTCCGGGATATAGGAATTCGATATATGACGTGGCTATATTACGTGATTCTCTCACATGGCTTCCCATTGTCGCCCATACAATCAATAAATATGGTAATTAATGGTCCAATCTAGCGCATTAATGTTGAAAATAAGTTTTTTTTTAACTCCATTTCATTTTGATTTTCAGTGATTATGCATTTTTTCGTAATAAGCTTCTTCGCTCTGCTAAAACTTAGTTTCATTGTTATAGGAT
Organism: Pinus albicaulis; assembly: GCA_034641835.2. Lineage (NCBI taxonomy): Eukaryota > Viridiplantae > Streptophyta > Pinopsida > Pinales > Pinaceae > Pinus > Pinus albicaulis. The sequence continues at coordinate 908,447,491 of CM076569.1, read as the reverse complement.
AATTTAAGTGATTATAGAAGAAAATAGATGAAGAAGGCTATTACAAAGAAAAAGACTCCCACCCCTAAATTAGTTTGCCCATATATAGAATAGGTAGATGAGAAATTTCTAGAAACATGTTTGTTTTTTTGACACAACTTTCACTATGGATTCAGGGATTTCATGATGGGAGAACATTTATAAGATTTTTAAGGATGAGGGGCGACGAATAACTGTAAAAAATGCAATAGTAGAAGATCAATATTGATTCAAAATTACGAAATAATGAAAAAAAATACATATATAAACATAAACACATATATGCAGCAGAAATAAATCTTCATTTCATTAATATCAAGGAACTGAAATATGCTTACATACAGAACGAAAATAAATTGGCTTAGGTGATGGTAGCTTATCTCTGAGAAGAGATGTGGTGGATACATGCCTATGAAATGTGTTACAATTAGGCTCAAGGGCATTTTTATTATTTCAAAATAAAGGGAAAACATAAACAACCAAAACCCTAGGAGATGGAACTCCAAGAGTTTGTGGGTCCTGTTGGGGTTATTTGGGCAACCAACTTCCCAGGATCGTAGCTTGGTCATAGTATCTTCATTTGGTGCATACGATACATCGTTAGAAAGGTATATCCTAGCATACCTCAAAAACATGTTGTTTAGGGGGTTAAAACAACTCTAGAAATTCAGGACTCAGAAACATGCTAAAAATAGTAAATTGTGCTATAATCAAGGAAACTGGTGAAATTGACTAGAGTTCTAGGTGAAATAGGTAGGTGGCCACCAATTTCCACCTAGATTAGTTCCTCCCCCCCCTCCTCCCCCATTAGAATAAATGGTCCTCATTATGTGCAACGTCTCAATGAGGTGAGGTAATTTTTGTTGAACTTGGTCCCTGGTGAGCCACTTTCCCTGCTGAAGAAGTTGGCCTGCTTTGACAACTCGATATAGATGTATCCTCTGTTGGCGAGAATTATTTATCTATGTGTCCAGGATCCTATCTGTTATGTCTTGTTCAATATAGCTCATTTTGAGATCTGTTGGTGTCAACTTCTTAACAACATTGGATGTGTCCAACAATGGGGGAAAGTATGGACACAACCGGTCCATATTGAATACTGGGTGCAGGCCAAGGAAAAATGGAATGTTGAGCTTGAAATAATTGTCACCTACAACCTTATTAATGGTGTAGGGCCCATTTCAGAGCAAGATAATCCTGTGGCGGGACCCAATGAGGCACTCCTTCTGCAAATGTAGCCAAAATTTGTCACCTACCTAGAACTTGTGTGGAACCCGATGTTGATCATGATGTTGTTTGTACTTAGAATTTTCTCTGTCTAACATGTCATGGACATGCTAGCGGATGTGTTGAATGTGCTCAATGAATTTTTTATCTCTGTTAGCTTTGGATGGAACATGAGCTGAATTTTCCTGAGTAGTTGCAAGTGGTATGGAAACAACAATGGGACATAGTGGCTAGAATTCCAATCTCACCTAAAAGGGGCTGTGGCTAGTTGAGATGTGGAGAGCTCTGTTGTAGTTGTGATATATGTAGGGGAGGATTTCATCCCATGTGTGTGGGTTCTTTGAGTTGTAAATGCACAAGATGTGTGCGATCATCCAATTGACGAACTCTCTTTGGCCATTAGTTTGGGGCGAAAGATCGTGGACTTCGTGAGCTTGGTATCTAACAGCGACCCGAGGCTTGAAAAAAATGTACTTAGGAACATGTTGTCCCAATATCAGATGATAGAATATGAGATACCAAAGTGTATCCATACTCATTCAAATAATATTTTGATAGTGGATTCTTCTGTGATACTCTTCTTAGAGGCTACCAAAATGGCCATCTTAGAGAATCTATCAATGAACATGAAAACACAGTTGTTTCCATGTTTGGTAGAAGGAAGGCCCGAAATGTAATCCATGGAGATGGATTCCAAGGGTCAGCTAGGAGTAGGTAGAGGAGTATACATGCCTTTATTTTTTATTGTAGGTTTGGAAATGGTTTAGGAAGTGTAGGATATGATGTACTTCTACAACACTACCACTATATTTTCTACCCCAAAATTTCTAGCGACCTGACTATAGCGCCCCTCCTAAATCATATTGGCATGCCCGCTTGGAGGAACACACAGTTGTCCCAGGTGGAATGTAGTGTGTATTGAAGGTTCAACCAATAAAAATAATTCTGCAACACTTCCACTATATTTTCTACCCCAAAATTTCCAACGACCTGGCTGTAGTGCTCCTCCCAAATCATCTTGGCATGCTTGCTTGAAGGAACACAAAGGTGTCCCAAGTGGAATAAAGTGCGTCTTGAAGGTGAAATTCTGGAAATTTCTTACCTTCTAGGAACATTTGGTATGTGGTGTCGAATTATGGATATCTCTTTTAAATATGTGTCCATCTCAAAGTCTCGTGTCCAAAAGACTTGAGCACATTGGTCAACACCATAACTGACAACTGGCTAAGGTAGTCTACAACATTATTGGTGCTGCTCTTCTTATACGTAATTTTAAAATGGAACTATGGAAGATATGTGGACCATTTATGATGGAAATCATTCCACAACTTTCCTTGTGTCTGTATAAACTGCAAGGGTTGGTGATCTGTGTGGATGACCGTTTCCTTCCCCAAAATATAATGCTTCCATTGTCAGTAGGCCTGCAGAATGGAATGCATATTTTTTCATATGTGGGATACTTTTAGATTATATCTGAAAGCATATCACTGTGATATGCCATCAAATGCCCCTGCTGGGTAAGAACTCCACCAACAACATAGTTGAAAGAATTTGTCTCAATGTGAGCATTGGTCTAGAGCAGAGGCGATGATTCAACTCGACATATGCTTTCTATTGGGATTCAGACCAAAATAACTTTTCTTTCACTTTGCCCTTGGTGACTTAACTCGAAGGCCAAGTGATATGAGATAAACCAAACACGAACATGTGATAGAAATTGGAAAGAACTAGAAATATGCAGAGCTTTGTTAGAGTTGTTGGGGTTGGCCAATCCAAAATAACTTGTATCTTTGTCAGGTCCACATGCACACCGCACTCATAAATGATGTACCTAGAATATTGAGCGTGGGTCATACCTGTTGTAGCTTATTTTTTTAGCTAAAATAACTTTACAAAGGGATGCCAACTCTATGAGATTATAACTGAGGAGAAGGACAAGAAGGAGAAACATCTCGAGCTATTATTTGAACTAACTAAACTTAGAAATATTTTTTCAAGTTTGCAGATGGAAACAACTGACATAGCATATCTGAATGGAATAAGTAATGTTGAACCCTGGTCAGAGATTGTGAATGGTGTAGAATCTAGATTTTTTTGCATTAATGGCAATCAAAATATGAAAATGATGGAAATTTTATAAATCCCATATCAGTGTAGTAACGTTGTGAGCCACATATCTACTATGCATTTAAACAATTTTCAAATACAAACTCTCAGCTTCATTTTCTTGCATATCATGGAAAGTCATGTAATATTAACAAGCTTGCTCATGTTGATGTTTTCCTAACTTTGTTGAACAAAATGGATGGCTATTCAACACAAAAAAATTCGTGAAAATAAGAGAGAAAACAAAATTTTCTTTAGAAATGAGGTACAAAGTAACAAATGGGATTAATTTGATTAATTGTACTGATTTGGGATATTTTCTAGATTGACGCCAGGAAAATATTTTCTTCCTTAGAGGATAATTTTAGCAGAAATTAAAGTAAAAGTGTTGATTTTTCATATTCACATGAAATCAGTGTCTCTAAGGATTTTCTTGAAGGATGGATAAGCTGGGACATTTGTTGTGACCAGGTTCATAGAGAGACAAATCAAGAGCACTGGCTAGAATATGTAGTATGTTGTTTTCTTCAAGGTATTAAATATGGGGTTCAAATGCTAAAAGTCACCTTGCATGTGTTTTGTACTTGTTTGAGCTTTGACAGTCAAAATGAACTTATGGGGAAAACATTTGATAATCACTTGGATCAGATACCCCACTAGGTTTGGTTGTCATAAATACCGATTGTCATAGATACCTCGGCTATTCCTTTCATTGCAAAGGAATGAGGCAGTTCATGGCAAGCTCGTTCCACTCAGTATAGCCAGAATTTATACACAAGCTATTTATTATCATCTACAGGCATATTTATTATGTACATCATGTCTGTAGAAATCCACGAATGAAATTTAGACATCCAAAGGTGAAAGTTCTGGCAAAGATTCATAGACGAATAATGTTCCTGAGCGAGATCCCTAAATGGTACACTAGCTACAAGTGTCGTGGATGATGAGATTAGTAGGATGATGAGGTTAGTATGCTTAAAAATTTGATGGTAGGTCTTTCAGATAAGATTGATTATCTCAAGGTGATGATGTGAGCTCCACCGTTGTTTGAGGTTCTTCAATCTCTTTATAATGGCAAGAGCCTTTCTCAGGATAAAAGTGTTTGTATGGATGTGAATTCCTCTTATGAAGTAGCAGCAATGGCAAGAAATGGTTCTGATCAGCCTAGACTATCAACAATTCCTTCCAGTGGTAATGTAATGAAAAATTGTGTGGTTGGGAGAGGTGTGAAATGTCCAGCATCAAAATTTCATTCGAGAGCCGAAAATTACTTGCACAGAAAACATAGACATTCCCAGGTCATGATTTTCGATTTCATAGTGCAAACAAACAAAGAAGAATTTTAAAATTCTGCGATCTGGCTTTTGTACAAAAATACCCCAATTGACTTTATCACGAGAATTGTCCAAAATTTCAAAACAATTGAAGAGATTTCACCAATTCTTTAAGGCCATTTTTTCTAGAAACGTCCTGCAAAACTGGGTTTGACACATTCTATTGGAATTCAATTTGCATGATTATCAAGTTTCTTAAGGGAACATGAACTGCAAGCATTGTTTCACATGGAAATTTTTGCATCAAAGTTTTGTGGAAACACAAAAGGAAGGAAGTTTATCACAACGAGTGGTCCCGCAAAGAAAATTTTCTCAAACTGCTCATTAAAAAATCAATGGCTGACATTCATTACGGCACCACCCTTATCATTTCCATAAACTACCAGAGGTGGTCTCATAGGTGGTTTTGGGTTTCGAGAAACCACAAATTTTTTATACCATTAATAAAATACAAAGTATGAGACCCAAATCTATGTATTATCCACCTCAGCATTAGTATCATATGAAACATGTAAAACTTTGAAGACTTTATGTTTAATTTCTCTTATTAATTAAAAGAGAAAGACACCCATGAGTATGTTTGACCATATTTGTAAAGGGTTGGAGTTCACAAAAGCTAGTTTCTTTATCAGATAAAATATTTTAAACAAGGAAATAATTTTTTCACTGTTAGAATATTAGAAAGTCAGCTCTTCAACTGATTTTGTTTTAACAGTTAACTAGTTAGGTTGAGAAGGGAGAATAAAATGGGAGAAAAAATCTCATTATAGGTTTGAATTTTTGGACCTCTGGAAGACGACAATTTTGTACTTATTTTTCTGATGAATTAATGAAAGAGGCATCAAGTTTACTGCAACTGTTAATGGTGATTCATGTTTCCTGTGTCATATTGTGTTATTTCTTCTTTGAATGAAGTGAAGTAATGTAGTTGTTGGTCTCTTAATTACATTTTTAAGTAGGAGTTAAATAACCTTAATATGGCTCCTTCACTCCAACTTTTTTCTCTTCACAAATTCATTCTAAGACTTAAAGTAATAGATTCTGTGTTATAGCATATTATTTTGAATTTCCCAACAATTCTTCTTTTCGTTCGGATATCAGCAGTTAAAGGCATTGTGGAATCTTTTATTATTTCAGATTATTAAGGGTTTTAAAGAATTAATTTCCAGAGGAATAGGACAAAGACCGAATGATAAAAATTGTTTCCATAAAATAGTTTTTAAAAATGTCTTAAGCACCGATTCCTTTCATAGACGAGGGATTGTTTCTTAAGAACCAACATTTTTTGGCGTCATTGCCGGGGACGAAGATATGAAGTTATTTTCCCTAGGTATTGACATCTATTTCTTGATGGTGAACAAGATTTAGATAAAAATTTTGGTTGTTTATTATTCACATGGTGACTCCACTAATGAAGGTCTCATTAGATGAGGAAATCTGCTGGCAAGAAAATGAGAAAGCACCGTGGAAAAAGCATATATCAGAGTTTGAGTTTTTTAAAGGAAGTTCTATTTTCTACTATCATTTTAGTGGTCTATTTTTCCTTTCATATCAAGAAGATTGTTTCTAGCTTTATATTCTCAGAAGATTGTAAAGCCAAAAAAGTACATTCTTTCTTGGAAAAAGAAGATTTTTCTTCTGCTTGTATTATTAATCTTGACATAAATTTATCTCCTAAATATGAGAGGAGAGATGACTGTTGCATTGAAATTCTTGAAAATGAGTCACAATCTGGGCTCAAAGGTGATGATTCATAATCTTTGGGTGATAATATTATGCCTCATAAGCAATTCACTACATTTCAGCTTGGAGCCATGGTGATTTTCAAACCCTTCGTGTTGCCTACAGTTCTTCATCAATATCATTTAAAAAGCTTTAAATTTTTTCCAAGTTTTTCTGGAGAAAGTGATGATGTTGTAGCCGAACAACATCTCCTAGAATTTGAGTACTTTCTGGAAAAATTTCAAATTATTTATGAAGATGTGGCTTTAAGGATGTTTTGTCATTCATTAAAGCAGGGTGCTCAGTAATGGTTCCAGTGTTTGGAAGAAAGGTCAATTAGTTCATGGCAAGGTTTTCAAGGTATCTTTCTTAGATATTGGAGCAAGCATAAGTTATACGAAAAACACCTTTTGGAATTATATTCTATCTAGAGGCAGAGTAATGAATAAATCACTCATTTTAATAGAAGGTTCCGAAAAATTTATTTCAGTATGCCAAAAGAGATTCAACCTGTTGAGGTTTCTGCCATGGTGTATTATTTGAAGGCTCATTCTATTGACTTAAATTTTTATCTGAAGGAGAGAAAGCCTTGTACTCTGGAGCTGATGTTTCTTTATACGCAGGAAATTGAAGATAATTTGTGGGCTTGTAGAAATTTTTCTTATCATGGTGAAAGAACGAGTTTTGTTGAAGACAAGAGGGTTTGTCAAGAAAAAAATGTAATTTATTGACAAGAGAATGTGACTTTAGAGATAAACAAGGATTTTCAAAGGATTTCAGAGGACACTCTCCTTCCTGAGACACGAGAATTTAAGCATTATGAGGATTTTAATGAACAAATTGTTACGATAGCTGAACTACACTTTGAAATCCTAGAAGATCCTTATAATTTTCATAGTTTTAGTGACTTTGTGAACAGGGGAGAAACTAGTGGAGCTCCTCAATTTTTGTTGCAGGAGGGAGAAGATTTTTGTCAAGAATTGACATTGTACGAAAAAAATAAACATTATGGGGAACAAGCCTTAGATTTCTCTTTTCGGCCTAAATGGTTTTCAGTAGAAAAAAAACAATAAATTTCCTCACACACAACCCCAAATTGAGGATTCAAACAATGAAGGAAGTCGCCCTGTTCAAAGGAATATACATTAGCAAAATGTTTAAGAAAAGGAAGTAGCCTAAATATTGTCTCGTCAGTTCTATGTTCCAGTGGCTGAGTATATGACAATTTTATTTATTCAGCAACAAGCATTTATGTAGAGGTATGTGCAAATTTTTGTATCTGGAAAATTTTCATGGTACATCCCTGTTTTTATTTTTAAAATTCGACAGTATGGAGGCATTAAGTCTAACACGTAGATGTTGGGTTGGTGCCATTGGAAGGCTGACTTCACCTGATTGAGTTCATCATGTTGGAAATATGATGCAATATGTTGTCCTTGATGGAAACCTACTTTATGAGTTTCCTTTTGATAGCAACCTATTTGTTAAATATGTAAAAATGATGTTTCTACAAGTTAGTTTAGATGTGATAGAGAAAGGAATTCCCATTAGTGTAAGAGAAATAAAACAGGAAATATTTCTCAATGTATACGCAAGTTTGATGAAGGCAACCCACATATGGAGGCAATGTATATGCTACTTTTATGAAGGCAACCCGCGTATACATCCAAAATTAGTATATACACATTTTTTATGAAGAGAAGTCATGTATACACGCGAGTATGAAGAAGAAAAGTCACGTATGCCTTTTGTGATCTAAAAGTATGACACCAAGGGGCATTACCATGGTATTATCCCACATTATTGAGCGTTGTGTCTTCTATTTGATTCCGTCCAAGAATACCATCAGCACTTGTGTGGTTTTGGCTCATGGTATTGGTAAAAGATAAAACTATATAAGGAGAAGAATATCATAGTGCATTGCAGTGCATATGTCTAGGTATTGAATGAATACTTCACTCTGAAGTATATCTGCATGGAATGGGTTACAATTTATTGATAGATCTGAATTAATAATGCACCTATGAAAACAATGATGGATCAAGATCTCTAGACCTGAAATGACTATGTACTTTCTAGATCTGTTTATGGAGTGTTTAGATATGTGAGCTGGCGAATGTTTGCTGAAGTGAAGAGTAAGATCTGAGCTGATTACTTATTCTGAAAAGTTGCGTACTCTTGAAAAATTTGCAGATATATATGCAGGTTTGTCTCTGTAAAAGCGCGTATATACGTAGGTTTTCTTCAACAAAACCGCGTATGGAATCTAGGGTTTTGTTGAAGTACGTGGAAGGAAATTTATGATCTTTTTTGCTGTATTACTATTGTCTGTCAATGATGTCTTCATACAGATCTGGGTTGTTTGAATACTGATTATGCTGCTAGTTGATTATGATTATAGATCAGTGGTTGGTTGATTGATGATTTAATGAATGAATTTATGGGGTTATAAGTTTCAGTTTGATGTATGTTCTTTGAGCTTAAATGTGTGGAGTGGGTCCAGTCTGAAAATTTGATGAAAAGAGGCCTACAAGGTGTTGCGTGGAAGCTGTTGGATCCAGTGTGAAAATTGATGAAACGTGGTCTGCAGTGGTGCTGAGGGTTGGAGCCTTCAGTGAGGGTGTCGTAGCTCCCTTCCAGTGGTTTCTGGTAAACAAGATCAGGGGGTAGTAGTTCCCTTCCAAGAGTGGTTGGTAAACGAGATCAGGGGGTTGGAGCTCCCTTTCAGTAGTAGCTAGAGAATGAGAGAAGGTTGCAGCGTTCTGCAGGTGGGTGCCTGCATGCTGGTATGAATCTACACCAGTACAAGATTGTAAGCAGTTGTATTTATAAAAAATATTGAAGATAGAGACGAAAACAATGGTGGTTTTCTCCCGACTTGGGTTTCCACCTTAAATCCTAGTGTTCATGTGTGTTGCTTACGTGTGATGATTTATTATGTTCTTACTGCACATGATTATTGCTTACTAAACATCTGATGAATGAATGATGCACTAATATAAGTAAAGAATCATATGCATAATAAGATCTCTAGTCATACGTAAGTTTTCTTAAGGATATCTACGTGTATACGTGAGTTGGGTTCATTAAAGTTGCGCATGGAATTTAGTAAAGAAAAAGTAAGAGTTTTCAGTAAGCTCTAAATACTAATTCAACCCCCCCTCTCAGTATTTTTCCCAACACATCCATGTATATATTTAGGAGTTGTACATAAATAAGCTCAGAAGTTAAGCATTTTCAATTGTAGTATTTCTAGTTTGGTATTTTTAGTTTAAGAATACAATAAGAAGTTCAAAGTGCAGCAGGTTTCGGGGATATTTCATACTAGGATCAACTTCCATTTGGTTTGACTCCATGCCCAAATAAGGTCATTGATCTACAAGTTCTCAACACTTTACTACCAAAGCATTGTCCCTAGATGGAGCCAGATTTTGTAGATTATTTTTTCAGCTAAAATAACCTTAAAAAGGGAGGCCAACTCTATGAGATTATAATTGAGGAGAAGGACAAGAATGAGAAACATCTTGAGCTATTATTTGAACTGGATGAACTTAGAAAGCCTTTTGCAAGTTTGAATATGGAAGGAACTAACATAGCATCTCTGAATGGAATAAGTAATGTTGATCCCTGGTCAGAGATTGTCAATGGTGTAGGCTCTGGATTTTGTTGCATTAATGGTAATCAAAATATGTAAAATGATGGAAATTTTATAAATCCCATATGAGTGTAGTAAAGTTGTGAGTCACATATCTACTATGCATTTAAACCATTTTCAAATACAAACTCTGAGCTTCATTGTCTTGCATATCATGACAAGTCATGTAATATTAACAAGCTTTCTAATGTTGATGTTTGCCTAACTTTGTTGAAAAAAATGGATGGCTATTCAGAAATGGAAGTACATAAAAATTCATGAAAATAAGAGAGAAAACAAAGGTTTCTTTAGAAATGAGGCCGAAAGTAACAAATGGGATTAATTTGATTAATTGTACTGATTTGGGATCTTTTCCAGATCAATGCCAGACAGCTATTTTATTCCTTAGAGGAGAGTTGTTGAAGAAATTAAAGTAAAAGTGTTGATTTTGCATATTCACATGCAGTCAATGTCTAAGGATTTTCCTAAAGGATGGATAAGCTAGGATATTTGTTGTGACCAAGTTTATAGAGAGACAAATGAAGAGAAATGGTAGAATATGTAGTATGTTGTTTTCTTCAAGGTATTAAATATGGGGTTCAAATGCTAGAAGTCACTTAGCACGTGTTCTGTACTTGATTGAGATTTGACACTCAAAATGAACTTGTGGGGAAAACATTTGATAATCACTTGGATCAGATACCCCAATAGGTTTGGCTGTCATAGATACATCAACTATTCATTTCGTTGCAAAGGCATGAGGCAGTTCATGGAAAGCTCGTTCTACTCAAAATAGCTAGAATTTATCCACAAGCTATTTATATTATCATCTACAGGAATATTTATTATGTACATCATGTATGTAGAAACCCACAAATGAATCTGAGACATCCAAAGGTGAAAGTTCTAGAAAAGATGCAAAGACGAATAATGTTCCTGAGCGAGATCCCTAAATGGTACACTAGATACAAGTGTCGTGGATGATGAAGTTAGTATGCTTAAAAATCTAATGGAAGGTCTTTTAGATAAGATTGAATATCTCAAGGTGATGATGTCAGCTCTATTGTTGTCTGAGGTTCTTCGATCTATTTAAAATGACAAGACCGTTTCTCAGGATAAAAGTGTTTATATGGATGTGAATTCCTCTTATGAAGTAGCAACAATGACAAGAAATGGTTTTGATCAGCATAGTCTACCAACAATTGCTTCCAGTGGTGTGAAACGTCCAGCATCAAAATTTCATTTGAGAGCAGAAAATTACATGCACAGAAAACGCAGACATTCCCAGGTCATGATTTTCGATTTCATATTGCAGAAAAAAAAAAAAAAAATTTAAAATTCCGCGATCTGGTTTTGTGCAGAAAGACCCCAATTGATATTTTCGCGGGAATTGTCCAAAAATTCAAAGAAATTTAAGAGATTTCACCAATTATTTAAAGGCCAGTTTTTCCATAAACGTCCTAAAAAATTGGGTTTGACTCATTCTATTATAATTCAATTTGCATGATTATCAAGTTTCTTAAAATAACATGAACTGCAAGCCTTGTTTCACATGGAAATCGTTGCATCAAAGGTTTGCAGAAGCATGGAAGGAAGGAAGTTTATCACAACGAGTGGTCCCGCAAAGTAGTTTTTCTCAAACTTCTCATCAAAAAATCAACAACTGACATTCATTACGGCACCACCCTTATCATTTCCATAAATCACCAGAGGTGGTCCCGTAGGTGGTTTTGGGTTTTGAGATACCACAATTTTTTTATACCATAAATAAAATACAAAGTATGGGACCCAAATCTATATATTATCCACCTCATCATTAGTACCATATGAAACATGTAAAACTTCGAATACTTTGTGTTTAGTTTCTCTTATTAATTAAAAGAGAAAGGAACCCGTGAGTATGTTTAACCATATTTGTAAAGGGTTGGGGTTCACAAAAGCTAGTTTCTTTATCAGATAAAATATTTTGAATAGAGAAATAATTTTGTCACTGTTAAAATATTAGAAAGTCAGTGCTTTAACTGATTTATTTTTTAATATTTAATTAGTTAGGCTGAGAAGCGAGAATAAAAGGGGAGAAAAAATCTCATTATAGGTTCGGACTTTTGGAGCTCTGGAAGATGACAATTTTGTACTTATTTTTCTGATGAATTAATGAAAGAGGCATCAAGTTTCCTGCAACTGTTGATGGTGATTCATGTTTCCTGTGTCATACTATGTTCTTTCTTCTTTGAATGAAGTGAAGTAATGTAGTTGCTGGTCTCTTAATTACATTTGTAAGTAAGAGTTAAATAACCTTAATATGTGCTCGTTCACTCCAACTTTTCTCTCTTCAAAAATTCATTCTGAGACTTAAAGTAATAGATTCTGAGTTATAGCATATTCTTTTGAGTTTCCCAACATTTCTTCTTTTCATTCGGATATCAGTAGTTAAAGGCATTTTGGAATCTTTTATTATTTCAAATTATTAAGGGTTTTAACGAATTAATTTCCAGAGGAATAGGACAAAGACTGAATGATAAAAATTGTTTCCATAAAATAGTTTTTAAAAATGTCTTAAGCACTAATTCCTTTCATAACTGAGGGATTGTTTCTTAAGAACCAACAATACCAAAAGTGCATTTTTCCAAATTGGCACACAAATTGTGTTGTCACAAGGTTTGGAGGACATGTCGAATATGGTGTATGTGCTCTTCCTAACTCTAGTTGAAGATGAGTATGTCGTCCAGATAAAATACCAGGAAAGAGTTGGTATAGGGACACAAGATGTTTTCCATTATATGCATGAAGTTTTGGGGATCATTAGTCAACTCAAAAGGCATGGCCAACAATTTGAAAATCCGCTCCTTGGATTTGAAGGCAATCTTCCACACATCAGAGGGTTCAATCGGTACTTGGTGATAACCGTACTTCAAGTCAACCTTGATGAAATATTTGGCCCCATTGAGATGGTCCAAAAGGTCATCAGTCTATGGGATTAGATACCTATTCTGGACAGTGATCTTATTAAGTGCCCAATAGTCAATATAGAGCCTCTAGGTTCCTTCCTTCTTCTGTATCAACACGATCAGGCTCCCATTGGGTGATGAAGTTGGCCTGATGTGCCCTTTCTGCAAAAACTCCTAAATATTCCTCTTTATTTCATCATTCTACATAATATATCATTGGTAGATTTTTCCATTAGGTTGCGGTGTGCCCGGGGTCAGATCGATGGAGTGCTTGACCTGATAGTGTAGGGGTACCCCTATGGGTTAGGTGAAGATGACCCTATACTACTCCATGACCTGATCCATCTGTTGATGTCATGTGAAGGAGCCCTATCTAGAGGCTATGGACGTGACCACAATATTCCTCTTGCTCCATGGGCGAATCATAATGAAGAAAAATTTCCCGATCTAGGAAATGATCTTACTGCATTGTTTAGTGGAGATCAAAGAAAAGGCAGTAGGGGGCATTACCTCTGGTATCTTGTAAAATTTCTGACCCAAAGTAATAATAATATAATGAGGTCTAGATTTATATAAAGCATGATGATTCCTTTGATATGGATTACCTAATAAGAAATCACAAACTTCCATAGGGAAAACATCTCACAATACCTCATCTGCAAAGGGATTGATTCTATAAGGAACGTGACACTGTTGGATGACACAAAGATCTCACCCTTGATGGAACCAACTAATGGTGTATGGTTGTGGGTGAGATGTTGTTGGAAATTTAATATCTTAATCACCTTGACTGAGATCAAGTTTTTCTAGCTGCTACTATCAATGATGAATAGCACCTACGAATACTTTACCCACATATGTGAGTGGAAGAGGCACTCCACCTCCTCTAGATTCTCAGGTTCCACTTTTTGTAGCTTGGTGGTGGATATCGTCACAGTGGGTTCAACATCAATGATATTCTTTCCCTTGTTGGTTCCCTTTTCGGGTTCCATCTCAAAATTAGAGCATGCATCTATCTCTGAGTCTTTTATCTTGGCCACAATTGCCTGCTTCACATGACATTCATTCATGTTGTGGGTGGGAGTTTTATGGAACTCACACCACTTGTCATTGTCTTTATCCACCTTACTGTTATTATTTTCTTTTGGCTTCTAGGAGTTTTCTTGGGGGATCAAGACATGACTCTCCCCTTTTCTCTTTAGCTTGGGGTCACCTTTTCTATGCTTTGGGTTCACAGATCCAAAGTCTTGCTTCTTATGCTTGAATTTATGCTCAATATTGGAAGCATAAATGTATTTTGTACCAAGTGAGGACATGTATAGGAACTCCATTTCCTCCGGAATAATTTGTGCAAAAAAATACAGTGCTTGAGAACCAAATGTTTCTCATAACCTTTGATACCCAAATTTGGGTGTAGGGTATGGAAAATATTCATCAGCTCATGCACATCTTGATCCCTTTATTTTCGTAGCAGAGTCCATTGTATGTACTTGTACTAATAGCTCGTCATGGGGTAATATTGTTGCTTGATGGCATCTCAGAAATAATTATAAGTGGGTGTGACTGAAAAGTGAGGGTTATCTCTCATCCCCTGTTCGCAGTAGGTTTCCCACTAGTCCTTGACACGGGGGGAAAATTTTGAAGAGTGAAAACTAAAATTTTCCCTATTGAAAAAATCATGAAACAAAAAATATCCTTCCAACAGATTTAACCATCTATCTACGACGTATGCATCCATCTGGCCTTCAAATATGGGAATTCCAAAGTTGACTTGTACCTTGAAGGGAGTGGTGCCTCTAGAGTGGTTGCTGGATGAAGATGTGTCACCTGTGTGCATCTGCCAAAGGATATAGGAAAAGCATTCCATCATCGCATTCATTTGTCACTCGAGGGCTTCTTCAACTAATATTTTGGAAGGATCTCTTACTCCCTCGTCTTTATTTTCTTTTTCCATGGGAGGTTGTCGAGGTTTGCAAGGTTGGTATTGTAATGGTTCAACTAGTTCAAGCCCTAACTCCTTATACCTTGACCTCATTGGGGAGATGAAAAGAAAAATAGAGAAAGAGCAGGCCACTCTGATACAATGATCCATAATTATGTACAAATGAAATAAAATAAAATTATAAACATAAACATAGATATGCAACAAAAAATAAATCTTCATTTCATTAATATCAAGGAACTAAAATATGATTACATACAAAATGGAAATAAACTAGCTTGGGTGATGGTATCTTACCTCTGAGAAGAGATGTGGTGACTACATGCCTTTGAACTGTGTCACAATGAGTCTCAAGGGAATTTTTATTATTTAACAACAAAGGGAAAGCCTAAACATACAAAAACATAACCAGAGGAGACGGAACACCAAGAGTTTGTGGGCCCCGTTGGGGTTGGTTGGGCAACCAATTTCTCGAGGTCGTAACTTGGTCATATGACTTTCATTTGGTGCATATGATATGTTTTTAGAAAGGTCTCTATGAGTATTAAAAAATTTATGATAGGCCATTTCCTACGATAGTGATCCTGCTACGGACCTTAAAAAACACCGTTTAGTGTGTCAAAACAACTCCAGAAATTTAAGAGCCGAAAACTACTAAAAATAGTAATTTGTGCTATAATCAAGGAAAATGATGAAACTGATTGCGTGTACAGGTGGAATAGAAAGGTGGACACCAATATCCACGTAGATCAGTCCTCCCCCCTTATGAAGAAATGGTCCCCATTGCATGCAGAGCCTCCATGAGGTGAGATTTTTTTTTTTGAACCTCATCCTTGGTGAGCCACTTTCCCCGGTGAAGGAGTTGGCATGCTTTGAAAACTCGATATAGTTGGAGCCTCTACTGGAGAGTTTTTTTGATATGATTTTCCATGATCCTATCAGTCGTGGCCTGTTTGATGCAACTTGGATTGAGGTTTTTTGGTGTCAGCTGTTAAGCAATGTCATATGTGTCCAACAATGAGGGAAATTATGGCAACATCCAGTCCACATTGAATGCTGGGTGCAGGCCAAGGAACGGTGGAATGTTGAGCTCGAAATAATTTTCCCCTACATCCTTCGTGATGGTGTAAGGCAAATATCAGAGCAGGTGAAGCTTGCGGTGGGCCCCAATGAGGCATTCCTTCTACAAATGAGGCACTCCTTGTGTGGCAAGAGATGTTGATTATCACGCTACTTGTACTTAGAATTTTATTTGTCCAATATGTTGTGGATCTATTGGCAGATGTGTTGAATTCAATTAATGAAGCTGTTAGATTTGTCAGCTTTGGACTGGACATGAGACGAATCTTCCTGAGTAGCTGCAAGTGGTATGAAAACATCAATGGGACAATGTGGCTGGAATCCCAATACCACCTGAAATGAGATGTGGCTAGTTGAGCTATGGAGAGCTCTATTGTAGCTATGCTAGAAAAAATGGAGGCTTTCATCCCATGTGTGTGGAATATTCTAGATTTACATGCGTAGGATGTGGATGATCATCTTGTATATGACTGGTGTATGTCCATTAGTTTGGGGGTGGAAGGTCATGGACTTAGTGAGCTTGGTATCCAACAACGACCAGGGGATTGGGAACCTAATGTCCTGAACTGAGATAATGAACATTGGGATCCCAAAGTGTACCCATACTCATTCAAAGAGGATTTTGGTGGTGGCTTTTGTCGTGATACTCTTCTCATAAGCCTCCAAAATGGCCATCTTATAGAATCTATAGATGACCAAAAAAACAAGCATTTCCATCCTTGGTAGAAGGAAGTCCCAACATGTAATCCATGGAGATGGATTCACAGGGCCGACTAGGAGTATGAAGAGGAGTATACAAGCCTTTCTTCTTGATTGTAGGCTTGGAAATGGTGCAGGCAGTGCGGGGTCTAGTGTACTTCGCAACATCCCATTGAAGGTTTGGCTAAAAACAATACTTCTGCAACACTGCCACAATATTTTCTACCCAGAAATTTCCAACGACCCAACTATAGTGTGTCTCCCAAATAATCTTGGCATGCTCATTGAGAGAACACAAAGGTGTCCCAGGTGGCATAAAAATGTGTCTTGAAGGTGAAAGTCTAGAACTTTCTTACCTTCCAGGAGAATCTGGTATGTGGTGAAAAATTATGGATCACTCTTGTAAAGATCCAACCATCTCAAAGTCTCGTTTCCAGAAGAGTCGAGCATAGTGGTCAACGCCATAACCGGAGGTTGGGTGAGGAAGTTTGCAACATTATTGATGTTTCCCTTCTTATACTTAATGTTCAAATGGAATTTTTTTAGATATGCCGACCATTTATGATGGTGATCATTCTTCAATTTTCCTTGTATCTATATGAACTACAGGGGTCGATGGTCTGTGTGGGTGACCGTTTCCTTCCCTTGAATGTAATGCTTCCATTGTTGGAAGTATTTCACAATAGAATACATATATTTTCCACAGAGGGGATACTTTCAGACTATATCTGAAAGTTTCTCACTGTGATATGCCACCGAATGCCCATGCTGGGTAAGAACCACACTAGTAGCATACTCATAGGCATCTATCTCAATTTAGAATGGTTGTTGCAGGTATGGTAATGTGAAAACTGGTGCAACGAAAAAGGTGATGCTTGAACTATGAAAACACCTTTTGTTGGGATTCAAACCAAAAGAAATTTTCTTTCGCTTCTCCCTTGGTTACTTGAATCAAAATCCAAGTGATATGAGATAATCCCAACACGAACCTGCAATATAAATTGGCAAGGCCTAGAAAGATGAGAAGCTCTATTAGAGTGGTCGGGGCTCGCCAATCCTAAATAACTTGTGTCTTGGCTAGGTCAACATGCACACCTCTCTCATCAATGATGTACCCAAAATATTGAACTTGGGTCATAGCAAAAGTAAATTTATCCAAATTGGCACACAATTTACATTGTTGTCGTGTTTGTAGGACCTGTCAAATATGGTGTATGTTCTCTTCCCAATTCTAACTCAAGATCACGATGTTGCCTAGATACACTACCACGAACGAGTCGGTGAAGGGCCACAAGATGTCGTCCATCAACCACATGAAGGTTGTGAAGGAATTATTCAACCTGAAAGGCATGAACAAAAATTTGAAAAGGTCCTCCTTTTATTTTAAGGAAGTCTTCCACATATCAAAGGGTTCAATCGATACCTTGTGATAACCAGACTTTAAGTCAATGTTGATGGAATATTTAGCCCCCATGAGCTGGTCCAATAGGTCATCAATCTATGGCGTTAGATACCTATTCTAGAAAATGATCTTATTCAATGCGTGATAGTCAATTAAAAGCCTCCAAGTTCCTTCCTTCTTTCGTACCAACACGACTGAGCTCGTAGAGGGTGATGAAATTTTCTTGATATGCCCTTTCTACAAAAACTCCTAATTTCGTCATTATCCAAAACAAAGCATCAGTAGATTGGTATATTGGGTAGGGGTGCGCCCGAGGTCATATCGATGGAGTGCTTGACCTAAAAGTGTAGGGGTAACCGTTTGGGTGAGGTGAAGATGTCCCTATACTCCTCCATGAACTTGTCCATCTGTTTCTCTCATTCGGAGGAGCCCTGTCTAGAGGATGTGGATGTGTCCAAAATATTCCTCTTGATCCGAGGGTGAATCACAAGGAAGAAAAATTTCCTGGTTTGGGAAATGATCTTTTTGAATTGTTTAGCAAAGATCAAAGAAAAGGCGGTGGGATGTGCTACCTGTTAAGGCCCTATATTAATAGTGTAGTCCCTTATTATGTTAGTGTAGCCCCCCTTATTGTTATTTTTGTACCCCTGTAACCCCCATAATACTATTATTATTTTTCCCTTAAATTATTATTGTTAGGTCGGCTAGGATTACATTGTGGCCCAACTAGGATTACATTGTGGTCCCATGGACTCCTATATATAGAAAGGAGGTTTTTTCATTTGTATCATCCAAGAATTATTCATTCATGTAATGTATTGGAGGTTGCCCCCTCGAAGTGGTTTATTTATAAGGCGTTGATATCTCTTTCCTTCTATTTTTGGAGCTGGTTTCACAACATTTGGTATCAGAGCTTTGGATTGTAGGGTTTCGTTGCTCCAAACAGGTCATTGTGGAATTTTCGCTATAACTTTTTTTATATGAAGGTTCAGAATCTGAAATTTTTAGAGTGTGAAGCCAGAATTATGAGGAACATCGTTGCAACATTTTAGAGCTTGGTTCACAATATTTTCAGAGATATGATCTGTGAAAGTTAGGGCTTTTTGTAGGCTCCTGAATTTCACTTAAAAATGTCATCGCGGAATTTGCGCTATAACCTTTTATCTACAAAGGTTCAAAAAATCAAATTATTAGAGCGTGAAGCTGAAATCATGAGGAACAACATCGCATAATTTTAGAGGTTGGTTTGCAACATTTTCAGAGATATGATCTATGGAAGTTAGGTCTTTTTCAGGCTCCCGAATTTCATCTCAAAGAGGTAATCGTGGGAAAATCTTCATAACTCTCTCTCTGAGCATCGGATTGGAATTATGTAAAATGTGACTATAAGTACACTAATGGTCATTTCTATTCTATAAATTTCAGAGCCAAGGAGTAAACAGTGACACATGGGAAGTCGTACAAGTTCAATCTACTGAACCAATCAATAGGTCATTGTGGGAGATTGGACATAACTTTGCCTTGAAGAATCCAAATCAAGTTAGACCTATGGAATTTGAAAGAAGCTTCATACGACTACTACAGGGCCAAATTTCAGATATTGAGGATTTGAAAATATAGAGATAAGTCAATTTCAATATCGAGATCCTCAAAAGCAAGAAAAAGGTGTGTATTTGGTTTTTAAAATTGCATAACATTTGTTTGAAAAATCAGTTTGAAGTGATTCCAAGGGAATATTTTATAATTTTTATCAGTATTGGGTTATATAATTACCCCTAAAAATAATTCAATTCCCATTAAGCCCTCAAAATACTCTACTATGACTCATGAAGAGGATGAATTGCAGTATGAGATATCAAAATTACGGTACCAAGTGCAACAAATTTCGATCTTATGAAGAGCAACCGAAGATGACATAGATGGTTTAAAAGAAGAAATGGAGGATAATTTGGATGGTTTGAAGGATAAAATAATAACTAATATGGATGATAAATTAGTGGAAGGTCAAATCGAGCATCAACAACAAGTTCTCCAACTCTCAAAGGATAACCTAACTTTGGTGCAGAATCTAATGAAACAACAGGAAGATCAACATCATATTGAAAGAAGTTCTATAGTAGCCACATAAATAAGAGCTCGACAAGTATGATCAATTATAGAGTATCTCAGCAAGTGGAAGAACCTTCCTATAGAAGATTCCACATTGGAGGATGAGAACTTTATACAAAAGCATCAAGAAATAATCAAGCGTTGAGGACAACACTTGTTTGAATGAGAGGGGCATGTTAAGGCCCTATATTAATAGTGTAGTCCCTTATTATGTTAGTGTAGCCCCCATTATTGTTATTGTTGTGCCCCTGTAACCCCCATAATATTGTTATTATTGTTCCCTTAAATTATTATTGTTAGGTCAGCTAGGATTACATTGTGGCCCCATGGACTCCTATATATAGAAAGGAGGTTTTGTCATTTGTATCATCCAATAATTGTTCATTCATGTATTGAATTGGAGGTTGCCCCCTTGAAGTGGCTTATTTCTAAGGCATTGATATATCTTTCCTTCTATTTTTGGAGCTGGTTTCACAACACTACCTCTAGTATTATGTAGATCTTCTGACCCAAAGTAATAATAATAGAATGAGGTATAGATTCATATACAACATGACGCTTCCATAGGTATGTCTCACCTAATAAAACATCACATAATTCTAGAGGGAAAACATTGCAAAATACCTCATTTGCAAAGGGATTGTTGGTATAAGGTAGTTGACATTGCTGGATGACATGGAGATCTCGCCCTTTGCAGAGCCATCTGATGGTGTACAACTGTGGGTGCAACGTTGTTGGAAACTTCAATCTCTTAACAACCTTGGGTGAGATCAGGTTCTTCTAGATCCCATTTTGAATGATGAATTTCATCGACGAACACTTTATCCACATCTATCAGTGGAAGAGACACTCCCCCTCCTATGGATCCTTAGGTTCCACCTTTTGGAGCTTGTGGTGGCTACCGTTGCACTGGGTTTAGCTTAAATGATTTTCTTTCCTTGTCAGTTCACTTGTCAGGTTCCAGCTCAGAATCAAAGCATGCATCGATCCCTAAGTCTTTTAACTCGACCACCAATTCCTTCTTCACACAACATTTGTTCATGTTTTGAGTGGGAGTTTTATGGAATTCAAACTACTTTCCAATGTCTTTCTTTGCCTTCCCATTATTCTTGGATTTCGGCTTCGAGGAGATTTCCAAGGGGTTCACGAACTAAATATTCCCTTTAATCTATGACTTGGTAGTGTCTTTTCTCTACTTTGGGTTCGCAGATCCAAAGTATCACTTCTTCTGCTTGAATTTTTTCTCAATCTTTGCAGCACATTATGTTGCACCAAGTGAGGAAATGTCTAGGAACTCCATTTCCTCCTAATTTTATTTGTGCAAAAAACTGTGGTACTTGAGCACTATCTGTTTTTTAGAATATTTGATGACCAAATTTTTGCGCGGGGTATAGAAAATATTTGTCAGCTCATGCACATATTGATCCCTTTGCTACCACAATGTAGTCCATTGTATATACTTGTCCTCATAGCTCCCCATTGGGTAATATTGTTCCTTGATGGAATCTCAAAAGGAATTCTAAGTGGGTGCAACTGAAAATAATCTCTCTCGTTCCTCTGTTCGCAATAGGTTTCCCACCAACCTTTACACTGGGGGGGGGGGGGAGACTTTGAGGAGTGAAAAAGTAATATTTTCCCTATTGGAAAATTCATGAATTGAAAAACATCCTTATAACAGATTTAACCATCTATATATGGTTTCTACACCTATTTGGCCTTAAAATATGTGAATGTAAAATTTGACTTGTAACTTGAAGGGAGTGTCGCCTCCAGAGTGGTTTCCGGATGAAGATGCGTCACCTCAGGGCATCCACCAAAGGACCTGGGAAAAATTTTCCATAATTATATTCCTTTACTTATGGAGGTATTCTTCATGCAATATTTTGAAAGGACATCCTTCTCCATCATATTTCTTTTCTTTCGCAATTAGAGGCCATCAGGATTTGCGAGGCCGGTCTTGCAAAGGTTCAACCAGTTTGAGCCCTAACTCCTTATACCCCGACCTCATTGGGGACATGCAAAGAAAAATAGAGAAATAACAAACCACTCTGATACCACTGATCCAAACTTATGAAATAATGAAACATGATACATATACAAACATTAACACAGATATGTAGCAGAAATAAATCTTCATTTCATTAATATCAAGGAATTAAAAGAGTTTTAAATACATAATGAAAATAAACTAACTCGGGCGATGATAGCTTATTTATGATATGTGTTGGCTAAATTCCTCTGTAATGTGTTAAAATGAGGCTCAAGGGCCTTTTTATTATTAAGAAACAGGGGGAAACCCTAAACAACCAAAACCCTAAGCCTAGGAGATGGAACACCAAGAGTTTGTGGGCCCCATTGGGGTTAGTTGGGCAGCTAACTTATAAGGGTCGTAAATTGGTCATATGATCTCCGTTTGGCATGTACGATACCTATTTAAAAAGGTCTCTCCAAGTACTACAATATTTGAACTAGCCACTTGCCTATGCCTATGGGCTTGTTGTAGATCTAAAAAAACTCTGTTTAGGGGGTCAAAACAACTCTGAAAGTTCAACACTCGAAAAAGCGTTAAAAGTAGTAAATTGTGCTATAATCAAGGAAAATGATGAAACCAAATAGAGGTACAGGTGGAATAGGTGAATTTCCACCAATATTCACATGGATAAATCATCCTCCCTTAGGAAGCAACGGTCCCCATTACATGCAGAGCCTCCATGAGGTGAGGAGAATTTTGTTGAACCTGGTCCCTGGTGAAGGAGTTGACCTGCTTTGAAAAATCGATATAGATGGATCCTGTATTGGCGAGTGTTATTTATCTATGTTTCCATGACACTGTCATTTTTTCCATGTTCGATACATCTTGGGTTGAGCTCTGTTGTTGGGACGTGTCCAACAATGGGTGAAAGTATGCTTGTAGCTGGTCGGCATTGAATAACTAGATGGTGGAATGATGATATTGAAATAATTTTCCCATACGTCCTTAGTGAGTTTGTAATCCCCATAACAGAGTGGGAGAAGCATGCGGTGGGCCCTAGTGAGGCACTCCTACAAATGTAACCAAAATTTGTTGCCCACCTAGAACCTGTGTGGTACTTGATGTTGATCATGATGTTGTTTGTACTTAGCATTTTCTCTGACCAATATGTCATGGACCTACTGGAATATGTTCTGAATGTGCTCATTGAAGATGTTATCTCTATTAGCTTCAAACTGGACATGAGTCGAATATTCTTGAGTAATTGCAAGTGGTATGGCAACATCAATGGGACATAGTTGTTGTAATCCCAATCCCACCTCAAAAGGGTTGTGGCCAGTTGAGTTGTGGAGAGATCTATTATAGATATGTTGGACATAGGGGAGGATTTCATCCCATGTGCATGGGTGATTCAAGTTGTACATGCGTAAGATGTGTGTTGGGCCATAGAAAAGGTATAATTCCCTTCCTTATTTCCTTAATAATTTTTATGTTTTTACACAAGTTTATCCTTAACACGTAATAATTCAAGAGAAAAGAATGATAAAAGCAAGTTGAAAATAATATAGTTAATGTGAGCTTTTCCGATATCGAAAAGGTTATAATTAGGGTAAATCGTTATTCAAATAAGCCTAAATGAACGGTTGTTGTTCCTTTAGATATTTGAGAGAGATACTAATTGAGCCAACACAGTATTTATAGTAGGTTACATCTCGATGTCTGAGCACGGTAAGAAAATGAAGGCAATAGGAAACTGATTGATACTATACGTAGATTTATGGTTGAAGGAGAAATCTCGTTTTCAAATGTAATATATAAGACAACAAAGTGAAATAAAATTTTTGTTCACTCATTGTTAATGTTCTGATTTATTATTTCTCTTTTACTCTATATTATATACAATGATCTAAGTTTAACTATTTTGAGGTAATTCTGTAAAAAATTTTGAGTTAATGAAGTCGAACAAGATTTTACTTTAGTCTTCTAGATTGAGATTATCTAGGCAATACTTCTGGAGACCATGGGCCCAGTCACTGGAGGTTTAACTATCTATTATGTATCATTGATAGTCAGATTACCTTTCTGTAATTTTCATTAGTTATATTACTTTTTATTTTCCTTTTCGTTTATCGTAGGTATTTTATTGAATCATGTATCTTGAATTTTATTAAGTGTTTTCGAAAGTTATCGATTGAATTATGTTACACAGATGTAAAGTGTGAATGCATGAATTTGAGAAGTTAATTTTGAAATAGATATTTTCTAGAATTTGTGTGATTAATAGTTTTCCCTTATGCATAGGATTTGCTGAGAAATAGTTCAAGGCGGTTTGTGAGTTAGAATAGTTTATTTCATCAGAATTTTAACTGTAAGAGTAATTGTTTGTTGTTATCATTTATTTCAGCAACGATTAATTAGGATAATGATTCAACAATTATTACGCACTTTTCCATAGTCTAAGACTTATTATTGCATAAAATTTTTCGATAGCCTTGAAATAAAAGACAAATCCCAGGTTTATAAAATTAATGAGATAGGATTAAGATTGATTTTTAGGAGTCATCTTAGTGGCCAAAATTTTGGCGTAGTTTTCAGGGAGGTTGTCAAATTAAAAGTTGTGTCTCTGGAAGGCCAAGTATTGAAGATGGAAGGTAAGAACCTACAAACACGTTAAGTAAAAATCTTGCGCCCAACGCCCACTTTTAGTCGATGTGATTAAGCTACATAAGTGTGTATCTAGTTTCTTTTCCGATTTTCAATTGAGTACATATTCAATTTTCTTCTGATTTAAAGTATTGATGCAAGTGTGTATTTAGTTTATTTCCCAATTTTAAGTATTGATGCATAGTAAAGAGTTAGTGTAAGTGTGTATGACTAAGAAAAATAATTAGGTAGTAATAGAATGAAAACCAGCACCAAAAACCACAAAGACCCAAGGGCCGGTGAGCCTTGGGAGAATGACCTTTATTGACGAAATTATCCGAAAAAATAAGTCCCAAGCATAAGTATGACCCCGAAAAACATCTGGGAAGGGCTCTACTGCAATCCCTCAAGCAAAAAAATCACCATTGTAGCTCACGTTGAGATTCACAGCAAAATGAAAGATCTGAGCAAAGCTTTCAGAGCTCATTTGTTCGAGATTCTAGTCCTTCACAGGAGGGAAATTCCTGTAATTTAAAAGAAGGAGAAGCGGAAACCAATGGAGCAGATCCATGATCCTCGGGATCTAAATATCATGTGATCTTGATAGAAGGAAAGATACCTGAGATTCCAGACTTAGGCAGCGTAGTGAAACCCCATACAGAGCCGAGTAATATCCATAATTTCCCTGCTCAAATAATACCTCCTAACCAAGAGATCCCTAAAAATTATTGGCAGATCTTTGATCAAATGGAAAATCAAGCACAACAAAACCATACCTCAATATTGGAATATCCTATTGTCGATCCAATGGCTAATGCCCTAATGAAGGCCATCCCTTTACAAAATATTCCAACTTTTCATGGGACGACTTCAGAGGATCCAGATGCCTTCTTATTTGAATTTTATGTCTTGTGCATAGGGTATGATTACACCACTGATCCATAGAGATTAAATTTGTTCCCTTCCACTTTGAAGGGGGCGAAATTACGATGGTTTATGGGCTTGGGAGGGGGCACTATTGATTCCTGGGATGCAATGAAAAATGCCTTTCTTACAAAATATCAAGATTACTGTTGATCCAGGGATATAAATATGAAATATTTAAAATGAATACAAAAGAAAGTCAATTTTTAAAGGAGTACAACTTACAAAGATCCCCATACACTATCTTACCAAAATAATTATTAAAAGCTACATTGATAAAAGGCATGAAAGATGAGTGGGTAGAAATGTTGAATTTAATGGGTCATGGTGATATTTATCAAGAAGAATATGACAAAATTGTTAAGCTATGTATCAGGTGTTGATGTGGTAGTACACGAGCCATATCTGGAGTACGAGATCCCCTCACAAGAATAAACAAAACCATTGGGGAAGGTGTATTGCGCACAAAAATTGGCAATATTTTAGAAGATTTTAACACTGATATTTTGGGCATGTTATCACTCCAATAATTTCCCAGGGCTGTTATGTGTGTTAAATAAATATTAGAGGTAACCAAAAACCTACTTTTGAGATCAGGATCTAGCCTTCCTAATGCTCAGAGAGGGCTCTCTCTTTATGATTCAAATTTTTTGTTTTTAATTGATTCTAGGCTAGTTAAGAAAGATTGATTGGGTTTGATTTTGATTGGTTTGTTGGAATTACTGATTTAGATGGATAGTTGTATTTTCTAATTTTCCACTGGGCTATGGATTCAAAATATCAAGAAAAACACACAGAATAAAGTTCTAAAGGAAGTGTTCACAGGGCAGGGTAGCTGAGAAAAATCAGATCTTTAAAGGCTGAATGGTGAAGTGGTTTTCAATCGAGATCAAGGAGCAGTTAAGGATTGCTTAAACTAGATGATGAAAGAAGTATGAAAGAGGCAAATTGGGATGGGAGAGCAATTAAGGATTCTCAGATCCAGATATCAGAGGAAAACATTAAAATGAATAATATTTTAGAACATAGTGTACTTCAACAATTTCTGCAATAATATTCCGGTTATAACACTTAAATTTGGAAAAACATGCAAGTTTATGGAATACTTAAGAAAAATAACAATGAGCAATTGAAATATACTTAAATGAAGTAGCTCAACACATGAATCATGTAATGCAATGCCTTTATTACTTGTCCTATCTACTGACTTGAAAATGGTAGAATAAACCCTCAGGTATTTCGATCAATTACAACTATAGAAATGTTCAATAATCCACACTATAATTTGAATTACTGAAGTATTTATACAAAATTTAATACAAAATATTCTAAAACTAATTTAGGATTTATTCAAGGGAAAATAAAATATCTTCATGCAAGAAGATAGATATACCTATGTAACTATTACAAGCTATCCTTGCGTATTTGGTTTGTTGTTTGTTCTTTGATATTTTGTTTCTTTATCTCTCTGACTGTTGCTTTCGCGCTGGCTACATCTTTACGCTGGATGACCTTTTCTTTTAAATATGTTTTTTTATCTTTAAACTCTGTCTTTCATATGTATTTATCTTTATCTGCCTACTCTGTTACTCTTTAACCTTGACTGCTATGTTTTACTTGCTTTTACTTTTCACTGTCACAGTAAATCATATAATTTATCCCAAGTCTCTTCATCTGGAAGTTTGATCTTTACCATTATTCTGTAAATCTCATTTGCTTCAGTGTACTTGGTAAATGTAGGTTTTGTTCACAAAAATATGATTTACCTCATGCTAGAGGTAAAAGAGATTTTCAAAAATCTAATAGAGTATCTTGCCTTTAGGAATTCATTTCAAAGAGGAATTGTTGGATTGTTCTTTAGCCACTTCTCTGATTTTATTGTCATAATATTCCCACCTCATCAATATTTCATTAATCATCAATGGATTAGGTAGACCTTTCTGCCTAAAAACATCAAACTTATTGATAAATATGTTTACTGCTAGCTCTATGGCTTGACACTTATCTTCAAGCTGTGTCATTAAGTTTCTCTTGGAAATTACCTTTTTAACCTCTAAGATTGTTTCAGTTCTATCACTTATTCCAATTTCTTCTAATTCATGCTTGTTATTAGAATTTTGAAGCTTAATTATGTCTGTGGCCTCCTCTGGTTTCTTTTCAAGTTGTTCTTTGAATTTCTGAATAGCTTCATTAGCTTCCTTTATCAAATCTTTCTACTCAAATATAACTTGGATAGATGGCCAAATATCATTAACAAAGTTAATGATTGTTGAGATTCAACAAGATGATGAGCTTAGTGAAAAGAGTCGCCTTCACTAGGTGGGCTCGCAGGCTATTTTTGGTGCAAGTCTATTTTTAGACATGATGATCATATTTCAGAAGTTGCAGGATGCTATTTGTGGATGGTTGATCAAGTTGGAAAAATAGATGAAATTCTATTTTTAGGATATTGGGCAAAGTCTATTTATATATTGTCAATCTAAAAATAGATGCATGTCGATTATTATTAGCTCTTAATAATAATTAGACTCTAAACAACAACTTATTCTCTTGAAGCACTTCAGTTCAGTGCACAGATGTGGCACATCAGCTGACAGAAGGAATTACGCTATTCATAAGGGTTTACTGGAGCTAATGCATGGAGGACTCAGTTAGAACTCAAGTGGCAGAGTTATGACACAGTTGGAAGAAGTAGTTATGGAGTTGTATTCAGTTTAACTCAGTTAGACTCAGTTGAGCTAGTTGTATCTAGTCTAACTGATTGATACACTAGTGAGAGTGGAGTGAATTAATTAGTTAATTAATTCACAAATAATAACTCATTAATCAACTGAAAAATACAACAGTTAACTACAGTGCATGGTAGTTTCAGTGGAGACTAGTGGAGAGATAGGTGAAAGGGCAAGATAGATTATCTGTTGTGACTATAGTGATGCATTGATTGCATCACACACTTAGTGGAGATGCCAATGAGGATTGCACAGTCAAGGATGGAGTAACTTGAATTCATTTAGAGCTATTATTCAGCAGATATTGCGCAGTGGAGGCAGGCTAGTAGGTGGAAAAGATCGGTGCATGGATTTGCAAGATTGGGCCTGATTAGTGTATGACGATTGTATTGTACTGAGAGCTTGTGATAAGCTTTGTATGTTTGTATGAAATTGTCATATGATCTCCATGTTACATAATATATAGTTGGGGTTTATAGCTTTAGGCTTTCCTGGTTTAAAAAAAAAACTGTGTTATGTGCGATTGAATATTTTTGTTTATGCTTCACATGTGTGTGCAATTAATTTTTCCGCAAAAGATTAACAAGTGGAATAGATTTAGTATCTTGCATAAAGTTAAATAGTTTGAGATCAGGTGGATCTTGGACATATGCATGCTTAGTGCATATAATTTCTACATGGTATCAAAGCCTTGTTGATTGAAGATTGCAATTTTGAAGTGAGTTTGTGCTGGTGGACAATTCGAATTTGCTACAGAAGATTCTTGGTGCAGAAATTGAGTATACATTGAAATGTCTTTCAACGGGTTGAGATTGGAGTATGCCCTTGATGGGATCTCGAATTACATAGCCTAGAAGGACAGGATGGAGGCTGTGTTGGAGGATAATGGGATGAAGGAGTTCATCGATAGCGATGTTCCTAAGCCGGATCTAGCGATGATGCTTTACTTGATGCATGGAAAAAGAAGACTGCAAAGACGAGGAGGATTCTGTTGGAAGGTGTGAAGGACCATATTGTATCTAGCCTTCATGGGAAATCCACTCCATTATTAATGTGGAAGGCTTTGACAGATTTGTTCCAAATCAGAAGTGACCAGAGGATGTTGGCGCTTAAAGACAAGCTTAGAAAAATAAAAATAGAGAAAGGCGACAGTATTCCAAAATACCTCACGAAGTTCGTCCACTACAAGGATGAACTGGGAAGTGTGGGGGTCACTGTTGGTGAAGAAGACTTGGTGAGCTTGGCTCTCCTTAGGCTTCCGAAGAGTTGGCATAGCTACGAAGACTTTGTCAATGGACGAGAGAAATTTCCAGGATGGGAGCGAATTTGGTCGGATCTTGTGTAGGAGGAGATAAGGCGGGGCACCAGGGATGGATCTTCATCGAAGAATGAAGATGAAGAGAATTTCTCTTTGGCTACCAAAGCAAGGAAAGGGAAGGGGAAGAAATCTTCTTCAAAATCCGGTGCTAAAGGAAAGAAGCAGGATTTGTCCAAAGTGAAGTGTTTTCACTGTCACGAGCATGGAAATTTCGCCACTAAATGTCCACAAAAGAAGAAGAATAAGCAGGCTACTAGATTTGTAGCTGGAGAGGC
The DNA here is from genome assembly GCA_034641835.2 of Pinus albicaulis. Taxonomy (NCBI): domain Eukaryota; kingdom Viridiplantae; phylum Streptophyta; class Pinopsida; order Pinales; family Pinaceae; genus Pinus; species Pinus albicaulis. The sequence continues at coordinate 908,417,406 of CM076569.1, read as the reverse complement.
CTTAGCCTCACAATTTGAGCTGAATTTTTCCTTTATCGCATGGTTGGTTTCAAGCTACATGGGATCGGTTTGGTATCTTGACAGTGGTGCGTCTTTCCATATGACGGGAGATAAAGAGTTGTTTAGTGACTTGGAGGAGAAGGACCTCCAGATGCATATAGAGATGGGCGATGATGGTCGGTACAGTGCAACTGGCATTGGGACCATTACCTTTGAGAGGGAGTCTGGTAATTCATTCTTGTTGAAGAATTTTATGCATGTTCCAGGTTTAAAGAAGAACTTGGTCTCGGTCGCAATGCTGGAAGACAGGGGTTATGATGTTGTTTTCAGTGAGGGAAAAGCTTTCCTTTGACATAAAACAACGGGTCAAACCAATAAGATAGGGGTTCGAATTAAGAATCTCTACAATATGGAGGTAGATGGCTGCACTGAAATGGTGGGCAAAGCAGAAGAAGTGGTGAGCTGAGATGAGGGCGAGTTATGGCACAAGAGATTGGGCCATCTTCACCATGGCGCTTTCAAGATTTTGCAGAAAATTTCTACTGGAATTCCCAAGGGTACTCTTGCACAGTCAGATTAGTGCAAATGATGTACAATGGGTAAGTTTGTGAATACCATCTTTCATGAGAATGAGAACCGTGCTTCGGTGATCCTGGAGAGAATTCACACAGACGTGTGTGGACCATTCTCAGTTGCTTCAATAGCAAAACATAGGTATTATGTAATATTTGTTGATGATTATTCTCGTAGATGCTGGATCTTATTCATGCAGAAGAAGAGTGAAACGTTCTCAAAGTTCTGTGAGTTCAAGGCATTGGTGGAGAAGGAGTCGGGGAAGCAAGTGAAAGCTCTACGGAGCGATAATGGTGGTGAATACATCTCGGGTGAATTCAAAGTCTTCTGTAGCAAAGAAGGAATTCGAAGAGAACTCATAGTGCCTCATAACCCACAGCAGAATGGGGTCGCGGAGAGAAATAACAGAACGGTCGTGGGTGCTGCAAATGCTATGCTTGAGAGGGAGCTAGACTTGCATGTAGTGGAGGAACTTCTTGTTCCCAAAGATGAGCCTCTGGATGTGGATCAACCACATGAGGAGATTCATGGAGTGGAGGAGTCCAATCATGCAGAACCAAACATCAAACAAGGAAGAAAGCATACCACAGAAGCTGAGAGACTGAAGGTGGATGCGGCACAGAATGTAGGAGTTCCTACATCACAATGTAGACAGAGACAGTCACCTAACCGATATATTGTATACATGGCTCTTATGAGCCAGTGTATTGTGACAAAGCCATGTTCTTTTGAAGAAGCAGTGCATGATCCCACATGGGTACATGCCATGGTGGAGGAGTATGACTCCATTGTCAGAAATAGTGCTTGGGAGATTGTTCCAAGGCCAGTGGGAAAATCAGTTGTAAGATCAAGATGGATCTACAAGGTAAAGCAAGTGCTGATGGGAATTTCGAGAAGTATAAGGCAAGATTTTTTGCCTGAGGCTTCTCATAGATTGAGGGGATTGACTATGAAGAAACCTTTTCACTTGTTGCACGGTATTCTTTCATACAGACCATCCTTGCTCTCTCAGCGCAGATGGGTTGGCACATTCATCAGATGGATGTGAAGACTACGTTCCTTAATGGGATCATTGAGGAAGAGGTTTACATTGAGTAGCCTGAAGGATTTGAGATCTTCAACAATGAGTCGCATGTGTGCAGGCTCAAAAGAGCTATGTATGGGCTGAAACAAGCACCCCGTGCTTGGTACACTCAGATCGACAACTATTTCACTGGACTTGGCTTCACCAAGAGTGAGGCAGATGCAAACCTGTACTAGATTGTGGTGGAGGGTAAGCTTTTAATCATTGTACTTTATGTTGATGATTTAATACTAATAGGTGATGAACATTTGATACACTAATGCAAGGCAGATCTTGCAAAGGAGTTTGAGATGAAGGATTGGAAATATGGTAGCAGGAAGGTGAACTATTTGTATCTAAAGGCAAGTATGCCCGGGAGATACTGGAGAAGTTTCACATGCAAGGCTGCAAACCTATCGACGGTCCTCTTCCAGGAAATTGGAAGAAAGAGGATGCTACATCAGCAAAGGTAGTGGATGCCACTGTTTATCGATAGTTGGTGGGTTCACTCATGTATTTAGTCAATACAAGACCGTAAATATGCTATGCAGTGAACCATCTTTCACAAGCGATGGTTAAGCCTACCAAGATCTTTTGGAAGGCGGGCAACCATGTCCTGAGATATCTTAGGGGTACATCTGAGTATGGTTTATGGTATAGACAGGCGGATGAGGTGAAGTTGCATGGCTTCATGGATGCAGATTGGGCAGGAAGCCCAATAGACAAAAAGAGCACATCATGAGGGATTTTCAGTATCGGAACTATGACAGTTTCTTGGTACAGCAGGAAACAAAGATCTGTGGCACTCAGTTCAGCGGAAGCAGAATACATGGCAGCAAGTTTAGCTGCATGTGAGGCTATCTAGATGAGGAAGATTCTGGTTGGTTTGTTCGGTTCACATTTAGATCCCATGGTGATTCATTGTGATAATTAGAGTTTCATTAAACTCTTGGTTAATCCCGTGTTTCATGATAGATCTAAACATATTGATATCCAATATCATCATATTAGAGATTGTGTGCAGCGGAAGATCATGTTGCTTCAGTACATTCATATGGAGGATCAGGATGTAGATATTCTAACGAAGGCGCTCACCAGGAGAAAATTCGAATACCATAGAGGCAGGATCGAGGTGAAGGATAATCCTTATCTTGTTGAGAGGGAGTGTTGAGATTCAACAAGAAGATGAGCTTAGTGAAAAGAGTCGCCTTCACTAAGTGGGCCCGCAGGCTATTTTTGGTGCAAGTCTATTTTTAGACATGATGATCATATTTTAGAAGTTGCAGGATGCTATTTGTGGATGGTTGATCAAGTTGGAAAAATAGATGAAATTCTATTTTTAGAATATTGGGTGAAGTCTATTTATAGATAGTCAATCTAAAAATAAATGCATGTCGATTATTATTAGCTCTTAATAATAATTAGACTCTAAACAACAACTTATTCTCTTGGAGCACTTCAGTTCAATGCACAGATGTGGCACATCAGTTGACAGAAGGAATTACGCTATTCCTAAGGGTTGATTGGAGCTAATGCATGGAGGACTTAGTTAGAACTCAAGTGGCAGAGTTATGACACAATTGGAAGAAGTAGTTATGGAGTTGTATTTAGTTTAACTCAGTTAGACTCAGCTGAGCTAGTTGTATCTAGTCTAACTGATTGATACACTAGTGAGAGTGGAGTGAATTAATTATTTAATTAATTCACAAATAATAACTCATTAATCAACTGAACAATACAACAATTAACTACAGTGCATGGCAGTTTCAGTGGAGACCAGTGTAGATATAGGTGAAAGGGCAAGATAGATTATCTGTTGTGACTATAGTGATGCATTTATTGCATCACACACTTAGTGGATATGCCAATAAGGATTGTGTAGTAAAGGATGGAATAATTCGAATTCATTCATAGCTATTCTTCAACAGAGATTGCACAGTGGAGGCAGGCTAGCAAGTGGCAAATATCGGTGCATGGATTTGCAAGATTGGGCCTGATTAGTGTATGACGATTGTATTGTACTGAGAGCTTGTGATAAGCTTTGTATGTTTGTATGAGATTGTCATATGATATCAATGTTACATAATATATATTTGGGGTTTTCAGCTTCAGGCTTTCTTGGTTAAAAAAAAAACTGTGTTATGTGCGATTGAATATTTTTGTTTATGCTTCACATGTGTGTGCAATTAATTTTTCCGCAAAATATTAAAAAGTGGAATAGATTCAGTATCTTGCATAAAGTTAAATAGTGTGAGATCAGGTGGATCTTGGACATATGCATTCTTAGTGCATATAATTTCTACAATGATATTGGCCCATAGTTGTTGTTTTGCTTGGGCCAAAGGTTCTGCCAATGTTAATTCCTTTTCTAACTTCTGAACTCTGTCAATCAATTTGTTTGACTTCTGTGTTTTAGCTTTATGCATCATCTGAGCTAATTTCTTTTCATCTTCAAGACTTTTTACTTTTTCTTTAAGTATATTAATCTCATTTGTTTGGATTGACATGTCTTGCATGGATTTAATCAATTTACCTGCTTCATCATTGGGATGAGCTACTGCTGTTGATGTAATAACTGGTGTTGCTGAAAGTTCTGTTGTCACTAGAATTGTTGTAGTAGTTGGTGCTTTTGTAGCTACTGAAGTTGATGTTGAAGCTATAGGAATGGAAAATATTAGTAACTACTTTCATGTTTGCCTTCTTTTCCTGCACAAATTTATCCATTTCATTCTCCATCTCTTTCAGTTGAGTTGTCAACTGAATGATGAGATTCATCATTTGATCTTTCTGACCTTCATTCTCCAAAAATTATTTAGTTTTTGGATGTTCAGTGAGAGGTAATTTCAACTACTTCTTCAATGCAACAAAGTCTGAATTCTTCTTTTTGATAAGTTCCTCGGATACTTTGATATTTTTTGGATGATATCCAACCTTGGCTTGTGACGAAGCCTTCTCTAGTTTTAACTGTGCTTTGATGTTTTCTAGAGAATTTTGTAGTTTTTGGACACTCATAGATTTTTTGGTCATAGTGGAGCATATCATTTCTCCTGCTTGTTTACGAAATTCTATCTGATCTATAGGATCTACATCTTTATCCATAACTTCAAATGTTGTTTTCTTGTAGTCTACTGATGACTTTGGAGCATTTACTGTTGGCTGCAAAAGGGTCATTTTCATCTTCCTAGTTTTATAATCAAAGGCTGAAAGCAACCTGTTCTGATCACTAGGAGTCGGTTTCCAATATTGGGCAAAAGTCACAAATTTCAATGCGTCATTCTTCAGTTTGATTTATTTATACTTCTCCATTATATATTGTTCTTTATGTACTAGTTTTCTTGATGAAGATACTTCAACACTGTGTTACTTCTGAATGATCGGAGCACTAGAAGTTGAAGGCTGATGAGTTTCCTTTGAAACAATAGGAGGTGCATTATCCCTAACAATTATATTTGTATCAATAATCTCAATTGTGTCAATTATTTCTTCTTGTTCAATTACTAGATTCAGCTTGGGCTTCTTCCTGTACATTAGTTTGAATTTGATTTCAGTAGTGGTCTCAGCAGAATAAGATCCTTCTTCTCTTGTTCTCTTTGATTTCATGTATTGTGGGGCTGGAGTATGCAAGACATAACTAGTCTCAACCTGCTTTTCTACCTCTTGCAAAGTATTTTCCAACCACTCTGACTGGTTGGAGCACTTTTCAATTTCTGGTTTAGACTCATGGACAAAAGGAGTTAATTTGAATTTGACTCTTAGTTTACTGATGACTCCCAAAGGATTATATTTCCATTTGAAACTATCATTGAAATTGAATTCTTGTAAACACATATCTGCTTTTTGACCAACATTACTATTATTTCAAATGAAAGGACCAAGCTTGTTCTTAATTTTAAACTGAGTTTTCTTCTTTGCTGACAATAAATTAAATTCATCTGAATTTAGGATCTGCCAGATGTATTATAATGCAAATAAACTCATTGGGAGGTATTTGGGAAGCTTGTATGGAGTGAGTTGGCATCCATACACCCTAATTTTAGTGTGGTTCTGGTATAAATACCAATCTCCTGTTCTACTTTGTTTAGATAATTGCAATACTTTCTTTATTTCTTCACTAACCCTAGGTTGAATGCTACTGCTTAGCATGTTGACAACTGGATGAACAAATGAATCAATGAAGTCCTTGTAGCTAAATTATGTGGAATCCTTTTTGATCAAGGATGTCTAGAAGACTACAGATTAGGGGTTAGCCTCTGTGTCTAGTTTTTGAAGGCTAACTACAAACCTTTCTGATTGGAAATACATGAATATATGAAAAAAAACTGACGAGTAATTAAACACTCCTTCATCTAGTAATTTAAATAATTTAGCATGGATGGAATTTGATAGGTATTAAGAAAAGTTAAATGTGGAAGCTGAAGGTTGTCCTGGGCAGAATATGGAAAAAAAACCTAAGATAGAAGCATCTACATATTCATCTGTGAAGTACCCTAGAATGCAAGACAACATTATGAAAATATGTCTAGTTCTCTCTGAAAAAATTGAATCTGAATAAGGAGGGTTACTCTTTGGGGTTTTCACTGATGGAGGAAGAAATTTTTGGAATATTTGAAACCTCTTTGGGAAGTCCAGATTTAGATATAATTCAGTGAGGATTTCAATTGATAATGGGGCTTCATCAGGCTTGGGTTGTATCTGTAACATCTAATTTATGGATTCTGCAGTGATTGTGAACAAAATCTCTTTGCTAGGGGTTACTAGGGCTCTTTCATTGGAAAAGTAATTAATCTGACAAAGTCTAATGATTTCTGGAATTCGGATGGTCTGTGGGAAAATATACCTGGGTAGGTGTGAGTCCCAAAGGTGGATATCATTAGTGTGGTCTACGAATTTATCATGGCTGCAACAGTGGAGCTCTAAGAGGTTGACATTAGTGACTGTATCACTGATTTTGAAATCTTTGTCTGCTAGAGGAGTGTGTTCAACATAAACTACGGGTGGTTGCAGAGGATTAGCAGAGATTATGCTCTGGGAGGCCATTTAAACTTGTTTGATTATCAATTTATTACTTTCTTGCTTAAGTAATGGTCTCAGGCGCTTAGGAATACTTGTGAAATGGTGATTTTAGTTTGCAGAAAGGGTTTTGGTTGCAGCAGAGGCTTTCTTGGTCTTATAAAGCTTCAAATCTAAGTTGGCAACGAATTTGGTAGCAAAAGGCATGAATTTGAGTCTATACTGGCTTCAAAATAGGTTGGCAGAGGCTCTTTTCTCGCAATCTTCAACAGAAATGGTGAAAAACTGTTTAATGGTGGGTTTTATTACTTTTAATCGGAGGTGGTTAAACTTATTGGCATGGGTTTGAATTCAAACAGTGACTAGTTTCAGTTCAATGCAGGGATACAGGTTAGCAGTTTATCGCTCGACGAAAAGCAGGTTGGTGGTTTTAGAATGGAGAATGCGATAAAATGTATGACTACCGAGTGGAAAATGGGTGGGGGTGCGAAACCACCCTTTTCGCAACCCCCCAATGGTTTTAAACATTGAACAATTGAGGTTGCAAAATGGTTCGGGAATGGTTAGATGAGGGTATTGCCAATCAGATAGTTGACAGGTGTTGTAGATGAATTGGGGTGTTTGATAAGTGGGACCGAGGAATATTTTAAATGTGAAGGTGTTAATATGTAGTGGGTATGGATTATATGAAATGGGTTTAATATATATTAAACGAGGGTTACTATAAAGGGATCGGGGATATACGTTATGCGGAGGGATTTTAATATAAGCTATATGCTAAATGATATATGGGAGGTTCTAAAATATATAAAGCGGGGTGCTAAAAATATACTAGGGATGAGTTAAAATAATATCGGGAAGGGATTTTTGTAGTGGGGCCCGATATAATATTTTAACCATTTCAAACTATGTAAAGTAGGTTTTTGCATGTTTTGATTGGAAAAAGGGAATTAGTAAAAGGGGAATTTATTTTTCGAATGAAAATGTTTTTTTTTTTAAAACTAGGGAAAAGGGTTTTAGGAAGTGAAAAGGGGGTAAAATAAGGGGATATTAGTGATATGAAATGAACCAATTTATGCTTTCCATGCCTTGTGAAAGTAATATACCTACCCTTTATTTACCCTAACATTTTTTCTTCATTTATTAGGTGCATTTGAGCTTGCTGACCCTGTTATTTTTCTTTTTGATAAGAAAACTAACCTACTTCTAACCTTATAACTTCCAATGGCTTAGATTAAACTGATGAGCTCATTTTTATTCTCTACCTAACTATTGATATACCAAGATTAAATGGTTTGGCTAGATCTTTATTCACTAACTATCATTACTTGAAATTTAAAAGCATGAATGAATCAAGATTAAACTGTTTGACCATCATGAATTGTGGAATTTTTGACAAGCTGCACACAATTTTGTTTGCAAAAAGTAACTAAATTCAGAGTAGTGGCATTTGAATGTGCAACACTTTCATGATCTATTTTTCTTTCTTTTTGTGGGGTTCATACTTTATCTTCTTTTTTGATAATTTTCTTTTAGTCCTTTGATTTTTATTTTAGGACTTACCCTCTTTTTAATTTTTAATATGGGAAAACATTTGCAGAAAGAAAAGTATGTACAATATTACAAGACTTTAACATAGTCAATTCCAAATTATGATCCCTATTATTATAGGACCCTAACAGTGGCTCCACTTGGGGATGACATCTCCTGGTGAGATGTTAAGAACTTTAAGATCAGTGGCCTTGGAACTACTTTGTGAGCTCTTATTTTATTCAATCATATGATGTTATACCCTTCAAATATTAGGGCCTTCTCTTCGGGCTTCAACTTCAAAATATAACCATACAATCCAATCTAAACTTTGTAATGTTATTCACAATGAATAAAGTAAAACAAGTGAACTAATGTCTAATCTGGAGAAAAGTAGTGCTTCAGCATTCTACCATTGACTGGTCCACCTGGTAGATATGTTCCATCTATTTCCTTTAAGAAAAATGCATTGTTACCTCTATAACCATAAATAATGTATGGGTCTTTCCATAGAAAATAAAATTTACCATGTTTACCGTTTTCTTCTCTTATGGAATCCCATTTGATTACTTTTTCACCTACGTAAAAATCATCAGCTTTGGTTTTCTTATCAAATATATTTTTGATTTTGTCTTGGATCACTTGTCATTTGATGTAAAATTCTTCCCTGGTTTGCTACAAACGAATGGTTTGCTTTATCCTCCTTTGGATATCATTTGGTTCTACTTGCAGCTCTTGAATCATTTTCATCACCAGCACTCCCAATGAGGATGGAAAAACAACATCAATCCCATATACCAATTGATAGGGAGATGTACCAATAGACTTTTTGGTAGTTAGTTTGTCTGCCCATAAGGCATTAACCAACCTTTTATTCTAGGTCTTCTTGTTATCTTCTAACAGTTTCTTGATGATATTAGTTAGGCTTTTGTTTGATGATTCTACAATTCCATTACCTTGAGGGTAATAGGCAGTGGAATGGCCAAGGTTGATGTGGTATTTGTTACAAAAGTCTACCATTTTATTGGATTTGAAGGCAACTGCATTATCAGTAATGAGCTTTCGTGGGCATCCAAATATAGAAAGGATATTGTTTTCAAGGAATGAGATAATGACAAAGTCAGTGGCTTGTATAGAAGGGATGGCTTCTATCCACTTTGTAAAATAATCAGTAGATTTCAATATCCATTTATGCTGGGCTGAGGAGGGTGGGTGAATTTCACCAATAAAGTCTAAACCCCATTGTTGAAATGGAATTTCTACATAGATTGGTTTTAGGGGTAATGGTAATAGTTTCTTCTTCCCTTCAAATATCTGACATTTGTGACAAAAAGAGTGGGCCAGTAAAAACCTGCCCCCAAGATTTTATTAGTAGTTTTTTTCCAGTAGAGGTGTCCTCCAAAGTCACATGCATGTAACTCCTGCATTAATTTATCAACTTCATCTTTTAATAAACATTTTAATAGAATGCCACCATGATATTTCCAAAATAAAGCATTATCTATGATACAATACTTCATTTCTTGCATTTTCAAAAATCTACCTTTAGTTCTAGATAAAACAAAAGGAGCTTGTAGATTAAGTAAAAGAAATATAATATTTGCATACAAGGGTGAGTCAATGAAAGCCTCACTAATCTGTGGAGCGCCATCTCTTCATGATCATCTAGTTGAGCAATGAAATTAATATCTAATGCTTGACATTTTGATTCAACCATGAGTTTGGCTAAATCTTGGCCTTTAATCAATTTTGTAGGATTTATTTCAACATCATATTCCAATATAGTGGCAATCCATTTGCCTTTTTTTCTATTAGGCCCATTTTGAGTTAGAATGTCCTTTACTACTGAATTTGGAACATATGAAATTATGTGGGAGTACAAAATATACACTCTGAAATATTTAATAGCTTTCACTAAAGCAAGTGCCTATTTTTCCATTATATTGTACCTTAGTGTTGCGTCTGTTAAGGATTTGCTGAAAAAATAAATAGGTTGTTCATAACCCTGGTCATTCTTTTACAACAAGACTGTTTCAAAAGCAAAAGAAAAAATTATAAAATCTTTTTTGAAATTAGGACTTATAAGGACAAATGTTTTAGTCAGAGCTTCTTTGATTACTTCAAAAAACTGTTTAGCCTTTACTGTCCATTTAAATGCTAAATATTTCCTTGACATGTTATTCAATTATCTGATTAATTCTGCTAAATTAGAAATGAATCTTCTAAGGAAATTTATTTTACCTAAGAATGCCTGTAATTCCTTAATATTTCTAGGATGAATTATGTTTAAAATTTCCTCTATTCTAGCTGGATCTATTCTAATTCCCTATTTGAAATTATGTGTCCTAAGAGTTTAGCTTCTTCTAGTCCAAAGACTGTCTTTTTGGGATTCAAGGAAATGCCAAATTTTATACATTTAAGAAAAACTCTTCTCAAATGATCTAGATATTCATTGTCTGTTTTGGAAAATACTGTGATATCATCTAGATAAATGACTAAAAATTCATGAATCTCCTTGGAAAAAGATATATCCATAGCTCTTTGGAATGTAGCTCCTGCATTCATCAATCCAAAGGTCATTTTCAAATACATGAGAGTTCCCCAGGGAGTGGTAAATGATGTCTTTGCTTGATCTTCCAGTTGAACTAGGATTTGGTTGTATCCAGAAAATCCATCAAGTAACGAAATTCTGGATGATCCTACTACCCTCTGTAAAATATGGTCCATTTTGGGGAGATGATAGTTATCTTTCAGTGACACTTTGTTTAAGTTCCAGAAATCAACACAAAATTTGATTTCCCCTATTTTCTTTCTAGTAGGAACTAAATTTGAGACCCAATCAGAATATCTGATAAGTGCTATGATTTGTGCCTCATACATCATTTTTACTTCTTTTTTCAATCAATGGCATAAGAAATGGATTAATCCTCCTAAGTTTTTGTGTAATATCCCATTTCGGGGATATCTCTAAAACAAGGCAAACTCCAACCAGAGATGGATTGGGAGGGCATTTACCGAATATTCCGCCTCTGAAGAGAGGACGAGATCCGGAGGCTACCTGGCCCTTTCCAGAATTTGTCTAAGAGTGAAATATAAAAACACCAAGTGGTATAGAACTAGCATGCTCAAGAATATATAAAAATAACATTGCAACAGACATATAATAGCATAGAAAGGAAATACGGCAAATACGGAAACTCATCCAGAAACATAGAGAGGAAATGCTAAGCCATTTTATTAATCTGAGAAATATAATGAAGTACAATAGGTGATCAGAGTAATGGCACCTAATATTGCTCAAGGCAAGTGAAGAAATACTCTCAGAATATACAGGAAATGGCTGCTCTCTGAATTGCGTCCTAGCTGCTGGAAAACTGCCGTGTAGCTGCTACTGCTGGAAAGAACTGAAGACTAGGGGCTGATCCCCTTTCCAGAATGAGCTGAAAATCTGCAAACCTCCTCTACTCACCAATTCGGACAAAACCCAGAAACCATATAAAAAATGGCCAACCCCCAAAAACCACCCGAAAATACCTCCTTAAGGAATTACGCTGGCCTCCAAGGCTCAGAGCAGAGGCTAAATGAGAATAGATGAGACACTACCTCAAACTCCACCAAAATCCTCCTACTGGAAAAGGCTGATCCTCTGCTCAAAATCTTGGCTAAATCTCCTGCAGAAATCCGGATCCGGAGTACCTCCAAAAAGGACTACGTCCTCTCTCCCAGTGACTGCGCAGTCTCTATGAAAGCCCAGCTCTGCAGCAAACCCAAACAAAAAAACCTCTCACAAAATACTGAAGAAATAACCTTGCCTGAGCAGGCATTCGAAGTCCCCCGGGGCTAAGGGCGAGATCTCTGACCGGAGACACTCAATGCACTAAACAGTGCTGCAGACAGGCTAAACAGCCAGCATGCTCAAGAAGACAAAAAATCTAGCTCAATATCATCAAAAACAGAATGAATCAAATGAGAAGGCTCCTCCTTCTTTTATAACGTTGGCCTTCCTCCAATCCCAAGGCCATCTTTTCAACATAGCCTCCATCTCTTGCCACGTGTCCAACCTCTCCTGCGCAAAAGCTTCTAGAGCTAACGTGAGCCCCCTCTCTACGTGGTGCTTGGCCCCCCTTGGCTCCCCGTTAAGTTACAACGCTATGCTACTAGGAGGATGTTTTATTTCACTTAAGTGAGTTAAACCCTCTCTACTCACTTTTTATTTATTTATAAACTATAGACGGAAAAAATATACAAAATCAAATATTCCAATTAGCTGTCGCTAATTAGGAATATTACAGTCTCCCCCGGAAAAATGTTGCTTGTCCTCAAGCAACTGAAGTGATGGATGCTGCAAAATCTTCTCACTCTCCCAAGTGGCATCCTCATCCGACAAATTCTTCCACCTCACCAAGAATTCCTGGACTGTCCTGCTCCATAGCTGCCTCTCCCTAGTATCAATAATAGCCTCTGGCTGCAACACTAAGTGCCCCTCATCATCTGTGGGTGGTAGCTCATCTGTCATGGTCACCTGTTGCCCCAGCGCCTTCTTCAAGCATGATACATGAAAAACGTTGTGGATCTTGCTACCTTGGGGCAACTCCAACTCATACGCAACCTGCCCAATCCTGCGTATCACCTTGTATGGCCTATAAAAACGAGGTTTGAGCTTCTCAGCTCCCTTCTGCTTTAGCGATGACTGTTGGTATGGCTGTAATCGTAGGTAGACCAAGTCCCCTACCTCAAACTGTCTCTCCACCCGACCCCTGTTGGCATACATCTTCTGCTAGTTCTGTGCTGTAGCCATATTGTCCTTGAGAGCTCAGAGAATGTCCTGACTCTCTTGGATCCAAATCTTGGCTCTAGGAGCCTTGCTAGCATCGAACATCACATCAGAAAAAGATAAGGAAAGATACCCATACAAAGCATAAAACGGTGACATACCAATGGACATGTGATGTGTCGTGTTGTAGCAGTACTCCCCCAAATGTAACCATCTCAACCATGCTCGCTGCTGCCCACTGACATAGTTACGCAAGTAGCCCTCCAGCCACTTGTTAACTATCTCCGTCTGTCCATCCATCTGTGGGTGATAACTGGTACTTGGTGTCAACTCTGTCCCCACTAGCCAGAAAAGCTCCTGCCAAAATCCGCCCATGAAGCGGCTCTGTCACTGATGATGGTCTTACGAAGACCATGCAGCCTGAAAACCTCTCTGAAGAACAACTCGACCACCTGTGCTACTGTATAATGTGCGGATATGGCGAAAAAGTGCGCATACTTTGTCAGCCGATCAATGACGACAAAGATACAATCCTTGCCCTGCACCATGGGTAACCCAGTGATGAATTCCATCGATATGCTCTCCCATTTCCCCTCCGGAATGGGAAGAGGCTGCAACAATCTTGCGGGATGGCTCATCTCCCTTTTGTTTCTCTGACAAACATCGCACTCCCTGATGTGCTAGAGTACGTCCTCCTTGAGGCCCTTCCATGAGAACCTCTCTCTAATGGCCCTGTAGGTTTTGGTAAATCCCTGATGGCCTGCCAATGGAGAATCATATGATGTCTCGAGTATCTTCTTCTTAAGCTGAGATCCCTCAGTCAAGAAGATCCTGTCCCTGTAGTAGATGATCTCATCAACCACCCTGTACCTTTCATCCGCCACCTACCCATCCAGCACCTCACATGAAAATCTATCCTTGGAGTACTCCACTAAAAGTCGAGCCCTCGAATCTATATCCAAGCTCATAAGAGATAACGTGGCTGGCCTACGTGAAAGGGCATCTGCTACCACATTATTATTACCCTTGACATACTCAATGTCAAAGTCATATGCTTGGATCTTACTGATCCACTTCTGTTGCCTCTCCTGTAGCTGCTTTTGCTCCAAAAAGAACCTGAGGTTGTTGTGATCAGTCCTCACCCTGAACCTGTTCCCTACCAAATACTACCGGAATTTGGCCAAGGCATGCATGATGGCCAACATCTCCTTGTCGTATATAGAATACAACCTCTCGTGCGGAAGGAGCTTCCGGCTCTCAAAGGCTACAGGGTGTCCCCTATGCATCAATATTGCATCGATCCCCTCTCCCGACGCATCACACTCCAAGACAAATGGCTGCGTAAAATCCGGCAATGCAAGAACTGAGAAGCTACTCATCACCTCCTTGAGCCTATCAAAGGCTCGCTGCACTGTATCTGACCAATTGAATGCCCCCTTCTTCATCAAATCTGTAAGGGGTGCAACAAGCTGTGAGAAACCTCTGACGAACTTCCTGTAATAGGTACATATCCCAATGAACCCTCGAAGTTCCGTCACATTCCTCGGCTCCGGCCAATCTCTGATGGCTCTAATATTCTCCTCATAGACCCTCACTCCGTCCACTCCAATAATGTGTCCCAAATACAACATCTCCATCATCCCAAACTCGCACTTAGAGAGCTTAGCATAGAATTGTTGCTCTTCCAAGATGCATAGTACTACCTCTATATGTTGGAGATGCTCCTCCCAAGTCCTGCTATATATGAGTATGTCATCGAAGAATACCAATACAAAATTCCTCAGATGACTGCGGAAGATATGGTTCATGCAAGACTGGAAAGTGGTTGGTGCATTGGTCAGCCCAAAAGGCATAACCAAGAACTCAAAGTGCCCATAATGACACCTGAAGGCGGTCTTGGGAATGTGTCGTTCCCTCACGCGAATCTGATGGTACCCTGATCTCAAATCAATCTTCGAGAAGAACTTGGCTCCTCTCATCTCATCCATCAACTCATCGATCCTGGGTATAGGATACCTATTCTTCAGGGTCTTCTTGTTCAGAGCCTTGTAATCAATGAACATCCTCAAGGTGTCGTCGTTCTTCTTCACCAGCACTACGAAAGAAGCAAACGAACTCGTGCTCAGTCTGATGTGCCCAAGAGCCAGCGACTCCTGGATGGACTGCTCAATCTCATCCCGATAGGCTTTGGGATGCCTATAGGGGGTAGTGATCACTGCCTGAATACCCCGCTCAAGCTCAATGGTGTGCTCAAACCCTCGGTCCGGTGGCCGACCTAGTGGTATATCCCCAAACACTACATCATGCTTGTCAAGGATGGCCTGTATATCCGGATGAACTGCTCGATCGGTGGTCTCTGCCTTTGATGCCCACAACTCAATCACCCACTCTATGTCTCCCTTCTAGAAGTCTGCCTCCATCCAGTGTGCCGAAACTGTCTGAGGTGGGTAAGTGTGCATCCCGCGGATCTTCTCATGCTTCCCGGTCTTCTTGTCATCCCACTCCATCTCTAAGGCCTCCCAATCTATGGTGACCTTCCCCAGAGTAATCAACCACTGAACACCCAATACCAAATTGGTATCTGGTATGTTGACCACGAAAAAGTGATCGGTCACTGTGTGGGTACCCATCGTCACTGCCAACTCTGGACCATACCGGGCACACTGCATCGTCTAGGCTCCTGGGACCAAGATTGAAAATCCGTCAAAGCTCTCGGTCGGTATACCCCTCCTCTCAACCATATGTGCATCAATGAAGTTATGGGTCGCCCCACTGTCAACCAATACTAATACTAGCTGGCCACGTACTGTCCCTCGTACGCGCAACGTCAAATACTTAAGAACTCCTGGCAAGGCTGCAAGGGTCCCTCCTGTGGGTGAAAAAGCTGCACCTATTGTCCCTGGAGGTGGAGGCGGCAACTGATCCTGGGCTGTCTAACTATCTCCTCCCTCCTCATCATCCTCCTCATCCTCTTCCCCGCTATCATCAGAGAAGACCTCAATGAAGTGTGCTTTGCCAGCAACACACCTATGCCCTGGTGCCCACGGCTCCTGACAAGTGAAGCACAACCGCTTCTTCCTCAACTCCCTCCTGGCATCATCATCTATCTGTGCCCAACCTGGATTCCCCTTGGGAGGAGGAATCTTCACATCCTTCCCCTTGGGCTGGAAACCCTGTCTCTGGCGGTAAGGTGTCCGTGTCCTGGGCAATGCATCCTGTAAGTCCCTAGTCCTGCTAATAGCATCCCGGAGTGTAGCTGGTCTAGTAGATCTGAATAGACCCCGAAGTGGCTCTGCCAATCCCTCCACAAACATATAAATCATCTGAGCTGCAGATAGATCTGGCACCATCACTGAAATCCTCAAGAAATCTGCAATGTAAGTCTTTTGCCTCCCAGTCTGCTTGAGCCTCGTCAGCTCAACAAAGTGTTGTTCTAGATCCCTCCGGTCAAAACACTCCATCAACCTCCTGGTAAACTCGGCATATGTCGTCACTATAGAATGCCCGAGTGTCACCATCTGTTGTGGAGGTAAATCCCCTCTGCGGACAGAGGCGATCCCTACTAGCCCAGACCAGGTCTAGCAACAATCATTCATGCTATAGTGCAGTTTCCTAATTGCAATAAACCGACTAGCGATGAAGGCTTACCTGGAATCCAACGCTGTTGCTGTAGAAGAGATGGCACTCCCGTTCCTCAGCCCTGGCAGATCACGATCCCCACGATCTCCGTGATAGGACACCTGCACATGCGAGAAACAAAACAAATGCAAGCGTAAAATCCAGTAGATGCAACTATATGTCAGTCAGAAAGGACATAACTCATCATCATAAATAACAACAAGAGTGGAACCATAACCAATAGTCGTTCATTAATAATCAATCAAAGGAAAATTACAACCATAGTTCTGACGCTGAATTCTCCTTCGGAGGGTCGCCAGAAGAACACGTCTCAAAAAGCCTGTCAAGGATGGGACAAACCTCTCTCTTCAGCTCTTGACGATAGTCTCCTTGCTTGAAATTGGCCTTAAGGGAATTATGGAGGCTCTTGCAGCATAAGGCTCTTGAGAATTTGGGAACTTGAAGACTAGCTTGCAATGGAGATGGGAAAGCTTTTATAGATGGAGGAAGGTGAGTTGGGATCCCTATAATTGTGGGATTGGCCCTATCATCAAGAAATATTCCATGAGAGGTGGCAAACCACTTCCTCTCTATGGAAATCCGTAGCCAAACCTCCCAACTCAAGATAGATATCAGTTCCTGGATCAGTTAGGACGAAACTTCCGCCATTTATTTTTAAAAAACACCTCTTAAATTGGCTAGCGCGAGTGCGACTCTGCGACAGAGTGCCAACTGGCGCGGCCTCTTTAAAGTATTTTCCCCATTGGCGCGGGTACTGAACTGCCTACTCGCGCCAATGCTAAAAGGGCCATTTTTAGGGTTTTTCACAAGGAGATGTCTTCAGGGCAATGAAAGCTCTGTTCAGGGGGATGTCATGAAAGTGGTTTCAAGCCATGTCACTGCTCACAGGTCACAGAATGAGCCCTCCAATGTGCGGGATGGGGATTGCATGGACGGTGACAAATTACTATGTAACAGATGCCCCCTAAAGCATGAGGCCCGAGAGAGAGAGAGGGGTGAAATGCTTTACGAGAACGTGTCCGACTGAAAACTCCGTCGTCGGAAAACCTGCGTGAAGAAATACAACTGATGTCTCAGATACATGATATATATGCGGTATGGGCGCAGCCATCCATAACAGAGTATACAATAATCCAGATCCAAGGCATGGACGCAGCCATCCAGTGAGGACCGATAAATAGACTCAGGTATGGTCGCAACCATCCAATCAGTGAGTCATGTAAATAATCGTAATAATCCATAAAATCGCAGCCTGGATTACAACAAACACAATCCAGGGTCTTGCACTCCGTCTCGACCCGAAAAAAGTACAAGTTCAAGCATGCGAATATGTGAGTTGAAGTCGAACATGCAAGAACATCGTCTGATTACCAGCCCATGATGAAAGTTGTTAACAGACGTGAGAGGTACCACCATTAATGCCAATGGTCCTCAAGGTACTACAGGTACAATCTACAGCATGTGAATCAATGAGATGATGTCGAACACCCGTAGAATCACTCGATCGGAGGCCAATGATGAAAACCTCACGTCGAACGCGAAGAACCTGCCATTGAGGCATGCAGGCTCTAAGGCACCAGAAGGGAGTCTCTAGATCATCTTCCCGGATAATGAGTTGAAGTCGACAGGAAGTGATCTTGATCAAAGGTGGGCAATAATGTTTCCCACATCATCGACACGAGACAGAGGAACATAATGTTTTGTGAATCACGATCAAATGAGAATCAAAGGAAGGTTTGTACTTGCAGAGGTCAACTTCTCTTGAACATATAAACAACACGACAGTGGACTTGGCAGTATTTGACATCAACGGATCAGAGGTCATGGCGACGAGGCAAAGAATAGATGAGAGGTCAAAATGGATTATCCAAACCCACGGAGGCAAGTGAAAAATGAGATGAGATGTCCCCAACCCGACATGAATGCAGACAAGTGCCATGTTCAAGAGCGACATACTGCCGACACGACAATGATGCTGGTTCCATTTTTTCCCCGCCATTTCTAGCGAGTACCCCAATTATTTTTGATAACAAGCTTGAAGGGGATAGCATATGCTTGTGATATAAGTCCATCCTAGTATATTTAATGATCCCTAGGAAGGAACAACTCGAATAACGTCATTTCGACTGAATCCGATGTCATCAGGGTTTAACGAGTCTGACAAAGGAAGAACTCGACGTCTTTTCATGTTTAGAGAGTTTGAAAAGACAGCTGAAAAGTAAAATCCAAAGGTCCCTTTTCGTAAATAGTTCCTCAGATCCGAAAAGGTAGAAAACAATATCTGAGAAAACCTCCTAGTCGCGATAGGCTAGGTTATTCCTTTTTCGTAAATAATCCACCCCAGCCCAAAAAAGGGGTAAACGTATACTGGGTAGATGTCGATTCGTAGCCACTTTAACGAGATCGAAACGACAAGGGCCTCGACAATCTTTTCATGTTTAGAGAGTCAGAAAAGAGCTGAAAGATGACTCCAAAGTGACTTTTTCGTGTTCTTCCCGAGTCCGAAAAAGCATAAAATACAACTCGTTTCACCGTTTTAGTTGCGTAAAAACCTATTACTGCACATCGAGGCAAGTGTAAAATCCATTTTCGACACAATATATTAAAATATTAATAAAAATGACTTTTTAAACCTAATTAGAGTTCAAAAATTTATAAATAAGTCTCAAATGGTAAAAATAAAATTACTTTTACTATTTACCTCATTGGAGAGCAACAGTGGTTCGTTTGGTGTGCAAACTTCTGACGGCGATTGCGACTGATCCGGGCTACCATTCAGATTCCCGTCTGTTCCAGGTAAGAGGCGCTTCCTTGTACTTCATTTTAATCCATTTTTTCATAGTTTCCATTGCTCATTAGATTTCTGTGGAAGGATTCTAAAAATTTAGGGCTCTGCCCATTGGCGCGGGTATCGGGCACGGACCCGCGCCAATGGGCTTTTATATACACAGGGCCCGCACCAACGGCAGAACCAAAATTTTCGCCCAAAATTTATGAATTGTAAGTAATTTAAGTGAATTTTTAAGCATGACAGAGATCTAATCAAGGGTTTTGATCATGTTGATGCAGGAAACCAAGCAAAATGGTGATTGAATGGAGAGAATGGGAGCATGGGGAAGAGGATGAATTAGCCATGGAAAATGAAACTTGCATGAATGCCCTCAAGAACTGTGGGCTTAAAATTTTTTTCCTAACACCTTGCTTACGAGCTCAACCTGAGCTTCTTCAGTACCTGATCAGCATTTGGGATGCAGATGAACAAGTGTTCAAGTTGCGGGATCAAGTATTGGAACTGGAGGTTTCTGACATATACTTTATAACTGGACTGTCGCGCAGAGGTCCGGTGCCCATATTGACAGGGAGCAGACCATCTGGTGAAAAGATGGAGCAGGTAATGGCGAGGGTGTGCCCAGGGGCACAAACCGGATCTGGAAGCGGAAAGGTAGACATTCACACCATTGAGGATCTAGCACTCAGAGTAGTGCTACACACCATCACGTGGGCTGCAGGAGCGCAGGCCCCACACGAAGCCACCAAAGCCCAACTCATACTCGCCTCTGAGTGTATGAGTCCTACACTGTTTGATTGGGCCACAGTAGTGACAGTCAACATGAAGAGGCAGCTGACAAAATGCAAACAAGCCAAGCTGAAACAGTTTGGCTACGGTTCTATCCTGGTATCGTTCATCTTGGAACGATTACCAATCTTCCAGGGTCAAGGGGCCATAGTAGCTGAGCCAATACCACGAGAGCCGAGAATGGCTCGTTGGGCAGCACTGATGCCCAGAGTGGGAGGGGGCCAACAGATGTCCTGGAGGCCGAAGTTTTTTGGGTGGCTACGACGTCAGTTGATCGTATTCAAAGACTAGCCATATGCAGGAACCGATTTCACTAGTGATCCAGATCTTCCACTCCCGGAGGGAGATTATTGGGACGAGGAGTTGGGTAAGACCATCTTTTTTATTTTTATGCATTTATGATTTTTTTTTGTAATACATGTTCATTCTAAAGACAATTGTTATGCGTATGCAGATGTCGGCCCAGAGCGACCTGCCGGCATGTCTCCTATCTCACGGAGAACTCAGCTCGCAGCTGACCCTCAGGCGGAGGGCGCCGAGGGGGGACAGTTAATTCAGAACCTCGAGGGGATTGCCCGGGGGATTCCAAACTACGCCCGGCTGGCAAATGTCCCACTAGCATACCAGAGACATACGGTGGGAGTGCCAAGTCGCCTCCACCACATCTTGAGATGGCTAGTGCGTGCGGTGACTTGTTATCATGAGCACCATGCAGATTAGACACCTAGGGTTTATTTCATGCTTATTTTTTGAGAGACATGTCATCTCCGGATGTATTAAGACGAACATGTATATTTTTTTGATTTTATGCGACGCACACTATGTAAAAATTTCGATATCTATATATATACATATCTATTTCTGGATGGATCTTTCTTTTTACATGTGATGTTGTTTTACAAATTGCGCAAATGTCTATCTAGAACCAAATTAGCTACTGCATTTGTTAGTGTATTCATATGCCTGGGTATATGCTAATATGTAATATAGTCAAAATTTCTTTCCAGTAAACGAATATGCAGATACAAACGTAAAATGGATGGGTTTCTGACTGAATAATGACCATTAAGCTGTAGTACTACAAGTTGTGAGTCTAGCTACACAAGTAATTCACGGATACCAAGGTTTACAGCCTCAGTTAATAATTCTAACACAGCACTATATTCCGCGATGTTATTTGTAGTACGTCCCAGACACACACCTTGCAGGTTGACCAACTCACCAGCAGGATCGTAGATTACCCAGGCTGCTGAAGACAGATTCCTGGTACTGCGGGAGGCACCATCCACGAAACCAACAAACGGATTGATGGACATCTGCACAATCAGGAAGACCCGATCAGCAGAAATATGTTTACATCGCACACCACACCACACATGCACACAAATGAAATAACACACTTATGTACACACACCACACCAAAAATGACTTCAAGCGTAGTATTTTTTCAGGTACAACCCATTTCTAGGCTGCGCCAGCGGTACTCCTTCATAATCTATAAGCTCATAAGCCCCATTTTTCAAAACGCGTTTTACTATGTAGGGCCCATGCCACATAGGTTGGAACTTACCAGCCCCAATCTTGTCATGCGCTTGATCGTACAGGAGGACGAGGTCCCCTTCGATAAAGGAACATGGAGAAACTGATTGATAAAAGTGAGATTTGACCTGCTTCTTTTGTGCTTCAATGACTAAAGCAGCTAAACGGCGGGTTTCATCTAACCGTTCCAGATACAAAAGACGCTCCTCCTCAACAGAAGTATCGGGTAGAAGTTCCACAGCTAATTTAAAAGAAGGGATCTCACATTCAACCGGAAGAGTTGCTTCCAGACCATACACCAATTGAAATGGTGTGAATCCAGTTGCACTCTTTGCAGACGTTCGGTATGCCCATAGAGCTGAGAACCGTTGGAGGTGCCAATTGGATTTGTGAATACCAACTGTTCGTTGAAGCATAGTGACCAGAACTTTGTTCACTGCTTCAACCTGGCCATTTGCCTGAGGGTAATATGGCATTGAGCTATCGTGGCGTAAGCCCAATCTTGAAGTCAGCTCGTCCATCATATAATCTCGGAAATGAGTACCATGGTCGGTGACGATGGCCTGAGGGACCCCGAAACGTGCAATGATGTGGTTGAAGATGAATTGGGCAGTTGTCTTACCGCCGGTAGCTAGTGTAGGCATCACTTCGGCCCACTTGGTGAAGTAGTCGATAGCGAAGATTATATACGCATGCCCCCCGGACGAACGAGGGTTACATGTCATAAAATCTACGCCCCATTTCGCAAAAGGGCCGACGGTAATAACAGGATGCAAAGGGAGAGGCGGCGCACGCATCTTGCGCTGAAACACCTGGCACGTGTGACATTTACGAACTGCAACGATACAGTCTTTGAATATGGACGACCAGAAGTAACCTGCTCACAGAATTTTCTGGACAGTGGCATATCTGGACATATGTCCACCACAGGCGCCACTGTGGCAGTCATTTAGGACCCTTTCAGCCTCTTCCAAGGTTAGGCACTGACGGAGCACCGAATCTACTCCAACGCAGTATAAGGTATCTCCTATGATGCGGTAGGGTTGAGACTGATGCCAAATCCGACGTCGGGCATCTTTAGTCAACTCAGACCGAAATGTGGAGGTCTGAAGATACACAATTATGTCGCCGTACCAAGGGTCGTGAGTACTGATAAGGAAAAGAGTTTCGTCCGGGATATGATCCTCGGAGTGTGAAGGAGTGGAGTCTTTCGGGAGTGAGCATATAAGATCCGCGAAAACGAGTGATTTGGTTGACTTAGCAGTAGTGAACTCTAAGCCAAACTCTTGTAGGATAACAATCTATTTGGAGTATTTTCCCCCCAGTAATTGTCGAGAGAGAATATATGTCATGGGGTTGCAATCCGAAACCACTGTTATTGTACGCAAGAGGATGTAGTGGCGAAAACGCTATACAGCGTGTACTGCGGCTAACACCAAATTATCGATGTGAGCATAACGCATTTCAGTGTCGAGAAGGTTCCGTGATAGATAATAATCGACATGTTCATTACCATCATCATCATCCTGCACCAGAACCATAGCTATGGTGCTAAACGCGGCGGCGAGATACAAAGTGAAATCACGGTGGTACTCCGGAGGACGAAGCAAAGGAGCATTAACAAATAACGTCTTCATCTTCTCAAAGGATTGTTGAGAAATTTCGTCCCAATGGAAGGGAACGTTCTCCTTTAATAGGCGTGTGAATCCTTTGGCCACCTCGGCGTAGTTCGGGATAAAGCATCGAAGGAAGTTCGCTTTTCCCTGTAGACTTTGCAACTGATATAACTAGGAGGGTGATGGGAGATTGATGATAGCCTCGACCTTTAAAGGGTCAAGGAGAATTCCGTCTTTGGAGACTATGAATCCCAAAAGACGGCCAGAATCTACGCAAAAGACGCATATATGAGGATTAAGCCTGATATTGTAGCGCCTGCAGCGAAGGAAAATCTGGCAGAGGTGTTCAGGGTGGTCCTCTCGCCTAGCTAAATGAGCTGGCAAGTCGTCCAGATAAGGCTGAACGATATGGCGTATGTCATGGAAAGCGTAAGACATCACACGCTGGAAAGTAGCTCCATCGTTCTTCAAGCCGAACGGGAGCTTTTTATACGCGAAAGTACCCCACGGATAGATGAATGTAGTCTTGTGTTGATCAGCAGGTAGAATGTTTATCTGATTGTACCCGGAAAATCCATCCATCAAGGAATAAATCTCACTTCCGGCACATTCGTCGATGATTTGGTCTATGAACGGAGTGGGATAGTTATCCTTCAGACAGGTGCGATTAATATCGCGGTAATCAACACAGACCCTATTAGTACCCTGCTTTTTATCGACAGGGACAATGTTGGAAACCCATTCTGTGAGGGGGATGGGATAAATAAAGCCCGCGTTCAAAATTTTTTCAACTTCTGCCTTAATTGCAGTGGCTTTATGAGGATGCATTGGGCGTAAGCATTGGCGCATGGGCTTCGCACCAAGGTAGGTTGGAATCTCATGCACTACGATACTGGGATCAATCCCAGGAATTTCCTCGTAGGACCAGGCGAACACATCTCTGAATTCTTTAAAAAGATCAGTATAGACTTGAATCTCATCAGGAGAACAAGTCACTCCTACGTGCATATTCTCAACGATCCCCGGTTTAACGGAGATGTTGATCAGGATGGTTTTAGTGATATTACTTAGGTTTCCCTCTGAAAGAACCTCGTGCGTCAAGATGGGCGTTTGGAGAGGAGGAGTAGGAACCTGAGATGCATAACGCTCTAGACAATCTGACATTGCCCCCAAGCTAGGCATAAAAGAGGAACGATGATGTCCATCGCCCCAAGGCAGCTCCTCGAGAGACATAGTTTCAATGATGGCTTCATCGAAAGGAAAAGTCTCTTTAAGAGGATCCAACGAGTCGGCCTCGCCAAGCCAGGGGGATTGAGAATAGATGTCGAGAGCCATGCTCGAAGGAGCATGCTGAGGAGGGGGAGGATCAGATGCAGCAACGATTTCACAGTAGCTGATCTCTACTGGAGTCAAGGGCATTAATTCTCCAAATTCAAACACCTGCTCAGGTGTAGGGATGAGCCAGGGGTCATTAGACCTGAAGATCATATTAACTTGAGCGGTGTGCGGTGGTGGCGTGGGAAAAATACCCATGAGGACGGGGTCTTTAAAAAGATCGGGCCCTATACTGTCAGGGGGATTTGGGATCTGATCCATGTATGGAACGTTATTCTCGGAGGTGGAGGTGAAGAAGGACAAGTGATCCACCGTGACGATTTTTCCCTCGTGAGGGAACTTAAGGAGTCGAAAAACGGTGGATGGCACGGATAGCATGGCATGAGTCCAGCTACGGCCAAGAAGTATATTGTAGTTGAGTTTGGCGTCAACCACTTCTACCTCTACGTTGACAGTATTCCCCTGTAAAGTGATCACTAAACTCTCGAGAAAACCCAGGGGTTTAGATTCCCGACCATCGAATGCCTCTAGGGCATTGGGAGATGATGACAGGGTCGGAGAGCCAATGGCCTTCTAGCAAGCGGAAGACATGACGCAGGTAGAGGCACCTTCATCCACAACGGCCCTATGGATGTTAAGACCGTTGATCCTGACTTGAATAACAAGAGCGATCTAATGTGGAAGTCGGGGGGTGAAATTCTCTAAGTCGAAGGTGAGAAGACTCGAATCAGCGGGATTGATGCCACCGATGGCAGACAATAAAGCTTTCCGTTGCAAAGGACAGCTTTGAATAACTTCTAGTGCATACATAGTAGAAGGCGCCTGTGCCAAATCCTCAACAATACCGTAGTGCTGAGCGGCACGGGCATTTGGATTGTAAGAAGATCTTCGAAGAACACCTTTAGAAGGTGGCTTCACAACAGGTTCAGGGGTAGGCTTCTCAATTTCCAACGAAACGGAGACAGGTGGGGGAGGTGGTCCATCCACAACTGCCTTCCCAGGTGCCTGCCGCGATTCGTTGTAATCCTTCGAACGTGTGGCAATAGATATAGGTGCAGCACCATTCATCATAAAAACCTGGGACCCAAATGGTGCAGATGGTGAAGGTTGTTCAACCATCTGGGTCTGCTGAGATGGGAATGGTTCTTTAAGAACTGTCGAAGTCCCTTTAGAGCCTTTGAGAAGTTGACTAACTTCAGATCGTCGTGGAAAATCCTTGGTATAATGGTCTCCTTCACAAATGAGGCAGGGGTACTTCGGTTTACGTTGAGAACCATCCTCAGTACGAGGTTTGGACTCTGGCTTTGGGGCGTCGGATTTGGATTTACCTTTGCCCTTCTTTTTCCCTTTGGAGGTTTTCTCTGTAGGATTGGCCTGAATGACGTTAACCTCTGCAGTTTTGCCAGAATCGGTAGGGGCGGGAGGACCAGAATTATTGGATGGATTGGACTTCTGCTTCCCATTCGAAGATTTCTTTGAATTCTGAGACACGGAACCAATAACACCATCCACCGCTGGGGTAGGTGGAGCTTTAGAGGTTCCAGATTGTGGAGCATCAGGAAAAATATCATACAGCATGCCGGACTGTGAGTATACAAGATCCAGATATTGGGCACGCGCTATGGCTTGTTCTTTAGTCACGCACGCTCCCATAGCAATATCTTGGGCGATTTTTTTAATAAAGGAGGTGGTGAACCAATGAGTTAGTATCTGATCAGGTATATGAAACTTGATCAGCCTACGACGACGTCACCACTCATGAATGTGATCAGAAATGTGGGTGGCTTTGTCCTACTTCAAAGAAGTCAGGAGGTGCGTCCCGGCTTCATAGCGAACCGGTAACTGAAAATGAGTCAGAAAAGCCATGGCTAACGTATTGAAATCTTGAAAGATGCCACAGGGCAACTCGATATACCACTTAGCTACAGCGCCAGTCAAAGTGCGCTGGAAGAGGCGTAGACGAACTGAATCATCCACCCAAGAGTTGGACGAACACCAAAGATGGTAGGTCATCACATGAGCTTGGGGGTCCTCCCCAGCTTTACCCTCAAACTTGGGGCAATCGCCGGGCACCTTGGTGGGAACTGGAGGCCAATAAGGATTATGCAGTATTGGATCATTCGTTAATTTTGAAACATTCGGTAACTCCAAGGTAGCCAGGAATGACAATGGCGGATTAGACAGCATACCTGGCCCCAGGAAAGGACCAGTACCTGTACTCCACGCTGGTTGGGAATATCCTTGCCCCCATGGGTTCTGTCCAGCATGATTCTGACCGTAGGGGGTATAGGTGTTATAACCAGCTTGATTTGGTTGCTGGTAACCAGCGTACGGGGGTTGATAACCAGAGTATGGACCCTGGTTAGGAGTCGGCCTTGTGTAAGCAGCATTTGGATTCGGCTGCTGAGTATAGGTATAACCGGGTTGTTGAGGACTATAGTTAGAACCTTGGGGCTGGCTATAATTCGGTCGATATTGACCATGAGAATAGTAGCCTCCCTGAGGTTGAGTGGGCTGCTGGTAGGTGGGACCCTGCTGAGCCTGATAATTAGGGTGCAACGGTGGATTCGGTTGCGGCATCGAATAGGTCGGCTGTTGTGCAGGGTTAATAGGATGTGCAGGCTGGCCTGGTTGAGTAGGCTGACCTGGGTGAGCGGGTTGTCCTGGGTTAGCAGGTTGACCCGGATAAATAGGTTGTGTCGGTTGCGCAGGTTGACCTGGCTGTTGAGAAGCACCAGGTTGTACTGGATGAACTGGTTGGCCTAGAGGCGGAACACCAGGTTGTGCCGGATAGATCGGTTGGCCTGGTGGAGGAATAGAGCCAGGTGGTGGCTGGTAACCGAGTTGACCTGCAGCAGGACCATAAGATGGTCCTGGCTAGTGTGCAACGTTTGGATTGTCAGGATACTGAGGTTGCATGGGTTGAGAAGGCTGGATTTGCCCCCCAGGACCATAGACCGGTCCCTGTTGGTACCCCGGCTGAGGCTGCACATGTTGACTGGAAGGGTTGTAAT
Organism: Pinus albicaulis; assembly: GCA_034641835.2. Classification (NCBI taxonomy): domain Eukaryota; kingdom Viridiplantae; phylum Streptophyta; class Pinopsida; order Pinales; family Pinaceae; genus Pinus; species Pinus albicaulis. The sequence continues at coordinate 908,389,736 of CM076569.1, read as the reverse complement.
ACTGTCCTTGCGGACCGTACGATGGCCCTTGCTGGCCTGCAGGATAGCCTTGCATGGGCTACCCCTGTAGGTCATAAGGATAGCCAGGTTGGCCCGAAGGTTGGCCTTGGAAAGGTTGCCCTTGCGGTTTATAATCCTGGTTATAAGGTAAACCTTGAGCATGGAGGTGAGCCTCAGGAGTGGGTGGACGTAAAATGTCCTCGTGCTCATCATACTAACCTGGAAAAGCATACACGGGTGTACCATCTTGTGCATAGTGCGAAAAATAAGAGCGGTTGGGATCTTGGGAGGATGGTCCAACCTTGGGGTTCGGCTGTTGTAGGGACAACCGATACTCCTCCGGAGAGATGTTCTCTGGCATAGCAGTCGCTAAATAAACGTCTTCAGGAGGTGGCATAGCCCTCGTGAAGGGTGCCATGACAGCGGGTGCAGAGGCGGCCACATAGACAGTGGGTCGAGCGGGTACAGAAGTGACGGGTGTCTAAGGAGACATCCCCAATGAAGGAGCAATCGGCCTCGTAGAAGGAGCTGACACTCCCATAGAGGCTGCAGCGGAAATGATCTGACCCAAGGATATATACCCTGCTGGAAATGAGAGACCGGATGATGACATGATCGCTGGTTCAGAGTTATCTCATGGAAATAATCTTCGTGGGAAGAGCTGATAGTATTCACCAGACGTTGGGATTTCCTCACTAGAATCACTCATGTTTGAGCCTGCCGCTAGATCTTGTAATAGTGGGCGAGGACTAGGAGGAAAAACAACAGCTATAAACGGCGAACCTGATGTAAGAGAAAGGAACTCTGCCCCTACTCTTAATTCAGACCAAGGGTCGGAAAAGGGCCAATTGAACTCAACTGGTCCCCCAAAGGGTTGCTCAGAAAGAACCGGTCCCCCGTCAGGAAACTCGGAAACAATGGGTTGTTGTGGTTCAACAGAGGATTGGGAAACCTCTGATGAATCGTCCATATAAGGACTACCAGTAGACGAAACCGAGGGTTCCGCCACTGTGGTAGTAACGACAAGAGAAAGAGATCAAACACACACACGGGCTGAAAAAGAATCAAGACACACAATCAAACGGTCAACAAGCAGAATCTAATAAGGCGTGTAATCGTGGGTGATTAATTTTTTACCACATTGAAAAATAAGAAACTTCACCGTTTCATGTTTTAAGAGTTGAGAAACAGTCGAAAAGGTGACTCTATCTCTTTCAGATTTGACACAAGCGTGAAAGGACAAGCGCTTGGTGATCCTTTCAAATTTAGGGAGTCAGATAGGATAAAAATGACTACTCAGGAATACTAGGCAAAGGGTGTACCAAATAACCGTGAACTGCAATATACAACTTGGTTTCAAAATGAAAGAGAAATCAACCAAGGACTTTCCGTACGTGCAGGAAATCTCCCCGAATGCTGTGTCCAGTGTATCACGGGTATAGGGCAGCAGACTCGGCTTCCTATGGATAAAGGATTGAAACCTAGTGGGGTCTCCCTTTATATACGCGACGGTACGGGGAGCACAAGTCCGTACTAGCGTTGTCTAAAGCCAAGAGGCGAACGACATCTACTAGGTTTAAAGACACTGGAACACGTCTCTAGCCTAGACCTCTAAATGTGTTTCGTTAGATTTCAATGCTGCCTTAGTGTAAATTGAGTAAATTTTAAAGTTTATCTTCAATTACGTTTCAGTTTTTAGGCCCTAGCAAATGTAATGTCTCAAAATCTCCTAAATGAAATCTATATGCCATAGTATATCATTTCGTTCGATGAAAGCTACTTATGAGAGAGTTGAGAGCTTTTCACACAACAACGAAATGAACAGAAAACAACCAATGATACCTATAATGTAGCTAATGGAAATTAAAATCTTTTCGTTCAAAGTCACTAATCACTAATAACACCGAAAAGATCTAATTCACATTAACTAGTTCAAAGCAAAAGAGATTTTTTTTATTTCCAATATTTCAGAGCAAAATGCACTAAAAAATGAAAACTAATGCAAAGGAAATTCGAGAAATGATGAAAAGAGAGAAAAACCAAGCAAATTTCACTCATTGCAAACGTACAATCAGACCTCAAATCAACCAAAAGTCCCTCAAAGCGAAAGAATCCCAAAGACTCAAAATGAGCCGTGTAATCTAGTCCCAAAACGAGACGAAGCAAAATTCGAATGAAGAAGGAAATGATCACTCAAACAACGCAATGAGACAATAGAAAACCACCAAATAAATGCAAAGAAGCAATCAGAAGGTTGACTGAAACAAAAGAGACCAAAAACTCCTAAGGAAGGTTCGACAGACAACAGCACCTAGATGACCTAGGGCTAAAATGCGAAATCGATGGAAATGGACAAACAGCGAAAGGACGAAGGTAACAGTCAGTCAATCCAGGCTCCAAAACACTCAAACAGTGGAAAAATCAAGACCAAACACACAGATCAGGCTTAGGAAGCTCCAAACTGAGAAAACCCTAGCAGCTCACAGGATTGGCGCGACTGTGAGGCTGTAACTAGCGCCAGAAAGGAATTGGTGCGGCTGATACACAAGCAACCTGCGCCAATGGGCGCGACTGTAAAGCTAAAAAGCGCGCCAGTCGAGTTTCTCAGTCAAAAATAATAAAAAAACAATCCAACAAGCAGACCAGTGAATGATCAAGCTATCAAAGACCCAAACTTCACAAAAAGAACCAGCCCAAAAGAGCTGATCAAGCAAGGAGGATCAAGAAATCAACCGAAAAGACAAGACAATGCTAAAAGGGTTTAGTTTACAAACTAAACCGGAGATTGACTGAAGCAGCGTTGATCTACTTCGCAATTGCAGAGAAAAAGCGTTTCGAAGGCTATCTGGCCAACTTCAGACTCTGTCTATAGCTTATAAAACGAACGGCAACAAGCCAACGCTCCCCAGTGGAGTCACCAATTTGTTGTGGAGGTAAATCCCCTCTGCGGACAGAGGCGATCCCTACTAGCCCAGACCGGGTCTAGCAACAATCATTCACGCTATAGTGTAGGTTCCTAATTGCAATAAACCGACTAGCGATGAAGGCTTACCTAGAATCCAACGCTGTTGCTGTAGAAGAGATGGCGCTCCCGTTCCTCAGCCCTGGCAGATCACGATCTCCATGATAGGACACCTGCACATGCGAGAAACAAAACAAATGCAAGCGTAAAATCCAGTAGATGCAACTATATGTCAGTCAAAAAGGACATAACTCATCATCATAAATAACAACAAGAGTGGAACCATAACCAATAGTCGTTCATTAATAATCAATCAAAGGAAAATTACAACCATAGTTCTGACGCTGAATTCTCCTTTGGAGGGTCTCCAGCAGAACACGTCTCGAAAAGCCTGTTAAGGATGGGACAAACCTCTCTCTTCAGCTCTTGACGATAGTCTCCTTGCTTGAAATTGGCCTTAAGGGAATTATGGAGGCTCTTGCAGCACAAGGCTCTTGAGAATTTGGGAACTTGAAGACTAGCTTGCAATGGAGATGGGAAAGCTTTTATAGATGGAGGAAGGTGAGTTGGGATCCCTATAATTGTGGGATTGGCCCTATCATCAAGGAAGCTTCCATGAGAGGTGGCAAACCACTTCCTCTCTATGGAAATCCGTAGCCAAACCTCCCAACTCAAGATAGATATTAGTTCCTGGATCAGTTAGGACGAAACTTCCGCCATTTATTTTTAAAAAACACCTCTTAAATTGGCTGGCGCAAGTGCGACTCTGCGACAGAGCGCCAACTGGCGCGGCCTCTTTAAATTCTTTTCCCCATTGGCGCGGGTACTGAACTGCCTGCTCACGCCAATGCTAAAAGGGCCATTTTTAGGGTTTTTCACAAGGAGATGTCTTCAGGGCAATGAAAGCTCTGTTCAGAGGGATGTCATGAAAGTGGTTTCAAGCCATGTCACTGCTCACAGGTCACAGAATGAGCCCTCCAATGTGTGGGATGGGGTTTGCAGGGACGGTGACAAATTACTGTGTAACACCATCCCATGGAACCACCCGTCCTGGGCCTCACCATCCAAATGCAATGTCGCCACCTTGATGGCCTCCATCTCCGAAATCTGGTTAAGCTGGAAATAGATGTCCAGCTTCTCCACCCAAGACTTTGCCGAACTGTTTGATGAGCCATCAAACGTAAGAAAATGGAATCTGCTAAATGTGTGGTGGGTATCTCCATCATGATAATGTCGGTGCCCTCTATGATGGTCATGGGGTCTACTGTCCCACTGGAGCTGAAAAAAATCCTGGAATGAGAGAGCATCCCTGAACTCCTGCCCATAGGCCTAAGACTATGCAAAATACTCGCCCATGTGTCCGAGCTCTGCCTCCTACTGGGCTTCTGCCCCTGTGTCTGCTCCCAAGAAAGTGGGCATAGTAGAGCGGGTAGGTGCACGTGAAGCCATCGGCTGAGGAATATCACACTGAGCAGCACCATGGTCCGGAAATTGATGGGATGTACCTGATCCCTCTCCTACCTGGAAAACCCATGGGGTCTCACGCTGTCTAGCCTCCATAGCGATGAATCTCTGACCCATCACTTCAATCTATCTAGCCAAATCCTGCACTGATTTGAGGAGTGCCTCCCCAAACTGTTTGGCCTCTATGTCATCTACCATTGGCCCTCTCTGCTTTGAATCTAATACGGGCTCCTCCTGCTCTACGTCTATTACAGGCTCTCTCTCCTGCTCGGTGTCCACCACTTGAACACAATCTCCCTCTCCATAGGTGTTCTCCAACCTTAGCTCACGGTCTCTGTACTTCATGACTCTGTAACAAATATATGGTCTCTTCCTCGGTGTCATAGACCACAGGCTGAGCCAGAACTATGCTGTGATACCACTGTAATATCCCGTTTCGTGGATATCTTTAAAACAAGGCAAACTCCAACCAGAGATGGATTGGGAGGGAATTTACCGGATATTCTACCTCTGAAGAGAGGATGAGATCCGGAGGCTACCTGGCCCTTTCCAAACTCTGTCTAAGAGTGAAAGATAAACACACCAAGTGGTATAGAACTAGCATGCTCAAGAATATATAAAAATAACAGTGCAACAGACATATAATAGCATAGAAAGGAAATACGACAAATATGGCAACTCATCCAGAAACATAGAGAGGAAATGCTAAGCCATTTTATTAATCTGAGAAATATAATGAAGTACAATAGGTGATCAGAGTAATGGCACCTAATCTTGCTCAAGGCAAGTCAAGAAATACTCTCAGAATATACAGGAAATGGCTACTCTCTGAACTGCATCCCAGCTGCTGGAAAACTGTCGTGTAGCTGCTACTGCTGGAAATAACTGAAGACTAGGGGTTGATCCCCTTGCCGAAATGAGCTGAAAATATGCAAACCTCCTCTACTCACCAATCCGGACAAAACCCAAAAACCATATAAAAAATGGCCAACCCCCGAAAACCACTCGAAAATACCTCCTTAAGGAATTACGCTGACCTCCAAGGCTCAGAGCAGAGGCTAAATGAGAATAGCTGAGACACTACCTCAAACTCCACCAAAATCCTCCTACTGGAAAAGGTTGATCCTATGCTGAAAATCTCGGCTAAATCTCCTGCAGAAATCCCGATCTGGAGTACCTTCAAAAAGGACTACGTCCTCTCTCCTAGTGACTGCGTAGTCTCTATGAAAGCCTAGCTCCGTAGCAAACCCAAACAAAAAAACCTATCACAAAATACTGAAGAAATAACCTTGCTCGAGCAGGCACTCGAAGTCCCCCAGGGCTAAGGGCGAGATCTCCGACCGGAGACACTCAATGCACTAAACAGTGTTGCAGACAGGCTAAACAACCAACGTGCTCAAGAAGACAAAACGTCTAGCTCAATATCATCAACAATAGAATGAATCAAATGAGAAGGCTCCTCCTTCTTTTATAACGTTGGCCTCCCTCCAATCCCAAGGCCATCTCCTCAACGTAGCCTCCATCTATTGTCACGTGTCCAACCTCTCCTGCACAGAAGCTTCTAGAGCTAATGTGAGCCCCCTCTCTACGTGGTGCTTGGCCCCCCTTGGCTCCCCCTTAAGTTACAACGTTATGCTACTAGGAGGATGTTTTATTTCACTTAAGTGAGTTAAATCCTCTCTACTCACTTCTTATTTATTTATAAACTATAGATGGCAAAACTATACAAAATCAAATATTCCAATTAGTTGTCGCTAATTAGGAATATTACTTTTTGTTTAAAGGGTCTCTAATTTTCTTTGATGGGTATTTTATGTTGAATAATGCTGGTGTCATAAGACTTGAGGTCTTCATAACTCCACGCAAATACATCTTGAAATTCTTTAAAAAAACTTATGTATTTCAACTTTTCAGCTGGAGGTAATGCTTTGGATAATTTGATAAGCTTAGGTTTTTCTTCTGTTCCTATGTTACATTCTTCTATGTCTAACCTTAAGTGCTCCATTTTGGGTTTTCTAGCTACTTCATTGGAGTAAAAAAGATCTTCTAAATTTGAATTTATTATATAATAGGTAAGTTATATAAAATATCAAATAATATGTGAATAATATAATATAATATAATATAAAAAATGATTTAGCTAGGCACTATGGCTTGAGAAAGACATAGACACTAGTGTGAGACTCTTGCAAGTCTGAACACCTTTCCTCCCCTCCATCCTCTACCTTTTAGGTTGTTATCTTTCCTTTGCTATAACATTTTTGCAGTAACATCATAGACATATTGTACTCCTTCGCTGTATCTTTGCACCTTTTGGAGCAACTTCTAGTTTGTTGATCTTGAAATTATATTACTTTGATCATTGAAAAAGTGACTCTCGCCAAAATGAATTAGAAACATCAAAGTACTTGTGTGTATCTCTAATAATTTTTTTTAATTTCTTCCAAGCATTCTAAAAAAAATATCTCTTATACCTCCATGCATTATGGATTTCAAAAACTAATTGTAATAACAATATATTTGATACAAATATTTGATGATCTAGAATGAAATTTAAAAATACCAAACTTGATGATAACCCCCATTTTTGTAGTAGTTGAATACTTCTTTCCCCATATAAGTGTTTTTCCATCAATCTTTTTGATGCAAAATTGATGTTGAAAGATAATGCCATTAAGTTGTTCAATGTAGTTCTCTTCACCATGCTATCCCAGAATAAACCTTCATATGCCAATAGTTCCTTCCAACATGTGAAAATTAGACTCTAGAATGTATAATTCTTGAATACATTCAATTAAGGATGGCAAGCTCCCAACATCCTTCCTCCTTGATGTTACTGAAAAATGATTGAACATTTGAGAAATATGGTCATGAGAGTTCCCAATAAGAAGGAAACCAAACTTTACCTTTTGCAAATTTATCAATTCAACAATCATGCTTAGATATCCAAATATAATTTGATTTTTTTTCATGACTATTTTTGTCTCATTGCAGATAGAAAACTAACATAGTTATCGATCAAATGAGAAAATTACGGATTACCCGCTTATTTGAGGTAGAAAAAAAACACCCGATTTTGAAAACTGGTGATGTAGAATCACCTTCTTTTTTTGCATATTTTTAGCACTTTAAATTTTCTTTGAAGTTTTTTTAATGTTATTGTTTTTTATGTTGATTTTGAAAAATAGTGATGCAAAATCACCTATTCTTTTTTTGGAGCATATTTTTGGCACTTTACATTTTCTTTGAATATGTTTTTTTTTAATGTCATTGATTTTCACGTCGATTTTGAAAAGTGGTGATGTAGAATGAACCCTTTTTTTTAGAGAGTTGATTTTTGACACTTTAATTTTTTTTATTTATCAAGTATGAACATTTTTTTTAAATGTTAATTATTTTCATGCTAATTTTGAAAAGTGTTGATGCAACACCAACCCTTTTTATTTAGAGGACTTATTTTTTACACTTCAAATTTTCTAATGTATTAAGTGTGGATAGTTTTTTTTAAGTGTTGGTAATAAAACATTTAAAAAGAATCAAATTAAAAAAAACCATAAAAATGTAAAAAAATGCAAAATTAACCTGTAAAAATAAAAAAAAATAAACAAAAACAAAAATACAAAATATAAAAAAGGGAGGGAAAGAATTTCAAAAAAACAAATAATTTAAAGATAACTAAAATTAAAACCGCATAATTAAAAATATGAATAATAAAACCATTAAAATAAAAATTTATAAATAATTAAAATAAAAAAAAAATAATTAAATAAAATAAAAAACAAATTAGAATAATTAAATACAAAAATTTTAAAAATAAAATTAAAAAACAAATTAAAATAATTAAAATAATATTTTTTTAATTAAAAAACAGATTAAGACAATTAAAATACAAAAATTTAAAATCATTAAAGTTTAAAATTTTTAATTAAAAAAATTAAAAATTTTAAAAAGAAAATTAAAAATTAAAAAAAAAAAATACCAAAAAAATATTAATAAAAAATTTAAAAGCAAAAATAAGAAAATAAAAATTAAAAAATTAAAAGTTTTAAAAAATAAAGAAAACTAAAAAAAAATTAAAATATATGAAAAAAATTAAATAAATAAATAAAATATTTAAATTTAAATTAAAAAAAAAAAAAAAATCAGCCTACCTCGCAGCCATCTCGGTGGGGAGGTCGTTTTCTGGGAATCGACCTCCCTACCTAGGTGTGTGTGGGGCGTCATCGCTGGGTGGGCGGGGAGCTGCCACGCCCGTCGGTCAGGCCCCACAACTACCTGACGAAGGAGGCTGATTCTAGGAATCAGGCTCCCACCCCAGGCGAGTCGGACTCCTGCCCTAGGTAGTCGCGGTGCCTAGCCGTCGAGCGGGTGGGGAGATGTATGCAACTCCTTGCTCGCCCATCGGCCAAGCCTCGCCGCGGGGCCTTGTCCCTTGGTGGGAAGGGAGCTACGTACAACTCCTCGCCTGCCTAAGGCCACTTGGGCGGCGAGCTAGGATGCAGTCCTAGGCAGGGGCCAATTTTTTTTTTAATTTAGTTTGTTTTTTAAATTTTAATTTTAATATATATATATATATATATATATTTTAAATTTAAATTTTGATTTTTTTTTTAATTATTTTTTTATTATGTTGATTAGAGCTTCTGGAATCCTCTGTATTCAATTCAAAAGACCCAATGTTTTGGGTGAACACTTCACCCATCTTCAAGGACAGAGAGATTTTTCAAATGATTTTTTTTTCCATAAATTATGATTTTTTATTTTCTTAAGATGTTTTTTTATTTTTATTTATTTTTGTTTTTTTTGTTATTTAATTAAAAAAAAATCTTTTTAATGTTTTTTTTAAATTTTCAACGTTTTTAATTATTATTTTCAATATTTTTAATTATTATTTTTTTATTTTTTTAGGCTTTTTAAAATAATTTGTATTTTGTTTTTTTATTTCTTCTTTTTATGTTATATTTTTGTTTTCAATTTATTTTTTTAATGTTTTTTATTATAAGTTAAATTTTTTTAAATTATTATAAGTTTAAATTTTTTAAATTGTTCTTATTGTGTTTTTTATGTTTTTATATTATTTTAATGTTTTTTATTTTTTTAAATTTATTTCATCAATCAATATTACTTATTTATTTTTTATGTTCCTTTTTTTTAAGTATTTTTTTAATGTTTTCATATTCTTAATATATTTGATTGGATATATATGTCAAATTAAAAAATATGTTGAAGTAATAAGTCTAGGAGAACAACTTTTTTTATGGTGTACTTCCTTAGTGGTCGATAAGATTCTGGAAACGACAATATTTTTTTGCGTAATCTTTAATATGTTTGTTAGTAATTTGACATAAATCTTTTGGTAAAAATCACATGAGATAGAACATTGTCGACGCGTTTCGAACCAACTAGTGTGGTTCATCTTCAGGACGACGTGAGAAATCAGATCAAGGCGATGAGCTTAAATAATGGTAGAGATGGCCAAACTAGTCGTTGGCCCAAGGACTAGTTTGACTAAGAAGGAAATTAAATAATGAATTAATTAAATTTAATTAAATTATTATTATTATTATTATATGAAAATAAAATTAAAATATGTATATTTCTCAATAATGAAATATAGGTTTTAAAAAACAATTTGCAAATTTCAAAATCTTAAATTATTTAAAAATAAAATATTTACACGAACTTCCAAAAAAAAAAATGTTTTAATGCATAGAATATAAAAAAACTCCAAATCACATATAAATTCATTTTTTTTGTAAAGTTGTTCATTCATCATAATTGAAGTGTTTCCTATCCAGTGATTTCAATACATTATATAAAAAAACATTATATTTAATAAATTGTTATTAACATAATAAACTTAAAATAAAAAGAAATTAATAGAAATTAAATGGTAATAATTTTTAAAATAATATTAACACCATGGCTGAAAATTGTTGGAATTTTAGGGATTTTCCTAGAGGTGATATTTTATCTTTAACGTCATCTTTAGAATTTTAAGGCTTTTCAAAGACACGATATTTTATCTTTAATACCATGCCTAAAAATCGTTGGAATTTTAAGACTTTTGATATTTTATCTTTGATGTCATGTTTATCATTGGAATTTCAAGGTTTTTCTGAGTCATGATAATTTATCTTTAACATCATTATTAAAAAATGTTGACAATTTACCCCGAAAAAAAAATAAATCATTATTCCAACATCCACATTTTTCATTTTTAGAGCGTTTTTTGCATAGAAATAATTGGCGATGTTATTCTAGCATCAACACTTTTCGTTTTCGGGGTGTTTTTTGCACACTAAAAATTGGCAACGTTATTCCAGAATCAATACTTTTCGATCTCAAGGTGTTTTTTGCACAAAAAAAAATTGGGTTTTACTTCCATTTTTAAAAAATGTTGAAAAAAAGTATTCCAAAATAACACATTTCGCTTTTAGGTTGTTTTTCATGTTTTTTTGGTAGAGTTTTCGTTTTGAGGTAATAGTTCTCATTTGATCTGTAACTTTGTTAACTTCCGGAAGATTACTAGAACAATTAGAAATCACATCATGAATTATGCTTATGGTCAGATTTGCAACATTATGAATATTTGGAGCTGTGAAGTGAACCCTTGGACACATTTTCCCATTAAATACCATGCAACTGACCATGTGAAACTGAATAAAGTTCTCCTCCTATAAAGGTTTTGGTGTGTAGAAAAAATGTGGTAGAAATGTTATCTTCTGGTCCATGCCATCAATTGTCAAACCTAAATATTTATTTGGATTATCATAACACTTATTTTGATGCTTATAACACCTTTTTTTTTCTATTTCCTTTTGTGATTGTGATGATATTGAAGTTCTTTGAGAATGAAATCCACACATAACATTAAAGAAACCTATTAATAAACACATTTTCATGTTGATAACTATTCAATTTTTAAAAAATAATTTTATGAATGTATACCTCTTTTTGTCCCTTGACATTTATCCATTTTTAATTTAAGAGAAGCACAAGCACTGCAAACCCCCATCTTTGACTTCTTAGGAATACAAACAGTGTTAAATTCTTTCCTCCATATCTACATAAAATATCAATATGTAATAAAATTACCATCTCCTTCAACCCCTTCTTCATTTCTTGAGCTTTTCACATTATCACTTAGAGGAAATTCATCATCATTATTTGTGCTTTTGAAATCCTTGCTCAGAGGAAATCCTTCACCATCATCCTCTATGCTTTTGTAACCATCACTCTGAGGAAACCCATCATCTTCACTGATACTTTTGAAATCCTCGCTCAGAGGAAATTATTCACCATCTTTATTTATTCCATTGAAATCCTCACTTGGAGGAAATCCTTCACCATCATGATTTGTGCTCTTATAATCCTCGCTTGGAGGAAATCCATTATCATCATCAATGCTTTTGAACTCATTGCTCGGGGAAAATTCTTCACCATCCTCATCTCTTCCATTAAATTCCTTGCTCGAAGGAAATCCTTCACCATCATCATCTGTGTTTTTGAAATCCTCGTTTGGAGGAAATTCATCATCATTGTTTGTTCCTTTGAAATCCTTGCTTTGAGGAAATCCTTCACCATCCTATCCTTCATTATCATCAGGAGCGCCTTTGAAATCCTGACTCGAACAAAATGCATTATCCTCATATATGCCTATAAAATTATCATTTGGAGGAAATTCTCGTCCTCAATGGTGATGTCATAATCCTTAGGATTAGGACTTTCTTGATTAATATGATCAATATCATTACTTATACTTTCATCAAACTCCTCACTAAGCGAAAATTTTGACTCTCTATTCATAGCGAAAGCATTCCTGTTATATTCATCAATATGAACAGATTTGTTGCGTGAACAAGATGTTGGTGTTATAGAAATATAAAATTCATTATCACACAAAGCCATGACTTTTCCCAAAGATATTTAATGACCCAAGTTTTCTCTATCCTAATGACAATTTATAGCTCAGAGAATGAAAAATTCCCTCCAAAGTTTCCCCGCAAGAATTTCACTTGAAAAAATTCACTCTAGAGTCCGCACCTCCCCGCCCCCCGAAAAAAAAAGAAAAATGTCCAAAATACTTCCCTCCAAAAATTTCGTTTGAAAATTTTCCCACCAAACTTTCCCTCAATTTTTTTTCAAAACATTGTACTACAATTTTCTCTTAAAAATTTCAACCCTACTTTTTATTCAATTTTTTCTTTAATAATTTCCTTCAAAAATAAAATAAATCTTTTATTTTAATTATTTGACATTAACTAGTTAATTTTTATAATTTATAATTTATTTTTTATCCCACAATTAATAAAGTTAATTAAAACCTATAATATTCACTATTATTAATATTTCTTAATTTTAATTTTAATCTCACATTCAACAAAATTTAAAGTAATCCTGTAATCTTCACTATATATTAGCTTTCGTTGTTTCTATCCTCACATAAAGTCAAATATTCTTGAGCAATTGTTAAAAAGATTGGAGCAATTTACGTAGGAGCTATAAAAATTCAACAAGAGACTTTCACACTTAAAAGGATAGTTTTCTTTCAATTTTGACCATTTAAAGAGGAAATTGGGTAAAATATGTTGTTTCATTGTATTTATGACGAAAAAATGTACTTTGTTTTAAACTATTTTACTTTGTTTTCAAGAATTTGTTTTGATAGATTTTTTTAGGAAAAAAAAAAAAAAAAAACTCATATTCATAAGATTTTTAAGAGAAAAAATAATAAAAAATCATATTTTTTTAGGACTTTGAAATGGAAAAACCAAAATATAATTTCTTTTGTAAGATTCATTGTTTTGTAAATTTTTCTTATTTAAAAAAAAATTGTGCGACTAAAAATTAAAGAAAAAAATAGAAGAAAAAAACAAACAATTTGTTTGTTTTTTTTTTTTAACTTTTTAAAACAACATTAAAAAAAATGAAAAAAATAACAGAGAATAGAAATTTTAAAAATACAAATATAAAATTAAATAATAAAAAATAAATTAGGAAAATAATTAAAAATTTGTAACTTAAAAATAGTAAATTTAATTAAAAAAATAAACCAAAAAAAGAAAAAATTAAAAAAGTATATATAATTAAAAAAATTAAAAAATAAATTATATATATATATATATATATACAGCCAATTGGGTGCCAAGGGCCACAACACGACTAGTGGAGCAACAAAACTGTCACTCTGTTAGCCGTGCCATGGCCCTTAGTGCCTCGCTGGCGGGTCTATTTTTTATTTTTTAATATTTATATTCAATTTGGATTAACTTATTAATTTTTTTCAAATATTTGTATTTTTTTTTTAATTAATTTATTTTTATTTCCCCTGATGGGGGTGCCCACTTATCACATGGGAGGTCCTCGGGGCTCCCCCCCTCTTCCACATGGTAATAATTCTCAAGTTAATGATTCGTGCATTCAATTAATTCACTCGTGCGATGATATTTCAGATGGTGTATCGATTTTATTAAAGGGTAAGCGAGCGTTCTGCTCCTGGTTGGAATTTGGGAAGGGAGGAGTATTGCAGTGTGAGCGATAGGCTTCATGGAAACTCGTCGAGGTCATGGCCTTGGATGAGATGTGAAGTGGGAGCCCAATATGCCTTCATCTGGTTTGAATTTGCGTTGTAATCCTGCAACTGGGACCCGAGAACCTCCTTGGCCAGAGATTTGAGTCGTCTCCATGCCTCTGCCTTAAAGCCTCGCCACCAACATTCAATTTGGAGTAGAAGGCTCCTGGGGGTCTCTTTCGTGAAGAGTGAATAGGTAATTGTGCCTTATTTTCTTTTCCTCACTAAGTGTGATTTCTTCGTTCACCCAAGCCGTCTCCAGGGTTTTTGGTCTGAGAATTATTGTGAAATGTCTCTCTCTTGTGTGGAAGTTTCCAAAGCTCCTTATTATTTCCTTGCTCTTAGCTTCAGTTGGAGGTCTCAGCATTGGGTTATTACGAGTGTCCCACCATTGGTTTTCCATTGAAAGTCGATATGGTGGTTACCTATTCTTGGGTTGTTGTATTTCTCATCCTCATACCTATTTTTGTTTGAAATCGTGTCAATTCGAGTTTGGTATTCTATGGGTAGGCTCTTATTCCACCTGGGGAATTGTCGTTTTTATCAGGAATTCAGTGGGTTGGTGGGTTCCATCTGCCCTAGATAGTATTTTGGCCCTAGGGGATGCTTTCTCAACTTGGCCCAGAATCCTCTGTGGTTTGGTTCTAGTTTGCTTCAGGTCAGTTTACTTGCATCCTGGTTTTGGTGAATTTCCATCTCTTTGCAGGTTCACTGAAGGGTTCTTCATGACCCCTCTAGCCAGCCTTTTGAGAGTGCATGAAATGTTTCGCCAATGAGGAATGCCTCACTAGGTGGGGTGGCGGGGGGTAATTAAAACAATGCGAGTCATCTAGCTTTGAGCCATGGCTCGTCCTCCGGGAACTTGGCAAGCCTGGAGCCCTAGGGTGAGGTGGCACTTTCTCCTGCTCATTCCCCAGGTCATATCGTGGCTCTAAAAACCATGGAATACAAAACAAAGAATCTTAGAAACATCCAAGTTAATATGGATATTCTCCAGAATACAGGTATGATGACTACAATGAGTTAGTTTCTTACATAAATGTTATTAAATACAATCAAAATGAGATCTTGGAATAATTGGATAGCCTTCGTCGCAGCCATCGTCACACGAATGACCACCTTTGAAATTTGGAAGTGTGGGTGGACCATATTGATTTTCATATGCAATATCGTGTTGGATACTTTGTAGCTCCCCCTGTACTCCCTCCCCACCCACCTCCGAGATATGTTGCTATCATTTTTGGTGATTTTTTTGTCTTTCATTAGTATGGTATGGCTATAAAGTCTGTCGGAAATAAAGAATGCAAAGAGTCATTTGTGGCATCCTCCGACCCCCAATCTCAACAAGTCCAATAGGAATGCGAGAAAGGGGGTTGTTGAGACATTTTGTGAGCACTCTTTTTCTAAAAATCTAAGGAAAGTTTTCTTATCAATTATATATATATATATATATATATATATATATATATATATATATATATATATATATATATATATATATATATATATATATAGTTTTAATTTTTTAAAATTATATTTATATTTTTTATTTTTAAATTTATATTTATTACATTTTTTTTTAAACTGATTTTAATTTTAAATTTATATTATGTTTTATTTTAATTAAATTTGTTAATTTTAATTATTAATTTTTTAATAAATTTTCAATATGTTGTATTTTTAACTTTTTGTTTTTAAGTTTTTTTTTTTTTTTTATATGGTTATTTTTTATTTGTTAGTTTTTTATTTTGTTTTTTAATTTCAATTTTTTAATCTTGTTTTAAAGTAATGTTGTTGGGGCCTTTTTTTTTGGATAGAACAATTTTGAGTTGCGGAGAGCTGGAGGACAGGTGGTGGAATGAAATCTATGTAGACAGGGAATTGTCACAGTTGTGGAAAGTCAGAAGACGGGTGGCGTGACATTGGCAGAGAACAACGCAAATGGCAGAGGTTGGAGACAAGAAAAATCAGCAGAACTCCCAGTGAGAAAGAAGAAAGTGGAGAAAGGACTAATAGTGTCGGTCGGCAGAAAAAAAATAGGCAACCAGTTAGTCAAATCAGGAGTCGGTTAGTTAGTTAGTCAGTCCGACGAGAGGCCGAGGAGAAGCAGAGCCTCAGGAGAGCTTTGTGAGAAGTATTTTGTACTGATCTAGACTGTAATAGTCTTTGCAGAGCCCATGTATGTTGTTTTGATATTGTTAATGAAATTGAGTTGTTGTTGTGTGTGTGATATTGTGAGAAGTATTCTGTACTGATCTGGACTGTAATAGTCTTTGCAGAGCCCATGTATGTTGTTTTGATATTGTTAATGAAATTGAGTTGTTGTTGTGTGTGTGATATCGTGATTTGATTGATGGTTAAATGCTTATGGTGAATATATGCCTAGATTTAATTTTTAATTCAGCATTATGAACATGTCCTGATGAATGATAACTCCTCCTTAGAGTTAAGATATATATGTGGCTTCTAAATATAGATAGTTGTTATCTGTGTTCATATTTGTCTTCTACACGATCTAGCTTCTAATCTTATTAAGGTCACGACACACCTCAGGTGAGACTCCCTACTCCCTTGAGTAGGGTGAAAATGTCGGCATTGTTCTAGAATACTACGGAAGCCTTGTTGGCCTCAAACCTGAACCTGGGCCTTGCCCTGAGACCTCCTTTTTCGCCAACAAATGGTTCTGTTTCTAGGACCTAAAAAATCATTTTGAAGTTAGATCATGGTATCATGGATCTCCGAGAAGGAACTACAAAGCTGGTGGTATAATCACTTAGATCAGTTCATATTGCAACCAACAGAACAGGGAGAGAAG
The DNA here is from genome assembly GCA_034641835.2 of Pinus albicaulis. NCBI lineage: Eukaryota > Viridiplantae > Streptophyta > Pinopsida > Pinales > Pinaceae > Pinus > Pinus albicaulis. Next base: position 908,372,921 of record CM076569.1, on the reverse strand, counting down.
TCCAATGAGGAGGACACGCACCTCGAGGAGGAGTCTGATGTGGAACTGCATGTTGCGATGGAGCAACTATTCCAAGAGAGAACGACACCCATAATGCAAGGTAATCCTATTCCCCAAGTTTCAAGTAGCACTATTCCTAACCTTCCCCTGGTACTCTATCATCCACTTGATAAGTTTTTTTTTTAAGTTACGAGAGTTTAGCAATTTGAATAGTACTAAATACACATTACAGATATATATTAGCAACAGTTCTGGTCATACAATATCTCAGCCGAGAAGTAGAATTTTTTTTCTAGTACCACCAACACAAGGAAAGATGGCGAGATCATTAACCCAATACCCAAAATTTTCTGGAAAAGGTAATGACGATGTAGAGCAGTGCTGGTATCTCTGCAAAGCTATTTGGAGAGCTCGGAAAACACCAGATGCAGTCAAGTTAATTGAGTTCCAGACAAATCTAAGAGAAAGAGCTTTGCGCTAGTTCATTAAATGGTCAGAAGCACACCAAAACCCAGCAATAGATGATGTGAAGAAAGAATTTGTCCAAGAATTAAAATTTCCTCAGACGAATCAACATGGATTGTCTAAGCTATGGGAAATCAAACAACGGGAAGGAGAAAATTCCTGGGATTTAATGAGAAGATTTAAATACATGATTGGAAAGCTAAGTTACCCAATCGATCTCAATCACCAGCGGGATTGGTTCATCAAAGCACTCCTACCGTTGACAAGGTCGACCCCTTTGACGCAACAGAAGATTGATACTCTTCAGGATGCTCTTGAGCAAGCCATGAAAATAGAAGCTATGGAGGGTTACCCGCGGGAGTTCAAAGGAGGAGCAACAGTACAAGATCCTTCCATACTGACTACAACATCAAATAGAAAATTTAATGGAGAAGTTGAAAGACATTCAACCAGTACGACCTGCAAGGCCCAATGTGTGGTACACACATTGTTTGATTGAAGAACATGTTTCCACAAAATGTCCAAGGTTGCGAGGAGAAAATTTTGGAAATTCAGCGACCAGAACATAGGGGGCTCCACCAGTTGGAGGAGTTGCGTAGATAAATACTCAAGGACTATACCAACTACAACCCCACTTCCTGGGGTTCCCCAATCAACAGAATCATACAACAACCAAGTGCTGTGAAATACGTAAAGGTATCGGTCATCCTCCACGACTGTGTCCAATTCTGCAAAAATATTCTAATGTTCCAAACAATAAATATTGTTAATTTTTTACTTCTACAACGAATAATACAAAGCAATGTAGAGCCTTAGATTCATTGTCAGAATGATTGGACATGTCATCTTATAGAGTGAATTAAACTCCAAGGGGGCGAAGAGGAGGAATGAGAGGTAGCAGAACTGGAGGAAGAGGACCAGTAAGATGTTATAACTGTGATCAGGAAGGGGATGTAGCAAGGGAATTTTCGTTACCCAGGAGACCATGGTGCTCTCAATGCAGAGTTAACATGCATGAAATTGAAGACTGCCCAGAGCTGATTAAGATATGGGAAGAAAGAGCCATACAAAGAGGAGCTAAACTGGTTAATGCAGAACCAAGAATAACAAAAGCTCATCCCATGAAAAATTTAGCGATAGTAACACGGGGAGGGAAGAAAACAAGAGAGGATGCTCGAGACATGGACCCGATAAATTTAATCAAACCGATATCCCCAAAGAAATATTTCAGCCCAGACCGACAGAAACAATATTTTAAAGAAGCACTAGAAACATTTTCCCAGATAGGGAGACATCAGAGTATGGAAATTCCACAACCATCCAGTGGAAGAGAGAAGGAAATCCATACAAGTACATTGATCGAGGAATGGTTCCGACTGTTCCTGAAAATCATAAACAATGGACCAAGCTGGAGAAACTAAAGCAAAATCTATAATTAGTCATGCAAGGAAATGCAAAACCTGGAGACTCAAGGAATTCAACGGAAAGGTAGATAAGAAGGGTGAAAAGAAACAAGAGAAGAACTGGAAAGGAGTTCAGTGTGAACACTCAAATCGCGGGATTTCAAATTAGAGATATAATGCTTGATCTCAGATCATATGTCAACATTCTACCTCGGACGACATGGGAAGCGCTGGGGAAACAAAAGCTGACATATTCATCAATACAACTCAGAATGGAAAATAAATATTGTGTTGTACCAATAGGAAGGTTGGAATAAGTCGATGTTGATGTTGCGAGAGTAAAAACCTATACAGAATTTGAGGTAATAGACATCATGGGAGACAAGGATCCCTATCATGCTTTGTTGGGGATAGAATGGGCCTTCGAGAATTATGCAGTGATTGATTTAAAGAAATAATTAATGATATTCGAAGATGGAGAAGTCAGAGTAGTTCAACCATTGGACCCATATCAAGGACCTCGATACATAGAGACTGTTAACAAAAGAGATGACACTCAGCTTCTAGATCAAATCTACCAGATGACGGTAGGAAGGAGAGAATATTATATCAATCCTACAGCAGGAGGGACCATAAGCTAAAGAAGTGTTTAGAGTTTTGACTTGGGATCAGAAGTAGCATGGGATGATTGGCAATAGGGAGGATATGAAATTAACACCAGAAGATGTGCCAACATTTGGGGAGTCAGCCAAATTGGTAAAGAGGTAACACGATATCCAACTCTTTCAAATATGCATGCCATAAATACATTCATTACTAAAGTGGAAGAAAAAGTACTAGTAGAACATAGAATCCCTCTTATGGATGTATCACTACAACCCACATCAGCAGGGTGGTGGACTAACCATCACAACTCTCTTTCGAGATGGGAATATGTTACTAGAGCATTAAGAACTAGATTCCACGAAGCTTGAGGACCGCAACTCAGAGAGAAGTACCAAGGGGATTCTGACCCCCTGGAACATTTAGGTAGGTGCCATGGAAAATTTTAGGGGCTAATATTCGCATATGGGCTAATTTTCCATGCTTTTTCCAAAAAAGAGATTCGCCAATTTCCATTTTTTTTAAAAATTGATTCGCCCAAATTTTATAGTATAAAAATATTTTACCCTAAAAATCGCCAAAAAATTATATATACTAATATAAAATGATTACAAAACTAAATATTTTTACAAAAATAACATAAAAAATTTTACAATTCACATATTGGGGACTATTAAGATTCGCCAAGTTTTTAAACTTTAAAATAAACGTCCATCCTTAAAAATTTCCCTGGTGCGAGTATAAGTGGAGGAAAGAAGGGTATCCAGAATCTTTGTGGGTGCATAACTTTCTACGTTCACTGGACACCATTCCACAGGCTTGGTACTTGATAGAAGATAATAAGAGAGGAACTGGTACGTGGGAAGAAGTTACGGAAACATTTACGCAAATTTTTTCTTTCGAAGGAGATACGAAACAAGTCACAGATGCCCTCCAAGCAATTAAAAGAATATTGTTCTTTCCAGAGCTTGAGAAAGATGAAGAGATACCGTTATCAGAGCATAAAGTCAAAGAATCAGTAGCATGTAAAAGGATAGATCAAGAGATAGACGATGATGACTTAGAGAATCTCCGACATCTATACTTTCAAGAGAAAGAAGGAGAGCGAGAAGTACAAGAAGAACCAACTATAGAGGGACTACACCTGTTACCTTTGAAGATGAAGAAGAAAAATATTGGAAGCGCAGAGAAACCCAAGATTGCATCTATTAGAGATTATTGGGATACAGAGACAACAGAGGAAATATTTGACCTGTTATAGGAATACGAATATTTTTTCCCATCTTCAGTGGCAGAGCTCAAAGGGATTAAAGGAGATCTGGGGGAAATGTGCATAGTCTTAAAACCAGATGTGAGGGTAGTAAAGCATAGGCCTTACTGCCTGAATCCAAGAGTAAAAGAAAAATTTAAAGCAAAGATAGATAAAATGCTAAAGGCAGGCTTGATTTTTCTAGTTGAGGAAGAAGAATGGGCCAGTCCCATTGTAATACAAAGTAAAAATAAGAAATCGGAAATTAGAGTATGTTTAGACTACATAAGTCTCAACAATGCATGCATTCATGATCCATTTCCAACTCCATTTAGCGATGAGGTTCTTTACAATCTAGCAGGAAATAAATTATACTCATTCACAGATGGCTTCTCATGATATCATTAGGTGAGAATAGCGGAAGAAGACAAAAGGAAGACTACTTTCACAACAGAGTGGGGATCATTTGCATACCATGTCATGCCTTTTGGACTAAAGAATGCACCAGTTGTGTTTTCATGAATAGTGATAGCAGCATTCAAAGAATATATCCATAAATCCTGGAAGTATATATGGATGATTGGACAATTTACAATTTACTAAAGAACCATGCAACTCTGCTCATAATAATGTTTGATAGGTGCAGACAACTTCAAATTTCTCTCAACCTTAAGAAGTTCATCTTTGCTGCACCTTTTGGAACACTTTTGGGACATGTCATTTGTAAGCAGGGTGTATGTGTGGACCAAGCAAAGGTAGCAGTCATTGTGAACATGGAAGCACCAGATACCGTAAAAAAATTGAGGTCACTACTGGGACACATAGGGTATTACAGAAGATTCATCCACAGCTATGCAAAGATAACAACACCATTAGAAAAACTATTGCGGAAGTCAGAACAGTTTATGTAGAACGATGAATGCACGAAAGCACTAGACACATTGAAAGAGAAACTAGAAAGTGCACCCATTTTGGCCCATCCCAATTAGGATAAACAGTTTCATGTCCACATTGATGCCTCAAGCATTGCTTTGAGAGAGGTGTTAGCTCATCCAAGAGAAACCTCCATAGATCAACCAGTGTACTTTGCAAGCAGAAATTTGTCCATAGTTGAAAGAAATTATACAACCACAGAAAGAGAGGCTCTTGGTATGGTATACTCTCTACAGAAAATTCGTCATTACTTATTGGGAGGTATATTCAAGTTCTTCACAGATCACTCAACATTGAAATATCTGGTAAACAAACCTGTGCTTGAAGGAAGAACCTATAGATGGCTCCTACTATTCTAGGAGTTCACTTGTGAAGTAATAATAAAACCAGGAAGGCTAAATGTGGGTCCTGGCCATTTTTCAAGATTGGAGAATGAGGAAAACGGGGGATCCTTTGATGACCAGCTGCCAGATGTTGATCTCTTCAGAGTAGAAGCCATCCTAGATTATATCGAGAAAATAACGACACATCTGGCCACAGGACAATGCCCAGCAGAATACAGGGCAACCTAAAAGAGACATCTAGTAGTGAAAGCAGTCGAATACAAAACTAATAGCAGGATATTTATACAAAATGGGATTGGATCATATCTTGTGAAGATTTGTCCTAGATCACGAAAGAGAAGATATCTTGTGGGAGTGTCACAGCGGAGTTGCGGGAGGCCATGTCGGCGCAAAACCCACCGCAAGGAAAATACTACATGTAGGGTTATGGTAGCCCACAATACACAAATATAGCAAGGCATATGTGAAAAAATGCGATGTCTTCCAAAGAACAGGACGACAGTCACATCGGGATGAATTACCGCTGCATCCTGTGAGGGATATGCAGACATTTGAGAAATGGGTTTTCAACTTCATAGGACCAATTTCACCAATAGCACGACACTCATAGGCAAGGTATATAATTACCACAATAGATTATCTCACAAGATGGGCAGAGGCGGTACCTCTTAGGGATTGCATGACAGATACAACAACCATATTTATTTTCGAGAACATAATTAGCAGATTCAGCTATCTCGGGAGCCTAACAAGTGATCAAGGCACACACTTCATTAATGCTACAGTTAAATCACTACTGGACAACTTTCTGGTACAACACCACAAAAGCAACCCATACCACCCTCGGGCGAATGGAACCGTTGAGGCATTCAACAAAATCTTGGAAAAAGGACTAAAAAATATATGCAACGCCAACCATGATGACTAGGATGAAAGGATACCAGCCACATTGTGGGCATACATGACAACCATGAAGAGACTGAACAATCAGACTCCATTCCATTTGGTATACGGAAAAGAGGGAGTAATACCAGCCGAATTTATCATACCAAGCCTCTTAATTGCTTTAACTACACATATGATAGATGAAGAATCAATCATTGAACGCCTCCATGAACTGCATGAGCTTGAATAAGATATATTTCTGGCGGATTTCCATTATACAGTACAAAAAGAAAGACAAAAAGCCTGGCATGACCGTCACATCAAGCACAAAACATTCACTATTGGAGGAAAAGTCCTGCTATACGACAGAAAATTCCAGAATTTCCCAGCGAAACTTAGAATGCACTGGATGGGATCATATCATGTTATAGATATTAAAGACTCAGGCGCAATCAAACTGGAGCAAATAGATGGACAAATACTGCAAGGATGGTTGAATGGCACATGCCTGAAACCTTATCATGAGTAAGCTACATAATTTTTTTTTAATAACTCTCGCACCCAAGAGCAGTCAGTAGGGTAGAGTAGCATAGATAGATTCAATAACTCTCTCGCAACCGAGATGAGACATATAATTACCATATTTTAAGCTTTTTCAGCCCATTGTAATAGGAATCCCCAACAAAAAGACTGCATAGTGGCATAGAACAACATCAGACCTATTGCAATGCGGAGACTGCATCACAACCAATTATGGTGGGGGGCAGTGGGAGAGTCTACAGTGTCAGATAGCCTAAGCGTGTCAAATATCATTCACTCATAATGGCCCATCATACCGTTGTCAGTTCATAGGATCACCCAAATTTGAAAAATAATTGTCGTAATTAGTAACCCCCATACCGTAATAAAGTTTCCATATTAAGCCATAATTATTACCCATCATGTCTACCTGACTCTCGAAGCCACCATCAGCAATGTCATAATACACCTCACCATGGTAACTAATCACACAATTATAGTTGTGGGAAAGACAACAATAATTAATTAGTTACAGGGTCGTATCAACCTCATTCGTGCCAGTAACATTGCTTAACCTCATGAACGAAGAAAGCACCAGAATGCTGGAAAATTCCAAGTTAGCAGAAACAGAAACAATTACAAAGACAAGCACAATTTCAGCAGCAAAATTTCAAAGCAGCCGATCAGTAGTAGAAGTTCAAATAAGTAGACCAGTAGAAGAAGCTCACAACAATAGACCAACAACAGTGATTAAAGTGTATAGCAGAATAAAGAATATGACAAAGATAGCAACCTCAATCGTCGAGCCCGAGCTCGATGCAAGAATTCAAAGAATAGAGTCGTTGATATGAAAATATGATAATGCCTCATTGATAGATATATACTTCACTGACTCGTACCATTTCCCAGCCATGAAAAGGAAAGTTTACATTGAAAATTACACAACGGAGGGAGGAGGTGAAGCAACAAAGAAGAACCCATATTTTAGAGGTATTCAGAGGTCAACTATCTTGCACCTCAGGAGCCTCCCGGTATTTGGAACAACGAGAGAAGAAATGCAATGTAAAAAGTTCTCGATGAGAAGAATTCAGAACAGATCATTATGTCTTGGGAGAGAGATCACAATTCATGCGGCGAACATACATATACTCATAGGATTAGCAGTAGAGGTAAGAGACGTCTCAATGGCCTTCTAGAATGTGTCCAAGAGAGCTAAAAAGATAGGGGATTATGATTACTACAAAAAGTATGAAACTATAAGAAGAGGAAAGGGTGCAAAAATTGACCTCATCAACAACCTAGTGATAAAAGTTTCCTGCTATTGATAGTTGGGAAGACAATGAGGCACTACACTAAAGGAGAATGCACCATGGACACAATCTCAGTCGTAGAACACTGCATTCAAGGAGCATAGTTGAACTGGTGCACATTCATGTTGAATGAACTCTTTGAGGCTTGCGAGGAAAACTACAGGCGAACCAGGGGATTTATCTATGGTTATCTCATCATGGCCTTTGCAATGTGGAAGTGGACTCACCCAGGGATCAGGTCGCTTGTAGAAATCACTCACGACCAACCAATGGAACTAAGGTTCATGCCATGGAGATTATCAGGAGATCCAAGTACTAAAGAAGTCAATGAGGAGGCTTTTACATTCAGATAGATGGTCGATGTGGTGGGGAGCCAGCAAAGGGTTCCAAGGGACATATTGGATAGATAATCTCCACAAATATGGTTTGGGGTAACCCATAAAAGGACTTACATCCGACCAAGTTGCGTGGGTGAAACCACTTTCCAAATGTGGCCACTGAAGTTCCAAGTAGAGGAGGAAGCCTTCCACACAGAAGTTTGGTCATGGCTAGGAGCGGAGATAGAAATTAGAAGCGGGATCCCACATTAATCATTTGAGAAAATGCTACCAAAAGCACTCCCAGGAGAGATGTCAGAAGAAGCAACATAGAGGATCTCACAACTGCAACTACGACCACTACTGGACCAACTCGACACATGGGTAAAAGGCATCAACCTGGTAATAGAAACTCTTATAAGCACATCTATTGTATTTCCTACTTTTTCTCAGTTCCAAACATTGAAATCTGCATCCCCATCCACAACCAACCCCATTATTATTTCCCAGCCATCCACCACATTCAATTTCCCGTCGCTAACCACGGTCGCTCCAATTCGCAAGACCAAGGCAACCTAGCCTCCAGGACCTGCACCCAAACCAAAGAAAGCACGAAATATGGCACCCAAACAAGTAGTTTATCTCACAGGGGAAGACTAGCCCCAGCCTATAGCTACAGGTGTACTAATTCAAGAAGAGCCAGAGGTTGCCACCCAAACAACCTTTGTGCTACCTGTGTTCAACCCGTTCTCAGTTCTAAACATTCTGACATCATCTCCACTTCATATGCAAAATTCATCACCATGCACTTCATTCAAATCCAAGGACCACACCACCCACACTCTGTCCACCTCAACAACCATTTCAAATCCAATAAAACCAGGGACCAAAACTAATGGCGATACAGAGGCAAAAGTTAACTCAGGTATGGCTGGAGTACCCGAGGTTGACGAAACCACGGTGGGACAGGGAACCTTTCTAGAGCTATTAGTTCAAGGAGGGTATTTCACTTCTGATACAACGCCCACCCCACTAGAGCTAAACTCTTTCCAGAAAACCAATCTAATATTGCAACATTTTATACCATCCACTAGTGTGAATGTCCTTGAACCTCAGCTACCACAACAGAATCAACCAACGTCTCCACAGGGACATTCAAAGAAATCAATCTCTAGTGGGAAACCACTCAGGGAAAGATAGACGACCTAGGAGATGTCAGGCATTGAGAACTTCCGAAGTTGGGGAGCTATCCAACTATACAGTTTTATCCAAATGGTAGCACAACAAGCAGAAGGATTGCACAATGACCTCCAACAGAGGTTTGAGAAGCAGCAACAACAAGTGATTGCGCTTACTAATGAGCGTAATCAACTCATAAGTGAGAAGGATACCCTACAAGAGAAGCCGGAACAAGTGACAGAGGTCTTTAAAGACCCATGGCCTGTTGAGATTCAACAAGATGATGAGCTTAGTGAAAATCAATCACCTTCACTAAGTGGGCCCGCATGCTATTTTTAGGTGTAAGTCTATTTTATACTATGTCTATTTTTAGACATGGTGATCATATTTCAGAAGTTGCAGGATGCTATTTGTGGATGGTTGGTCAAGTTGGAAAAATAGATGAAATTCTATTTTTAGAATATTGGGTGAAGTCTATTTATAGATCGTCGATCTAAAAATAGAAGTGCCGATTATTATTAGCTCTTAATAATAATCAAACAATAAACATCAACTTATTCTCTTGGAGCACTTAATTTTAGTATATAGATTTAGAAAATCAGTGGGCTGAAGGAATTACACAATTCCTAGGGTTTACTGGTGGTTCATGCATGGAGGACTAAGTTAGAACTGAAGTGGCAAAGTTATGATAGAGTTGGAAGAGTAGTTCATGAAGTTGTTATTTAGTTTAACTCAGTTAATGGAGTTAAACTCAGTTGAGATAGTTGTATATAGTTTAACTGAATGATACACTAGTGAGAGTGGACTGAATTAATTAGTTAATTAATTCACAAATAATAACTCAGTAATCAATTGAACAAATACAACAGTTAACTACAGTGCATGTCAGTTCCAGTGGAGACCCAGTGGAGAGATAGGTGAAAGGGCAAGATGGACTATCTGTTGTGACTACAGTGATGCATTGATTTCACCACACACACATTGGAGTTTCCAGTGAGGATTGCGCAGTGCAAGCAAGGTAGATTCGAAATCATTTAGGGGTCTTCTTCAACAGGGATTGCGCAGTGAAGGAAGGCTAGTAGGTGGCAAGAAATTAGTGCATGGATTTGTAGATTTCTTCTGATTAGTGTGTGATGATTGTATTGTACTGAGAGCTTGATGTACTAAGCTTTGTATGAGATTGTTACATGATCTCCATGATACATATTATAATTTGGGTTTTCAACTTCAGGCTTTCCTGTTAAACAACTGTGTTATGTGCAATTGTTTTTATTGCTTCATGTGTTTGCAATTGAGTTTAAAATTTCCGCAAAATATTAACAGTGGAAGGATTCTGTATTTAAAAAGAAGATTAAATATTGTTAGATCAGGAGAATCTGGATATATACATGCACCTTGTATATAATTTCTACATGGTATCAGAGCAGTGCTAATTCTTGAAGATTGCAATTGTGAAGAATTGATGAGTTTGTGCTGGTGGACAATTCGAATTTGCTACAGAAAATTCTTGGTGTGACAGTTGAGTATACATTGAAATGTATTTCAATGGGTTGCGATTGGAGTATTCCCTTGAGGGAAATTCGAATTACATAGCCTGGAAGGATAGGATGGAGGCAGCGCTGGAAGATAATGGACTGAAGGAGTTCATCGATAGCGATGTTCCTAAGTCGGGATCTAGCGATGCTGCATTACTTGATGCATGGAAAAAGAAGGTAGCAAAGACAAGAAGAATTTTGTTGGAAGGTGTGAAGGACCATATTGTGCCCAGACTTCATGAGAAAGCCACTCCATTTGCAATGTGGAAGGCTTTGATAGATTTGTTCCAAAGCAACAGTGACCAGAGGAAGTTGGCGCTGAAAGATAAGCTCAGAAAAATAAAAATGGACAAGGACGACAGTATTCCAAAATATCTCATCAAGTTTGTCCACTATAGGGATGAACTAGGAAGTGTGGGGATTAATGTTGATGATGAAGACTCGGTGAGCTTGGCTCTCCTTGGGCTTCCGAAGAGTTGGCATAGCTACAAAGACTCTGTCAATGGATGGGAGAAATTGTCGGGATGGGAGCGACTTTGGTCAGATCTTGTGGAGGAGGAGATAAGGAGAAGTACCAGGGATGGCTCTTCATCGAAGAATTAAGATGAAGAGAATTGTGCTTTGGCTACCAAAGCAAGGAAAGGGAAGGGGAAGAAATTTCCTTCAAAATACAAAGCTAAAGGCAAGAAGCAGGATTTGTCCAAGGTGAAGTGTTTTCACTGTCACGAACATGGGCATTTCGCCACTAACTGCCCACAGAATAAGAATAACAAGAAGGTTGTTGGAGCTACAGCAGGTGAGGCCTTAGCCTCGCAATTTGAACTTGATTTCTCTTTGATCGCATGCTTGGTTTCAATCTCTATGGGATCAGTGTGGTATCTTGATAGTGGTGCGTCTTTCCATATGACGGGAGACAAGGAGTTGTTTAGTGACTTGGAGGAGAAGGACCTTCAAATGCATATAGAGATGGGCGACGATGGTCGATACAGTGTGACCGGAATTGGGACCATTAACTTTGAAATGGATTTAGGTAATCCATTTCTATTGAAATATGTTATGCATGTTCCAGGTCTGAAGAAGAACTTGGTCTCGATTGCAATTTTGGAAGACAAAGCTTATGACGTTGTTTTTAGCGATGGAAAATATTTCCTGCGACATAAAACAACGATTCAAACCAAGAGGATAAGGATTTGAGTTAAGAATATCTACAAGCTGGAGGTATATGGCTGCGCTGCAATGATGGGTAAAGCAGAAGAAGTGGTGAGCCAGGATGAGGGCGAATTATGGCACAGGAGATTGGGTCATCTTCACCATGGCGCTTTGAAGATTTTGCAGCGGATTTCTACTAGACTTCCCAAGGGTACCCTTGCACAGTCAGATCAGTGCAAGGGATGTACTATGGGTAAGTTTGTGAAGACCACCTTTCATGAGAAGGAGAACCGTGCTTCGGTGATCCTGGAGAGAATTCACAGAGATGTGTGTGGACCTTTCTCGGTTGCTTCAAAAGCAAAGCACAGGTACTATGTTATTTTTGTTGATGACTATTATCGTAGATGTTGGATCTTCTTCATGCAGAATAAGAGTGAAACATTCTCAAAGTTTGTGAGTTTAAAGCATTGGTGGAGGAGTCGGGGAAGCAATTGAAAGCTCTACGGAGCGATAATGGTGGTGAATACATCTCGGGTGAATTCAAAGACTTCTGTGGAAAAAAAGGAATTTGAAGAGAACTCATAGCGCCTCATAACCCACAACAGAATGGGGTCGTGAAGAGGAAGAACAGAACGATCGTGGGTGTTGCACGAGCTATGCCGCATGACCAGGGCCTACCAATGCACTTGTGGGCGGAAGCATGAAACACTGTGGTTTATTCGCAAAATCATTGTAATCATAGAGTACATGGCATGAGTACACCTGAAGAAGCTTTTACTGGTAAGAAGCCTGATATTTCTCATTTGAATATTTTTGGCTCATCTATTTACATTCATGTGAAAAAGGACGCCAGGAAGAAGCTGGAGCCGATTGCAGAAGTTGGGATATTTGTGGGGTATACAGAAACACCCCATAATTATCATGTGTATTTGCCAGACATTTGGATGGCTGTAGTGCGACAAGATATAAAATTCAATGAGGTGAAAGCCATGAAGTTTTCGCTTTAGAGGGAGCTACACTTGCATGCAAAGGAGGAACTTCTTGTTCCCAAAGATGATCCTCTAGATGTGGATCAGCCACAAGAGGAGATTCATGGAGTGAAGGAGTCCACTCATGCAAAACCAAACATCAGAATAGGTAGAAAGCGTACCATAGAATCTCAGAGACTGAAGCTTGATGCGGTATAGAATGTAGGAGTCCCTACATCACAGCGCAGACAGAGATAGTCACTTGAATGATTTACTTGATACATGGCTCTTATGAGGAAGTGTGTCATGATAGAGCCATATTCTTTTGAAGAAGCAGTGCAGGAGCCCACATGGGTAGATGCCATGGTGGAGGAGTATGAATCCATTGTCAGAGACAGTGCTTGGGAGATTGTTCCAAGGCCGGTGGGTAAATCAATTGTAGGATCAAGAAGGATCTACAAGGTAAAGCAAGCTACTGATGGGAGCGTCGAGAAGTATAAGGCAATATTTGTTGCCCGGGGCTTCTCACAGATTGAGGGGATTGGTTATGAAGAAACCTTTGCACCTGTCGCACGATATTATTCCATAAGGACCATCCTTGCTCTCTCAGCGCAGATGGGTTGGCACATTGATCAGATGGATGTGAAGACTACATTCCTTAATGGGATCATTGAGGAAGAGGTGTACATTGAGAAGCCTGGAGGATTTAAGATCTTCAGCAGCAAGCCGCATGTGTGTAGGCTCAAAAGAGTGTTGTATGGGCTGAAGCAAGCACCTCATTCTTAGTACACATAGATCGACAGTTATTTCACTAGACTTGGCTTCACCAAGAGTGAGGCGGATGAAAACCTGTACCAAATTGTGGTGGAGGGTAAGATTTTAATCATTTTTATTTATGTTGATGATTTAATACTAATGGGTGATGAGCAGTTGATACACTCATGCAAGGCAGATCTTGCAAGGGAGTTTGAGATTAAGGATTTGGGCCTCCTTCATTATTTCCTTGGATTGGAAATATGGCATCGGGAAGGTGAATTGTTTGTGTCTCAAGGCAAGTATGCCCTGGAGATACTGGAGAAGTTTCACATGCAAGGCTGCAAGCCTATCGACACTCCTCTTCCAGGAAATTGGAGGAAAGAGGATGCTACATCAGCAGAGGTAGTGGATGCCACTGTTTATCGACAGTTGGTGGGTTTGCTCATGTATTTAGTTAATACAAGATTGGACATATGCTATGCGGTGAACCAGATTTCACAAGCAATGGTTAAGCCTACCAAGCTCTTTTGGAAGGTAGGTGAGCATGTCCTGAGGTATCTCAAGGGCACATTTGTGTATGGCTTATGGTACAAACAGACGAATGAAGTGAAGTTGCATGGCTTCACGGATGCAGATTGGGCAGGCAACCCAACAGACAGAAAAAGCACACCAGGAGGGATTTTCAGTATTGGATCTATAGCAGTTTCTTCATACAATAGGAAACAAAGATCTGTGGCACTCAGTTCAGCGGAAGTAGAATACATGGTAGCAAGTCAATCTACATGTGAGGCTATCTGGATGAGGAAGATCCTGGTCGGTTTGTTCGGTTTACATTTAGATCCTACAATGATACATTGTGATAATCAAAGTTGCATTAAACTCTCGATTAATCCTGTGTTTCATGATAGATCTAAACATATTGATATCCAATATCATCATATCAGAGATTGTGTGCAGCGGAAGATCATGTTGCTTCAGTACATTCCTATGGAAGATCAAGATGCAAATATTCTAACGAAGGTGCTCACCAGGAGAAAATTTGAATACCATAGGGGCAGGATCGGGGTGAAGGATGATCCCTATCTTGTTGAGAGGGAGTGTTGAGATTCAACAAGATGATGAGCTTAGTGAAAATCAATCACCTTCACTAAGTGGGCCTGCAGGATATTTTTAGGTGTAAGTATATTTTTAGACTATGTCTATTTTTAGACATGGTGATCATATTTCCGAAGTTGCAAGATGCTATTTGTGGATGGTTGGTCAAGTTGGAAAAATAGATGAAATTATATTTTTAGAATATTGGGCAAATTCTATTTATAGATCGTCGATCTAAAAATAGAAGTGTCGATTATTATTAGCTCTTAATAATAATCAGACAATAAACATCAACTTATTCTCTTGGAGCACTTAATTTTAGTATACAGATTTGGCAAATCAGTGAGCTGAAGGAATTATGCAATTCCTAGGGTTTACTGGTGGTTCATGCAAGGAGGACTCAGTTAGAACTGAAGTGGCAAAGTTATGACAGAGTTGGAAGAGTAGTTCATGAAGTTGTTATTCTGTTTAACTCAGTTAATGGAGATAAACTCACTTGAGCTAGTTGTGTCTAGTTTAACTGAATGATACACTAGTGAGAGTGGAGTGAATTAATTAGTTAATTAATTCACAAATAATAACTCATTAATAAACTGAACAAATATAGCAGTTAACTACAGTGCATGTTAGTTCCAGCGGAGACCCAGTGGAGAGATAGGTGAAAAGGAAATATGGACTATCTGTTGTGACTATAGTGATGCATTGATTGCACCACACACACATTGGAGTTTCCAATGAGGATTGTGCAGTGCAAGAAAGGTAGATTCGAATTCATTCAGGGGTCTTCTTCAACATGGATTGCGTAGTGGAGGCAGGCTAGCAAGTGGCAAGAAATTAGTGCATGGATTTTCATATTTCTTCTAATTAGTGTGTGACAATTGTATTGTACTGAGAGCTTGATGTACTAAGATTTGTATGAGATTGTTATATGATCTCCATGATACATAATACATGATATTTGGGGTTTTCAACTTCAGGCTTTCTCGTTAAACACGAATGGTCCAACTCATTGACGATGAAATCACACCTAATTTAAGCGTAGCTTCAGAAACTTTTCTGGGAAATCAAAGAAGCCAGTGATCCGGTCTGTAAAACACAACTGTATGACCAGGAAGATGCGCTTGAAACCAAAATCCATAAAATTTAAGAACACTTAGCGGCCACAAAACAACTTCTCAGAGAACTAAGGCAACCAGTTAAAAAAAAGGCTGAGGCAATACAACAGATGGCAGTCGAAGTCGAGCCAAAGATACAAGAGGTTTTCAGCAAGCTTCCACTTGTGGCGACTGAAACAGAGGTTGAAAGAGTCATCACCCAAACGGAGCATTTACGTAAGAATGGGAACGGGAAATAACTGAGTTCACAGAACTCAAGACATCAACATTGAGAAAGTTTCTCGAGTTGGGGCCTTTTTTGGACAGGGTGAAGCAACAGGGGAAATGAGGCTAGCCTCGGAAGCCGAAAGACCACTGGAAGCCGCAACAGCAGGGAAATATTGACTCAGGACGAGTCAATAACATGTGTTCGGGGCCTATTTGGGCCTTTATTTTTGTACAGAACAATTTTGAGTTGTGGAGAGCTGGAGGACAGGTGGAGGAATGCAATCAAGGTAGACAGGGAGCTATCATGCTTGCTGAAAGTAAGAAGACAGGTGGCGCGACATTGGCAAAGAACAACGCAAATGGAAGAGGTAGGAGACAAGAAAAATCGGCAGAACTCCCAGTGAGAAAGAAGAAAGCGTAGAAAGGACTGACAATGTCAGTCGACAGAAAACAAATAGGCAAGCAATCAATCAGTTCAGGAGTTGGTTAGTTAGTTATTCAATCTGACAAGAGGCCGAGGAGAAGTAGAGCCTCAGGAGAGATCTGTGTGAAGTCTTTTGTACTGATCTAGACTGTAATAGACTCTGCGGAGCCCATGTATGTTGTTTTGATATTGTTAATAAAATTGAGTTGTTGTTGTGTGTGTGATATTACGAGTTGATTGATGGTTAAATGCTTATGGTGAATATATGCCTAAATTCTATTTTTAATTCATCATTCTAAACATGTCCTGATGAATGATAGCTCCTTATTAAAGTTAAGATATATATGTGGCTTCTAAATCTCCATAGCTATTATCTGTGTTCATATTTGTCTTCTACACGATCTAGCTTCTAATTTTATTAAGGTCACGAAATGCCTCAGGTGAGACTCCCTACTCCCTTGAGTAGGGTGAAAATGCCGGTGTTGTTCTAGACTACTGCGAAAACCTTGTTGGCCTAAAACCTAAACCTGGGTCTTGCCCTGAGACCTCTTTTTTCACCAACAAATTTTATTAATTTGTTTTAACATTTTAAGTTATTTAAAAGTTTTTTTTTTTCCCATGGGGTGTAGAATATATGGTGATGGGGTGTATTGTTAAGGAACATTGTGATGTGAAGGTCATTGGTTCGAAACTTTTTGTTGTTAAGGGTTGGTGTGGCCCAGGATGGGTGTGAACCCCGAGTGAGTTTGAAGGCTTAGATGCCCCTAGGTCATGGTTTCTCAAAGCAAAAGGTTAAGTGTGCAGTCATCTAAAGACACACAACTTAGCAAACAAAAAACATATGTTATTTTTAATATTTTTTTAATGTTGTTTAAGACTTATATTATTTTTTATTTAAATTAATGTTGTTTTTTAATTATAGATTTATGTTTTTGTGATTAAAATTTTTGTTTTTGTTTTATTTTTTTATTAGTATATTGTATTTGATTTCCATTTACATTTTTATAATATTTTTTTCTTGGATGTTATAATGTTTTCTTATTAACTTTCTTTCCTTAATTACGAGCATAATTAACTTTGTTTAAAGTGTATGTGTGTGTGTGTGTCTAATTTCATATGATAATAAAATATGAACTTTTATATATTTTTATGTTTTTTTATTAGGAAAATGGCATCAAAGAAAGTATTTGTGAATGTTTCTAGATCAAGAGAACATTTATATCTAAAGTTACAGCTAGACCCTTTATGAATATTACTCAATGAAAATGAACTGACACACATTGTAAAATTCAAGCAACTAGCAGAATGAAAGATAGCACTAGAGATAAATAAAATGGACTTTGCATGGTATATTCAAGATAGGCAAAGCGAAAAAGATGTACAAATATTTCTATATTGTGCTCAACATCGATATAGTGAAAATTATGAGGAAGTTGGAAAGGTATGAGACAAATGTTAGGTGTCAGATACAGATAGTGTTTATGTTCTTTATAAATTGGCCAACGCACATGTCAAGGTTAGATATCATTTTATAGAGAATAATTATGACATGATAGAATATTCTACAAAGATGTGTCATGAATCCATAGTCGACATTATGAATAACATTATAAGTTTTCTTATTCATATTTATGTGCTATGAATTATTGTAAGTATCATTATATTTTTTATAACATATTTATCATTGAAATTTTATATTTTCTTTGAAAATATTTTACTAAGCCTCTTTCAATTATGTTGGAGGGAATCTATTATGCACAAA
Organism: Pinus albicaulis; assembly: GCA_034641835.2. Lineage (NCBI taxonomy): Eukaryota > Viridiplantae > Streptophyta > Pinopsida > Pinales > Pinaceae > Pinus > Pinus albicaulis. The sequence continues at coordinate 908,354,703 of CM076569.1, read as the reverse complement.
CAAATATTATGAATGTGATCATCGGTTTCCACGTAGATAAAGAAAAATAAGAAAGGGAAAAGAAACAAAAAACAAAAAACAATATATCCTGAAAATACAAGAGTAGATACAAGGAATCAGGAAAGGATGACTAAAATGCATCAATATAGTAAGGCTAGAAAGGTTAATTTTGAAGAAGTGAAAGTTGAAGCTGAAGAAGATGTTGTCATTGGTGACAATGAGGTTAGAACTCCCGTTGAGAAGGAGAAGAGCCATAAAAACAAAAAATAAAAATGTGCATGGATGTTTCTATTTCAATTGATGATGAAGAGATCACTTATTTAAAACAAAATATGTTAAATGAAAGGAGAAATGAATCAAAAGTTGGCCATTTTGAAAAAATTGTGGGTACCAGTGAAAATCATAGTGAAATCTTTAAAGTCAGCAGAGAAATAATAACAATGGACACTTATTTAAAAGATGTTATTATTAACACACAAAAAAAATCCATTTGAAATAAATTGATGAAGAACAACTTGGTTGATGGTGACCACATGTTTCAATTAAATGTCAAATAGTTTTATAATCCAAATGAAGGACAACCTAAATATCAAATTAGAAAGTTGCAGCACCTGCATATTCATAACTTGAAAACATTGATTAGGTACAATCCATATGCACATATGGTTGAATATGTAGTTCTTGTTGATCCAATTGAAGTTCCCAACAAAGAGGCATTTGATAGATCAAGAAGTTTTGATTACAAATAAAATATAATTGGGGGAAACCATTTTGTAGACGCTAGAATACAATTGATGCAGGAATATCCCAATAACTCACTTTGTGAAATTTATCATTTATGTTAGTTTAATGGATACAAAAGAAAATTTATTGGCATGGGATAATATTAAATATAATGAGTATAGGATGTTTATGACTTTCATCTAAAGGGCCAGATTTATTCATAGTGAATTTGAAGAAAAATAAGGTGGGGATAATGAAAATGTTATTCAAAACTTTCAAAATCAATGTTGTATGGAAATAGGTTATCCAATTGATAAGGAAAAAATCAATGCAAAAGGTGGAAAAGTAAGTGATACATTAAGAGGTAGGGATGACATTTTCTACTTGGGATTTATAAATAGGGAGATATGGGATTTGATTAATGATATTTTCAACACATGGGAGAATATTGACATAAAATATTAGAAGGTTAAAAAGTATAAACCAATAATATGTACTAGTAGTAAGACAAGTCCTGAAATCAAGAATCTTCCAGATGGTATGACTTTCACACCTTGGAGAGCAATACAAGGAGTGAAAGATGAAAAAAAATTCAAATCGATATTATCCTATGTGATGTTAGGTGAATTATAATTGGAAAAAATGTGCCATGAATTTCAAAAGTAATTTTGTTGATTTATTTTTATTTATTTTTATATTATAATTTTCTTTTAAATATAACATATTGTTGTTGGTAGTATTGTCTATACTTATTAAAACATTTTTTACTTTATTTATTTAGTAATAATGTTTATATGAAAATACAATAAGAGATGGTTAAAATTTTGAATGAAGAGAGTTGGATGATGTTGCATGCAGCTATCCATATTCAAGTTTTACAACAACATTAAAATATTTTTATGTCGCATTCAAAAAGGTATGTTAATTTAATACATTCGTTTTATTAATTCGTAAACTATTTTTATTTTATTAATTATACATATATTTTTTATTTCATTAAATATGTCGAGGAGGAATATAAATGGAGTACTAGGTACTTTTATTTAAAGATGTCAAAGAATAATACTTTCTTTGTTTCATTCAGGGTGTCGAGGAAGAATACAGATGGAGTACTAGATACTTTCAAAAAATTTATTCAAAAAATTATGTTGGAAAGGAAAATAAAGCAATGCCTTAAAAAATGTTGAACTTGATCTTGGTCTTAATCACTACATTTGGAATGGGATCGACACTGTCTAGTCTCAAATAATATTAGGTGATTGTAAAGACATTGCAAATATCATTCCTAAAATGGAATATTACCTAGTTATTGCAGATATCCCTCATGGTTTCAATTTACCAAACATTGGATATGATAGTCAGCCTTATAGTTATCGAATTTTTTACAAAGTGGTTACGAGATTTCAACAAGTCACAACATCACCACTTTGGAGATTTGTGATATTTCATTTGGACACACAATTTGGATTGATATTATCAAGCTTCAAGAGAAAAGAAAACTCAAAGATTCAACTTACATGGTAAGACATTGAAATTTTATATTTGATTATTGTTAGAAAAATTATTTATGTACCAGTTAATTCAATTTTTACTATTTTATGTTATGGGAAAAATCCAAATCATATTAGTTCTGGAGATCTGCCAATTATAAGTGATTGTGAGTTCACAAATGTTGCATATTAGACAAAGGATGATAGTTATAAGCCTATTCTTCTAAATCTAGTAGATGGAAAGAGTCATAGCCAAGTATTGGTTCATGGTGTTGTTGTAAGAATACTAACATACGAGGATAAAGATGAAAAATGAGAAATAATTGACATTTATCAAAAACCATAAGCATTCATTAATTATATTTTAGATTTACGTTGAAATGAAGGAGATTGTTTTTTAGATTTGTTCTCTGGTTCATGTGAGTTTATATATATATATATATATATATATATATATAAATATATATATATATATATATATATATATTCCGAAGAAATATCTAGGAATATCCACCTGAAATAATCACATCCCGCTAACTTATTATTAGAGTCCTGAGGGCGTCGATGAGAATTGACGCTCTAACCTCCCATTACCGAGGTACTTTATCGACAAGAACTTGAGAAATTGAGCTAACCCTTAGGGCTAGGTAAATTTTATTATATAAAATTGAACTTTAATCCTTTTTTTAAGGGTTTTATATAGATTTACTTAATTATTTATTTTGTACTTAATGATTAGGTACAACACTAGCATGTTGCCTACAAAAATGAAGAAATTGCATAATCATTGAAAAAGACTCACTACAATGTGGATTAATTAAACAAAAATTTAATGTTATTAAATTTCTCCCTAATTCAATGCAAGAATTTGGTCTGAGGAAAGGGAATATTAATGAATCACGTGTGGAAAAAAATGCAAAGGAATCTCAACCACCGTTAGATGGAATGATTTGAAAGGGATACTTTGGGAGATTCGTAGACATCGAAAATAAAAAAAGAGAGTAATATCACCAAACTGAAGCACATAATACTATGGAAGAAAAAAATAATGGAGATCTTGAAGATAATTAACATGGATTATATGATATTGTTAATAAAATTTACGTTGTGCTTGAAAATCAAGCTCAATTTTGAGAACTATTTCTTAGTTATACTTGTAATGTTTTGACTTTAAGATTTTATGGTAAGAATAAGTATTCATTTTTTGTGTTTATATATATGTTTAATATTTTTATTGACTGATTTCACTTTAACTTTTATGTGAATCATTATTTTTCAAAAAAAAAAAACTTTGGGTATTATTATATTTTGACATAAAATTCATAAAATAATATATTTTCAAAACTCTTTTTTGTTCAAATTCTCCCATATAAGTCATTTATTTGACATGTGATCTTTAGCAAAAAAAAGTCCCAAAATGACTATTCTTTTTATTATATCTATATTCAGAATGTGTACTTTTTTGTCAAATGTTTAAAATTATTTATTTTTTTGTGACAATTATTTGATGTACGTTGAAATATTATTTAACAATACATAAATATATAGAAAATACTAACTTTAAAATATTGACCTTTTTTTAAACCATGCAAAAATATCGAAAATTGCATTACAAAAAAAATTGAAAAGGAAAACAAAAAACACAAACTTGAAAAACACTTAAAAAACAAAAATGACATAAGTAAAAAAAACAAGAAGAAGGCTACTAGAAAAATTGTTAGGGTTCTACCTTAACCCCTTTATTAATTTAATATACCCAAGGGGCCCCTTAAGAGTCTTGATTAGTTAGTTTAATAAATAAATCCCATATTGAATTGTAATTGGTTGACCTGCATGATAAAAAATGGACCACAATTAGTTATAATGGGCCATAGATAACAAATAAAGTGATTAACCCACATTATGTAAGGGACCATGAGTATTTATGGTTTTGGGTCGCATGGAACTGTATATTGTCGAAGATAGTAAGGGAAGTCTTGTGTTGTGTTGTGCAATTGAGCTCCTATCTACTAGAGGTTTCCCCCTCAAAGAGGAAAGTGAAACTGTTGTTGCAGATATTAATATAATGTTCCATTTCATATCATCTCATTATGTTATTTTCTATGGTATATCTGACATATTTCTCACTTCTGATATTTTCTATAGGTCAAGAATATTACAAGTGGTATCAAAGCACTTTCCCAAGCCAGCCACACCACCCATTTTAGCAAAACAAATTAGGCTAGAGATGTGTTTTGGCATCTTTAAACTACAAATATTTTTTGTTACATGCATCAACCTGCGATTGGGGAAGCATACGTGTTGGAACTACAAGAGGTGGTCATGTTTGTTGGAATCCCTTGTAACCTTGTTCATACCACTTCGAGTAGTATCACATCAAATAACACATGTACATGGAATGCTCTTCCATATTACTTTGGTATACCGGAAGTCCCCCAAGGTTACCCAGAAACCAAACTTAGATAATCCATCAACTGTATTGTTGCTACAGTACACTGAGAACAACACTTAGGGATATTACTCGCATATACCAAGGGTAGTTGGGTAGTATGACTAAGGGCATGGTCAATCCTTCTTAGTTAGTGTTATAAAAGATTGGGCCGAGTAATATTATTGGACCCCTAATGTATATAATGAGTTGTAGCATCTAACACTCCTTACTGCCATAGTTCCATCACTTCTTATTGTTGGCCGTCATATTTTGCAGTATCCATAAGTTTGGATTTTCATCGTCACAATCTTGATTAGTTGGTATAGCCAAATTCTTATACATTTGGAACTATCCATCAATTTGGGCTTATGCTGCCGCAATATTGATTAGTTGGGACTGTAAAATTCCTACACATTTTGCAGTATCAAGATTTTGGGATTTCAACTACCGCAATATTGATTAGTTGGGACTGCCAAATTCCTACACATTTTGCAGTATCGAGACTTTGGGATTTCAATCACCACAATATTGATTAGCTGAGAACAATACTCTTATTGGATTAATTTTGGTGGTCCAAAAATTATGTTTCCAAGAGACGTAGCCTATAGGATTCAAGATGGTGAGATGATCGCAATGATACCATCCATCAGTATATGTCCATTTTTCCTGTGGTACTATTTTTTTCTGAAGTGTTTTCAAGTGGCCTACATCAACAAAATCCTTGGATCACACCCATTGCAACCACATTAAATTTAAGTAACCTAAAATTTTGACCCGGGAAATTGTATGGTAACTACGAGGGCTCAAGCTATGGAGAACCTCGAGAAAAAAGTGCAATACATAGAAGCAAGCCTCTCCACCAAAATCAAAGATGAAATTACAAAGGCCCTCACACCCATATGTTAGCTCCTCAAGGCTAAAGACCCCATGGGGGAGGGGAACCATGATTATTCCCACGTACAAGGAGAAAATAACCACCATCGATATGAGGGGTATCATCATTTCCATGGGGGTCACCAATATGTTAGAAATAAGACACCCAATATTAGCATGCACAAACTTCACGATTTTAACCTAACAGTGTTGGTGGCACAAATAGAATAATATTTTCAGCTCAACAACATCTAGGATGATGAAACCAAAATATATGTAGGAGCTCCTTACATGGACCAAGAACACTAGAAATGGTGGAAATGGAATTAGAAACTCTACGCATGAAATCCAACTTTGAATATGTTCTTTAAATCCATGTGTGCCTATTTTGATTGAGACTCGCTTTCTGGGTTGCCTCATGGAGCTCAAACAAACTAGTACAATATGAAACTACATCATGATATTTGAACAATTGTCCATCCAAACCAAGGGCCTAGGGGATGCCTTCTATATTGAATTTTTCTTCAGTGGCCTCACGAAATCCATAACCCTTAACATGCAAAAGGTGTCACCAGTGGAAATAATGAAAAGGAGAAGAAAAGGAATGTGTTACTATTTTGAGAAAATTATTTCCTAGTAAAAAAATTCGAGGAACCAAAGTTATTTCAAATTGACATGACTGAAAATAGGCTAGATGATAAGGTCCAACTTGTTGAAGTTTTTGAGGAGGATGTAGTGGAACCCCAATATACTATAACATATTTTGTATCAACACCTGATGAACCAATTATATCACTCCATGCATTAACAAGTATTTATTCTCCACAAACACTTAAAACTAGAGGCTTTATCAAGCATCGACCAGTGGTGGTGTTTATTACAATGGAAACATGCATAATTTTTTCCATAAATGGTTTTTTGAGGTCATGCATTGTTTTATGTGGGAAGTATCCAATTTTGAAGTCCTTATACCCGATGGGGGAACCATGAAATATGGAGGATGTTGTGATAACATAAAGTTGCAGATGGGGGAATATCACCTTAAAACACACATTTTTTCCATTGAAATGGTAGGTTGTGACATCGTCCTCGGAGCTGAATGGGTTCAAAGATTATTCCCCATTATCATGGACTTCCAAGATCTATATATGAGCTTCCAACAAAATGGACACACTCATACACTCCGAGGGCTCTAGGAATGTGCTCCTACTATCATCAACTCACATAGAATGTATAAGCTTTTAAAAAAGGGGCACCATGGGTTAGTTTATTAATTCAATGCAATCCATACCATTGAATCCAACCCTGCCAACATTCATCCAGATCTACAAAAGGTGTTGAGTCACCATCAACGTGTTTGTAAAACCCAAGGAGATACCCCCTTCTCAGGGTGAGCATGATCATAACGTACCTTTGATTTTGGGTATCTAGCAGCCAAATTTCCACCCCTATAGGTATTCATTCGTGCAAAATAATGAGATTGAAAATATTATTAGTGAGCTACTAGAAGCAAGCATTATTCATCTCAGCATCAAACATTATTAATACCCAGCGGTCATGGTCTTAAATAAATATGTGGAGTGGCACATGTATTCTCACTTGAGGGCCCTCAACAAGCTCGCCATCAAGGATAAGTTTCCTATTACAATAGTCAATTATCTCCTTGATGAACTCCATTGCGCAAAATTCTTTACCAAGTTGGATCTTTGTTCGAGATATCACCAAATTAGAATGAAAGAAAAAAAACAATCCTAAGACAAATTTATGAACCCATGAAGGTCACTATGAATTTTTGGTTATTCCCTTTAGTATTTTTAATGCCCTGTCCACCTTTTAAAGTCTCATGAATCACCTTCTCAAGCCATATCTCAAAAAGTTTGTCTCAGCCTTTTTTGATGGTGTACTCATCTACAAAAAAACATGGTAAATGCATCTTATACATCTGACCTGATATTACAACCTTTGAAGGATAATAAATTAGCTGTCAAATTTTTCAGGTGTACTTTTGGAATAGAAGAGGTGGAGTACTTCAAACACATTGTAGGTCGCAAAAGAGTACATGCCAATCCAAAAACAATTTAGGAAATGAAATATTGGATCATTATAGAAATTATGATGTGTAAAATGGGAATCCTAAGGAATATTATAAATTGATAGTGGAAATAATAAAGTAAGATCAGATTACATCATCAAATTTTAAAGGGAAAAAAGAAAAAACTACTTTTCAATTCGTATTTTCAACTTATCTCCCTACAGGTTTACTCAAATTTCGATTTGTAGCACTCGTTAGATGCATAATTTAATTCCTAATCAAAGGATTACCCATGTTGCATACTTTTGATGAACCCTACTACATGAAAAATGAGAAATACATGAAAAAATGTGATGCAATCACATTTTTCATGTAGTAGGGTCCATCAAAAGAATGCAACATGGGTACTCCTTAGATGAGGAATTGAATTTTTCATCCAACAAGTGTTCCTACTTGAAATTTAAGTAAAACCATAGGGACATAAGTTGAAAATGTGAGTTGAAAAAACAATTTATTTATTTTTTTCAATGTTTTTACTTTTTTACTCCAAAAATGGTGAATCATCACCCATGGTTGGCATCATCATCCGTTTTGGTTGTACATTTTTGTTTTGAGGCCCATTTTAGACCTAAAAATTTCTCTAATGACAACCTTGTACCTTAAAAAGTCTGCAGGGAATTTTGGGTCTCACAAGATACTATCACAAATTTATTAGAAATTATGGACACATTGCCAGATCTCTGATGAATATTCTCAAGAAAAATCCATTTCGACAGATAGATTAATCTCAACATGCCTTCTTGGATCTCAAACAGGCCATGTGTTTCACCTTGGTCTTAACCCTCCCAGATTTTACAAAACCATTTGTGATTGAATGTGATGCCTCAGTGATCGACATTGGAGCAGTCTTAACATAAGAAGGTCAACCAATAGACTTCATAAGCCAAAAAATAAGTGGTAATAATTTGGGTGAATCTACTTATGAGAAAGAAATTATGGCCATCCTATATGAAATAGACACTTGGTGACCACACTTGCTTTGACAACATTACCAAATACGAACTGACCATCATAGTCTAAATTATTTTTTGGAGAAACACTTATCATTTCTGCAACAAAATAAATGTCTTATCAAAATTTTGGGCTATGTCTATGAGATAGTCTATAAGAAGGGTCATAATAATGTTTTGGTCGATGCCTTGTCATGAAAATTTGATGATGGTGAACCCTCTTATCCATATCCTTTCCCATACCATCTTGGATTGAGGAGGAAAGAAACAAATGGTTTTCCCATCCCTCTCTTTCCTAGCTTATCCAAATTTTACAAGCAGATACTAACCCCCCAAAAAGTTACACTTGACAGGAATATATTCTTTGATATAAGGATCGTGTGGTTCTCTCCCCTAACTCCACTCTCAAACCACACATCCTAGTGAAGTTTTACTCCTCACCCATCACAGGACATTCAGGCTTTCAAAAGATGTATGATCAAGTACAATGCTCTTTGTTTTGGGAAGGGATGAAACAAGACATTCTTACATTTTTAGTTGAATGTGACATATACTAGCACAACAAAGGGGAAACAGTGAAGACATGGGGAACCTTACAACCCTTTTCACTACCTTCTTATATATGTATGGACGTCTCCATGAATTTTATTATAGGCCTCCCTAAATCAGGAAACAAGTCATTCATCATGGTGGTAGTAGATCAAATCTCCAAACATGCCCATCATTGTGTCTTACTGCACCCTTTCACTCTAGCTTTGGTGGCTCAAGTCTTCATGGATTAAATTTTCAAACTGCATGGCATGCCTACTTCTATTATGCCTAATCATGATCCCACCTTCACTAGCAATTTTTTGTAAGAGTTTTTCAAGCTACATGACACAGAAATCAAAATAAGTATGGCATATCATCCCTAGATGGCTGGTCAAACTGAAGTTATAAATATATTTTTGGAGGCCTACCTGCAATTATTTTCTTTAGACATACAACATCAATGGGTGCAGTGGTTACCTTTAGAAAAATGGGGGTATAATATTAATTGTCATGAAGCAACAAATATTACACTGTATGAGTTGGTGTATGGCCAATTCCCACATTCTGCAACTTCTTGTCTTCTAGGATATTCCAAAGTGTAGGAAGTTGATAAGTTGATTTAGAACCAAGTCACCACTCTCACTCTTGTGAAGGATAATATCCATCAACCGCAAAAATGGATGAAGCAATAGGCTGAACAACATCACTCAGAATTGTTTTTCAAGTGGGTGACCAAGTGTTTCTTCCAATCCAACCTTATAAGTGGATGCCACTCAAAGAAAAGGGCTTCCAAAAATTAGCTCCAAAATTTTATGGGCATAATCAGGTGATTCAGTGTATTGGCTCCATCACCTACAAATTGGACATGTTAGCCACTTCAAAAATCCACCCCATTTATCATGTCTCTTTCCTAAATAAAGTCGTGGGGCACAATTACAAGTCCTAGACCATACTTCCGGATTTGGACGAGTAAGGTTCTATTTAGATCAAACCGGAATGGGTACTAGATTCGTGGAACGACATATCCATGGTTGCACTATCAAGGAAGTCCTCGTCTAGTGGAAAGACACTTTACAAAAAGATGCAACATGGGAAAAAACAAATATTCTCCAGAAATTTCCATATATCCATCCTTGAGGACCAGGGTACTTCTGAAATGGGAGGGCATGTTAGGGTCCAACCTTAACCCATGTATTAATTTAATAAGCCCAAAGGGCCTTGTACAAGTCTTGATTAGTTATTTTAATAAATAAAGCCCGTAAGAATTCTAAGTGGTTGACCTGCACTATAAAAAAGGGACCACTATTAGTTATAATGGGCCATAGCTAATAAATAAAGTGCTTGACCCATATTATGCAAGGGACGACAAGTAGTTAGGGTTTTGGGATGCATGAAACTATATATTGTCGAAAATAGTAAGGGACTCCTTGTCTTATGTTATTTAATTGAGATCTACTCTACTGGAGGTTACCCCCTTGAAGAGGCATGTGAACAATATTGGCGCAAATATTAATAGAATATTTTCATTTTCTATAATCTAATATATTTATTTTCTATAGTATCTCTGGCATATTTTTCACTTCTGATATTTTTTGCAAGTCAAACTGTTATGAAACCAGCTCACAAAGCAAAAGAAAAGATAAATCAACTACTTAAAAAGTATCCTCTTCGATAGGGGAACCTCCTTTACATAACATAAATGAATAATTCTTAGATTATACAAATGATAAGACTTCCTTGGTGTATATATAAGTCTAAGGGGTCGCAATATAATCAGATCCTATTGAGCAATAATAATTTAATGGAACAACAATAGTAATAGTGGGATTCTATGGGGCACAAAAATATCAATAGGGAGATACACTAACAATAACAATAAGGGGATAAACTAGTATTATAGGGACCTAACATGCCCCTTTCCTTCAAGAAAGTGTTTCCATCAATGATTGAGTAGTTTTGAATGCTTCCATATAAAATTCTCATCCTCCCATGTAGAATCTTCGACGGGTGATTTCTTCCACTAAATGAGATACTTTCAAATTAATCGATTTCGTAGTTGTTGGGTTCTTGTTTCCATGGTTTCTTCAGGCTCAAATATGATTTTTCCTTTGTCGTCAAGTTCTAGAAATACTTTTTGAACTGAGATCTTGTCACTTATAACCTTCTTTAAGCATGAAACATGTAAAATTTGGTGTAATCGGGAAGATGCATGTAACTCCAATTTGTATGCCATAGTACCAATATTTTGAAACACCTTGTAAGGAACATAGTACTTGGGTGATAATTTATTATCATTCCTAGATTTCTTGAGGGACATCTGTTTGTATGGTTGTAGCCGTAAAAATATCGAGTTGCCTACATCAAAGCTTCTTTCACCATGATGCTAATATTCTTGTTGTTTCATTTGATTATGCGCTAGAGTGGGGTTATCCTTTAAGAGTTGGAGAACCTTTTGTTGATGCTTTATATGATCTTCCACTTATTGAACCATAGAATTTTATCGTAAATACGATGTGATGGATGGCAGCTCATATCCATAAAGTTCCATAAATGGGGTCATTTTTCCTGCAATATGGAAATAAGTGTTATACCACCATTCAACTAGAGGTAACAACTTGATCCATTGTATTTTTTTATAATATACAAAACAATGAAGTTATCATTCCAAAAATTTGTTCACTATCTGAATTTTCCCTTCATATTGAGGATGATAAGATGAGCTATGAGTTAATTGAGTACCAAGACAAGAAAATAATTTCTTCCAAAAATTTCCAGTGAAAATGGGATCTCTATCACTTACAATAATCTTTGGGTTTCCTTGTAGTTTTTGAATTGTTTCCATAAATGAATTAGAAATTATATTGGCCTTAAAAGGATGATATAATGCACAAAAGTGTGCATACTTTGTAAGTCTATCAACTACCACCATGATGACACTCTTTACTTCATACTTAGGTAATCCTATGATAAAATCCATTGAGACCTCCTCCCACTGCTGACTTGGAATGACTAAAGGTTGTAACAAGCTCGAAGTATTAATAGTCTCAACTTTATTTTGTTGGAAAACCAAACATTCTGCCACAAACTTCTGAATATCATATTTAAGGCCATCCCAAAAAAATTACTTCTTGACCCTGTGGTAAGTTTTAAAAAATCCCAAGTGCCCACCTAAGGGGGAGGTGTGCAATTCCAAAATCATTTTTTTCTTTATTTTGGAATTATTACAAATATATAAGTGATATTTGTACCATAATGAATCATTTTTCTAGCTAAATGTATCATATGTATTGGGATTGTGTTGCAAATTTTTAATGAACATCCAAACCTCTTCATCATTCTTCCATTCATCCTTTTATTTGGTTATCCAATTAGGTTGGATAATATAAATGACACATATAAATGCTTCCACATCCTCATCATTTATTGAGAGTGCATCTAAAACAAAATTTTTCTTCCCTCTTTCATTAGGGGAATTTTGAGGTCTAAAATGGGCCTCCTAAGAAACTTATAAAATAATAGTGGAAATAATAAAATAAGATTAGATTACATTGTTGGGTGAAACTATGGTCGTTAAATAATTTCCCTAACATAAATTATCAATCTGAGGAATTCGTAAACTTACGAATCACATGCACTATATATATGCACGACTAAGGTTAAATTAGCTTAGTCTAATGCTTTTGTCTCAGATTCAAGATGCAATAAATGAAGGAAGAGGCTCCTAACTTTGGAGGACCTAGTTATCCTTACCCATAGTACTATCTTCAAGAAAAGAGACTAAAGAGAAACAGTTTGTGATGTGTAGAAGCGAGAGAAGAGGCTCCTAACCTAGGATGTCCTGATCGTCCTTCTTCATAGTTCTACTCCAACAACATTACCACCGCATCATATCATAAATTGGAAATGTGCAATCATATAAGAGAAAAAACAACATTTCAAGAGTAACTTGTGTCAAAATATATTAACGATGAAGAAAAACACGATCTTATTACATCATGAAATATTTCAAAAACAAAACTTTATTCTAGACTCTAATTCTCAATTCTCTCTTTTTCTCCTCCTGATTTTCCTATCTAATTCTCTATTTTCCTCTATCTCTCTATATAAAAATTAAGAGAGAGCACTCCCTTTTATACATGAGTGATTTTTAAAATAAGATAAGCAACTCATAATTACAAATCCACTTTTCTCTCAACCAATATCCTTATAATTACAATATATGATCCCTTTAAATCCTCACTCATCTCTCAAAAATCTTGGATAAGATATGTTATCCCAATATCCATGATCTTCTCCTTTGAATAAGCTTGAATAATTATCCTTTGAATTCTTGAAATGGTGGAGGACATATTCAAGAAGACTTTTGAATAATCCTTCCAGATAATCCTACACATTACAAAGCTCATCCACATTTGAGATATTAGTGAAATATGTTAATTTTTCCAATAATTAATCATAAATTCTCTTATAATATTAAAAATAAATAAATTGGAAAATAATGAGGTGAACCCATGAAATGGTATTATAAATGGTTAAATGAGGTGATAGAATGTGAGGAATGGCGAGGATAAACATGATAGAAATGCGACAATTACGTGACCCAACATACCCCCCAACCGAACTTGTTGCATGTCCTCATGCAACCTCGCATGGATTAAAATTTTTTGGCTTTGCATGATTATGGTTTCTAACAATGTATCATTCAGGATGTGAAATACATGTACTGCAACCAATATTTTCTATGGTTGGTTCTTGTGTTAACAACCATGAATATAACAAATTTTGGTTCTTGTGTTAACAACATTCATTTTTCTTTTCTTTTTTTAATAATACATGCACTGGAAATGATAAGTCATTAATATGCATAAGAAAAACTTTTTTTCATATTTTTGAATCATGCCAAAATAGCTGTCAATGTATTTGAATCAACTGCAATGCAGTGTAGTTTAGAAGAGTCACGTTGGTCGACAATATATGAGGTGATGAATGGAATGAAATGGTTATGAATATCCCCCCCGCCCCCCCCCAACAACAAACTGAAGATGTGTTATGTTTACGAAAAGGAAAAAGATAATGTAATATGGTGAGGTAATTTTCCAATTTCATTTATTTTCAACATGTAAGAAATTGTTTGATTAAAAATTAGAAACTAACATACCTTCACTTACCCAAACAATTGATGAACTATATAAATGTAGTTGTTGCTACTTCTGGATCGGGAAAATGTCATGTTGATTTTGTTGGATGACATAAAATGTCATGCAGCTTGATGAAGTGAAATAGTCTGAAGTGCCTCTTGGTTCTATGAATCAGAAGATGATGTCTGAAAGTGGAGCTATCATACTCTCATATGGCTGAAGGAATTCTATTACAACTGCTGATGGAGTCATGAATAATGTATAGTCTACTTACGCTACAAAACTTGATGGTACAATTCTAGTCATGCGATTGAATATGTCGGTGTCGGGCATGAAAGGAAGTCATTGGATTATCGACCATTAATGGATGTCGTTAACCAATGCGAGGTAAACTCACCATTGTTGTTAATGAGTGCCAATGTACCCAAGTACATCTTGCGAAGTGCGAATAAATGATCTGATGTCAAGCCACTTGCAAGATCGATCGATCAAGGGACATTGATGTTTTCCCATAATTGTCGGTGATAGAACTTGTCATTTGGGCATACAAGCCTCAAGGTACTAATGATGACTCTAGTCTCTATCCCAGATAAGGTGTTGAAGTTGATGGGGAAAGACTTGTTGAAAGGTGGGCCTTAAGGAATCCCACATCAGTCAACACGAGTTTGTACAAAATAATTGGTAGGACTATAGATGAAAATGATTGCAGTGGAAACAGGTTGTTAGGAAAAAGATAGCAAGGCAATGTGGTCATGGAAAAGGAGCTGATTGGTTTTGTTCATGAGGTAAAATATGAACTGTAAATGAAGAAATAATGTATGTGACTCTGAAAAGTATGTATGTGTGAAGTCACAATGAAGGTGGACTTCGATATGGATGGCTAATAAACATATAAGGAGAAGGGTAAATGAACATTTAATGGCACAATTGGTTTTCTCAAAGATATATGTGTGGTATAAAATAGTATGACATGTGTGATGAAAAGTTTAGCTCCTCCTAGTCTTTCAATGATGCATGTTTTTTTGTGATTTCTGAAAATCACTTCTACATGAAATTGAGTCATCTTTGAACTTGAAAAAAGCTTAGTACTAATCCTGCATGAAAATTGTGAGATCATTAAAAAAAACATAAAATGTATGAATGTTGAAATTGCATCTTACTTGTTGCCTTTGTGCTAGTTCCGTCGACAATTCATGTATGAAGTGACCCAAAGAAATGGATTAGCATATACACAAATTTCAAAAATTATGAAATGTCCATTTGCATAAATAAAAAAAAAAAATTACTTTTATTTTTATTTTTATTTATTTAATATATATATATATATTATTTTTTTAAGAAACAAAATTCCTATGCAATTAAATATTTATAAAAGAATTTCGACTGGTCACAATAAGGAATGCTTAATATTTTGAGCTAAACATATATATGCACATACATGTGCACATATTGCAAATATTTCACCATGGATGCGACATAAAATAACACCTTGGAAGCTAGTATGATACACTGTATATGCACCATTTTATGCGCATCCCTGGTTCATCAACATCCCTTCCAAACATTTAGCATCTCTTGAAAAATTTTGACTACTAAATCCCTATCTGCACACTGAAGAAATATATTCAAATCTTCGCGTAGAGCATACACTTTACCAAATTCTAAAATATACTTCATACAACCCCTCTTAACCCTTGGCAACTGATACAGTGATGCATTTTGGAGCCTTTCAAGTACATTTTTTACAGTTGATATCGTTGAGCAGGCTTTCTTCACATGCGTCATTCAAATCACTGATGTCATATTTATCTGCTGCTCAAAGCAGAGCTAACCTGTGTGTGTGAAACTTGTTAGGAGTAAGACATCCATATATATAGCTCAAAATAGCCTTACACGCATTAAATAATATTAATTATCGATGATTCCTTTTCCTTCAAGTCGTGCGAAAACATACTTTCAAAGACGGGTGATCTAGTAGCTATAATAGCACGGTGAGCAAAAATTATCCCATCGGAAGCATTTATAGTCACATCTGCATGTAATCCATCACCTAAGATGTAGTCTAGACACTTCAAGGCACCTTGTTCTTGTTGGCTCTGGATTAAATCTTCATCAAACCAAGTCGATCGCATCCCACCACCATTTGGACATGTAACTTTAAAATCCAGAAACTCCACATCAATGATCATTTTTCCATGGAATGGCAATTCCACTTGCCAAAAAAAATCCTCGTTAATTTTGACCACCTTGTCAATTACTTCCGAATGTGTTAA
Source organism: Pinus albicaulis (assembly GCA_034641835.2). Classification (NCBI taxonomy): domain Eukaryota; kingdom Viridiplantae; phylum Streptophyta; class Pinopsida; order Pinales; family Pinaceae; genus Pinus; species Pinus albicaulis. Next base: position 908,338,202 of record CM076569.1, on the reverse strand, counting down.
AATCTGATGATTTCCTCCCCAGGTCTGAATTTGAAAAGTAAATGATGCTATTGGAGGTTGATCCTTCAACAACTTTGAAGGTTTTGGAATATGATAGTTTACTTTTTTTTTTCTATTGAAATGTGCCAATTCCACATCCCTATCTTGAAAGGATCAGACTTGTTGTACGAAGTATAAGAAGCCAAATTTTCTATTCTCCATTGGCAAGCTTGGCTGTAGTGTCAACTTTGTAGCCAGCTTCATCCATCCGTGTAAGATCCAGCATTACAGCAATCTCCATGATGCAGTCAAAGAAACTGTCCAACAGAATGCCTTGCTTAATAACTTTCCCACCAAATGTAGCAGTGAAAAATCGGGGTTCCTTCCGAGACTGTCATCTCCTAGCGTAGTGATTCTTGGTGTGAATGTGAGAAGAGAGTGCGGGCTTGTGACTTACCAACTAGAGCATTCCAGATGATATCAAATTTTGCAGCCAGCTTGGGTGCCCTAGCGTAAGTGGAAGACTTGGAGGGATCATTGCGAATAAATCACTGCCTAAATTGTGGAGATTTCGTTGAGTTTACTATTTTCAGCCAGGAAATATCTTCAATGGAATTCAATCTGCAACTGCCCTCCACACTCTCCTCTTCCTGTGGATCCCTCAAAGTCCATCATAAACCGACTCTGGAATCTTTCAGCCGAAATCCTCAATGCCATATCTGGAATTTTTCAAACAAATTTGAAGTGTGGCAAGGGGGAACTCCCATCTGTGAAGGTTAAATGCGTCTAAGTCGAATTAACTTATGGAAGATTTGAATATTTGAAGATCCAGAGATCCATACTTGGAGAGGACGGATGTGAATTTGGAAGGTCGAATAGTCGAATGTGGCAAATTGTCAAACGAATTTGAAGTGTGGGTGGATCCAGTGATCCAGGATCTGAGAGCGGAAAAGGGTGAACACCCCTATGAAGGCTCAGATGGGTGTCAGTCTAGATCACCTTCAAAAAAAAAAATGGATCTAATATCCTAGGGTCCGAAAGTGGTGAATGTAGAGCCTCATGAAAAATATATTTTCCTTTGAAGGAGGAGAAATCCATGGCCGGAGGGCAAGGAATAAGGCGCTTGTAGAGCCCTGTAACCTCCATCACTTCCACTGCAAATGATAATCAATCTTCTATATGCCAAGTCTAATGCGTTTTGTGAGTAGCCCCGTGCCCTTGTCTTCAGATCTAGGGTGCAAGACTAGAGCCCATCAAGACGTTCATATCTTTTTTTCGTGGTGATGCCTTCTGTCAAGGGTACCAGGAGAAACACTGAGGGCAACCTTGTTCCGAATTCCATTTTATTAAGGGCCTAGGGAGGCATCTCTACTTCCCAGACATTTCAGCAATGTTGAGAACCCACAACAACTATTAAATGATTTTATTCAGGCCTCAAGCGCCGAGCCAAACCAATTGATAGCAATGCTTCTCAGCGAGATTATTTTTATTTATTTATATTTTTATTCTTCCCGAGACTAAATAAAACCCTTTGCTATCGAAGCAAGAAATGGCTTCAAAAAAAAATGCGTAGAGAGAGTGCAATTTAAAAAAAAAAAAAAATTTATTGTATTTTTTTTTTTTTTGTTAATTAATTTGTTTTATTTCAAAAGAAAATAAAATAAAAAGAAAATCTAAATGATTTTTTTTAATTTAATTTTTTTATTTCTAAAAATAAATAAAAAATGAAATTAGAAAATTTGAAAACAAAACTAAAATTTTAGAAATCTAAAAAAAATATTCCTGAAAACTATTAGAGACATTATTTTTTCAGAGATTGCATACATATTGAAAAACTAAAAAAAATAAAATAACAATTTTTTTATTCATTTTTCTAATCTACTCTACTCTAATTGAAGATTAAGATCACTTATGTATAATCAAATTTCCAATGTAACCATGCACACAACAATAATAAAAATATATTCACTTTCAGTTACGCACATGAATGGAAATGTTTAAAAATAACCAGATTTACTTCTTGTAACTATGATTTAATTAAATAAAAAAAATGATTGATCTAACCTCATACTCGCTTGGAACCATTGTTCAATAAGATTTCTATAAGCGTGATTTTCCTCCTTTAGACCATGTTGCGACTCCTTGTTGTCCTCCTCAATCTCCTGCTTTACTAATTGTTTTTCATCAAATGTACAAGATTTTTCGTATGTAGATTCATTCTCTTTTGGATGAGTAGTTAAGATTTCTGAAAATATCAAGATCTTCTTTTCATAGGAAGAGGAGATCCCAAGTTCTGCTAGGATCTAAGTGAGTTGTTCCAAAATTATACTCATTGTTAAATCATTTTTCTTAAAAAATAACAATCACTCTTCACAGTTGCAGAAATCAAATGCTCTTGCATAAAAAAGTAAATCAAACATGCAGAAATTAAACATGCTTGTTGAAATTGAAATTCACACTTGCAGGAAAAAGTAACCTATACCTCAATCCATAGTGCTTCCCCGACAACGACGCCAAAATGTTGGGAAAAACTATCGTCGTCAAATAATTTCCCTAACATAAATTATCAATCCGAGGAATTTGTAAACTTACGAAGCACATGCACTGTATATGCAGGACTAAGGTTAAATTAGCCTAGTCTAATGATTTTGTCTTTGATTCAAGGTGTAGTAAACGAAGCAAGAGGCTCCTAACATAGGAGGACCTGCTTATCCTTCCCCAGAGTATTGTCTTCAAGAAGAGAGACTAAAGAGCAGCAGTTTGTGATGTGTAGAAAGCGAGAGAAGAGGCTCCTAACTTAGGAGGTCATGATCCTCCTTCTTCACAGTTCTACTCCAACAACATTACCACTGCATCATATCATAAATTGGAAATGTACAATTGTATAAGAGAAAAAACAACATGTGAAGAGTAACATGTGTCAACATATATGATGAAGAAAAAAATGATCTTATTACATCATAAAATATTACAAAACCAAAACTTTATTCTAGACTCTAATTCTCAATTCTCTCTTTTTCTCCTCCCGATTTTCCTATCTAATTTTCTATTTTCCTCTACCTCTCTATATCAAAATGAAGAGAGAGCACACCCTTTTATACATGAGTGCTTTTTAAAATAAGATAAGCAACTCATAATTACAAATCCACTTTTCTCTCAACCAATATCCCTACAATTACAAAATATGATCCCTTTAAATCCTCACTCATCTCTCACAAATCTTGGATAAGATATGTTATCCAAATCTCAATGATCTTCTCCTTTGAATAAGCTTGAAAAATTATCCTTTAAATTCTTTAAATGGTGGAGGAAATATTCAAGAATAATTTTGAATAATCCTTCCAAATAATCCTACACATTACAAAGCTCATTCGCATTTGAGATATTAGTGAAATATGTTAATTTTTCCAATAATTAATCATAAATTCTCTTATTATATTAAAAATAAATAAATTGGAAAATAATGAGGTGAACCCATGAAAATGGTATGATAAATGGTTGAATGAGGTGATAGAATGTGAGGAATGGTGAGGATAAACATGATAGAAATACAACAATTACGAGACCCAACATACATCATCAAATTTTAGAGGGAAAAAAGAAAAAAAACTACTTTTTGAACTCGTATTTTCAACTTATCTCCCTATGGGTTTACTCAAATTTCGAGCAGTAACACTCGTTGGATGCATAATTTAATTCATCATCCGAGTACCCATGTTCAATACTTTCGATGGACCCTGCTACACGGAAAATGAGAAATAAATGGAAAATGTGATTGGAATCACGTGTTTTCATGTAGTAGACTCCATCAAAAGTATGCAACATGAGTACTCCTTGGATGAGGAATTAAATTTTGCATCCAACGAGTATTCCTACTCAAAATTTGAGTAAAACCTTAGGGAGATAAGTAATACAAGTTAAAAAATTATTTTAATTATTTTATTATTTTTTAATATTTTTACCTTTTTACCCCAAAAATGGTGAATCATCCCCCATGGTTGACATCATCATCTTGAATCTTATTGGTTCTAATAAATTTTATTTTAGTTGTAAATTTTTCTTAGGATGCCCATTTTAGACCTCAAAAGTTCTCTAATGCATATATGATTTCAAATTCATAACCCAACATATTTGTGACCCATTTTTGCTACTCTTCTGAAGATAATATTTGTTCTAAAAATTATTTAATAGTATCATGACCTGTTTTTACCTTGAAGTGTCTTCCCATTAGGTAAGGTAACCATTGCTTTAATGCATGTAGTATTGCCAACATTCCTTCTCATAAATATGTTTTTGTAAATACTTTCCCTTGATTGGATGACTTTCAAAAGAAATGGGTCTTCCTTCTTGCATAAAAACAACATTAATTCCATTTCCTGAGGCATCACATTCCATAATAAAGGTTTTTATGAATTCTAGTGTAGCTAAGATCGGTGCTTGGAACATTACCTCTTTAATATGTTCAAAGGCCTTAGTTTCTTCTCGAGTCCAATAAAACAAATCTTTCTTCAGTAATTTTGTTATAGGTTCTTCTATTCTCCCATAATTCTTAACAAACTCATGATAATACCTTGTCAACCCGAGAAATCCTCAAAGATGCTTTATGGTTGTGGTGGTTTTCCATTCCCTATGGATTTAATTTGGTTAGGGTTTACCTTAACACCCTCATGAGATATGATATGACCCAAATATTCCACCTCTTGTACTCCAAAGAAACATTTGGAGGTTTTTGTATATAATTGTTTCTCCTCCAATGGTTTGAGCACCCTCTCAACATGTTGAACATGATCCTTCCAAGAATTTTTATAGATTAGTTTATCATCAAAAAATACTAACACAAATTTTCTAAGGTAGGGGTTGAAAATGGAATTCGTCAAACCTTGAAATGTGGAAGGTACATTAGTAAGGCCAAAAGGCATGACCAAAAATTCATAACGACCCTCATGATTTCTAAATGTTGTTTTCAAAATGTCTTCAGTACTCATTCTCATTTGACGATATCTTCAACGAAGATCCAGCTTGGCAAAGTAAATTTCTCCATGTAATTCATCCAACAATTCATCAATGACAGGAATGGGAAATTTAACTTTAATAATGACCTTGTTTATCTCCCTATAATCCTGACACATACACCATGATCCATCCTTCTAGTGCACCGATACTACTGGTTCAAAGAAAGAAATTTGACTAGGTTGAATTATGCTGACCTCTAGCATTTCTGCAACCATACGTTCAATTTCACTCTTCTACGCATAGGGATATTTGTAAGGTCTAATATTTGGAGGAACACTTCCTAGAATAAAATGAGCAACATCATCATGATTATGAATAGGTGGGAGGCATTTGGTAGTCTCAAATACCTTGTAATGATTGTCCAAGACTCTTTGTAGATATGGATAAATATATGATTTCGATGTTTGAACCTCTTGTGAGCATAATTGTGCAATTACGCCTCGTTGTTATTTCTTTATAAGGCTTGTCATGTAATTAGGGTTGATTATATTTCATGGTTTCCATTTGATACCCATTAATTCAACTTCCTTTCCTTCCCAAAAAAATTCAAGAGAATTTATTGAAAATTAAATGTTATCGTCCCTAAATATTGTAACCATTGGACTCCTAGTACAACATCATCACCACCCATTGGAATGGAAAGCATTGGACTATTTAGTACATATTCCCCCTTGGTTAGTCTATTGATATTATGGAGCTTTCTAGAGAAGTTTATATTCCCTCCATTTTTAACCATCAATTAACACTCTGGTGTTGGATATATGAAGCAATTCAATTCCTTTGCTATCTTACAATGGATAAAATTATGGGTACTACCTTAATCAATCAACACTATTACCTTTTTCTTCTTGACACATATTTATATATTAAGAGTTTAAGGAGTTTTAATTCCTACCAATGCATTACAATATATCGTTGGGTTCATTTCTTCTTTCTCTAGGGTTGGTTCCTGGTGTATATCCTCCTCTTTTGATGTTTCTTGTTCCTCTTCCTTTTCTTCATAATCTATGTAAAATAATTTATTCTCAAAAAAATTATGTCATTTAGTGTACTTGATATCAAAACTGTAACAGAGTCATTTTTCTCTTTTTTCCTACAATTGTTGTTGTTTCCATCATGTAGGTTGTGGAAGGCTAGGAGCAACAACACTTCCATATTTATAGTTGTGAGTGGTATACTTCCTTCTTGCCATGATTTTTATTTCAAATTTTCTTACCACCCTAAATGCCTTCTCCAATGAATCAGGTTCCCAAAGATGAAACTCATGTTGGATGTTATCCTTTAAATTCCCTATGAATATATCAATCATATGATCCTATGGAATATCATTTACCTTGATATTCAATTTTTGGACGTCCTCAATGTGCTCCGCCATTGAACCCTTTTGTTTGATATTTATCAATTGGCTAAAGAAGGTGTTTCTCTTTGTATCCTCATAATGTGCTATAATTTCCTCCATTAAATTTGACCAAGTGAAAATTATTTTACAAGAAAAAAATCCATTGATACCATACAAAATTATTAGGTTCTAAATATAAATATGCAATTCGTACCTTTTGTGTGCGTTGCACATCATGGAAATAAAAATATTACTCCATCTATAGTATCCATGTTACCAGATCCTTGCCAGCAAACTTCATCATATTGATATTTAGAATTTGGTGGTTTTTAAACCCACAATTGGTGTCTCTAAAATAATAATTCATATTCCTTTTTCCTCGTCGTGATTTTCATGGATTACCTTGTCACCACTGGAAAATCTTTCTTCTAGCAACTTTGCCAAAACTTCCTTCAATCCTTCTATCTTGACATTCATAATTGCTTCCATGTATTCTTTTAAACCATCATTCAAAAATCCCATGCCCCATTTTATACCATCTATCTTAACATTCATCATGGCTTCAAATTCATTTTTTGTTACTTTTTGCGAGAGAGAATTTTTTTGCATTTTGTCTCGTAATTTTGATATATCATGTTGCATTTATTCCTCTTATTCATGTGTCATAGAAGGGATTTATGGTTTCTAACTAGGTGTGTCCATTTTTCTGTTTCGAGGCATTTTGGAATCAAACAATAATATCTATGCTTCATCGTGCCCTTTAATCACTTCAAACTTATTTTTTTTAACAAAAGTTATGAATTTTTTTAAAAAAATACACACCTTTTTCTTTCTTTTTAGGAGCTTGATATTGAAACTGTTGTACCTATGTAATTTTATATCTCCAAGATCTAAAATTCCATTATATAGTATCCCTCTAAGTCTTACTTCCAATGCCATAAGTCAGACCAAAATTGGATTCTTCAAGCTAATGTTATGCCCAATGATCCCACAATGGCTTGATTATGGACTGGTTTAGTAGAGCGAACTTGTAAGGAATGCCACGTGTCACTGTTTCAACCTTCATCCCTGAAAATGATACAAGAAAAGATACAATCTATTCACTCTCATTCAATTTTTATGAAATTCAAATCCAATGCTCATAGAGGAATTTATGACAATCTTCCCAAGGTCACATGTTTGAGACTGAATTATGGAGCATGAAAAAACCCTAACGTCTTCGGACCATATCTTAGAAAATATAGAGTACCGAGATATGAAATTTTTACAGGAAGTATATCAATATTTCGGCTCCATGTGATTGTGATTTCATCTTTTGAACCATCATAGATAAATGTTATAACAAAAATTCCAAGATGACCTGTTTGCAGCAGTGAAACCCTAGAATCCAAAGCTCTGATACCAAATCTTATGCAACCAACTCACAAAGCAAAAGAAAACATAGATCAACGACTTAAAAATTATCACCTTAGAGGGAGAAAAATCCTTTACATTACACAAATGAACAATTCTTGGATGATACAAATGATAATACCTCCTTGGTATATATAGGAGTCTAAGGGGTCACAATATAATCAGAGCCTACAAAACAATAATAATATAAGGGAACAACAGTAACAGTAGTGGCCTTCTATGGGGCACAAAAATAATGATAAGGGGCTACACTAACAAAAAAATAAGGGGGATACACTAGTATTATAGGGACCTAACCCAAGCATAATTCAAAAATTGTTAAATAACCAATATTTACAAAAATTATCCATACTTAATACATAAGAAAAATTAAAGTGTCAAACATAATCCCAAAAATTAAAAGGTGACGATGTTGGATCAACACTTCTCAAAATTGGCACGAAGATCACTAACATTTAAAAAAGTGTCCATACTTAATAGATAGGAAAATTTAAAGTGTCAAAAATATGCTTAAAAAAAGGGTGATGTTACATCAACGTTTTCAAAATTGGCATGAAAATCATATTTTTTTGTGACCTCTAAAAGAATGAGAGCTTAGTAAAGTTACCTTTAAGTTGGTCACTTTGTTTGTGGTTTTTGGTAGTATGTTTATGGACAAGAACCTCTCATTTTTCTGGACTTCATGCACTGCATATTCTATCGATTTGGTGCTTGATGATATGGGTAAAATATCCTTTGAGTCAAAGAGGTGATTAATATGGCTAGGAGAACCCTCCAGTTCATAAATAAAGTTGATTTTTTTCTTAGCTTCATGAGGAGATACATCAGAAATATGGAGGTGTGGCATCTTGCAATCACACATTTTCCCACCAACTTTATTACTCTTTAGTGTTTGCTTCAATGTCAGTTTGAGTTGAAGAAAATGTTTTTTTGTAAAGAGTGGCATGATTGCGAACAAAAAAAGAGAGAGGATGTGAGATTCATTACTAAATTGGTGTACATTGAATCCTTTTGGCAAGGAGTATGCTCAATTAGTGAAATTTTGGTAAAGGTTATGAGATTGGTAGATACTGATATGCATGCAATGGAGTATTTGTATGAGGCCATGGATAGGGCCAAAGAGACTATTTAATATTATTATGTGGACAAGGGTACCCCTGGGTTTAATAAATACATGATGTTATAGAATGTGATTGATAGTTAGTGGACAAGGATGCTTCATTGACCCATTCATGTAGCGAAACTTTTCCTCAACACTGCATTTTATTACAAATGAAAATTTGATGTTGATGGCGAAGTGATGGAAGGGATCCATACTTGTCTTCATATTATCGTACATGATCTTGAGATTCACAACACAATAAATCATGAGATAGAGAGGTATCGAGATAATAGTGGATTATTTGGCTTCAATGATGCTTTTGAAAGGACCATCTTGATGTCAATAAGTGACAAGTGATGAATAATTAGAATTTACTAATTTAGAACTCTAGTTTTTTTAAATTAAATTATGTTTTATTTGAAAGTTTAATTATATTTTAAATTTTCTTTATTTTGTTTTAGATGTTTGGTGAAAAAAATATGGTGCAAGGGCACCAAATTTATATAAATTTTCAATCATAATCATTAGTCAGATCTATAATGCTTCAGGGTGTGAGTGTAATTGGAGTGTATTTGATAAAATACATTCAAATAAGCACAATAGGTTATAACTTTGAAATTCAACTGATAAATTATATTTATTGTAATTTATGACCCTCAAGATTCAAGACTCATCAATTTTTTTATGGCACTCTTAAAGGTTGGAGTTTTCATGCCTTAATGCCTTGGTTTATGTTTGTTATAATATTTGACTATGGATGAAACAAATGGAAAGAACACAAGATGCGGATTCCATTTCCTTAGACAATATTTATGTATTTTTTGAGTGAATTTTGGAGTCTGGGATTCCCATCATGTAGGAGTCACCTGTATGGTTGGAGGAGGAACTAGCAGTAGTACAATAGTAGGGGAAACAAGAGGAGGAGGAGGAGGAGCAGAAATAGTAGGAGGAGAATGTGCCAACATAAGAACCACCTTCTACTACTATAGGAGAGCAAAATTCTATACCCATTATTCATCGTCTGACATTTGATGTAGGGCTAGGGCTTCCCACTATTAGGGATAGGCATGGAAAATAACCCATCATATTTTCTCATAAAAGGGGGAGAGGGCATTGACCTTAGATAGCTAGCTGCTAGTTTTGTTTCATTTTTCATTGTAAATATACCTCATGATGATGAGATATATAAACATGATGTTATTTTGTATTGGTTCTCCACATTTGATTCCTTTATTGGACAATTATCGAGGTTCAGTGGGATTTAGTATCACCTTTGATGTATCATTTTTATTTGGCATCCACTACATCATCTATATCAATCATTTCTTAATATTTTTTTCCAATGTGTTTATTTGATGTTATTGTCGCTTTGTATGTTTAATATTTTTAGAAAATTAAAAAATGAATATACTTTTCATTTTTAAATGTTTTCCATGATTTTCCCATTTTTGCCGATTTTTTCATTGATTTTTTGAAAACAATGTTTTTTGGACCCTCCCTAATTTTTTGTCTATGCCAAATTGTAAAAAAATAAATCAGAGTAACCTTTCATCATTTTTGTTTTTTGCACTGATAGCTCATTTTATTGGTTCTTTGACCTTACTTTTTGACCATCTATTATTTTTGGATACAATTGTCACACTAATTCTAGTAGGCAATTCCTATTGGTGATCCTCATATCCTTAATAGAAATTCTTTTAATCTAGAATCCACATCCAAAAAGAACTTAATCCTATTGTAGGGCATTTTTTATCTCAAAATTATTAAAATAAACAAATAATTGTAAGTTCAAGTAGTTGGTTAAAGATCCAACATTTAAAAATATTAAGGAAACGATATATAGAATCCCTTTGTTGTGAAAATTCTATTATAATTACTGGTTATTAATCTTCTATATTTGCACATTATTTTTCTTACAGAAGATAAATTCACGCCAGATACTAAAAATAACAAAACTACAATTTCATAAATAAATAATCATAGGAAATGAGAAAATAACACATACATAAATTTCACACCAATATTTTTGTCACTAGAAAAACGGCGAAGGGAAAATTGGTTCTGCGAATGAGGGATTTTTTAGTACTCTTCAACAATTGAGAATTACATAAACTTCTTTTCATTTACTAGAAAATCACTAGAAATTTTATTTCTTCACTTCCGCAAGTTTTCTCAAACCCTTGGAAGCAACTTGGCCTCCCTCTCTGACCCTGGGTCAATCCACTTGGTGTGTTCTGGAAAATAACTAGGCCTGCACTAGATTTTTTTCCTTCACTGACAAACTCTACTTCTCCTGTGAGAATCAATCCCTCTGGCAATTTCACACTTTCTGCAACAATTTGGCCTCCCTGAAACAATTCACACTAGTAGGAGAAATTCAGCCTCTAGTGAAAAATTGATCTCCCTTTGTCACTAAGAATCTAGAAATCGTTGTGAAGAATCTCACTCTAACAAATCATCTCAATATTTGTTGGTAATTATTGCTAGTGTCTCCGACACTATCACTATGCCCTTGCTATCACTGCAAATATGTTTTTTTAAACTCTTCTAATGATGTCTAATGGTCCCATCGATCTTATAATCTCTCATTGGTGAATAAACGATCATGATATAACTCTAATCAATGGCTAAGATCATATCGTATTCTAAAAATGACTTTTCTATAATTCTCTAGAGCTAAAATGATTTGTCTCAATTAATCCCAATTAATTAACCCATTTTCCTAAGTTAGACTTAGGAAAATAAACAAAACTGGTTAATTAAATATAATTAAGAAATTTCACTTAGATTTGTTTTTTGGGTATTGGAGATAATTAATCCATTTTGTTCCTTAGCCTCATAGACACCATTTGAGACTGGAACACATATCTAAGCTACAAAAACTAAAGTTTGTGAGGATTCACATAAGCATTATATGAACTTGTGAGAACCATTGCATCAAAGTGAAAATGTGAACCTATAACCCTTTAATCTTGATAAAATTAAACTAAAAATAAATGGATAAAACAAAGGAAGGGATATTAGTATCACTACCATTTTTAAATGATTAATAGTTAACATCTTTATCAAAAAGTGGTGAGACAATATCACTACCTCTGTGTGAATATCACTACAAAAGATAAAGGTTTTTGCAAATGTTTTTCTAGAGTCACTTCTCCCTAGTTTTCTTTTCGCATAGGTTTCTAATAGAATTCAGTGGGCGAAGACTTTAGCACAGGCTTTAATTTTTGTACAATTAAAACTAATTACACACAACAATGGATGTACACAAACACAGTCCAAATAAAAACCTAGAACCTTTTAATCTTGATAAAATGAAACACAATATTAGCACCGAAAAGAAATGAAGTGATACCAATGTGTCATTGTCATTTTTTAATATTTAACATATTTATTGAAAATTGGTGAAGAAAATATCATTTCCTTTGTGTAATATGACTACAAAAAAATTAAGCTTTTGTGTTTTTGCTTGTAGTAACTTCTCCCCTAATTTTCTTTTAGTAGAGGATTCTAGTAGAGGTAAGTAGGAAAAGGCTTTATTTTTTGTACACCTAAAAATAGTGTGCATACACACACACACACATACACACTGCAAATAAAAATTCAAAAACTCCCCCCTCCATGCTCAAATTTCATAAAACCTATTTTCTCTTTTAAATTGTTTTGCGGTATGCTCTAACTTGTAACTATATCGGTGCACTAAGGTGCACCATGGTAGGGTTAAATAAACGTAAATTACATAATCATGCTTGAAAATTGTACAATATTTTTTTTTAATTTTTTTTTTAAATATCTATGGCACACTTGAAATCCGTAAACATGTTGTTGAATTAAGATACAAGGCTCACAAAAATATATATGAATTTTGTAAAATAATGTTTTTTTCTACATGGTGCACACTAAATGTATAACTACACTATTATGTTGGCATACAAGGTACCCTATGCAAAGCTTAAATATTTTTAAAATATAAAATCAATTTATCCTTTTCACTATCCAATAATGCTTCCAACACCTTTAAGCATAGGCACTCTTTGCCCCTTTATGAGCTCCCCACAATCTCTTGTTTGTGAATTCTTGTATTTTTCTATAAGTATTCATCCAAATTGGATTTCATTTCATTTTGGTATTTCCAAACCCCTAACCCCATGGATTTGGATTTTAATTTCTAGGAAATACATGACTTCATGGAAAATACAAGACTAGGAAATATCTTTGTTACAACCTAATAAACATTTTCACAGTTTTCCTTTTCCATATTAATAATCAAACTCCCTTTCTTTTCATTTTTTTTGGAAAAAAATGTCATTGGTACAATGTGTGTTATTTTTTGGAAATGAAAGTTATGCATTTATAGCCCACACTCCCATTGATGATCATATGCTAAGTACATCAAGTATTTGAAATTGCTAGCACACATATTTATTACACTAAAGGATGTTATTGAGTATTGAGCTTGAGGTGAATTATCCATGTGCATATAAAAATTAATGAAAGTGACATGTTCCTTGTGATGGTAGTGTATGTTTTTGGAATAGTTTCATCTATGAATTCTATAAATATTAACACATAATAAGAATCATTTCAATGCAATCCATTTTAATGCGTGTAATGGTGCACTAATGAAAGAATCTATCTATCATGCCATGAAATCACGGGAGTACACCAATTTGAAATATTATTTGTTCCTTCCAATCTTTGTTTGTTAATGTGCCTTGAATTATATCTGTTCACTATTTTTTATTCCTACACATATATTGATGTTGATGACCAAACACATTGGTTATCAATGAAAGCTCTATTTTGATATGAATTTCTTTTTGTTATTTCCGTGTATTTTAACCTTGTTGTATTCTATATTTGACTCAATGTACAAAGCCATAATTCTACCAAACATCATCAACACATTACAATGGTATGGATACACCCCATTCTCATGTTTTGTTAACATGGAAGCATGACTTGAAAATGTCATTATGTCTTGTGAATGTGTTAACCATTTGCACCTTGTAATAGCATTGAATGATGGTATTTGGTAAGAAAAAAGGACACTAGAGTTTATGTTTAGAATAAAAATGGGGTGTGCCAAAGATATTTACCCACTTTTAAATCACTATACCTAATTGGCTTGAGCTTTTTACCAAACGTTAAAGGAATTGTTTTCTAATGTATAGCCAAACTTGATCACCAACTTGGAAGTTATGATCAACTTGATGCTCATCATTCCTAACCTTATACTCAGCTTAGATCTTTCCTAACTATTCATGTATGGCTTGATGAATTAATTATATCTTCTAGATTAACTTCTTAGATTTTTCTACGTCACATTTATCCACCATTGAACCTTGCCCATAAGTGAAGTCTAGAAGAGACTTAGGAAAATATCCAAAATGTGTCTCAAAAGGAGACCTCTACATAGAAGACAATTTATTTCATAGTTACAAGCATGATGTACATAGTACAATTGTTCACACCAAATCTTAAGAAACATGTTACAATATTCTCAAAGTAAGTGCATCATTTTTTTACTGACCACTTTTATTTTTCCATTATCTTGTGGATGAAAAGAAGTGCTCTTATGAAGCTAAGTGTCAATTAAATCCATAAAGTTCACTAAAATTTCCTAAGAATGTGAAAGTATTGATTATAGACAATTGACTTTGGAAAACCAAAAATGAACTAAAACATGTTGGAAGAACAAATTTGCAATCCCTTCTCCTCTCACCTAATTCTTATAAGGCCCCAAAACACACATTTTGATAAATCTATCCAAAAAAACATATAAATAATCATAACATTTCCTAGACATTAGAAAATCCTTGACAAAATCCACAAACACACTTTCTCATGGATGATAAGGCATAGCAGTGGCATATTCAAACCATTTTTTTGTTACGTGGTTTGCTGATGGCATGCATCACACATAATTTTTCATATTTGGGCATAATTTCATACATTTGAGGCCAATAAAAATGATATTGTAACTTCGCTATCATTTTTCCTACACCAAAATGAACATACATGAGATAAGTATGCGCTTCTCTGATTACATGCAGTCTTTCATATGCTGGAATACAAACTTTACCAAGATGATATGTATTTCCTCTTGTACATAATAAGGCAATTCTTCCACTTTAGTATTATGGATTATTGTTTCATAAACATCCTTAAAATATTTATATCTCACATATTTTTTAATGTAACTTTCATGAGCTAATGAACTATGTTATAAAACAATGGATGTATTGATAGAGATCAAGAGAACATATCAACAAATTTATTTTGGATACTTTTTTTTATACTTCATAACCATATGGAATTGTTGCAAAAGTCCCATCTACCTGAAATGATGTGAATTTTTTAGGTTGGTCTTTTTATTGGAGATATTGCAAAGACTAATGATCCATATGGATGATTTTCTCTTTACCCATCAAATAATGTTTCCACTTCTTCACACTCTATAACACGACATACAATTCTTTGCCATAAATAGGATAATTATTACAACCATGATGAAGGTCTTAGAATGGTAACAAGTTGGTTTTCTTCTTTGTATTAACAATTCTCCCATGGCATGATCCCTTACATCCATTTCAATATCAAATGGTTGTTGTAAATATATTAATGTTAGAAATGGGGTTGTATTGATCTTCGCTTTCAAAGTATCGAAGGAATTTTTTTGTTTAATCTTCATTGAAAGAGCTACTTAGTACTTGTCAAAGCATGTAAATGAGATGTAATAAAAGAAAATTTAGCAATGGACTTACTCCAATACTCAACTAAACCCATGAAGCTCCTAATTTCTTTTACATTATTAGGATTAGGCCACTTCATAATGGGTTCAAATTTAGAGGGATCAATATTCAATTCACCACCCCCTACAATATAGCCTAATAAACTAAATATGTTTTCACAAATTCACATTTTGACATCTCTAAGCACAATTTCTTCCTTTTCAAAACATTTAAAACTGTCATAGTATTCTTTATATGATCTTCTTAGTGTTTACTAAAAATAAATATATCATTTGAGTATACTATCACAAAATCATTTATGAGTATCCTAAATACATCATTCATGGCTCACATTAATATAACAAGAGCATCACAAACCCAAAATTGAATAACAAGAAATTTAAATAAACCTTATTTATTTTAAAAGAATTTTTCCAAATATCGCCTTCAAAATTCCTTACTTTATCATAACTAGTTAAATCTAACTTAGTGAAATAAGTTGCATTTTCCAATTGATCCAAAAAATCATCAATATGAGAAGTAGGATAATGGTTCTTCATGATAACCTTGTTCAATGCTTGAAAGTCCATACACATTCTCCATGTCCCATATTTATTTGGGTGATTTGCATGGATAAGTATTTGGTTATATGACTCCTTTCTTGAGTATCTCTCAAACTTTCTTCTTTATTTCTTCATTTTCAAGTTTAAATAACCTATACATACCAATGTTATAAAAAAGTGCATTTTGTTATAGCTGAATCTCATGTTATATCTCTCTCTATTATGAACATAAATATGTATAAAATAAATATAAATAATAATAATAATAATAATAATAATTAATAAAATATAATTAATCATTATGGAAGGACATGTCCCAAAGGAAACGACTCTTATGAATGGGCGTCCCTTCATAGGTATATATACATGACCCCAATTGTACTCTAATTATCATACTTTTTATTAGCAATTACTTATATACTATTTATATATTTTCCACATGGATTTATTTATATTCTAGACATTTTAAATATATTTATGTGATAATGAAATTTGTTTGTATCATTTGGTATTAGAGCTCCATTGTATGATGACGTCGTTGGTCATATAAAAATTTTGGGGTCTCCCTATTCTCCATGTACTTGACCACATTTAGGCTTTTAACCACTCTTATTATTGTAAGGAAGAAAAAAGAAGAAGTAAAAAGTAAAAGTTCCACAAAAAAATTCTAGGGTTGTGGAAACACACACACACACAAACACATAAAGGTTCTAAATTAATTTTAAAAAATTGCATGTGAAAGTAAAAATGGGAACTTTTCCAAATATCTTTAAAACTACACACAAGAAAAGGAAATGTAGATAAGGTAATCTTTATTACTCAATAATTTCCATTACAAGCTCTTGGTTTTTGCAACCCACGGTAATTGTACACATTATTTGCATTGTAAATAAAAACAAAAGAAATACAAATATATTTCTACATGAATGATAATTTTATCTTTTTATGTAGAGGAAATCATCCAAGGAGTTAAAGGTGTGTAAATAGATATGTATTTAAAAGGTGAAGGAACACACACAAACACACACACACACACACACATTATAAAAGGCTTGTTATCAAATATAATAGTCCTCATCATCACAACAAATCTGACCATCATTTCAGGAAATTGCTATCATATTTTGTTGAAAATCGAACACCAATTGAATAAGACCCTTCCTAGAATTATCAAACCATTGTACCCCAATATTGGAACAATGAAGCACCCTTTGGTAGAATAAATACACTAGGTATTAGGGTCCTCTAAATTATAGGATCTCAAGGTGATTGAGTATTTTGTTTCAGTAATCTTACATTGTAAATAATTTTCAATATGAAAATGATTTCCAAAAAATATATATATAAAAGAAAATGAAAAGAGGGTATATAAAAAAGAAAGAAAATTTGAAAAGAATAAAAAGAAAATAAGAACCCCACAAAAGAAAAAATAGAAAAAATAATACTGAAAGTGCTACAAATTCAAATGCCACTACCGATAGATTTGTTTTCTTTATGTCATCATCAAATAAGATTGTGTGCAACTTGTTTAAAAATTCCACAATGACTAGATATTTGTTCAAATCATACAGGTTAAACATGATTGAACAATTGGGATTTTTTGTCAATTAGGTTAGTGAATAAATATTTGCCAAAAAATTTGATCTTGGCAAATCAGTGGTTAGGTAGAAAATGAAATTTATTCAACTACTTAATCTGAATCAATAGGAGAAATAAGTGATAGAATAGATTAGATTTTTTTTCATAAAAAAAAGTGATGTGGGTTTGCTAGCCTAAATGCATCCTAAGGAGAAAGAAGAAAAAATGGTAGTCTAACAAAAGAAATAAAATTCAATGGGAAGGTAGAAGTGTTTTTGGAGCCTTAGAAAGAATTAAAATGGTTATCCTAAGTTTGGGTTTCAAATGTATTTATGAAGATAAGATGGGAAAAGAGATAAAATTATTTTATCCTAACTCTAAACATTTGGGCACATAAATCAAATATTGGCACATCTACCATATCCAAAGTTTTCACTTTGATTAAAAGTACTGGTACCCGAAAAACCCATCAAATCAAGTAATATTAAACTTTTCCCATCTATCCATCGTCCATCTCATTCACTCCCGATCTAACGGTGTGCATTGACCTTTGACCCCCCTCTCAATCCAAGCTTTACTGCCGAGAGGGTGGGGGGGGGGGGTCTGAAAAAATCTGTTTTAGCTTTCGAGCCCACGACTACATGGCAGCTTCTCCGCATTTCACACCCCCCTCTGCTCATACCACTTACCACTTTATTTCCTCGAAAACTTCCATACTCTACAATACCAAAACCACTTACCTATATGTTGCGCCAGCCAGCACATGAGCTAGTGCAACCCAGAAATAGGTCCTCTCAATAACTGTTTCCTCCAAAACAGTGCCAACATTCCAGATCATCTCCACCAAGCCTATTTTTTGTCACAGTTAATTTTATTATTTATTTTTTGCTAATAATACACTGTCTGTTGAGACAGCGTTGATGTAATCAGTTTTATAAAATTTAGCACAAATACTTCATTGTTCGAAGTATACTAGGTTGATTTCTAAGTATATTTTTCCTACTGAGCATTGTAATTTTCAAGTTTGTTGGAGCATCAATAATACAAGGACTTATTATAGGATTCATGTGGTGTATTCACTGGTGAACTTTCCTTCTGTAACTGTGTTATTTCATTGTTTTTCCTTTCTCTATCAATCAGAAAAATATTATTTGTTAAACAGAAATTGTGATGAATAGGACATGTTAATTAGAACACCTTGTTCTGGCTATTTTGCGATTTATATGTTTTCTACTGAAGTCAGTTTGAAGAATACTTAATTTCTTTTCAATCTCTACTGAATTTCACACTTCTTCCGTTTCCATATTTCATTTAAAATCTTAAAGGATTCAGTTAATGCAACCTAGCTTTCCCTATAATAACTCTTTAAAATATTGATGCAAAATCAGTTATATTTTTGACTCCATAGCCCAATGAGAATATAGTCAATTAATCAACCAAACAATCAAAATCAAACAAACAATAGAGCATAATCATAACTAGCCAAAGATTTATTAAAAACAAAGTTAAATTTTACAGAGAGATCCCTCTATGAAGATGGCAGGGCTAGATCCCAACTTCCAAAGTGGTTTTGATGTTGTACTATGTGTTTATTCTCACTATCTCGTAAATTACAGAACGATAACATAGTGGCGACCATACTAGGGAATAATTGAAAATATTGAAATTTTCTTCGAATTCATAACCTTGGTAAAAAGTGTATGATAGGAACATTTCAAGAGATCATTTCCTTTTCATTTTTGTGAATAAGTGTGTATGTGCTTTAGTTTTCAACTCTGGCTCCCAAAAGAGCCTACACTAGATCTCATCCTGAACCAAAGCCTGCAGTGATTGTTGATGACCCTGAAAAGCTGTTGAGAAGAAAAATCATAGCAGAGAGCCAAGGAATTAGTAGCCCTCCCAATATAGAAAATTCACTCTCACAAGACTTTGTTACTCTACAAGACATTGAGTTTGACTTACCTTTTGAACAAAGCTTATTTAGACCTAATTTAGCCAATTGGGTATATCAAATAGTGGTAGACCAAGCTACATTAAGAAGAGATTCATTTGAGGCACAGTCTGCTCCTCCTGATATAGAACTTTAGATTATTATGGATTTTGATAAATTACAAGGTTTAGTTTCAGGTCTTGACCTCTATTCATGAGGCTTATGTCCAGTAGTCTATAGAACTCTCTGCCCTCACTTCTTTTGCAGAATCATCCACCTCATCACAATTTGTGCATCCTAGATCAGTGAGTCCTACCCCTTCTGTAGTTTTCACTACTATTCCAGTAGTTTCTCATCAAGCTAATAAAACCCCATCCTCTCCCCAATATTCATCCACAATCCAACCTTCATCCTCACCAAAACCTCAACCTTCAATTCATCTTCCACCTCTAATTTAACCTCCACCTTCTATCCAACAACCACCTTTGATCAATCCTCATATTTTTCATCCCCATATCCCTATAATGGTAGCTAGATATGCTCCCCTTTTTCTTCAAGTTCCTTTGGAAAACATGCCATAGGATTATCAAAAAAGAATTCCACAATTTGATGGAACTGGAGCTATCACTACCCAACAGCATGTATATAGGATGAATGATAGCTTTGACCTTCAAGAGGTAGATGAGGAAAACATAAAAATGAGGTTGTTTGCACAAAGTCTCACTGGAGAGATTAGGAAATGGTTTAAATCTTTGCCTACTGCTAGCATAAATGGTCTCCCTACATTCCATTAGACATTCCTTAACAGGTGGTAAATTAAAAAGAACCCTCTTCAGATTTTATTTGAGTATGAAAGCATTAGGAGGGCACCAGGGGAAGGTTTTCAGGACTATTGCACTACATTTAATAGTGTATACAATGAAATTCCTACCAACATTAAACCACCACAAGGTTTGGCCTTAATTAAATTCCCAAATGGCTTTGAGGCAGACATTTCTTAGCATCTTAGAGAAATAAATTTATCAACATGAGAAGAAATGCCAATGGATGCAGTGAGTGTAAAAGAAAATCTATTAGCAAAGAGGGCTAGAATTAGGACTGAAAGGAGAGTGACCATGAAAGAATAACCCTCAACTTCTTCTGTTGATGTGAAAAATGATTAATTAGTCAGAACAGTAGAAAGACTGATGGAAATGATTAATCTAAATGAGAGGGCTTCTCCTAGATAAAATGAGCCTGCACCTCAAAATCGTAATCAAATCCTAGAATGAATCCTCCCCAAATCAAACAAAGGGAACAAAGGGGCCCTGATCAACAAATTAGACCTCCATTTTAGGAGAACTATGTTGATGATGATGGGGAAATAGTAGAAGAAGTAGAAGAGAACCAAATCAATTTGATGGGTATTAATGAGAAACTATTTTTCTTACTCAAGAAGAAGAAGATATTTTTCAACTTTCCCAAACTGAAATTGATTTAGAAGAATCAGATGATTACAAGCAGGGATTTGAAAATGCTATTATGGAAGTCCATAGGAAATATAATCTTAGGAGTAATAAAATATCGTATGCCCCAAATAAAAAGAATTATGAAAATCCTGTCAAGAAAACTTTTGATATTGTTGTAAAGAAAACCCAGAAAATGCTACTAAGAAAAATTTTGATAGTTATAGCAAAAAGATAATAGAAATTCCTACCAAAAATATAGTTGAGAGTACTTTCAAAACTACTCAAACTAATATCCCAACCACCAGTCACCAAAAGGAACCTGTGCCAAAAGAAATTATTGATAAATCTGATTTTCTGAACTTAAATAGATTTCAAGAATCATTCAACATTGAAAATAATTTACTAGAAAAACTAAAAACTCCCATCCCCTTAACATAGTTAATGAACAAAAATTTGTACAGAACTCAGGTTATGAAGGCTCTAAACATAGGGGAAAACACTGACACTATCAATTTGAATGATGATCAGCCTGAACTCTTATTTGGTCCAGAGATAGATGGTAAACCATGGGAAGAAGGAGTTACTCCATTCTATGTCAGTCTCAACGTTCATGATAAGATTCTCCATAATGCTATGTTAGATTTAGGTTCTTTTCATAATTTGATTCCCAAATTTGCTATGGAGAAACTTGGTCTTGACATTACTATACCTTACAAAGGCTGATATTCATTTGATTCCAGCAAAGTAAAATGATTAGATCTCATCAAGGATCTATGTATTACTTTAGCCCAAATCCCAGCTAAGAGTCTAGTAATGGATATTGTGGTTGCAGATATACCCCCTATCGATGGCATGTTGTTGTCACGCTCATGGGGAGAAAAATTATAAGGGACCCTACAAATGGACATGACTTATGCTACCATACCAGTATTTGGTCAGCAGAGAAGACTATATAGGGAAACTTTAATGAAATTCATGGTGAGTAGTCAATATAAACCACTTAAGTATCCCCTTTACTTTGTCCACTCAGATTTAGACTCTTTCATTCTCTATAACGATGGAGATAACAATACTCAAGTTACCAATGTAGAAAATGATATTTGTGAAACACATGAAAATCAAACACAAATAACTGAACAAAACACTGAACTTGATCCTATTTGGAACATGAATTTTGATGTATCTTGCAGTAAATAGGGTTCTGGAGTAGGTGTGTGGGTCTCAAACACAGGAAACAACCATGCTAGAGGTCATTCATATAAGCTAAATTTTCTATGTACCAATAACATAGCCGAATATGAAGCACTTATGTTAGGATTTCAATTATTAAAAAGATTAGGTGCTAAGATAATTTCAACTTATGGAGATTCTGAGTTAATTATAAAGAAAATTAAAGGAGAATAATCTGCAAAGCATCCTAGACTGAGAGCATACAAAAATGTTGTGCTTGATTTTCTAGAAACTTTTGTAGAATATGATCTTGTTTCTCTTCCTAGAAATCAAAATATCTTAGAAAATGGTCTGCCTTTTTCATCTAGCACATGTAAAATTCCTCATCCCAATAGATAATACACAATGGAAGTGAAACATCGGCCAGTTGTCCCAATTAATATGAGGTATTGGAAAGTGTTTGGAAATTACAAACAGATTGAAAACTTTTTGCAGTCTAAGGATGATTATGAAGAAAATATCATAGACTTAGAGTGTGAAGTAGAAAATCAAATAGTTGTACATACTAATGTAGGAAAACAATTTTATGAATCAGATGTAAATATTCATGTAGATGAAGTTGTAAATAAATTAGAATTGCATGAATTAGATCCAAAAATAGAAGTCTTTGAAATACTTCAGTTAAAATATAATGTCTTGCCTAAAGTTTTGGTTCCACTAGAATAATTATTTGATTTCAATGATGTAGCTAAAAAGCCAAAAATAGAGCCCATGGGGGCATATCTAGAAGAATGTAATATAGGTAGTGAACTGAATCCTAAAATGATAAAACTGTCAAAATCATTTTCTGTTGCTCAAAAAAAAAAAATACATAGCTTTATTCAAAGAATTCATTGATGCCTTTACCTGGATCTATGAGTATCTCAAATCATATGACACCAGTATCATACAACATAAAATCCCAATCAAGGAAGATCAGAAGCCATTCAAACAAAAACTTTGTAGAACAAATCCAATTTTGATGCCTCTGATTGAGAAAGAGTTGAAAAAGATGTATGATGCTAAAATCATAGTTCCTCTCAGATACTCTAAATGGGTGTCTAACATAGTGCCTACTAAGAAGAAAACTAGAGAAATTAGACTATGCGTTGATTTCAGAAATTTTAACAAGGTCTCCCTGGAAGACAACTACCCTTTGCTAGAAATGGATCATATATTACAGAAGGTAGTAGGGTCTAGTAGGATTTACTTATTATATGGTTTCTCAAGTTATAGCCAGGTCTTAGTACATCCTGATGATCAAGATAAAATAACTTTCATTACTCCATGGGGGACCTTCATGTATGTGAAGATGCCCTTTGGGTTAATACATGTTGGGGCCACATTTCAAAGAGCAATGGATATTGCCTATGATGATGAGATTGGACGATTTATTGTGATTTATCTAGATGATATTACTGTCTATTCAAAAGCTGATGAGGAACATTTGTTACACCTGAGAAGAGTGTTTGAAAAGTGTAGAAAGTTTGGCATTTCATTAAATCCCAAGAAAACACTTTTTGGCCTTGAAGAAGGAAAGCTTCTTGGTCATATCATTTCTAAAGATGGTATTAGGATTGATCCGAAGTAGAATTGAAGCTATATTAAAAATTAGTCATCCTAGCAACATTAAGGAGCTTCAATATTTTATTGGCAAGATTAATTTCCTAAGAAGATTCATTCCTAACCTTGTAGAACTTCTCAGAAACATAACAATTATGCTGAAAAAGGATTCAGAAATTAGATGGAGTATTGAGGCCAGACAATCGTCTGATTTAGTTAAACAAACATTCACAAAAGCACGAGTGTTGATTAGTCCATATTTTACTAAATATTTCATAATATTTTCTTTTGCTTCTGAACACATTGTTGTAGTTGTCTTATTGCAGAAAAATAATGAAGGATTTGAATAGCCCATTGCATTTTTCAATAAGACTTTAAGATATGCATCTTTGAAGTATAACATAATGGAAAAAAAAGTCTTTGCATTAATTAAAGCAATTAAAGACTTTAGAGTGTATATCTTTCATTCCCATATAATTTCTTATGTACCAAATTCAGTGGTCAAAGATATTTTAACACAAAATGGACCTGATGGTAAACGAGGTAAATGGATTGTTTTCATTCTTGAGCATGACTCAGAAATAAAACCCACCAAGTTAATCAAAGGACAAGGACTAGCCAAATTGATGGCATTGGATATCAACTTTTTTGCTTCATTAGATGATCAAGAGGAGTAGGTGACTCCACAAATTGATGAAGCATTTTTGAACTCACCCTGGTATGCAGACTTGTTATATGTTTTATTCAATTTAAATGCTCCTCTTGGTCTAACAAAAACAAAGGCAAGATTTATAAAGTTAAAAGCAGTTAAGTTTTGCATCATAGATAATGTTTTATATTGGAAATATGTTGGTGGTATTTTACTTAAGTGCTTGTTGAAGGATGATGCAAAAAGAACCATGCAGGAGTTCCATGAAGGTGACTGCGTTGGACATCTATACTGGAAAAACACTGCCAAAAAAATCCTCAAGGCTGGTTTTTCCTGGCCTACCATTTTCCCTAATATTCATAAGAAAGTAACCTCATGCCATAAATACAAGATATTTGAAGGAATAATAAAGCTTTTAACCTTACCAATAAAGCCTATATCAGTTTAAATTCCTTTTCAACAGTGGGGACTGGATTTCATTGGTGAAATCCATCCACCTTCCTCTACCCAACATAAGTGGATTCTCACAACCACTGATTACTTTACTAAGTGGATTGAAACCACACCTTCGAGATCAGCCACTGATGATGTCATCATTAAATTCCTTGAAACCAATATCCTCTCTAGATTTGGTTGTCCAAGAAAACTTATTACTAATAATGTTGCAGCTTTTAAATCTAATAAAATGATTGAATTCTGTTGTAAGTGCCATATTACTTTGGGAAATTGAACAACTTATTACCGTTGGGGTAATGGGTTGGTTGAATCCTCAAATAAGATCTTTGTAAATATCATTAAAAATTTGTTAGAGGACAAAAAAAGTCATGGAACAACAAGTTAATTAATGCACTTTGGGCTGACAGATTAACTAAAATTGGCATGTCATCATACCAATTGGTTTATGGGATGGATGTTTTTTTTCCATCTTCTTTGGAAGCTCCAGTGATGAATATAATACAATAATTGTAGGTTGAGACAAATTACACACAAAGGAGGATTAATCAGACTATTCAGTTGCAGCAGTCAATGGAAGAAGCCTACAATAAAACTCAACTCACCCAAGAGAATGTCAAAAATATTTTCGACAAGAGAACTAAAGCTGATGATTTTAATTTGGGTGACAGAGTTTTGAAGTGGGATTCCAAAAGAGAAGGCAAAGGAAAACATGGGAAATTTGACAATTTGTGGAAGGGTTCATGCATCATTTATGCCTTTATAAGACACAATGCATTCTTTTGCAAAGATCTAGATGGATTAGAAATGCCTAGTGGTCTTGTCAATGGAAGGATGTTGAAGCATTACTTTTCTTAGCATAAAGATTTTTCTTACATCACAACATTGTAAATATCATAGCCTTCATTATTTTGATTGGGTAACTTATTGACTGAAGTTGAAGCCTGTAGAGAAGGCCCTAAGATTTAATTTATATGCTACCATAAGTATTCCAATAGCAAAATAAATTAGATGTAGACATTGTTGAAATGAAGATACTCAAGGCTACTAATCATGAGTTCTTGACACCTCACATGGAGAAGTTCCATCCCCAGCTGGAGCCACTGTTAGGGTCCTATAAATTATAGGATCTCAATGTGATTGAGTATTTTATTTTAGTAATCTTACATTATAAATAATTTTCAATATGCAAATGATTTCCAATATATATATAAAAGAAAATTAAAAGAGGGTATATCAAAAAGAAAGAAAATAAAAACCCCGCAAAAGAAAAAATAGAAAAAATAATATTGAAAGTGCTGCAAATTCAAATGCCACTACTGATAGATTAGTTTTTTTATGTAATCATCAAATAAGATTGTGTGCAGCTTGTTTAAAAATGCCACAATGACTAGATATTTGTTCAAATAATACAACTTAATCATGATTGAATAATTGCAAATTTTTGTCAATTAGGTTAGTGAATAAAGATTTGCCAAACAATTTAATCTTGGCAAATCAGTGGTTAGGTAGAAAATGAAATTGATTGAACTACTTAATCTGAATCAATAGGAGAAATAAGTGATAGAACATATTAGTTTTATTTTCATAAAAAAAAAAAAAGTGATGTGGGTTTGCTAGCTTAAATGCACCCTAAGGAGAAATAAGAAAAAAATGTTAGTCTAGCAAAAGAAATAAAATTCAATGGGTATGTAGAAGTGTTTTTGGAGCCTTAGAAACAATTAAAATGGTTATCCTAAGTTTGGTTTTCAAATGTATTTATGAAGATACGAAGGGAAAAGCGTTATTTTATCCTAACTCTAAACATTTGGGTGCACAAATCAAATATCAGCACATTTACCATATCCAAAGTTTTCACTTTGATTAAAGGTATCGCTACCCGAAAAAACCCATAAAATCAAGTAACATTAAACTTCGCCCATCTATCCACCATCCATCTCATCCGCTCCCAATCTAATAGTCTGCATTGACCATTGACCCCCCCTCTCCATACGAGCTTTACTGCCAGGGGGTCCGAAAAAAGTTTTTTTAACTTTCAAGCCCATGACTACATGGTAGCTTCTCTGCATTTCGCACCCCCCTCCACTCATACCACTTAGCAGTTCATACCCCCGAAAAATGCCATACTCCGAAATACCAAAACCACTTACCTGTCCCTTGCACCAGCCAACGCAGCCTAGAAATAGGTCCACTTAGCAATTGTTTCCTCCAAAACAGTGCCAACATTCGAGATCATCTCCACCGTGTCTCCACCGAGCCTATTTTTTGTCACAGTTAGAGTTTATTATTCAATTTTTGCTGATAATACATTTTCTGTTGAGACAGCGTTGATGTAATCAGTTTTGTAAAATTTATCATAAATACTTCATTGTTCGAAGTATTCTAGGTTGATTTCTGAGTATATTTTTCCCACTGAGCATTGTAATTTTCAAGTTTGTTGGAGCATCAATAATACAAGGACCTATTACAGGATTCATGTGGTGTATTCACTGGTGAATTTTTCCTTCTATAACTTTGTTATTTCATTATTTTTCCTTTCTCTGTAAATCAGAAAAATCTTAATTGTTAAACAGAAATTGTGATGAATAGGACATGTTAATTAGAACACCTTATTCTGGTTGTTTTGCAATTTATATGTTTTATACCAAAGTCAGATTGAAGAATAATTAATTTCTTTTTAATCTCTACTGAATTTCACACTTCTTCCATTTCCATATTTCATTTAAAATCTTAAAGGATCCAGTTAATGCAACCTAGTTGTCCCTGTGATAACTCTTTAAAATATTGATGCAAAACTAGTTATATTTTTTACTCCATAGCCGAATAGGAATATAGTCACTTAATCAACCAAACAATCAAGCATAATCATAACTAGCCTAAAATTTATTAAAAACAAAGTTAAATTTTATAGAGAGATCCCTCTCTAAAGATGGCAGGGGTAAATCCCAGCTTCCAAAGTGGCTTTGATGTTTTCCTTTGTGTTTATTCTCACAATCTCATAAATTATAGAACGATAACACTAGGAATATAAGTTTACACAACTCGTTAATAGACCTTAGTAAGAAAATCAAGGCGAACCCGTGACATGAGGCTATCTAGAGAATTTTGAGTACAACAGGTGCATATTCACGAAATTCAATGGAGATATTGATTAATTGATGATAAATTATTACCACCATGACATTCAATCACATGGTGGTTGATGATAGTTCATCTCCTATCAGTCTCATCAAGATTATCATGGGTTGATACACCACCACTGTTGCTACCTATTGGTGTGAAGTTCTGAGGAAATTATTTGCTATAGTTCTATCAGGGGTCAAGGGTATTTCTTAATCGAAAAAATCAAATATGTGGGTAAACATTAATCTCAAAGAACATCAACTCAAATTTTATGACAACTAATCAAACATCAAAATTTTTAATACAGATTTTTTTTTTTTCTAAGTAATACTAATTCTATTAATTCATCAACCAGAGGTTACATTGCTCATCCTCGGAAATGGAAAGATCCATGACGGAGGGAATAGACAAAATACTGTTGTCCAAAACTAGACTGCCCCTAGAGGGGAAACTAACCTTAATTATCCAGATAGAACGAGCTGCCCATAGCGGGAAACCAGCCTTTAAAACAGTGCAAAAAGAGACCAAAAGAGCTAGCATAGGAAACAAACAGAACCAGTAAACTAAGAAACCCGAAGAGAGAGTGCTATGGAGAACCTTCATGCTTGTCACTGGAGGGGGCTAGCTCCTCTTCAAGGATGCAGCAGATGTAGTCGTAGTCCAGTGAATCAAGCCCAGGGTCAGAGTCTTCAAGCTGCTTGTGTGGGGATTCAGGAAGCCCAAGGCGCTCCGTCGGAGTGTCCTGAGTGGTGTTATCCTACATAGATGTTGTAATATCCATGGTGTCAGTCAAATTGAGGTCTTATTTCCTCTTGGAGGAGCCCTAGAGACGCAGACCTAGTAGATGCTTCTCTTCGGCCGGCTCGGAGTCTTGCAAGGCTAGGTACCACCCGCATCTGGGGTTTAATACGGATTTATTAGATACCCTTAGGTCTATTCATTAAAGAACACTTTACTGTAATAAACCAAAAGGATTTAAAAGGGAGACATTGAGTATAAATTAAAAGGAATATTGAAGAAGTAGGTATCTCACACTTTGTACACCCACTCATTATGAAGAATACGTAAGTTTTGTAACCAAATACCGTTGCCATAATTTATCAATAGATAAAAATTGAGTATCACTAACAAGAAAGGAATGGAGTCTATAATTGAGGAGAAAGGAATATTTCCAAAAACTTCCAAAAAAATTTCTTTAGTGCTAATTATAATGAAGGAGACTTTTGCATTAAAAGCTATAACCATTTCTATTGCTTTTTCCAAAAATAATAATTATGTAAGTCCTAATTTCACTAACTAGTTAGTGGTCCCGAGTCAAATATATTGAAAAAATAGACTATTGGACACAAAAATTTATGACATACACAATTTTTCTTATGAAATAAAATTGTACTTTCATTAATAATTGAAAATAAAGTACATTTTTTATTTACACACTTAACGTGTGCATTCACCAATAATTTTCCAATATACTTGTGTGGTAAAAAGCTAAAAAATAGATGCTAGACGTTGTGTGCTTACATTTCTATATGAGATACCCAATTTACAAATAAACATTGGGAATTATATATTTATATCACGATTCATTATTAGATATTTATGGAGCAATAATGGTGACATAATTTTGGGTGCACCGTAGATGGAAACACTAGGGTATTTCATCTTATATATAAATAAAAAAAATTTGATGTTCTCTTATGAGAAGAAAAAAATAACACTATAGGACATTACATTTGTAGAAATTATACAACATGTATGTATATCTTAGATTCACCCAATCTAACAATGTACTAAAGTTAAATACTAAATCATTTCTACAAATCTTTTTCAAAATTAAAAACACAATCGCTAATCACATGAACATGAAGAAATATCAATCACACACAACACATATAATTTCCCAAGGAAAGCTTACAACTAAAAACCCCTCTATCATATATTGTATATTCCACAAGGAAGCATGAAACAATTACATACAACTCTTCTCACAAGAGCCCTCCTATATTCAACTAATTGTCTCACACTAATATAGATAAAATCAGGAAAATACTTAGCCAATTCTCAGCCTGTCTTCAGCCTGCCTTGCTCACGCAATCCCTGATGAATTCAATCCCTAATCACAAGGAATTTCAGCCTTCCTCAACTACGCTAAGTATCATGGGAATCCTGTGGTGTTTTAACTACACCTGGGTAGCCTGCTAATACACAACATGTAGTTACACTTCCCTTTCACCTAGATCTCAACTGGGTCCCCACTGGAACTGACATGCATGCAACTAATAATAGTAAATCCTCAGTTGCATGTGAGATCACTGATTGTGAATTAAATAATATTTAATTCACTTGATCTCTCACTAGTGTATCTAACAGTTACAACTAGCACAACTAAGTTAAATTGTTTACAACCTGCATTAACTAATGCACCACTGCACTTTGAACTAGGTTACAACTAGAATTACTCTGCATGCCTCACCAACTATCTCTAATTCGAAATCCACTAGGTAACTGAGTTTATCACACTCAGTTAACTATTACAAGTTATCATTGAGAATAGATTACAATTTATTGTCCATCTTAATTAAGGGATAACCAAAATATACATGCAGCAAAATAACCATGTGGGCCCCACCCTAGTTTAGGTGATTAATGCACTAGGCATGGGTGCTGAATGTTGTTTCCGGATTTGAATTTCATTATTTCTTGTTGCAAACTTCAACACTACCTCTCAACAAGAAAGGAATGTCCTTGCATGCAACATGCAACTCATGCATTTGACATGCACCTCCATGCATGCGACATGCAACACTTCTCTAGTGTTTCTCGCACATGTAACATTTGCATGCAACACTTCCGAAACTAAATAGCATCCAAACAACCGACTCGATATAATGCATATGTCATCAAATTCCTCTGACTGCTGCTAGCTACTGCACATTTCACTGCTGACATATGCATCCATGCACTCTGCACTTGCTGCCAACTTTGATCTACACTCTAGTATCTGACACTGTCACTTTGATTTCATATCCTCCTGACATCTGACTTCATCAATCTAACTGATCCTGCTACCGCTTCTCTGTGGGATCCTCATAACCAGGTTCGATCAATGAGACCCACCATCTCTAGGACCCTGCCCAAATTCTTTCTTGGGATTAATCATGCATGTCGCCCCACCCCTCACCTGGTGGTATATTTGCATGCACTCCCTCTGCCCATATGGCTCAAAATTTCTCTGCATGAGTGGTTTCTCCCACTCCATGATCCTCTGCATGTGGTTGCTCCACATTTTGATGTTCATTCTCATCTGCATGCAAATCTAGCTCCCTCTCAAGGGTCAATTTCATGGCTTTCTCACACTTCCCAATGGTTGGAAGCTCTGTAGAAA
Source organism: Pinus albicaulis (assembly GCA_034641835.2). Classification (NCBI taxonomy): domain Eukaryota; kingdom Viridiplantae; phylum Streptophyta; class Pinopsida; order Pinales; family Pinaceae; genus Pinus; species Pinus albicaulis. The sequence continues at coordinate 908,306,721 of CM076569.1, read as the reverse complement.
TTGCATCTACATCAATTATATAGAGATTCCTAACTCGAATCCCAATCTTCTTGGCTTGCTCTATTTCTTTTTGTCACAGGAAAATTTTTCCTTCAATGAAAACAACATCATAGCCTCTATCCTCTAACATTACAACTGAGATTAAATTTTTCTTCAAACCTGGTACATGCATCACATCTTTTAATTAAAAGATTTTATCTGACTGCCTTTGGAAGGTAATAGTACCAATCCCGGAAGCACTATACCGCTCATCATCACCCATTTCAATATGCATCTGGAGATCCTTCTCCTCCAAGTTACTGAAAAGTTCGTTGTCTCCCGTCATGTGAAAGGAAGCACCGCTATCCAAGTACCACCCCGATCCCAATGCACTTGACACCATGCATGCGATAAATGAGAATTGAAGCTCAAATTGTGAGGCCAAAGCCTCACCAGTTACAGATCATCTAGCCCTATTTTTATTCTTCTTTTGTGGAAAATTTGTGGCAAAATATCCATGCTTGTAACAGTGAAAACACTTCACCCTGGACATTTCGCGCTCCTTTCCATCTTCACTGGCCTCAAATTTGGAATGGAATTTCTTCCCCTTCCCCTTATTTTCCTTGGCAGCCAAAACACAATATTCTTCATCTTCATTCTTAGATGAAGATCCATCTCTGGTATTCTGTCTAAACTCCTCCTGTACCAAATCCGACCATAGTCGTTCCCAATCTGGCAGTTTTTCCCTTCCATTGAAAAAGTCTTGATAACTATGCCAACTCTTGGGAAGTCCTAGGAGAGCTAGGCTCACCAAATCATCATCAGCGATAATTATTCCTACACTCCCAAGCTCATCCCAACATTGGACAAACTTTGTTAAGTATACCATAATAGTGTCATTCTTTTCCATCTTGATCTTCTTGAGTTATCTTTGAGTACCAATTTCCAATGGTCGTCGTTGCTTTGGAATAGATCCTTTAAAGCCTTCCACATAGCATATGGTGTGGCTTTCCCATGGAGGCTTGAGACAATGTGATCTCGCATTCCCTCCAACAGGATCCTCCTCGCCTTTGCCACTTTCTTTTTCCATGCATCAAGATTTGCAGCATCTGCAACATTGGGTTTAGGAACATCTGTGTCAATGAATTCCTTCAACCCATTGTCTTCGAATACTACCTCCATCATGTCCTTCCAATCAATGTAGTTCGAGCTTTACTCGAGTGCATACTCTGACCTCAAGCCATTGAAAGCCATTTCGATCTTAAATCAGTTGTAGCACCAAGAAATTATTTCTGCAAATTCAAATTCTATCCAGTCACAAACTCAACTCCCGCTTCACTTCTGCAATTTCCTGTTTTTCGATACCATGTAGAAATTATACAACATATATGTATATCTTGGATTCAACCGATCTAACAATGTACTAAAGTTAAATACTGAATCGCTTCTACAAATATTTTGCAGAATTAAAAACACAATCGCTAATCACATGAACATGAAGAAAGATCAATCACACACAACACAGATAATTTCCAAGGGAAATATTATAGCTAAAAACCCCTCTATCATATATTGTATATTCCACAAGGAATCATGAAACAATTACATACAACTCTTCACACAAGAGCCCTCCTGTATTCATCTAATTGTCTCACACTGATCCAGACAAAATCGGGCAAATACTGAGCCTGCCTTGCTCACGCAATCCCTGATGAATGCAATCCCTAATCACAAGGAATTTCAGCCTTCCTCAACTGCGTTAATTATCATGGGAATCCTATGGTGTTTTAACTACACCTAGGTAGCCTGCTAATATCACAACTGATAGTTACACTTCCCTTTCACCTAGATTTCAACTGGGTCTCCACTGGAACTGACATGCATGCAACTAATAATAGTAAATACTCAGTTGCATGTGAGATCACTGATTGTGAATTAAATAATATTTAATTCACTTGATCTCTCACTAGTGTATCTAATAGTTACAACTAGCACAACTGAGTTTAACTCACTTAACTAAGTTAAATTGTTTACAACCTGCATTAACTAATACACCACTGCAGTTCGAACTTTGTTACAACTAGAGTTACTCTGCATGCCTCATCAACTACCTCTAACTCGAAATCCACTAGCTAACTGAGTTCATCACACTCAGTTAACTATTACAAGTTATAATTGAGAATAGATTACAGTTTATTGTCTATCTTAATTAAGGGATAACCAAAATAGACATGCACCAAAATAACCTTGTGGGCCCCACCCTAGTGTAGGTGCTTAATGCACTAGGTGTTTAATGCACTAGGCGTGGGTGGTGAATGTTATTTCCGGATGCCAATTTCATTGTTTCTTGTTGCAAACTTCAACAACATTGGAGCTATATTTAGTAACACTTTAGTACATTAAATATATCTTAAAGGTAGTCATTCAAGGAATAAAAACATGCAAAATGTGCATAAAGAAGTTGACAAAATTATCGTAGACAAAATTGAAGAAATTCCTCGCCTCAAAAAGCACGACGAAAAATTGATTAAGAAAATTAGGAAGCTTAAGAAAGATAAAAATTCACTTTAAAACAAAATATTTTAAATATAACAATTCATTAAGAGAAAAACATCAAAATATTTTAGTAAAGATTTTCATGTTTGAATATACTAGATCTTTACCATAAATTTCAAGCTATATTATATTAACAAAGGCGGCTATGTAGATACTTTATTTGAGTTCATTTAAAATATAATAAATTTATTTAGAAAGTTAAATTAAGCCAAAGGAAGTTCAATTTATTTTTATAAAATACCTAAGAAAATGATTTTAAATCTCTAAAATATGCTAGCAGGATAGTAGCTCTACATCATAACCTTTATGCTATATCCTGCTAGCAAAGGTCGGTTTCATAAATGAATTTTATACAGTAAGAAGAATTAAGTATCATATATAAAAATATAAGTTGGAATAATTTTCTTGAAATATTTTATAAGATGCTTATATATCACACTAAAATCTGCAGGAACACTTTCTAATTATTCAAAGATATTAAATATCCACCCTACACAACCTTCCGTTTGACATCAATTAAAATAGATTAATTATAATTACATATATTAAGCTATGTTCGAATAATTTTCTTAAAAATTTCTTTAAGATAAAGTCTTCTGAATTTAGGGATGTTATGCGCTTTGTTCTCGGTTCCACTAAATTGCTTTGAGTTTTTCCAGAGTATTTTAAAGGTGAGTTAAATTGAGTTTTCCAGAGTATTTTAAAAGTGAGTTAATTTTCTTAGTGTAGATCACAACATTGTCAATTTTATTCAAACTTGTTATATTTTAAGCTTGGTTTTTAAAAGTTGACAGATATTTTTAGCAGAATGTTGTGCAGAAATACATGGCAATGCAAAATATACTGTGATTAATATTTTTATCAATGCAGACCTTAATTTCCACTGAATTTAAACTTAACATAATTTCTACTGGATTAAACTTAACAGAATAGGTTAAGCAGAAAGCTCTATGTAATGAATAAATTTCAACTAAGCTCTTTTTAAATTTGTCTTGTGCAAAGTGGACCTGAAAATTTGAGAATCACTATTAGTTGTTGCACACAATTTCTTCTTGTTCATGCTGATTCTTATGCACTAGGCATTAAGATACTCATTATGAGAAGGCGTTCATTCAACCTAAAAGAAAAAGGAAAGATGAAGCATTTAATGTAGGTATTTCTTTCCTGAAAGAATTCAATTTGAGAAATTCTTCAGAAGAATTCAATTTATCCATATACATTTACATGGAAATCACATCTTCGACCTCATTTGCATCATCAAAGACTACGGGCAAAAACCAAGACTACACCAGCAAAACCAAGATAACCATAAAACATGATATCGTCTGGCAAGCAAAATGAAAACCAGAAAAACCAATATCAAAATAACTTGTTGCGAAGTAATGCTAAAATAAACGCTAATATTATTTGATTATAATGCTAGAATTACTTGAATATAAAAAATACAACTTGACAACATGCCCTTGATACATTACGGGCCAAATAACATCTCAACACTCTTGATTAGCTTACAAAACTCAGTGTCGATATTTACTAGGTGAATTACAACATATGCAACAAGAATTTGGTTAAATTATTTTTAGTCTCTACATATGACTCATATTCCATCACATATCGATTACAATAGTCCCTGCTACCTATGGCAGGGACTAAAAAGGAAAACTAGAATTTACAATAATAAATTCTGAACCATTCAAATGTCCACAACTTTTGCATTTTTTTTATAAAGCGTGTTATAGGATCTAGTGTCATTAGCAAACATAAAATTAAATTATACGTTATTCATTCCTTGAAAATTTTGGCATCGATAAAATATTGAGGGGTAATCAATTGAGGAAATCTGAAAATAAAAATAAAAGTTAAAAGATTGATGGTTAGTCAATTAGAAAATCTATGAAATAAAAAAAAAATTTGAGAAACAAAAACTTGATTTAAAAAAATTTAGTTAAATTTGAAAATAAAAATAAAAATGTTAAAAGATTGATGGTAATTAATTAGAAAATTTATAAAATAAAAAATAATTGAGAAAAAAAATTTTGACTTAAAAAATTTAATTAAATTACAAATTTTAAGAGATTGGAAATTTCTATAACGTTAATTTATTTAACATACATAATATTGGGTTGGGATTACAAACATAAAGAGGCTTATTCCTTATAAATGTGGGGTGCACCTACTTTTTCTAGTGATCCTCCACTTGATGTATATCTAATTCACACTCGGCTTGATCCTTTGGTGGCTCATTCTGCTACAAAAACATGCTTAAGGAGCTACTAGTATAGCAGATGAAACATGTTCTTGGTTCAAAAGTTGGGGTCGACTATGCTACTCCATCTACTGGGAAAGACTCTACCCTCTTAGAAGCTTTCTCAAGTAAGATAATCCAGCCTCTTTCTTCTGAAGAGATTTATTTATTGGATAAATTTGAAAGAAACTCTTCCCTTTCAACAACTGCTAATTTGTTTGTTCCTTTTTGTGTTGTTAACACTCATTTCAAAATTTAGTTTCTTAATGTTTTATATGATGTAAAATTCCTACCTTTGATCAGGAAACCTTCTCTTCTTTCTAAGTAGTCTCGCCCTATGGGTTTAGTAAAATGTCACAGTCCTCTTTTAAGATTTTCTTGCTCCCATCAAACATACTTTTTTACCTTGGGTCTCTTCAATCATTTTTAAACCTGTAGCCACTCAGGAAGGTGCTCTGATCTCCCCCCTCCCTACGATCATACTTCTTCCCCCTCGAATACTCACCTGCTACAAGCCTAGTGAGCAGGGGCTCTTTTGTACCTACATCTTATCCCCTTGACCCTTCATATAAGGACTCTTTAAACCTCTCCCATCTTTCTGTATTTCACTCTCCTTACTCTTTCGCTCTATAATCCTTGGATATGAACTCTTCCGTTAAAGATGTGACTATTAGAAAGAAAAAACAGAACATGAAAGAGCTTGCTTGTGAAGGAGTAATCTAAGGAGGGATTTTTAAGGAGGTTACCTCATGAATTTGATGTCCTTTAATATCTTGGGAGTCTAGGTCCCTCCTAATATGTGTGTTCTCAGGAGACTTATCGATTATAGACCTTCTGTAATCTTTATCCAGAAAACGATGGTGTCAGGTGATAAATTCATGGGGGATTTTCAAACTATATGTCATGGGTGATATATTTGTTTTGTGGATGTAGCGGAGAATTCTAGGGGACTCTTGGTTATGTGGAATCCAAAGGATGTTGTTTTTAGACCCTTCCTTTAGAAGGTTAGTATAATTTTGGAAGGTAATCTAAAAAATGTGGAATTTCCTATCTTTCTCGTTGATTGTTATGAGTCATATGATGATAGAGAGGTGTTTTGGAAATATATATAGGCTAGTGGGTTGATGCTTGAACACTCTTATTTTAGTTGAGGGATTGGATTTCACTACCTCTACTAATGGAATATGGATTTCACTACCTACCACGTGTAGCTCACAATAGGATTTGGAGGAGGCCGCAAAGGATCACTTTTCTATCCTCTTCAAAGACCATAGTAAAAATTCGATTAAAACTAAGATACAAGTTATACATGTGTTTCCTCGCTTATTCTCGGGGGATGACTCATTTAATGTGGGTGGCTCTGTATCTTTGGATGAAATCAAATCGATCCTAAAATATATCTTTCTTTCTTTGACTTGATGGGGAATGGAATTCTTCAAGTAGCGGAGGATTCCAAAACAAATGGATTGGTTTCTAGGGCCATTAATGCCACTTTTATTGCTTTGATCCACAAAAGCTCGAAAACTGAGAATTCTAATGGTTTCATATTTATTTATATGTGTAATATTATATACAAAGTTATTGCTAAGATCATATCAAACAGATTAAAAACAAAACTCATAGAAATTATATCATGGGAGTAGTTTAGTTTCCTCCCTCCCTAGACATCAAATTCATGATGCTATATGTGTGGGTCAAGAGTCCTTCCATTCTATTAATATTAAAAATCTTGATGATATGGTATTAAAAATGGGTTAAAACATACGATAGAGTTAACTGGAATTTCCTTTGGTTATTACTTATCCATATTGGTATTGATTTGAAGGTCACAAATTGGATTATGGGATGTGTACAATCTACAAATATTTTTGTGTTTGTAAATGACACTCCAATTGGATTCTTTATAAGTTCAAGATCTTTTCGACAAGGGTGCCCCATTTCCCCCTTATTATTCCTTCTTTTCATTGAAGGCCTGAGTATAATGACCACTAAATAAAAAAGGATTGTATTTTAAAAGGGGTCAAGGTGTCCAATAGACTTTATATTCCTCATCTACTTTTTGTGGATGATGTTCTACTTTTTGGGGAAGGTATGGTTGTTGAATGGGACTCCTTTTACAAAATTTTCTCTACCTTCTACCATGCATTTGGTATGGAGAAAAACAACAAAATTTTACTTTCCTTCAAAGAAGGACTTTGAATGAGACCTAGCCTCCATTAAAAAAACAATCCCTTTAAGGTGGAAACATTAGAGAAAGGATTAATATGTATGGGCTATCACTTGAAACCAAATTGTTACCATTTGGAATATTGGTCCTAGTCAATTAAGAAGGTTGAAATATAAATTGGTAATCAGTGTTACAAGTGGCTAACTCTGGTAGGTAGAATGATTATTTTCTAGTTTGTGTTGGAGAATATTCTAGTGTATTTATTAGCACTCTCTATGATCCTAAAATGCACTATAAGGAAGGTCAACAATGTATGCTAAATTTCCTCTAGATTGGTAAAAAGGAAAAGGAAGGTATTAATTTGGAAAAATGGGTTATTTTAACACAACCTAAGTGCCTTGGGGGTTGGGGATTCAAAAATATACACTAGTTTGGCTTAGCCCTCTCTGTGAAGATCATTTGGAGAGATTTTACTAGTTCTAGTCACTGGAATCACCTTATCAAGGGAAAATAACTTAAAAATGGGTATATGTCATTGACTGGCTGAGATCATATGCCAGGCGGTAAATATCTTTGGCTCTATCACCTGGAAGGATCCGTTGGAATATTACTCTTGGATCTCCACCTGTCTTGCCTGGAAGGTTGGTAAGGGTAATCAAATAAATCCTAGGAAATGATCCTTTCATAGGAGGTGTTGAATTTTAACTATCTTCTAAGTTGATTTCCCTCTTAAACGCATAGTGATTGAACAAATTCATAAATGTAAAGAGATCATGATCCTGTATAACTCCCTTTGGAGGCTAGAAAAACTCATATGATTCAGGTTTACATGGGTCCTTGGCAGCTGAATGGGACCTATTTGTAAGGGGCTTATGTTCTAACGTGATTTATCTAAATGGTGAAGAGGACTTCATAGTATGGAGTTGGAACACCTAGTCAACCTAGGTTTCTGCTAGATTGTCTTATGAATCTATCTCCTCTTCCTCACTGGAACAAAAACAATTTTGGTGGCATCATAAATGTTTGAAATGGTATCTACCAAAAAAAATTTAGTGCTTTTGTTGACTCTATCTTGCTAATCGAATACTTACATGGCACAATCTCCAACAAAGGGGATTCTCTAGCTCGAATGCATGATGCATGTGTAAGTTTGGGTCTAAATCTATGGACAATATCTTTATTTATTGCTTCTTTTCCAAGGAATTCTAGAAAGACATATTAATTTTTCTAAGACTTCGGGACACTATATGTACCTTTTATTTCGAATCATGCCTTCGTTGGTGGGATCTAAATATGGGAAGATATAAAATCTTGCCAATCTTTATTTCCTGGGGAATATAGAAGGTGAGGAAAAAATTCATATTTGAATATTTAACCATCAAACTTGAAAAAAATCTTTACTATATTTTTGGCTTTGAAAGGGATTCTTAAGATTACCAAACCTTAAGAATGTCAGAAAATCATGTTATCCTAGTTTACCACAGTTTTTCTATGTTTATTTTTTTATGGTGCATCACAAGTATCTATTTGAAGTGTGGGTGCCTTTATCATACTCCCTAGTATTCATTCTATCTACATTTGGATGAATATTGGATCTAAAACAAACACTAAGGATGACATCATTTCTTGTTGGGAATTTTTGTTTTTTTTCAAATTTCAAAAAGTTTGCTTATTTACAAGTTTGTGGTGATTCTAAATACATAATTGATTGATTATTAGGCTCTACAAATTTGTAGGTATTAAATTTGTTTTGTTGGAAGGACAAGATCATAGACATGAAGGAAAATTTTCAATATCTCTCTTCTCAGCACATACATAGGGAATGGAACACTTAGGCGAACTCCTTATCCAAAAGGGATCTTTCCATGTAAAAATGCTATATTTTTTGAAGAATGGTAGGTACCACTTTGACATAAGGAGGAAGACTTCCTCTTATATCATATATTTAGTCTATCAGTAATAGGACTAAATCTATAACTATGCTCTTCCTTGTCAAATATTGTTTGAACATCTCATGTATTTTTTGTCTTGGATTATGATTTGTTAGTATGATGAGGGCAATCTTGAACATAAAATTTTCTTTTGGTTTTTTCTAGAATCATTAAGTAGACATACTACAACTATTTACATCTCAAAATTTATTAATTTTTTAGGGTATTATTCAGTAATATAAGTCAGATTCAGGAATTACATTATATTGAGATTGGTAGTTTGATTTGATATTTTGGATATTATTTTTATTTTTCTTCGTGTTGACCATCAGTGAAGTTGTACTTCCTTTGTAAAGATCTTGCATGTAACTATTTCTTGAATAAATTTACAATGAAAAAAAAAAGATTCAAGGATTTTATTTATACTAAGTTGATGAATTCTAAAAATTGTAATTTTAAAATAAAATAAAATATTTGATATGTTGTCTATGATAATTTATTTATTTATTCTATAAATAGGTGGGACTAATTTACGGCTTGAGAAATCATGAGTCAAGGGTATCTAAGCAATGAAAATCACTCGGGGTTGACACCCAATTTGGACCACACCAACCTGTACCCATGACTAATTTATGCCCACGGGGTTTCAAACCAGTGACATTTTCACCACATGGTGCCTTAACAAAACACCTTGTCATTGATTTCTCTATTCCTCATAAGCTTATTAGACTTTTATGTAAAACAAAGAATTGTGTTCATTAATGAATTATCGTAAGTTATTAATTTAGCTTTAGAGTTGTTGACTACAAGTTATATCACATTTTTATTAAATAATTATGTTATACAATGATAGAATTATCTTTTAGTAAAGCTTAGAAGGATAATTCGAGTGGTTGAGTGCTTTGAGCTTCATGTAAAAAATTTTAGGTCAATCCCATGGGATCATTGCTTTTATCGCATGCGTCATTCGATGTATCTACCAAGTGAGACATCATAATTAGTATAAGTGGGTTTAGATTACATATTATCCATGTGAAATTAGTAACAAAATATAAATATTATAGAAAAACTAGAGATCCTATAATGCTAGTTTGCCCAATGGAAACCAGACTAGTTTGTGAGTGTCGAGATATAGATCCATAATACTGTACTTTGCTAATAATTCAAAAATACAAACATAATATAACCTACCCATAGGGAAACCAATACATCCTCAACTATAGGGCTACAAGGTAAAAATTTAAGTCCAAAAAGGAAATTGGATTGGTCCACTAGAAAGGAAACCAGACCCAACATAAAATGCATGTATTTTGACAAATTTTGAGAGTAGATAAAACTAATTATATCATAAGTAGAAACCATGGTGGAGGAACCTAGAGTTCAATTTGAGCTTTCCATCAACATCTTCCCTAACAAATTAGTATATTATAATGGAGAAACTCTATGAGGTTCCCTCCAGTGTTGGTTGGATAACCCCACCATTCTTCCACAATAACTAGGAGCAAAGGGAGAATAGTAAGCAATTTTGTTTCTTTAGAACCTCGAAGTTCCTAATGCTTACACTCCTTCATGGGCAGGGAAAATTTTAGGGGCTAATATTCGCAGGTGGGCTAATTTTCCATGGTTTTTCCAAAAAAAAGATTCACCAATTTCCATTTTTTCTAAAAATTATTCACCCACATTTTATAGTATAATAATAATTTACCCAAAAATCGCCAAAATTTTATATCAACTAATATAAAATCACTAGAAATATAAATATTTTTACAAAAGTATTGCCAAACATTTTATAATTTTCATATTAGGGACTAGTAAGATTCACCAAGGTTTCTAAACTTTAAGATAAAATCCCATCCTTAAAATTTTCCTTGTTCATGGGTAGGGTGTGAGCCATGAAGGTCTTAGTGCACCAATAGAGTTCAATCGTGCAAAAAAATTTAGATGTACTACATTCAACTAGTGCCTATATCAAGTACATACCCCGCTTCTAATTGGTCGACCATGTCATTATCCCTATGCACATTCTAGCTTGACATCATCCTCAATGATTTGACTTTAAGTAGTAGGTGGTGGATAAAGTTAGATTCTTGTAAGGAAGGGTTATAGCTTCACTGCCATTCTTTGTTTTTATCTTGCAAACTATGGCCTTTCCCTGGAAAGAATCACACAGAGCCATGTGTGTAGATAGAATGACTAACATATAATTTTTGAAGTCTTCCAATGCAATCTAGTATCTAGACATATGGTTGAGGTCACAAGGAATGTTTACCAATAGAGAGGTAAGACTTATTCGTTAACTTTTATGGGTTGTCGGGAGCTAAATCTGCAAGATGAACCACATTTGAGTGATGTTCATTACACCAGTGCTAACCATGATTTTCACAAATACTAGAAACATCTTTCAAAAAACTTATTGTTGAATATGACCCCTTCTCTGACACAGACATATCCTTGATTTGTACCGCCCCCAACAAATTCACATGAGAAACATCATGGATCGAATAACATGTGAGAAACTACATGTTAACACACATGTTTAAGGATAATGGATATACCAGTGAAATATAATTAAAAATAATAATTATAAAATAATAATAATATATATATTTAATTTCTTAAAATATTTTTTATTTAAAATATTAAAAAATATAATATATATTTTTTATTAATAACAAATTTTTTAATCAAAATTCTTAAAATAATAATTTAAAAGGATAATTATTATTCGATGTTAACTTGTCACCAACCAGTTTATGAGAACCTTCTTATTATAAAGACAAGAAACTTTACAGATTAAGAATACGAACAACCAAATTAAAAATTAAAAATAAATGAACCATAATAATACTAAAATAACCATTCCTGTGATTTAATATCCTCATATGACGAAACAATATTGACATTTGGAGAGAGCTGGTGCTAAAATAAAATAAAATAAAATAGCCATGCAATTCCCATGGTTTAATATCCTCATAGGACTCAAATATTGACCTAGCCCCACATTGTTACGCCAATTAAAGATTTCAAACTATTTAAATGCGGATCTCAAACCATTCAAACGAGGGAAAAAAATTCTAAAATCATCTAGAAGATGTTTATTAAATTAAAATTTGACTCGCCATTAACTTTGAAGTGGGAATTTTGTATTAAAAATACCACTTCCTTATATTCCGTGTGCGCTCATGCACATTCCACATATAATCACATGTTCTAGTAGACTCTCCTATATTAAAATTTGACTCACCATTAACTTTGAAGCGGGAATTTTGTATTAAAAATACTACTGTTCGTACTTCCTTATATTCCCTCTCCAGTCATGCACATTCCTTATATAATCACTTGTTCTAGTAGACTCTCTTAATAGGTATAAGTTCATATTTTTTTTTCGTCATCAAGCAAACATTATTAGAAAGTTATTATCACATTTTCTAGTAGACTCTCTTTATATGTAGAATTTCAGAGATTTTCTTCCTAAAACAAACAAGTCTTAATGATTCCGAAGACTTCATAATATAAAATGGTAGAGTCTCTTTATATGTAAAAGTTCATATTTTTTTCTTTCTCAATCAAATATTTTTTCTATCTTAATCAAATATTGTCATCACATTTTCTAGTAGGGTGTCTTTATATGTAGAATTTCATATTTTTTCTTCCTAAAACAAATAAGTGCTAATGAAGACGAAGACAATGTGGGAATTCTTTATAGGTTGAAGTTCATTTTTCCTCTTATTCAACCAAACACATGTTAGGTGGAGATTTGATGATATATGTAGTGTTCGCATCTCGATTTTATTATCTTGATTTAATTTGTAATTATTTTTTGTGTTATTAGTATACGTATAAGGTATATATATGTTAACTACATTTCCACGTTTCACATGAATATGTTAGTATTCTCTTGCCTATTATGTTAAATAATTAATTAATCATTAAATATGATTAGTGAATAAGATATAACTAGCAATTGCATCAGATGTTGCAAAAGAAATGCCTTAAGGCAGTAACATATAACACTAATCAATGTTTCTTTGGAATTTGTTGAAAGACAGAAAAATATCAACAAAATGGAAGGACCATGCTACAACGAAATATTACTGCAATATTGTTTTCTTGAACCTTACAAATAATGAGGCCTATGTTGAAGTTAAATACCTTGTCTAATTATGCCAACATGAATGATTAATGCCTCGTAAATAAAGAAATAGATCATGATCTTCTACCTTCGAAATTAGAAGTCGTTTTGGTACAAATCTTTCATGTTTTTGGTACAATTTCTTCATATTTTTTCTTAATAACTTCCCCCTACTAAAGACAACCTTAATTAGTACAAATCATTTTTTTTTATAGTTTGAGACATGTATGCAAAGGACTATAACAATTTTGTAAATAAATTCTAAATTTCTATGTGAATTAATATCTACCCTTGAATAAAAATGCACATATCTCCAATCTACAAATTGAGCCCAAGAATAACATCAACTACACATCTTCTTGAGAAATTTTCTCGTGTTTCTCTTCACCTTTGTATCATTTCCTTCATGATCCTTGAAACTATTCAAAATATCACATTTCTCTTTACCACTAATTTCCTCGGTGTCTGTGATGTTCTTGTTTTAATCCAAAAGATTCTGCTTAAGTAAATCTAGCCCATGTGATGCAATTGAAAATAATGTAGAGATCATTTAACAACATTTAAACCATTCTATTTTGAAAATGAAGCAAGTGTTTTCCATAAGAGCTAATGATACGTTTTGTTTGTCACAATGATTCAAAGATCAATTATTATATCTCAATATTGAATTTCTCATTATTTGTTTTGTATATGAACCCTTTAGAAAAAACATAGGAACATTTAATTTAACATTGTGATCTCACCTACAAATGAAAAAGTGGTAGGAAATCATAAGTAAATTGCCAAGCTTCATTTAGGTATGGACACATGTCATATCTAGTACAAATATGGAAATTTTCTAAAACGACCTAGATATAATATGGCTAGCATACAACCAATTTATATAGAGAAATGTGCATTTGCATGCAAGAAGGGGAGAAGAAGTTTTTCGGAATGTCATTCTTGAATTTGGAAATAGAGCCAAAAAGATAGTTCTCATTAATATTAGAAAATTTTATTTGTCATTAACAATACTTGTCATTATCAATATGGCTAGCATACAACCAATTTATACAGAAAAATGTACATTTTCATGAAGGAAGGGGAGAAGAAGTTTTTCGGAATTTCATTCATGAATTTGGAAATAGACCCAAAAAGATAGTTCTCATTAATATTAGCGAATTTTATTTGTCATTAACAATACTTGTCAAATTATCAATATCGATGAAGATCAAACATAGGAAAAGCAAATGCCACAATATTATAGATTATACTAGTTCAATCAAGATGGATAGGAGTAAAATACCAACCATTGAAAAAAATATTTGTTTGATGCAACACTAATTGAAATGTAGAAGATCAAAGTTAGTCAATTACTATGCAATGAATGGCATGTTGACCATAAGACAACAAGAAGTAATGATCCTATGTGGTCTATGTTAGAACTATAAAATTAAAACAAATTTAACTAAAATAACTTTATTGCTTAAAGCTTGAAAGGGTTCGAAAAATGTATCAAGACCCCAAAAAAGATTAAGATCTAACAATTTTCTATTTTGAATTCATTTAACTTACAACCATACTTTTTTTTTCCACGTATCAATAGCTTGAATATATATATATTTTTTAATCCAAAAAAATAATTTGCTTCCTTCACTCACACTTCCATCTACCACCTCTCATCCATGTATCTACCATACAATGGATCTCTCCATTTTCTATTTTGAATTCATTTAACTTACGACCATACTTTTTTTTCCCACTTATCAATAGTTTGAATATATATATATATATATATATATCCAAAAAATTAATTTGCTTCCTCCACTCACACTTACATTGCCACCTCTCATCCATGTATCTACCATACAATGGATCTCTCTCATCCATGTAAAAGATTAAGATCTAACCATTTTCTATTTTGAATTCATTTTTAACTTACAACCATACTTTTTTTTTGAGGTATATATATATATATCCAAAAAATTAATTTGCTTCCTCCACTCACACTTCCATTGCCACCTCTCATCCATGTATCTACCATACAATGGATCTCTCTCATCCATGTAAAAGATTAAGATCTAACTATTTTCTATTTGAATTCATTTTTAACTTACAACCATACTTTTTTTTTGAGGTATCAATAGCTTGAATATATATATATTTTTTTAATCCAAAAAATTAATTTTCTTCCTCCACTCACACTTCCATCTGTCATCTCTCATCCATGTGTCTACCATACAATGTATCTCTCACATCCATGTATCTACCATACAATGGATCGTTTTGAAAATTTAAATGGTGGGAGGCTATAAATTTGAATTGAATTCAAATTTAATCAAATTTTAATGATTAAATAAGATGGGTGACTTAATAATTAGGTGTTAGTGGGTTAGATACCACTCAAACAACTAATTATCAAAAGTGAATATAGACACTTATAAAACATAAATTTATAGATGTCTATATTCACTTTTGTTAGTTAGTTATTTCAATATCCTCTGATCCTTGTTTAAATATTAAGTTATTAAATTCACACTATTTTCCTAATTATAAACTATTAAAAATATTAAATTTTTATTGTAATTATTTTTTAAATGTTATTGAAAAATAAAAAAACTTCTCCAGTGAAAGGCAATTTCAATGAAAAAATTTACTCCATTTTTATTTTTACTTACTTAAGATAGATATAAATTTATAGATGTCTATATTCACTTTTGTTAGTTGGTTATTTCAATAGTCTCTGACTCTTGTTTAAATATTAAGTTATTAAACTCACACTAACTCCCTAAATCTCAATTAAGTTATTAAACTCACACTATCTCGCTAACAAGACTTACAACTTATTTTTTATATTAAAAATATTAAAATATTAAATTTTCATTATAATTATTTTTTAAATGTTATTGAAAAATAACAAATCTTCTCTAGTAAAAAGCAATTTCAATGGAATTTTTTTACTCAATTTCTATTTTCACTTACTTGATTGATATAAATTTCAAAGAATCAACATATTTATTAAATATTTTGTTTAATATATATATATATATATATGAAAGTAGATTAAACAAAACTTACTAAATTTAAATTTAGATAAATATAAATATTAAATAAACACTAATTTAAATATAAATATTAAATAAACACTAATATTCTAATTATTAACTGATCAAAACTCTTAAATTAAGATAAATGTGATTTTTCAAAAAAAAAAAAAATTTAATTAATATAAAAAATAATAATAATATTATTATATTATTATTATATTTTAGGCAAAGATAATTACACACAATATGTCCCTCCAAAATATTTATATATCCAAAACCCTTTTTTCAATTACCTATTTTTGAAAACTCTGCTAAATCATAATGGACTAGTTTATGTGCATTTAATCAACCAATATTGAACCATAAATACCTACGATCAATATATGTTAATAGTTGAGATTGAAACATGTACAACATCGAGCGGTTTCCCATGTTCAATCGTCTAACAATTGATCTAATGGTCAATAATAGTACATAGTGGCAGATAGGAGAGTTGTTTTCAAATAAAGATGCCTTAAGGCATAATTAACATTAAGCTTGATTAATGATCAAGTTTATGGTTAAATTTAAGATTTATTAATAATTAAGTTAGATTAGTGCTTACTTAACTTTTAATCATGACTTATAATTAATAATTTATATTTTAACATGAATATTTAATATTTAAACAGACAGGGTTTATGTGAAACCATAAGGTTAACTAACATAATAAAATATTAATATTTTATTAAAATTTAAGTGTTACTATTATTTTACTATTTATTCCTTATTGGGCTTCACAAGGTTGTTCCCTTGAATTAATTTGAAGATAAGAGAAAAGTGGGAGGGGCTCGAGGAGAGGGATGGGGGGAGTTGGTCAGATAATGGCGATGGATGGCATTTACTCGGGGAGAGGCATAAGTATGGGAAGATTTTGGGAAGAAGGGAACTTATAATTTTCACAATGAACTTGGGGGTTGGGGGTTCATTTTGGGGGAAATTTTACAAGAGGTTTTGATGGAGAACTTGGAGGAAAGGATTTAGAGAGGGGCGGACAGTGAGGGATCAATTCCAGATAAAGTACGCCTATAGTTAGACTTGGGTTCATAGGGCTAGGAAGTTAGATAAAATTTCCTAGTTAGCAGCATGGCACATTTAGTCAGGTGGTCCCAGTAGGAGCACCACAACCGAGCCACCATAGATAGGTATTTTCTTATTAATTTTCATTGTCAAGATTCTTGTTAATTATCAATATTAAATTGTTTGAATTGCATTGTTGTTAAAATTGAAAATGAAAAGAAATGCATTATGGAATGACTAGAAACAATAGTAGTAATAGTAAAAAAAATATGTTTTTTCTTTTTAAATTTCTCACTAAGTAGTTCTTATACAAACTCATGTTCCTAGGAAGAAGGTCTTATATGACTATTTATTATAAAAACTTCAGTCCCCATGAAGAGGATATTACACGTGGTAGTAGAACTCATATTCAAAATTCAGACCCTTGAACCCACCTACACTCACCAACACACATGTTCCAGCCTTGTGTACCTATAAGAAATCCTATAAAAAATCCACCTTGCAAACACACAAACCAAAAAAATGTTATAAAAATAGTGTATAATAATCTCATTAAGTTATTCTTCAAAATAATACACTTATGGAAATTACACATATGAATATTGACAAAAATTACCATTAAAAAAACACATTTAATTATGTTTTAAAGAACTTGAAATTACACTAATTAGTCAAATTCCATCTCTACCGTGATATCGGCTCAAACAAAAATAAAACGCACTGACAAATGGCCTTAATGAGATTTTTCAACCCAAGGGTTAGAATGGAGGGGAGAATAATCGAGAGGTTGAGTAGAAGGAGAAGAAAAAGGAAACAATAGGATAACCATCAAGAACAAAGTGGATATATTCAATATAGTACTTCATTTCTTCGCGACTATCACTCCATTCTTCCATTACAAATTCCCATGCATTTGGATTTTTCATCGATAATATATCACATAAGGAAAGTCTCATCAATGTTATGGATTTGGGGATGATGATCTCTCGAGTGTTTCTATAACACAAGACATTGATGAATTTATTCATAAAGGTGTAAATATGAGTTTTTTTTAGCGATTAAATTGGGCATGGAACATATTGTTTCCAAGAAAACTCAAGATAATTTCAAATGTAGAGATAACAGAGCAAAGATTGAATATGATCCACTTTTTTGACAAATTCATCGTAACTAATGATGCAAAACGAAAAATCATGTTGTGAAACCAGCTCCAAAAATAGAAGAAAAGAGAGATCAACGCCTTAGAAATAAGCCACTTCGAGGAGGCAACCTCCAATACATTACATAAATGAACAATTCTTGGATGATACAAATGAAAAAACCTCTTTTCTATGTATAGGAGTCCATGGGGCCACAATGTAATCCTAGTGGGGCCACAATGTAATCCTAGCCGTCCTAACAATAATAATTTAAGGGCACAATAATAACAATATGGGGGTTACAAGGGTACAACAATAACAATAGGTGGGTTACACTAACAACAATAAGGGACTATACTAGTAATATAGGGACCTAACATGCTCCTCTCCTTCAAAAAAGTGTTGTCCTCAACGCTTGAGTAGCTCTGGGTGCTTTTGTATAAAATTCTCATCCTCCCAGGTAGAATCATCAGTAGGTAAGTTCTTCCATTTGATGAGATATTCTGAAATTGATCAATTTCGTAGTTGTCAAGTTCTTGTTTCCATGACTGCTTCAAGTTCCAATATGGTTTTTCCTTCCTCATCAAGTTCTGGCAATATTTTTTGAACTCGAAGTTTGTCCCCTATAACCTTTTTTAAGCATGAAACATGGAAAATTGGATGCACTCGTGAAGAAGCAGGAAGCTCCAATTTGTATGCCATAGTACCAATCTTTTGCAAAACCTTGTAAGGACCATATTACATTGGCGATAATTTATTATCCTTCTTAGATTTCTTGAGGGACATTTGTTTGTATGGTTGTAGCCGTAAAAATACCCAGTCTCCCACATCAAAACTTCTCTCACTGCGATGTTGATATGTTTGTTGTTTCATTCGATTTTGTGCCAAATTTAGGTTATCCTTTAAGAGTTGGAGAAATTCTTGTTGATGCTCGATGTGATCCTCCACTGCCTGAACCCTAGCATTTTCCCTTAAAGAAGATGTGATGGATGATGGATGATATCCATAAAGTGCCATAAATGGGGTCCTTTTTGCTGCAGTATGGAAGGAAGTGTTATGCCACCGTTCAACGAGAGGTAACCACTTGACTCATTGTGATTTCTTATCAGATACAAAACAATGAAGATATCCTTCCAAACATTTATTCACTATCTCTATTTGACAATCGGATTGAGGATGATAAGATGAGCTATGAGCTAGTTGAGTACTCAAACAAGAAAATAATTCCGTTCAAAAATTTCCTGTAAAAATGGGATCTTTTTCACTTACAGTAATCTTCAGGTTTCCATGTAGCTTTTTAATTGTTTCCATAAATGCAGTAGCAACTTTACTCGCTTAATATGGATGAGATAATGCACAAAAGTGTGCATACTTGGTAAGTCTATCTACTACCACCATGATGACACTCCTTCCTTCGGACTTAGGTAAACCTGTTATAAAATCCATTGAAATCTCCTCCCATCATTGACTTGGAATGGATAAAGGTTGTAGAATACCCGGGATCTTAATTGTCTCAACTTTATTTTGCTAGCAAACCAAACATTCCGCCACAAACTTTTGAATATTAGATTTAAGGCCATCCCAAAAAAATTCTTTCTTCACCCTGTTAAAAGTTTTTAAAAATCTCGAGTGTCCTCCTAAAGGAGAAGTGTGCAATTCCAAAAGAATCTTTTGTTTTAGTTGGGAATTCTTGCAAATATATAAGCGATCTTTGTACCATAAGGAATAATTTTTCCAACTAAATGTATCAGATGTACCAGGATCTTGCTGCAACTTTTGAATGACAGTTCACACTTCTTCATCCTTCTTTCATTCATCCCTTGCTTCGGTTATCCAATCTGGTTGGATAATTGAAATGGCACAAAGTAATGCTTCCACCTCTTCATCCTTTCTTGAGAGTGCATCTGCAACAACATTTAGCTTCCCTTTTTTGTAGATGATTTCAAAGTCATAACCCAACATCTTTGTGACCCATTTTTGCTGCTCTTTTGAAGATAGTTTTTGTTCCAAAAAGTGTTTAAGACTATCATGATCAGTTTTTACCTTGAAGTGTCTTCCCATTAGGTAAGTTCTCCATTTCTTTAGTGCATGCAGTATTGCTAACATTTCCTTCTCATAAATAGGTTTTTGTAAATACTTTCCTTTGATTGTATGACTTTCAAAAGAAATGGGTCTTCCTTCCTGCATTAAAACAACACCAATTCCATTTCCTGAGGCATTACATTCCACAATAAAGGTTTTTGTGAAGTCTCTGGCATAGGTAAGACTAGTGTGCTAGGCACATTGCCTCTTGTCATTCAAAAACATTAGTTGCTTCAGAGTCCATGAAAATGCATCTTTCTTCAATAATGTTGTTAGAGCCGCTACTATTCTCCCATAATTCTTAACAAACTTGCTTATAATACCCCGTTAACCCAAGAAATTTGTGCAACTGCTTTATGGTTGTGGGGACTTTCCATTCCTTAATGGCTTTAATTTGTTAGGGCTCACCTAACACCCTCCTGAGATACAATATGACCTAGATATTCCACCTCTTGTACTCCAAAGAAACATTTGAAGGCTTTTGCATATAATTGTTTCTCCTCCAATAGTTTGAGCACCTTGTCAAAATGTTGAACATGATCCTTCCAAGACCCGTTGTAGATTAGCATATCATCAAAAAATACTAACATAAATTTTCTAAGGGTGGGTTTGAAAATGGAATTTATCAACCCTTGAAATGTAGAAGGTGCATTGGTAAGGCCAAAAGGCAGGACCAAAAATTCATAATGACCCTCATGAGTTTGAAATGCTATTTTCAGAATATCTTTAGTATTCATTCTAATTTGATGATATCCTGAACGAAGATCCAACTTGGTAAAATAAATTTTTCCATGTAATTCATCCAATAATTCATCAATCACAGGAATGGGAAATTTATCTTTAATGGTGAGCTTATTGAGCTCCCTATAATCTAGACACATGTGCCATGATCCATCCTTCTTGTGCACCAATACTACTGGAGCAAAGAAAGAACTTTGACTAGGTTGAATTATACCAGCCTCTAACATTTCTGCAATCATACGTTCAATTTCGCTCTTTTGGACATAAGGATATCTATAAGGCCTGATGTTTGGAGGAACACTTCCTGGAATCAAATGAATAGCATGAACATGATCACGAATAGGTGGGAGTCCTTTGGGAGTTTCAAACACCTTGGAATGATTGTCCAAGACTTGTTGGAGATCTGCAGAAATAGATGATTTTGATGTCGGAACTTCTAGTGAGCATAATTGTGCAATTACGCCTCGTTGTTCTTTCTTTAGAATATTTGTCATGACATTAGAGCTTATTATCCTTCCCGGCTTCCCTTCAATACCCCGTAATTCGACTTCCTTTCCTTCTGAAAAAAAATTCAAGAAAAGTTCTTGAAAATTAAAAGCTACCGTCCCCAAAGATTGTAACCATTGTACTCCTATTACAACATCAGCACCTCCCATAGGAATGGAAAGCATTGGACTATTCAATACATATTCCCCCATGGTTAGCTTGATATTATGGAATTTTCCAGAGAAATTTATAGTTCCTTCATTTGCAACCATCACTTGACATTCTGGTGCTGGGTATAGGAAACAATTCAATTCCTTGGCTACCTTACAATGAATAAAATTATGGGTACTACACGAATCAATCAACACTATTACCTTTTTCTTCTTGATATGTCCTTCTATCTTGAGAGTTTGAGGAGTGGTAATTCCTGCCAATGCATTACATGATATGGTCAGACTCATTTCTTCTTCTTCTAGGGTTTCTTCTTGGTGTATATCCTCTACTTTTGAAGTTTCTTCTTCATTTTCTTCCTCCTCTTCACAATCTATGTAAAATAATTTCTTCTCAACGCACTTATGACCTTTAGTGTATTTTCTATCACAACTGTAGCAAAGCCCTTTTGCTCTTTTTTCTTCCAATTGTTGTGGTGTCAACCTTGTAGGTTGTGGAAGTCTAGGAGTAGCAACACTTCCATGTTTATAGATGTGAGTGGTAGGCTTCCTTGTCGCCATAATTTTACATTCAATTTTTCTTGCCAACCTGAATGCCTTCTCCAATGAATCAGGTTCCAAAATGAAAACTTCATGTTGGATGTTATCCTTTAAAGTGCCTATGAAGAGATCAATCCTGTGTTCCTCTGGAATATCAGTTACCTTTATATTCAATTTTTGGAAGTCCTCAATGTGCTGCCCCACTAAACCCTTTTGTTTGAGATTTATCAATTGGCTAAGAAGGTGTTGCTCTTTGTATCCTCATAATGTGCTATCATTTCCTCCGTAAAAATTGACCAAGTGACAATTTTTTTACGGGAGCAAAGCCATCGATACCATACAAATTTATTTTGTTCTAAATGTAAAGTTGCAATGCGTACCTTTTGTGTGTTTTTCACATTATTGAGATCAAAATATTGCTCCATCTATGGTATCCATGTTATAGGATCCTTGCCATCAAACTTCCTCATATCCATCTTTGGAATATGGTGGTTCTTCAATCCAACATTAGAGTTTATTAAATCACAATTAACATTTGTTTTGTTCTCATCATGAGTTTCCTCTACTATCTTTTCTCCATTATGAATCATTTCTTGTATCAACTTTGTCAAACCTTCCATTTATGATTTTAGATCATTCTTCATGTTTTCCATGTTGTCTTTCCTTTTTTCTTCCATGTCCTCCATATTAGCTTCCATGCCATCCATCTTAGCTTCCACGCCTTTCTTCAAACCATCCATCTTCACTTCCACGCCTTTCTTCAAAACTTCCATTTCATTTTTTGTTTCTCTTTGCGAGAGCGAAATTTGGTGCACTTGCTTTTGTAATTTTGATAAATCATGCTGCAATTCTTCAACTTCATGAGTCATAGTAGAGTATTATGAGGGCTTAATAGGTGTTGAATTATTTTTAGGAGGAATTTCAGAACCCAATACTGAAATATATGCTCAATAGGCCCTTGAAATCTCTTCAAACTAATTTTTTACACAAGACTTATGCAATTCGAAAAAAAAAATACACACATTTTTCTTGCTTTTGAGGAGCTCGATATTGAAACTGAATTATCTCTATGATTTCGGATCTTCAATATCTGAAATTTGGCCCTGAGGTAGCCCTCTTAATCCTCTTTTGAATGCCATAGGTCTGACCTGATTTGGATTCTTTGAGACAAAGTTATGTCCAATCTCCCACAATGACCTAATTATGGACTAGTTCAGTAGAGCGAACTTGTACGACTTGCCATGTGTCATTGTTTCCTCCTTCGGCTCTAAAATTAATAGACAAGAAACTACAATCCATGTGATTTCAGCCACTTTACCAGCATCTCCAACCCGATTCTGCTGTGGAGAGAGAGTTATGAATATTTTTCCATGATCACCTCTTTGAGATGAAACTGTGAGCCCGAAAATCCTTAACTTCTGCAGTGACTATATGATTTACCTCCTAAAATAATGTGAACTAAGCTTCCCAAATTGGTTAAAGATTTTCCTCAGATTTGAATTTTGTGCTCCTAAAATTTCAGCTTCCCTCGGGAACCTTCGTTGTAAAAAATCGGAGGAGACAATTCCACGATGACCTGTTTGGAGCAGCGAAACCCTGGAATCTCAAAGCTCTGATACCAAATGTTGTGAAACCAGCTCCAAAAAGAGAAGAAAAGAGATATCAACGCCTTAGAAATAAGCCACTTCGAGGGGAAACCTCCAATACATTACATGAATGAACAATTCTTGGATGATTCAAATTACAAAACTCTTCATATAGATCGTATAAATACAATGTAATCCTAGCCAACCTAATAATAATAATTTAAGGGAACAATAATAACAATATGGGGGTTACAGGGGTACAACGATAACAATAAGGGGGTTACACTAACAACAATAAGGGACTATACTAGTAATATAGAGACCTAACAAATCATCAATAATATTGTGGGTGCACTCTCAGACTTTGTGGAGATTGAACCAAAGATAAAGTACAATTGAAAGTTTCAATCGACCCAAACCCTGGAATTATCTATTCTGTAATAGTGCCAATTCAGTGTGTAAAGCTAGAGTATCAAGAGTACAATGGAGGTTTTGGAGATATAAGGAATTTATAGTACAAGGATGTTAGTGGGAAAGTGAGTGCATTTGATATCAAATTGGACATCCTTAGTCAAAATTATGGAAAGGTTTAAGGGGACATTCATGTAAAGAGAGTTTTATGTAGGTTGTGATTCTTTCCAATGGTAATATGTAATCTCTAAGATTCTATATGCATTTTTCAACAATTTACTTTGGAAAGCATTGAGAAGAAGGAACCTAGACCCATACTAATCATTATATTCATGCCTATTCTTACCACCACCCATGTTAACAGGTCATTGTTCTATCAACTCTTATCTCCCAAGCCCTTAAAATATATGACCTCCAATTATCTCCCTCATAAAAAGCCTATAACCCTAATTCTAACCACTTTGTTTCCTCTCCTCCCCATGGCCAAGTCTCTCTACCATACATAAAAGGAATCATCAATATCATGGCTAAGATCTTGTCAAAAAGGAACATAAAACCACATTTAAACCCCATAAAACTCTGAATTACATATTTCGGTCATCCAAAGATAAGTCTAGCCCAATGCTAGGATTAGGGGTTTACGAAATTCCTTGTTCCTATGGAAAAATTTCCATTGTCTAGACATGTCATCCTTTAAAGCTCATCTTAAAGAAAATTTATTTGGTACCAACCTGTTGAGATTCAACAATATGATGAGCCTAGTGAAAATTAAGCACCTTCACTAGGTGGGGCCCGCAAGCTATTTTTAGGTGTATGTCTATTTTTAGAATGGTGAGCATATTCTAAAATTAGCAGGATGCTGATTCTAGATGGTTGAGAAAATTCTATATTTAGATGAGTTTCTATTTTTAAATCATGGGCAAAGTCTATTTATATATCGCATATCTAAAAATAGAATGCATGTCGATTATTATTAGCCCTTAATAATAATCAGGCAATAAATAGTAACTTATTCTCTTGGAGCACTTGATTTCAGTGAACAGATGTGGCACATCAGTGGGTTGAAGGAATTACGCAATTCCTAGGGTGGTTGGTGAATCATGCATGGAGGAATTCGTTATAACTGATTGTGGAAAGTTGAAACAGAGCTAGAAGAGTAGTTATGGGAGTTGTTATTTAGTTTAACTCAGTTAAGTGAGTTAAACTCAGTTGTGCTAGTTGTAACTAAAGATACACTAGTGAAAGATGAGTGAATTAGTTATTTAATTAATTTACAAGTAGTGTCTTACTTGCAATTGAATAAACACAACAATTAACTACTTGCATGTCAGATCCAATGGAGACTCAGTGGAGAGATAGGTGAAAGGGTGTATTTGACTATCAGTTGTGACTATAGTGATGCATTCAATGCATCTACACACACATTTGAGATGCCAATGAGGTTTGCGCAGTACAATCAAGGCAATATCAAATTCATTCAGGGATCTTCTTCAGCAGGCAAGAAATTGGTGAATAGATATGCAAATTTCTGCATGACAGTGTGTGACGATTGTATATTGTAATGAGAGCTCTATGAGCTGAGATTTGTATGATATTTTTACATGTTCCATTGATATACATAATATATGATAGTTGGGGTTTTTAGCTTTAAGCTTTCCCAATAAAACATCTTGTTATGTGCGATTGATTTTTCTTCATATGTTTTGCAATTAGTGATTTAATTTCCGCAAAGAATTAAGTGGAAGGATTATGTATTTAACATAAGATTAAATTGTTAGATCAGGAGAATCCAGAAATACATTATTGTGTTTATAAATTTATACATGGTATCAGAGCAGTGTTAATCACTGTAGATTGTAATATTGTAGAGATGCTAAGTTTTGTGTTGGTGGACAATCTGAATTTGCTGCAAGAATTTCTTGGTGCGACAGTTGAGCAAAAATTGAAATGGCTTTCAATGGGTAGTGGTTGGAGTATGCACTCGAGGGCAGCTCGAAATACATAACCTAGAAGGACAAGATGGAGGCGGTACTTGAAGATAATGGTCTGAAGGATTTCATCGATAGCGATGTTCCTAAGCTCACTTCGACGAATGATGCATTACTTGACGCCTGGCAAAAGAAAGTAGCGAAGACAAGAAGAATTATGTTGGAAGGTGTGAAATACCATATTGTGTAAAGCCTTCATGGGAAAGCCACTCCATTTTCAATGTGGAAGGCTTTGACAGATCTTTTCCAAAGTAGCAGCGACCATAGGAAGTTGGCGTTGAAAGATAAACTCAGAAAAATCAAAATGGAGAAGGGCGACAGTATTACAAAGTATCTCACGAAGTTTGTCCAATGTAGGGATGAGCTAGGGAGTGTGGAAATTACAGTTGCTGATGATGACTTGGTGACCTTGGCTCTCCTTGGACTTCCGAAGAGTTGGCACAGTTATCAAGACTCTGTCATTGGGCGGGAGAAACTACCGGATTGGGAGCGACTTTCGTCGAATCTAATACAGGAGGAGATAAGGCAGAGTACCGGGGATGGCTTTTCATCAAAACATGATCATGAAGAGGATTGTGCTTTGGCTGCCAAAGTGAGGAAAGGGAAGGGGAAGAAATCCCATCCAAAATCCGAGGCTAAAGGTAAGAAGTTGGATTTTTACATGGTGAAGTGCTTTCACTGTCACAAACATGGGCATCTCGTCACTAACTGCACACAAAAAAAGAAGAGCAAGAAGGCTGCTAGAGCTACAGCTGGTGAGGCCCTTGCCTCGCAATTTGAACTTGATTTATATTTGATCGCATGCTTGGTTTCAAGCGCAATGGAATCGGTGTGGTATCTTGATAGTGGTGCTTCCTTCCACATGACGAGAGATAAGGAGTTTTTCAGCGACTTGGAGGAGAAAGATCTCCAAATGCATATAGAGATGGGCGACGACGGAAGATATAGTGCAACCAGCATTAGTACCATTACCTTTGAGAGGGAGTGAGGTAAACCATGTCTATTTAAAGATTTTATGCATGTTCCAGGTCTGAATAAGAACTTGGTCCCAGTCGCAATATTGGAGGACAGAGGTTATGAGGTTATTTTCAGCGAGGGAAAAGCTTTCCTGCGACACAAAACAACGGTTAAAACAAAGAGGATAGGGATTCGAGTCAAGAATATCTACAAGCTAGAGGTAGATGGTTGTGCTAAAATGGTGGGCAAAGAAGAAGAAGTGGTGAGCCGAGATGAGGGTGAATTATGGCACAGGTGATTGGGCCATCTTCACCATGGCACCCTGAAGATTTTGTAGCATATTTCTACTAGACTTCCCAAGGGTACACTTGCGCAGATAGATCAGTGAAAGGGATGTACTATGGGTAAGTTTGTGAAGAGAACCTTTCATGAAAACGAGAATTGTGCTACGATTATCCTGGAGAGAATTCACACAAATGTGTGTGGACCATTCTCAGTTGCTTAAACAAAAAAACACAGATATTATGTTATTTTTATTGATGACTATTCTCGTAGATGCTGCATATTCTTCATGCAGAAGAAGGATAAAAAATTCTCAAAGTTCTATGATTTTAAAGCATGGTAGAGAAGGAGTCAGGGAAGCAAGTGAAGGCTCTGTGGAGTAATAATGGTGGTGAATATATCTCAAATGAATTCAAAGACTTCTGTAGCAAAGAAGGAATTCGAAGAGAACTCATAGCGCCTCATAACCCACAGCAGAATGGGGTCGCGGAGAGGAATAACAGAACGATCGTGGGTGCTTCACGAGCTATGCTTGAGAGGGAGCTAGACTTGCATGCAGAGGAGGAACTGCTTGCTCCCAAAGATGAGCCTCTAGATGTGTATCAGCCACAGGAGGAGTCCACTCATGCGGAACCAAACATTAGAACTGGAAAAAAGCGTACCACAGAAGCTGAGAGGTTGACTCTTGATGTGGCAGAGAATGTAGGAATCCCTACTTCATAGCGCAGACAGAGACAGTCACCTGACCAATATACTAGATACATGGCTCTCATGAGAAAGTGTATGTTGAAACAGCCATCTTCCTTTGAGGAAGAAGTGCAGGATCCCACATGGGTAGATGTTATGGTGGAGGAGTATGACTCCATTGTCAGAAACAGTGCTTGGGAGATTGTTCCAAGGTCGATTGGTAAATTAGTGGTAGGTTCAAGATGGATTTACAAGGTAAAGCAAGTTGTTGATGGGAGCATTGAGAAGTATAAGGCAATATTTGTTGCCAGGGGCTTCTCACAAATCGAGGGGATTGATTATGAAGAAACCTTTGCACCTGTCGCACGATATTCTTCCATAAGGACCATCCTTGCTCTCTCAGCGCAGATGGGTTGGCACATTCATCAGATGGATGTGAAGACTACGTTCCTTAATGGGATCATTGAAGAAGAAGTGTACATTGAGTATCCTGAAGGATTTGAGATCTTCAGCAGCGACTCGCATGTGTGAAGACTGAAAAGAGCATTGTATGGGCTGAAGAAAGCACCCCGTGCTTGGTACACTCGGATCGACAACTATTTCACTGGACTTGGCTTCACTAAGAGTGAGGCAGATGCAAACCTATACCAGATTGTGGTGGAGGGTAAGCTTTTAATCATTTTTATTTATGTTGATGATTTAATACTGACTGGCGATGAGAAGTTGATGCTCTCATGCAAGGAGAACCTTGCAAAGGAGTTTTATATGAAGGATATGGGTCTCCTCTATTATTTACTTGGATTGGAAATATCGCAGCGAGAAGGTGAACTGTTTGTGTCTCAGGACAAGTATGCTCAGGAGATACTCGGTAAGTTTCACATGGAGGACTGAAAACCCATGGATACTCCTCTTCCAGGAAACCGGAGGAAAGAGGATGCTGCATCGGCAGAGGTAGTGGATGCTATTGTCTATCAATAGTTGGTGAGTTCGCTCATGTATTTAGTTAATACAAGACTGGGCATATGCTATGCGGTGAACCAGCTTATTCAAGCGATGGTTAAGCCTACCAAGCTCTTTTGGAAGGCGGGCAAGCATTTCCTGAGATATCTCAGGGGCACATCTGAGTATGCCTTATGGTACAAACAGACGGATGAGGTGAAGTTGCATGGCTTCATGGATGTAGATTGGGCAGGCAGCCCAACGGACAGAAAGAGCACATCAGGAGGGGTTTTAGTATAGGATCTACAATTTTTTCTTGGTATAGTAGGAAACAGAGATCTGTGGCACTCAATTCAACATAAGTGGAATACATGGCAGCAATTCAAGCTGCATGTGAGGTTATCTGGATTAGGAAGATCCTGGTCGGTTTGTTCGGTTCTCATTTAGACCCTACAGTCATTCATTGTGATAATCAAAGTTGCATTAAACTCTCGATTAATCCTATGTTTCATGGTAGATCTAAGCATATAGATATCTGATATCATCATATCATAGATTGTGTGTAGCGGAAGATCATGTTGCTTCAGTACATTCCTACGAAACATCAGGATGCAGATATTCTCATGAAGGCGCTCACTAGGAGAAAATTGGAATACCATAGAGACAGGATCGGGGTGAAGGATAATCCCTATCATGTTGAGAGGGAGTGTTGAGATTCAACAATATGATGAGCCTAGTGAAAATTAAGCACCTTCACTAGATGGGGTCCGCAGGCTATTTTTAGGTGTATGTCTATTTTTAGAATGGTGAGCATATTCTAAAATTAGCAGGATGTTGATTCTAGATGGTTGAGAAAATTCTATCTTTAGATGAGTTTCTATTTTTAGATCATGGTCGAAGTCTATTTATAGATCGCATATCTAAAAATAGAATGCATGTCTATTATTATTAGCTCTTAATAATAGTCATACAATAAATAGTAACTTATTCTCTTGGAGCACCTGATTTCGGTGAACAGATGTGGCACATCAGTGGGCTGAAGGAATTACGCAATTCCTAGGGTGGTTGGTGACTCGTGCATGGAGGACTTTGTTATAAATGATTGTGGCAAGTTGTAACACAGCTCGAAGAGTAGTTATGGGAGTTGTTATTTAGTTTAACTTAGTTAAGTGAGTTAAACTCAATTGTGCTAGTTGTAACTAAAGATACACTAGTCGAAGATGAGTGAATTAATTATTTAATTAATTCACAAGTAGTGTCTTCCTTGCAACTGAAGAAATACAACAGTTAATTACTTTCATGTCAGATCCAGTGGAGACCCAGTGGAGACATAGGTGAAAGGGTGTGTTTGACTGTCAGTTGTGACTATAGTGATGCATTTAATGCATATACACACACATTGGAGATGCCAATGAGGATTGTGCAGTACAAGCAAGGCAAGATCGAATTCATTCAGGGATCTTCTTCAGCAGGGATTGCGCAGTGGAGGCAGGCTATCAAGAAGCAAGAAATTGGTGCATAGATATGCAAATTTCTGCATGACAATGTGTGAGGATTGTATATTGTACTGAGAGCTCTATGAGCTAAGATTTGTATGATATTGTTACATGTTCCATTGATATACATAATATATGATAGTTGGGGTTTTTAGCTTTAAGCTTTCCCAGTAAAACATCTTGTTATGTGCGATTGATTTTTCTTCATATGTTTTGCAATTGGCGATTTAATTTCCACAAAAAATTAAGTGGAAGGATTATGTATTTAACATAAGATTAAATTGTTAGATCAGGAGAATCTGGAAATACATTATTGTGTTTATAAATTTCTACATGGTATCAGAGCAGTGTTAATCACTGGATATTGCAATATTGAAGCGGTGTTGAGTTTTGTGTTGGTGGACAATTCGAATTTGCTGCAAGAATTTCTTAGTGTGAAAATTGAGTAAAAATTGAAATGGATTTCAATGGGTTGCGGTTGGAGTATGCACTCAAGGGCAGCTCAAACTACATAGCTTGGAAGGACAGGATGGAGGCGGTACTTGAAGATAATGGTCTGAAGGATTTCATCAATAGCGATGTTCCTAAGCCCACTTCAATGGATGCTGCATTACTTGACGCTTGACAAAAGAAAGTAGCGAAGACAAGAAGAATTTTGTTGGAAGGTGTGAAATACCATATTGTGTCAAGCCTTCATGGGAAAGCCACTCCATTTGTGATGTGGAAGGCTTCGATAGATCTTTTCCAAAGTAGCAG
The DNA here is from genome assembly GCA_034641835.2 of Pinus albicaulis. NCBI lineage: Eukaryota > Viridiplantae > Streptophyta > Pinopsida > Pinales > Pinaceae > Pinus > Pinus albicaulis. Next base: position 908,275,366 of record CM076569.1, on the reverse strand, counting down.
CGGCCATACGAAGTTGGCGGTGAAAGATAAACTTAGAAAAATCAAAATTGAGAAGGGCGATAGTATTCCAAAGTATCTCACGAAGTTTGTCCAAAGTAGGGATGAGCTAGGGAGTGTGGGAATTACATTTGCTGATGATGACTTGGTGAGCTTGGCTCTCCTTGGACTTCCAAAAATTTGGCACAGTTATCAAGACTCTATCAATGGGCAGGAGAAACTGTCGAATTGGGAGCGACTTTGGTCGGATCTAGTGTATGAGGAGATAGGGCAGAGTACTAGGGATGGCTTTTCATCAAAACATGATGATGAATAGGATTTTTCTTTGGCTGCCAAAGCGAGGAAAGGGAAGGGGAAGAAATCCCATCCAAAATCTGAGGCTAAAGGCAAGAAGCTGGATTTGTCCAAGGTGAAGTGTTTTCACTGTCACGAACATGGGCATCTCGCCACTAACTGCCCACAGAAAAAGAAGAACAAGAAGGTTGTTAGAGCTGCAACAGCTGAGGCCCTTACCTCGTAATTTGAATTTTATTTCTCTTTGATCGCATGCTTGGTTTCAAGCGCAATGGGATCGGTGTGGTATCTTGATAGTGGTGCTTACTTCCACATGACGAGAGATAAGGAGTTGCTCAACGACTTGGAGGAGAAAGATCTCCAAATGAATATAGAGATGGGCGACGATGGACGATACAGTGCGATAAGCATTGGTACCATTACCTTTGAGAGGGAGTTAGGTAAACCATTTCTGTTGAAAGATGTTATGCACGTTCCAGGCCTGAAGAAGAACTTGGCCTCAGTCGCAATGTTGGAGGACAGAGGTTATGACGTTGTTTTCAGTGAGGGAAAATCTTTCCTACAACACAAAACAACGGGTCAAACCAAGAGGATAGGGATTCGAGTCAAGAATCTCTACAAGCTAGAGGTAGATGGCTGCACTACAATGGTGGGCAAAGAAGAAGAAGTGGTGAGCTGAGATGAGGGCGAATTATGGCATAGGTAATTGGGCCATCTTCACCATGGTGCCTTGAATATTTTGCAGCAGAATTCTACTGGAATTCCCAAGGGTAAACTTGCTCAGATAGATCAGTGCAAGGGATTTACTATGGGTAAGTTTTTGAAGACCACCTTTCATGAAAAGGAGAACTGTGCTTCGGTGATCCTAGAGAGAATTCACACAGACGTGTGTGGACCATTCTCGTTTGCTTCAACAATAAAACACATGTATTATGTTATTTTTTTTTATGACCATTCTCATAGATACTGGATCTTCTTCATGTAGAAGAAGGACCAAACATTCTCAAAGTTCTATGAGTTTAAAGTATTGGTGGAGAAGGAGTCATGGAAGCAAGTGAAGGCTCTACAGAGCGATAATGGTGGTGATTATATCTAGAACGAATTAAAAAAATTCTGTAGCAAAGAATGATTTTGAAGAGAACTCATAGCGCCTCATAACCCACAGCAGAATGGGGTCGTAGAGAGGAATAACAGAACAATCATGGGTGTTGCACGAGCTATGCTCGAGAGGGAGCTAAACTTGCATGCAGAGGAGGAACTACTTGTTCCCAAATATGAGCCTCTAGATGTGGATCAGCCACAGGAGGCGGATCATGGAGTGGAGGAGTCCACTCATGCAGAACCAAACATAAGAACTGGCAGAAAGTGTAGCACACAAGCTGAGAGGCTGAAGCTTGATGTGGCAGAGAATGTAAGAGTCCCTACTTCACAACGTAGACAGAGACAGTCACCTGACCGATATACCAGATACATGGCTCTCATGAGAAATTGTATCATGAGAGAGCCATCTTCCTTTGAGAAGCAGTGTAGGAGCCCACATGGGTAGATTCCATGGTGGAGGATTATGACTCCATTATCAGAAATAGTGCTTAGGAGATTGTTCCAAGGTCGATTGGTAAATCAGTGGTAGGTTCAAGATGGATCTACAAGGTAAAGCAAGATGCTGATGGGAGCGTCGAGAAGTATAAGGCAAGATTTGTTGCCTGGGGCTTCTCACGGATCAAGGGGATTGATTATGAAGAAAACTTTGCACCTGTCACACGGTATTCTTCCATAAGGACCATCCTTGCTCTCTCAGTGTAGATGGGTTGGCACAATCATCAGATGGATGTGAAGACTGTGTTCCTTAATGGCATTGAGGAACAAGTGTACGTTGAGCAGCCTGAAGGATTTGAGATCTTTAGCAGTGAGTCGCATGTGTGCATACTCAAAAGAGCATTGTATGGGCTGAAGCAAGCACCCCATGCTTGGTACATTCAGATCGACAGCTATTTCATTGGACCTGGCTTCACCAAGAGTGAGGCAGATGCAAACCTATACTAGATTGTGGTGAAGGGTAAGATTTTAATCATTGTTCTTTATGTTGATGATTTAATACTAATTGGTGATGAGCAGCTGATACTCTCATGCAAGGAGGACCTTGCAAAGGAGTTCGAGATGAAGGATATGGGTCTCCTTCATTATTTCCTTGTATTGGAAATATGGCAGCGATAAGGTGAAATGTTTGTGTCTCAGGGAAAGTATGCTCGGGAGATACTCGGTAAGTTTCACATGGAGGACTGCAAACCCATGGATACTCCTCTTCCAGGAAACTGGAGCAAAGAGGATGCTACATCGGAAGAGGTAGTGGATGCTACTATCTATCAACAGTTGGTGAGTTCGCTCATGTATTTAGTTAATACAAGATCGGACATATGTTATGCAATGAACCAGCTTAGTCAAGCGATGGTTAACCCTACCAAGCTCTTTTCGAAGGAAGGCAAGCATGTCCTGAGATATCTCAAGGGCACATCTAAGTATGGCTTATGGTACAAACAAACGGATGAGGTGAAGTTGCATGGCTTCACGGATTCAGATTGGGCAGGCAGCCCAACGGACAGAAAGAGCACATCAGGAGGGGTTTTCAGTATCGTATCTACAACTATTTCTTGGTACAGTAGGAAACAGATATTTGTGGCACTCAGTTCAGGGGAAGCGGAATACATGGTAGAAAATAAAGCTGCATGTGAGGCTATTTGGATGAGGAAGATCCTGATCGGTCTGTTCGGTTCTCATTTAGATCCTACAATGATTCATTGTGATAATCGGAGTTGCATTAAACTCTCGATTAATCCTATGTTTCATGATAGATTTAAGCATATAGATATCTGATATCATCATATCATAGATTGTGTGCAGTGGAAGATCATGTTGCTTCAGTAGATTCCTACAAAAGATCATGATGCAGATATTCACACGAAGGCGCTCACCAGGAGAAAATTCAAATACCATAGAGACAGGATCGGGGTGAAGGATAAACCATATCTGGTTTTGAGAGTGTGTTGATATTCAACAAGATGATGAGCCTAGTGAAAATTAAGCATCTTCACTAGGTGGGGCCCGCAGGCTATTTTTAGGTGTATGTCTATTTTTAGAATGGTGAGCATATTCTAAAATTAACAGGATGTTGATTCTAGATGGTTGAAAAAATTATATCTTTAGATGAGTGTCTATTTTTAGATCATGGGCGAAGTCTATTTATAGATCACATATCTAAAAATAGAATGCATGTCTATTATTATTAGACCTTAATAATAATCATACAATAAATAACAACTTATTCTCTTGGAGAACTTGATTTCAGTGAACAGATGTGGCACATCAGTGGGCTGAAGGAATTACGCAATTCCTAGGGTGGTTGGTGACTCGTGCATGGAGGACTTTGTTATAAATGATTGTGGCAAGTTGTAACACAGCTCGAAGAGTAGTTATGGGAGTTGCTATTTAGTTTAACTCAGTTAAGTGAGTTAAACTCAATTGTGCTAGTTGTAACTAAAGATACACTAGTCAAAGATGAGTGAATTAATTATTTAATTAATTCATAAGTATTGTCTTACTTGCAACTGAAGAAATACAACAGTTAATTACTTACATGTTAGATCCAGTGGAGACCCAGTGGAGAGATAGGTGAAAGGGTGTGTTTGACTATTAGTTGTGACTATAGTGATGCATTCAATGCATCTACACACACATTGGAGATTCCAATGAGGATTGCGCAGTACAAGAAAGGCAAGATTGAATTCATTCAGGGATCTTCTTCAGCAGGGATTGCGCAGTGGAGGCAGGTTGTCAGGAGGCAAGAAATTGGTGCATAGATATGAAAATTTATGCATGACAGTGTGTGGCGATTGTATATTGTACTAAGAGCTCTATGAGCTGAGATTTGTATGAGATTTTTACATGTTCCATTGATATACATAATCTATGATAGTTGGGGTTTTTAGCTTTAAGCTTTCACGGTAAAACATCTTGTTATGTGCGACTGATTTTTCTTCATATGTTTTGCAATTGGTGATTTAATTTCCGCAAAGAATTAAGTGGAAGGATTCTATATTTAACCTAATATTAAATTTTTAGATCAGGAGAATCTGGAAATAAATTATTGTGTTTATAAATTTCTACACAACCATCATCGACTATCAAATTATAGCATTGTGGAGAACTCTTTTAATTCCAAACACCTCATATTCTTTTATCAATCTAAAATCCTAGCTTTTGTACCCCTTTTATAACTCTCGAATCATTCAAGAAGCTCTTGATATTGAAAATAACCCATAAAATTTCAATAGGGAATATGGCTATAAGCTAAGCCATTTCTGAAAGCCAATCATTCATCGACTTACTCACTGATCATTTTTTTCCTCCACCCAACCCTCCACCCCCCCCCCCCTCCTTCTTCTTCTTCTTTACTTTCTCTTCTATCATTTTTCTTTTTCTTTCCTCCTGTTACACAGTAATTTGTCACCGTCCTTACCATTCCCCATCCCGCACAATGGAGGACCCATTTCGTGACCTGTGAACTTTTTCATGCCTTGAAAATATCATTAATGCATCCCTCTAAGCATGAGCTTTATTTTCCCTTGAGACATCTCCTTGCAAAAATCATGAAAAACATCCCTTTTAGCATTGGCGCGGGAAAGCAGTTAAGTACTCGCGCCAATGGGGAAAATCCTGCAAAGAGGTCGCGCCACCTGGCGCTCTGTCATAGAGCAGCAGTCGCGCCACCCATTTTAGGGACTGTTTTTTAAATATGGATGGCGGAAGTTGAGTTCCAACAAACTCACAAACCATTGCCTATCTTGAGTTGGGAGGTTTGGCTGCGAGAGTTCTATGGAAGGGAAGTAGTTTTGCCACCTCCCATGGAACCTTCCTTGTTGATAGGGCCAATCCCATAATAATAGGGATCCCAACTCCCTCCTTCCCCATCTATAAAAGCCTGCTCAATCCCATGGCAAGCTAGTCTTGAAGTGTTGAAGCTTTGCATCTCCATATTCCCAAGTGCCTTTGTGCTGTAAAGAATCCTCTCTTTCCCTTAAGGCCAACTCAAGTAAGGAGACCATTGTCACGAGAATCTGGAGGGGTTTTCCCTTTCCTTGGCGAGCTTTGCGAGACGTGGACGACCGGGGACCCGTTCGAAGGAGGCTGCGACGTCAGAACTTGGTTGTAACCTCTATTCGTTTATTATTTAATAGATGACTATGATTATGGTTCCACTCCGTTTTCCATCATGTTAATGCGAGTAATGTCTTTTCTGACCGATGTTTAGTTACGTATGCTGGTTTCTATGTTTGTATCTATTCGTTTCTTCTATGTGCAGGTGTTCATCCGCGGAGATCGTGGAAGGATTGTGATCTGCCAGGGCTGAAGGACGGGGACACTTCTTCTTCAGATTATAGCGTTGGAATCCAGGTAGGCTTCTCTTCCTAGTCTTTCCATTCGTAACTAGGAGCTTGCGTCATAGCATTGTTTGTTTGTTGCTAGACCCCTGCTGGGCTAGTAGGGATCGCCTCTGTCCGCAGAGGGGATTTACCTCGTCAACACCTCCTTTCTTCCCTTCAAACCCCCTCCCCTCCATCTTTGATTTGTCCCTTCCAATTTGTATTCTTTTTATCTTTATTTTTTTTTATCAATTCCAGTCTCTTGTTCTTATATATTTTCCTCTTTTATACATATATATAGCAGACAAGCTCCTCCAACCCTCATTTCAATTAAAAATTCCACCTCTCCATATTTCATGCCCCTCTATCCTTATATCTAGGCCCCCCTTTATTCTCTTCTTTACTCCTATATCCTTATATCTCTATGTTTTTATATTTATATAAATATAATATATATAGATATATAAAATATATGTGTGTGGGGGAGTTTATATAGTTTAGATTTCTTTTCTTATATCCTTATTTATCCTCTGTCTTATTAATATAATGTTAGTTTTTTGGGTTACGCTCCCCTATTTTAATATTCTTGATCCTTGTGCTCCATTTAATTAATTTTTTTAATATATATGTTCAATTTCTTATTCAAACATTTTACTTGGTCTTTTAACCTAATTAACTTAATTGTTTAACAACTACCTTGATTATTTTATTATTAATACCTTAATGGATACCTTGTGTTTTTCTCTACTTAAGCACTCCTCAACACTCATTTGATATCATTATGCTTTCTAGTCCCTAATTATGGGTGGAGTGTCCACCCGAAACATGGGACAAATAAATCCTTTACGCGGTTTCTTCTGAAAATGCTCTACAACATGAAAAACTGTGAAAATATACACTCACTTATCTCTATCGTTTATCGCAACATGCTCCTCCTATTATCCTCTATTTTACATGTGTTCTTGTAATTCATTAAATTGGTGCTTTGTTTTTCAGCTTCACACATCCATCTACCCACAACTAGGTCAAATATTCCAATGTTTCTATACTTCACAACTCTTCTTGAATGCTGCTCATGAGCTTCTATGAAAAGAAAATCGATGAAAGAAAAATTCAATATTATAATAGATAATGAAATAACATGAGGTTAAGTGGGTTACTGTTAGTAGGGGTGGCTTGTCTTGGCCCCCAACCACCTCTCATTTGCATAGGGAGACTCATACAGTGCATTGAGAATTTGGTTTTTTCTTACACACCACTCAACTCATTGAAGAAATAGAATTTAGAGAATTCCTTTGATTTCTCTCATCTAGGAGGATAGAAAACACTAAACGAAAACCAATAGGATAGCGATCTAGAATCAAATATATCATTTACCCACCTAAAAAACCAAAACACTAGCTAAAAAATATGACACACCTACCAAAAGTAATGATACAACATTTCAAAAATCTAAAACGCCTCTAAAACATTTAAACCATGTTTCAAAGGAATTTTATAAAAGCAAGCCCATTTAGCACAAAGAATGTGAAATTCAAAGGTAATGTCATGAGCTAATCCTAAGGTCAACCATAATGCTTATCTATGTAAAACTAAATTTTCACCCTCTAAAAGGCGCCTCCTTTCAAGCAGTATCCTAGCCTTTGTTACAACAAGAATAGTCGGTGCATGTGAATTCTAAGTGGCTACCTCCATCAAAGATGTTGGCAATGGCTTAGCCACTACATCAACTGGAAATGTACTGATCTATATGACATCTTAATGTAAATTTTCTTGAGGGTTTGTAAATTTCAAGTGTTAAAAACTGAGTTTTTGAGAGCTTTTATGTTAATTTTTAAACATATAAAACATGAAAATAAACTCTAAAATATGCATAAAAAACAAACAATTACACCATAAAAATAATCACAACACAAAAAATGATGAAGGACTTCACCCCTCTTGGGCTACGTCTCCTTGGTCCAGCTTCCAACGGCTTGGCCCTCTTTCATTATGCTCAAAATGGTGATTACATACATTTAAATTGCTCAACTAGCTTCAAAACATGTTCCATCAGCTTCAGAATACCCAAAAATGCCTTTTTAGCCTCTTTCTAATCTGAAATTGGTCAAAAACTAAAGAAGTTATGAGCCTCCCTAGTTTTGCTGCTAACTGCACCATAAATTCCCCAAAATCTGAGTCGTTCCTACAATTTCGCCCTAATTTCGGCTAACTAAGTGAAATTTTCGTGTAATTTTGAGTGAAATTGTCAGACACTTAATTTTCCTAATAACGCCTTAAACCCGAATTAACACCATAATTGACAGTTAATTAAATTAATTTTTTAATTAAAAAGGTTGCACGGTTTCGGTAACCATCAAACCGTCAACGATGTCACGTGGCCGTTAGGTGGCATTTAGGGTGGTGATTTGGAATGCATGCTACCTACACACCCCTGGTTCTGTGATCTGGGTCATATGCAGTGTTGTTTGGGGGGGCGGGGCTAAGCCCTCGCCCCTTACCCCCACCCTTCCACTATATGCACTTTAAATATGGTTTCAAACCATAGTTTTAATAAGGAACTATGGTGGTCTAATGGTGAAGGCTTGGCGGTGTTTATGGTGAGGTCTGATGGTCAAACCTTGTGCAGTGCAGTATGGACTTAAACCAATTTTGGTGCCCTTCGTGCTGCCATATGGCGGCCTCTGGTTGGGCCATGTGGCAGCATGTGGTTGGCCATCAACCCAACCAATGAAAACACGCCAACAAGCACCCATGAAAATCGGACAAGTGGTGAGGCCTGATTGGCCTAGCAAACCTAGTCAACCTTTTACCAGTTAACCATGCCCAATCAATTGTACAGATGGCTGATTGGGCAGCCTTCACATTTTTTCCAAAATTTTACTTTCTTGGGAAAACGAACAAAATGTGTTTCTGGGAGCATACGGTGTCAGTTTTTTGTGAAACGAGTTGCACCGGATTCAGAATGACGAGATATACATGGTTGTTTAGGTTCCACAACAATCTGACAAATTTCATTTTTTAGCATAATTTTGAGCTCCTGATCACTCCTCCCAACTAGAAGCTTTTGGACCCCAAAATATCACTTTCAGTTGTTTAGTAGATGAGGGTACAGTTCCCTCAACTTTCCAATCTCAATCCATTTGGATTTTCTTGGATTTGTTCCTTTTATCCCCACACAAAGGTACTCCACATTGCCTCTTTTGAAGACCTTGTTCATCTTCCAAGAATGGTGTCTTTTTGTAGTTAATCAAGGTATTCTGGAGAAAAATCCTCAATGGAAGGGATCTGAACATATTCCCCTTGATCTTGAATCAAATACGACTCATACAATTTTTAAGTTCTCAACATTAACAACAACATAAATTTGCATTTACGAAGGAAAATCCAACCTGAAGGCATTATCACCAATATTTTCTAAAATTTTGAATGGACCATATCAAATTGGTTTCAATTTTTTACCTTCTCCTTGAAGCCTTTATTTGCTAATGTGAAGCCAAAATTCATCACTGACTTGGAATTTGTGATCTACAGGATGCTTATCATGTCTTGTTTTGTTCTTGACTTGGCTCTTTTCTAGTTGTTCTTGAACTGCTTGATGCACCAATTGGATTTTTTCAATGAACCTTTTAGCTTTTTCTATGTCACTATGACCATCAATAGCAACATCCTTTCCAAAAATGAAATCCAAAGGATATTTAAGAAAGTATCCCAAACATGCCTCAAGGCAATGTTTGAGTTGAAGAGTGCTTATCTCGATTGTAAGCATGTTGAATATAGTGCAAGTTTTCATCCCACAACTTAGGATGCTTGTTGCAATAACCACGAAGAAGATGTATCACTATCATTTTAACCACCTTTGGTTTACCATTTGTTTGCGAATGAAATGTTGTAATCATTTTCAATTTGGTGTCCATGAATCCCCACAAGCTCGACCAAAAATTCTCAGCAAATCGAGAATCTCGGTCACTAACAATGGATGTGGGCAATCCAAAATGCAACCATACATTATGAAATAATGACTGAGCAGTTTGTTCAACTTTTATTTTCTTTTTACATGGCATAAAAATATACATTTTTCTAAACCTATCCACAACTACAAAAAGATAATCATGATTCCTTTTTTACATAGGAAGACCTCCAACAAAGTCCATAGAAACACTCTTCCATGGACAAGAAGGTACTGGAAGTGGTGTGTACAATCATAACTTTCTGTTTCTAGGCTTACTGGTAGTACATAATGAAAAACCTCTAATAAAATGCGACAAACTTTCAAGCATATGCGGCCAATAACAATACCTCTGTAGATGTGCTACCGTCTTACTTGAACTAAAATGACTAGAAATAAGAGAAGTATGTGCCTCTCTTATGATGTTTACCCTTTCTCCCTGTGGAATAAAAAGCTTACCAAGATGATACAACAATTTATCATGCATGTGATAATCCAATTCCTCTACTTGGTTCCATTGACTTAAAGTTGCATATACATCTTGAAAATCACTATCTAAAGCATATTGTTCAACATAGATCTCATGCAAAACATAATTATGTTTTAGAATAGTAGCAACACTGAAAATAGGCCTAGAAAGCATGTGATCAACTTTATTGTATATACCTTTCTTATATCTTATCACCAAGTGGAATTGTTGAAGAAAACTCATCCATTGAAAGTGCCTTGATTGTTGCAACTTTGTTTGTGATTGTAATTATTGCAATGGCTGATGATCGATGATCATTTTGAATGATTGTTTCCTTACCCATCAAGAAGTGTTTCCAGTTTTTCACACTTTGCACCAATGCATATAATTCTTTGTCATATGCAAGATAATTAATCACTGCACCATTAAAATTTTCCAAATGAAAACATATGGGCTTACCATGTTGCATGAGGACTGCACCCATGGCATATTCACTAGCATTAGTTTGAATCTCAAATGATTGTCTCAAATCTAGAAGTGCAAGTATTAGGGCTGAACTGATCTTTTCATTCAATGTATCAAATGAAGTTAGCAATAAACTTCCTCCAATATTGGGTTGCTCCCAAAAATATTCTTACCTCCATAACTGTTTTTGGATTTGGCCAATTTAAGATGACATCAACCATGGAGGGATCTATTTTCAATTCACCTCCTCCAACAATATGACCCAAATAAAATAAATAAGTTTTTCCAAACTCACACTTTGACATATTTAAAAACAACTCTTCTTTCTTCAGGACATCAAGTACCTTTTTGACATGCGTAACATGTTATTCACGAGAATTACTGAAAATCAAGATGTCATCTAAGTATACTATCAAAAAATAATCTAGAAATGGCCTCAATACATCATTCATCACACACATAAAGGTAGTCAGAGCATTACAAAGACCAAAATGGATAACTAGCCATTCAAATAAACCTTGTTTTGTTTTGAATGTTGTCTTCCATATGTCACCTTCAACAATTCTAATTTTATGATAGCCACGCCTTAAGTCCAACTTAGTAAAATACTTTACATCTTTTAATTTTTCAAGTAAATCATCAATTTTAGAAAGTGGGTAACGGTTCTTTACCATAATTTTGTTCAATGCACAGAAGTCCACACACATGCGCCATGTTCCATCCTTCTTTGGCACAAAAACAATAGGTGACCCGCATGGTGAAGTACTTGTTTTGATGATCCCTTTGTCCAACAACTCTTGATTTTTCTTTTTAATTCTGCACTTTCCATCACTGACGTCCTGTACATGCCAATGTTAGGAAGAGGACAATCTTGTTGCAATTGCATTTCATGTTGGATTACCCTCTTGGGAGGAAATACTTTTGGCTCCTGAACATCTCATCATATTGGTTAACGACCTCAACCAAATCATATTTTAATCTTGAGTCACAACCTTGAAGAGCTTAATTTTCAACATCATTCTTTTGCTTGACCATTAAAATCACAAAATTCTTGCTATAGTTAATGAGTCTCTTCATTTGTCCGACATTTAAAAGTGAAAGATTTAGAATATGTCGATGTTCTCTAACAATGTACTCTATGCCATATTTGAACAAGTTATACTTGTTTTCATGCCAATGGAAAATAGCTTTTCTATCATACAAATATGGGCTTCACAAAACAATTCAGGAAATATCAAGTGGCACTACATCAAGTTAAACTTCATCAAGAAAGTTTGTTGTATTTCAAATCTAAGTATGCATTTCCTCATAAATTGTAAGTTTGCATTCTTGCATGTACAACCTCAAGGATAAGGTCTTAGATGAGGAATGGTATCTAGGTTTAATTTCTTGACTAAGTATTCAGAAATCAAATTTTCTTGTGAACCACTATCAAAGAGTGTATCAATTTTGATGTGCTTTGAAATAACCCGAATATGGAAAAGTTCAATTCTAGTTTTCTCATATTGAGTATCATTATGACAACTTGAACATCTATTACTTGCTATGTCCTTACCTTTCATTCCCATTGTTGTGATATTTGTTTCTTATCCCAAATCGGAGCCTAAGTCATGTTGTGTAGTTGCATATGTATTTTTCTTCCCTTTGTTGTTAAAATTCTTTGGTTTCATCTCAGGATGAAGGTTCCAACAATGAGCTTCATCAAGAACCTCTTTGGAACAATGTTTGCATGTTATTTTTTCTCCTTCCTTTTTGATAGATGCATTTTTCTTTCCTTCCCTTTGAGCTTTCTTTTACCCTTGTCTCCACTTGTGAATGGCTTATTGCTACCCTCTTGTGAAATTTTTTTCCCTCTTGCTTCAAGATGTGTTTCCTAAATACAAACCTCATCTAAACTTGTAGGATTAAACATAAGGATATTATGCCTTAAATAACTGTGTAAACCCCCAATATATTTCAGCAAAGTGTCTTGTGAATTCAAGTCTACACCTAATATCAAACACCTTCTTATAAATTATTGAGTGTAGATTTGCACACTTTGACCCTTTAGTTGTCTAAAATTCTACCAATCCATAATAGCCTTTTGCATATAAGCTAATGGATACAATTTTCTTCTAAGTGCAGAAATAAAATATATCCAAGAGGTTGAGACCTTACCATGTTTTTTCATATCTTCTTGTGTTTTGGATTCCCACCAAATCAAAGCAACACTTTCCACCCTTAATGAAGCCAACTGAATATTTGTATCACCATCTTTGATGTTTTGTATCTTGTAGTAAAATTCAAGTTGATGAACCCAATTATCAAGTCTTTCAGCATTCACTACACCATTATACATAGGCAGTTCAAATTTGATATTAAGTTTTAAAAAGGGACTTTTACCATGCACCCTTGGGGTTCATGGATGTGTTTGAGTAACATTGGTTGTAGAAGAGGAAGAAGATGAAGGTGAGGATGAAGGTGAATATGATGGTGGAGAAGAGGGTGGTTTTTCACCATTTCCCTTTGAAGGCATGTCATCATCTCCTCCTTTTCCTCAAGAAGAGCCCTCTCCTTTTGAAGGCTTGGAAATTTCACCCTGGAATCTTGCATTTCTCTCTTCATAGAGAACCTTCACCATTTTAGTCATGTCAAAGAAAGATTTTCAAAAAATATTTTCTTCATCTGACATATTATCATCTCCTCCTTCATTAGACATGCTTGTTGAAGCTTCAACTGCAATTTGAGGGAGAATTTGTGGTGGAGATTGTGGAAAACTTTCTCTCCTTTTCCTTGACATAACTTGAGGACTTGCAACCACAAGTTTTATTTTCCTCTATTGAGCTTCAACCTTGTAAGCATCAGAAAAAAAATTTAGCCCTGGAATCAACACTTGGATTGTAACAAGTGCCTAACCAAACACATATTAAGCTCAAGGGCTTTTCTTATAATTTGATTGAGTTTTTTGGAAAGTGGTTGGAAATCTCACACACTGAAAGGGGTTTTGAGAAAATAAGAATATCTCACACATGTGAGGGCACTGGTGCATAATGTGGTAGCAAGGTTGGGTTTTTAGCTTGATGGTTAGAATAATGTAATATAAACAGTGGATATGTAAAACACAAGCCCACTGCCAAGAGGGAAGGGTGACACAAATTATAGACCTGAAAATTATAGTAAAAGAATGATTTAAAAGACTTACAAGATTCTCACTCTACATTTTAAGAATCCCATTACATAGAATGCTTCCAACTAACATTACCTCATGAATCAGAAATGCTTGATAAATCAAGACTGACAAAAACATATTAATCATGCATGCTAGATGAAAAGACTTAGAAGAACATGAAACAGGATTTAATTCGAACCTAAGAAATGCTCATGAACAATCTTCAATTCATACTGAATCAGGAAAGCTTGGAACAAGACTTACAAAAATAGATCAATATGTCTTGGAGGTTCACAAGGCTGATAAAACATGAGACAGGACTATGTAAATCATAATTGGGAATGAAACTATAAATTATGGAAACACATAAGGAGATAAAAAATACACACACCATACAATTTGTGAGTCCTCAAGAGTGCCTCTGGATATATTATATGTTCAAAAATGTACAACACAGTATGCAATGAAATAAAAAACCAACGAACCCTTTCTTCCTTGATTTACATAGTATATATACAAAAAGGAGTTATGTTAATGCCTCCATAAAAAGTGCAGTTTTTTTTTAGATACTTTATACAATCATCTACATATAGTAGATCTTATCTTAAACATAACAAAAAAGTAGGTTGAAATACAAATGAAGAAAAAACATGACAGTATGGAGCTCGAAATCATTGATTTGAGGTGGTTGGGTGCTCCTCATTTTTTGGAAAAACTGCCTCCACAAAAACTGCAACTGCCAACTAAAAAGGACACCTGGAACTTTATCTACAAAAGTGTAGGAGTAACCAAATGAAATGACATCTGGAAGATAGCTTGACTGGATGACACTTGGCAAAAGACCATTACAATTGAGGTTGCATTCACTTTATCACCACTTAGTGTCATTCTTTCGAAACCAGAACCAAAAAGAAACTTTTTCACCATCTTATACAAATTCAAAAAATAATAGCTACTTTTCTAAAAAAGGTAGCTATTTCTGAAAATACTATGTATAAGCCAAAAATGATATGATTCTTCAGATTTTCATGGTTTTGTATATTCAATCATTAAAGATCTAGTATAGAAGCAAAAATCCTAATAACTTCTTCCTTGGTGACCCTCTTGTTTGGCTTTCCTTCTGTACTTTCTTTTTCTTCCGAGTCTTTTTCTTCCCTGGGTCATTTTCTGGGCTTTCATCTATGTTTATTATTTCATCTCTGAGAGAAGGGTTGGCTATGATTTTTCTTGCTAGTTTGAGCTTGTTCTTTGGTCTGGTTTGAGGCCTTTGAATGTATGGGTTAGGAATGGGTTAGGAATGTAATAAGGCCTCTTTCTTACATGGACAACTCTACTTGATTTCCCTTCTTCAAACTCTGAGTCACTAAACTCTATTTCACTGCTATCTTCTTCAAAAGACGACTATGAGTGGATTATAGCTTTCTTCTTCCCTTTGGCTAAAGAACTAATAGATGAATAAATTTGGGCTATAGTAGGTTCTTCTGTTGTAGTATCTGTAACTTTTCTTTTCCCCTTTTTGAGTGAGGAAAATACTTGTGCAAGTGTAGGCTCCTCTGGTGCTAGAGTGGCATTGTCTTGTTGATTCTCTTGTCTAGCCTCTAGAATAGTGCTTGGTGTTAAGGTTTCAGGGTTGACTTCCACTGAAGATCCCCCTGTCAAAATAATTTTTCTCTTTCGTTTACTCTTTGAAGAGGAAGCTACCTCTTCCTTGCCTTTAGACATAGCATTCTTGTCAAGTAGGGTAGATTTTTGTTTGAGTTTGCTTGTATGCTCCTACCTAAAGACCCCAAGGTTTGTGGCTCCTTAGGTAGCCCACTAGAGTAAAATTATTTGGATGGTTGCACTATAGGTATAGGAGTGATGGTTGGCATAGGAGTGGTGTTTTGAACTTTATCTCTCCTAGCTGATTTCCTTATCTGTCTGCTAGATGGTGTAGAAGATTGACTAGTTTGTGAAGGGGTCAATGTAGGTGTAGGGCTTGACTACTGCTCTTCGGTCTTTTGCCTTTTAGGCCTTCCTATTCTTCTCCTTGAGTTAATACTGTTGAATCCTTCATCTACTAAAAACTTTTCCCCTATGGTTCTCTTCTTTTTTACATGATAAATCACCAAAATTTTGATTAAACCCCTGTGATAAATATTGTGAAGAGAAGAGTCTTGGGTTCTCTGTATTTTTTGGGACATTGTTAACAGATATTTGTAAAGGAAATATGGCAAGTTCATAGGTTTAGAGCCCGAGATGTGAGCTAGAAACCTCATCTGGTATTGATGCATAATGGAAAACCTACCCTCACAAGTAATATAACGCTGCATAGTGGTAATAAAATCTTGCCACTCATGCCTGAAATGAGAAATGCGAATGGTAGGGGTCAAATCTATATTTTCATGTTCAGGCTTTAGATGTGGATTTAAATTAGCTTTAAGCATAGTTTTCCTCTTGTACGAGGACTCACCTGTAGTTGATGTTTGGGTAGCCCTTATAATGATAGCCTATGTGACCCTGAAGGTATGAGACCCCAGCTTGACCTGTTCTCCATCAAATGTATCTGCAAATTCCTAAGCCATTGCAACATTTTCACCTTAAAACTTCTTTAAAAACCAATAACACCTTGTTGCTTGGAACTGAGGCTTAGCACGGTGGTCAAAAAAATGGGTATTGGTTGGTTCCACCTTACCTCACTTACCCATTCTATTAATAGCTAACTAAAAAACTAATGTA
Source organism: Pinus albicaulis (assembly GCA_034641835.2). NCBI lineage: Eukaryota > Viridiplantae > Streptophyta > Pinopsida > Pinales > Pinaceae > Pinus > Pinus albicaulis. The sequence goes on along the minus strand of CM076569.1, from coordinate 908,258,909 downwards.
CACATGTAAAAAAAGGAACAACAACCCTCCACGAAGCCCTAACTGCTGGCGCAAGGTAACAATTGCTTTGTTGGAGGATAAGGAATGGTTTTTTGTAGCTTTCATGGGGGTAAATTAAAACAGAGCTCTGCATGCCCTAAATCACGGTGAGAGGGAATGACACGAAATCAAAATGATTTAAATTTTGGTGCCAACTCATTCCACCGAACATTTCACTCCATTGCATTATTAAATAATATCTACTCGTACCTCAACCTTAATACATTTCACTTTAATGAGTAGCATTAGATTTGACTAGTCTTAGAAAATAAAATAGCCAACTCCTTTTAATGAATCCTCCAATTAGAAATAGCCACCTTGTAGAAGAGTAATACCTCTTATTTTATCAAACCTTAAATATTCAAAGAGTAGTGTCTTTTCACTTGAGCAATGCCTCTTTTACCTCCTTGTACAAATTTTGTAGGAAATATCTACTTTTTTTTAAAAAGGTAGATATTTCTGTGTTTCTTGTAAAACCATATTTTCTGAAGAAAATAGTTGCCTTCCTAGGAAAGGTAGTTATTCCTGTGTTATTCCTAAAACAGCTAATGACTCTGACATTTTTTCTTTAGCCTTGGATAGAAAATATCATGGTGAATAGATAATACTTCTCAAGCTAAACCCATGACCTTAACTACTCAAAGCAGATAAAAGACTTATTAAAATGAAATTTACCCTAATAACTCTAAGACACAAAAAAACTATTGGAATTAAAAAAAAAAAAAATGAACTTTGTTAAAAATGATAAAAACTAATACACCTTTTAACCATCCAAGGCCTTCAACCATAGGTTAAGAGACAAGAGAGGATCAAAGACACAACTTAAAATGATGACCATACTTTGAAAAATTACAGTGCTAACACAATTAAATCCTCACAACAACAAAGTAAACCTAAGCTTTGATACCAAACTTGATCTATATGAGATCTTAATGTAAATGTGCTTGAGGTTTTGGAAATTGCAAGTGTTAAAAACTGAGTTTTTGAGATCTTTTATGTTAATTTTTAAACACATAAAGCATGAAATTAAACTATGAAATATGAAGAAACAATAGACAATTACACCATAAAAATATACAACACGAAATAATGATGAGGGAACCACCCTCTACACGGGCTGCGTCTCCTTGGTCGAGTTTCAGTAAACTGAGACCTCTTGTTCTCACTCAAAATGAATTACACCTTATATTTACAATGCTCCAATTGTGAAAACATGGGCACATGAGACAAAGCCATAACTGCTAACACCCAAGCTATTACTGTCTAGTCTCTTTTTTATCCGAAATAATTGGTCAAAGTTTGAAGAAGTTATGAGCCTCCCTAAGTTTTTTGCTGCTAACGCCTAAATTCTAAATTTAGGTAGAGTCCTACAATTTAGCCTCTTTATTTCAACAGTGACATTTCATGTAATTTAGTGGGGTATGGACAATTTTCCCAATAATGCCTTAAGCCAGTGCTACCATAATAGATGATTAATTAAATTAATTTTTACAGTCAAAGCGTTGCACGATTTCGGTAACCATCGAGACCTTTGGTGGTGTCACATAGCTTGATTGAGTGGTCTACTCTGTAGTTAGGGTGGTGGTTTGGATGACGATCTACCTGCACCCACGATTACGTGATGCGGATTGTATATAGTGTTGTTTGGGGGGTGTTGGGGCTAAGTCATGGCCCCTTACCCCCACCCTGCAGCAGTATGCACTGCAATGTGGTTTAAAATGCCATAGTTTTATCAAGGAATATAATTGGTCAATGGTCAAACTTAGCGTTGTTTTAGTAAGATACGATGGTCAAATCTATCACGTTGGTTGGACTTAAACAATTTTGGTGGCCCCTGTCTTTGCTACATGTGGCGACCTGGAATTGGGCCATGTGACGACATGTCGTTGGTCATCAGCATAACCAATGGCTGCTTAGCAGAACACCCATGGTGGACAAGTAGCGAGGCTTTGATTATTGTGAACATTAGGCTTGGCTTAACATAAGAAGGTCAACCAATAGACTTCATAAGCCAAAAAATAAGTGGTAATAATTTGGGTGAATCTACTTATGAGAAAGAAATTATGGCCATCCTATATGAAATAGACACTTGGTGACCACACTTGCTTTGACAACATTACCAAATACGAACTGACCATCATAGTCTAAATTATTTTTTGGAGAAACACTTATCATTTCTGCAACAAAATAAATGTCTTATCAAAATTTTGGGCTATGTCTATGAGATAGTCTATAAGAAGGGTCATAATAATGTTTTGGTCGATGCCTTGTCATGAAAATTTGATGATGGTGAACCCTCTTATCCATATCCTTTCCCATACCATCTTGGATTGAGGAGGAAAGAAACAAATGGTTTTCCCATCCCTCTCTTTCCTAGCTTATCCAAATTTTACAAGCAGATACTAACCCCCCAAAAAGTTACACTTGACAGGAATATATTCTTTGATATAAGGATCGTGTGGTTCTCTCCCCTAACTCCACTCTCAAACCACACATCCTAGTGAAGTTTTACTCCTCACCCATCACAGGACATTCAGGCTTTCAAAAGATGTATGATCAAGTACAATGCTCTTTGTTTTGGGAAGGGATGAAACAAGACATTCTTACATTTTTAGTTGAATGTGACATATACTAGCACAACAAAGGGGAAACAGTGAAGACATGGGGAACCTTACAACCCTTTTCACTACCTTCTTATATATGTATGGACGTCTCCATGAATTTTATTATAGGCCTCCCTAAATCAGGAAACAAGTCATTCATCATGGTGGTAGTAGATCAAATCTCCAAACATGCCCATCATTGTGTCTTACTGCACCCTTTCACTCTAGCTTTGGTGGCTCAAGTCTTCATGGATTAAATTTTCAAACTGCATGGCATGCCTACTTCTATTATGCCTAATCATGATCCCACCTTCACTAGCAATTTTTTGTAAGAGTTTTTCAAGCTACATGACACAGAAATCAAAATAAGTATGGCATATCATCCCTAGATGGCTGGTCAAACTGAAGTTATAAATATATTTTTGGAGGCCTACCTGCAATTATTTTCTTTAGACATACAACATCAATGGGTGCAGTGGTTACCTTTAGAAAAATGGGGGTATAATATTAATTGTCATGAAGCAACAAATATTACACTGTATGAGTTGGTGTATGGCCAATTCCCACATTCTGCAACTTCTTGTCTTCTAGGATATTCCAAAGTGTAGGAAGTTGATAAGTTGATTTAGAACCAAGTCACCACTCTCACTCTTGTGAAGGATAATATCCATCAACCGCAAAAATGGATGAAGCAATAGGCTGAACAACATCACTCAGAATTGTTTTTCAAGTGGGTGACCAAGTGTTTCTTCCAATCCAACCTTATAAGTGGATGCCACTCAAAGAAAAGGGCTTCCAAAAATTAGCTCCAAAATTTTATGGGCATAATCAGGTGATTCAGTGTATTGGCTCCATCACCTACAAATTGGACATGTTAGCCACTTCAAAAATCCACCCCATTTATCATGTCTCTTTCCTAAATAAAGTCGTGGGGCACAATTACAAGTCCTAGACCATACTTCCGGATTTGGACGAGTAAGGTTCTATTTAGATCAAACCGGAATGGGTACTAGATTCGTGGAACGACATATCCATGGTTGCACTATCAAGGAAGTCCTCGTCTAGTGGAAAGACACTTTACAAAAAGATGCAACATGGGAAAAAACAAATATTCTCCAGAAATTTCCATATATCCATCCTTGAGGACCAGGGTACTTCTGAAATGGGAGGGCATGTTAGGGTCCAACCTTAACCCATGTATTAATTTAATAAGCCCAAAGGGCCTTGTACAAGTCTTGATTAGTTATTTTAATAAATAAAGCCCGTAAGAATTCTAAGTGGTTGACCTGCACTATAAAAAAGGGACCACTATTAGTTATAATGGGCCATAGCTAATAAATAAAGTGCTTGACCCATATTATGCAAGGGACGACAAGTAGTTAGGGTTTTGGGATGCATGAAACTATATATTGTCGAAAATAGTAAGGGACTCCTTGTCTTATGTTATTTAATTGAGATCTACTCTACTGGAGGTTACCCCCTTGAAGAGGCATGTGAACAATATTGGCGCAAATATTAATAGAATATTTTCATTTTCTATAATCTAATATATTTATTTTCTATAGTATCTCTGGCATATTTTTCACTTCTGATATTTTTTGCAAGTCAAACTGTTATGAAACCAGCTCACAAAGCAAAAGAAAAGATAAATCAACTACTTAAAAAGTATCCTCTTCGATAGGGGAACCTCCTTTACATAACATAAATGAATAATTCTTAGATTATACAAATGATAAGACTTCCTTGGTGTATATATAAGTCTAAGGGGTCGCAATATAATCAGATCCTATTGAGCAATAATAATTTAATGGAACAACAATAGTAATAGTGGGATTCTATGGGGCACAAAAATATCAATAGGGAGATACACTAACAATAACAATAAGGGGATAAACTAGTATTATAGGGACCTAACATGCCCCTTTCCTTCAAGAAAGTGTTTCCATCAATGATTGAGTAGTTTTGAATGCTTCCATATAAAATTCTCATCCTCCCATGTAGAATCTTCGACGGGTGATTTCTTCCACTAAATGAGATACTTTCAAATTAATCGATTTCGTAGTTGTTGGGTTCTTGTTTCCATGGTTTCTTCAGGCTCAAATATGATTTTTCCTTTGTCGTCAAGTTCTAGAAATACTTTTTGAACTGAGATCTTGTCACTTATAACCTTCTTTAAGCATGAAACATGTAAAATTTGGTGTAATCGGGAAGATGCATGTAACTCCAATTTGTATGCCATAGTACCAATATTTTGAAACACCTTGTAAGGAACATAGTACTTGGGTGATAATTTATTATCATTCCTAGATTTCTTGAGGGACATCTGTTTGTATGGTTGTAGCCGTAAAAATATCGAGTTGCCTACATCAAAGCTTCTTTCACCATGATGCTAATATTCTTGTTGTTTCATTTGATTATGCGCTAGAGTGGGGTTATCCTTTAAGAGTTGGAGAACCTTTTGTTGATGCTTTATATGATCTTCCACTTATTGAACCATAGAATTTTATCGTAAATACGATGTGATGGATGGCAGCTCATATCCATAAAGTTCCATAAATGGGGTCATTTTTCCTGCAATATGGAAATAAGTGTTATACCACCATTCAACTAGAGGTAACAACTTGATCCATTGTATTTTTTTATAATATACAAAACAATGAAGTTATCATTCCAAAAATTTGTTCACTATCTGAATTTTCCCTTCATATTGAGGATGATAAGATGAGCTATGAGTTAATTGAGTACCAAGACAAGAAAATAATTTCTTCCAAAAATTTCCAGTGAAAATGGGATCTCTATCACTTACAATAATCTTTGGGTTTCCTTGTAGTTTTTGAATTGTTTCCATAAATGAATTAGAAATTATATTGGCCTTAAAAGGATGATATAATGCACAAAAGTGTGCATACTTTGTAAGTCTATCAACTACCACCATGATGACACTCTTTACTTCATACTTAGGTAATCCTATGATAAAATCCATTGAGACCTCCTCCCACTGCTGACTTGGAATGACTAAAGGTTGTAACAAGCTCGAAGTATTAATAGTCTCAACTTTATTTTGTTGGAAAACCAAACATTCTGCCACAAACTTCTGAATATCATATTTAAGGCCATCCCAAAAAAATTACTTCTTGACCCTGTGGTAAGTTTTAAAAAATCCCAAGTGCCCACCTAAGGGGGAGGTGTGCAATTCCAAAATCATTTTTTTCTTTATTTTGGAATTATTACAAATATATAAGTGATATTTGTACCATAATGAATCATTTTTCTAGCTAAATGTATCATATGTATTGGGATTGTGTTGCAAATTTTTAATGAACATCCAAACCTCTTCATCATTCTTCCATTCATCCTTTTATTTGGTTATCCAATTAGGTTGGATAATATAAATGACACATATAAATGCTTCCACATCCTCATCATTTATTGAGAGTGCATCTAAAACAAAATTTTTCTTCCCTCTTTCATTAGGGGAATTTTGAGGTCTAAAATGGGCCTCCTAAGAAACTTATAAAATAATAGTGGAAATAATAAAATAAGATTAGATTACATTGTTGGGTGAAACTATGGTCGTTAAATAATTTCCCTAACATAAATTATCAATCTGAGGAATTCGTAAACTTACGAATCACATGCACTATATATATGCACGACTAAGGTTAAATTAGCTTAGTCTAATGCTTTTGTCTCAGATTCAAGATGCAATAAATGAAGGAAGAGGCTCCTAACTTTGGAGGACCTAGTTATCCTTACCCATAGTACTATCTTCAAGAAAAGAGACTAAAGAGAAACAGTTTGTGATGTGTAGAAGCGAGAGAAGAGGCTCCTAACCTAGGATGTCCTGATCGTCCTTCTTCATAGTTCTACTCCAACAACATTACCACCGCATCATATCATAAATTGGAAATGTGCAATCATATAAGAGAAAAAACAACATGTCAAGAGTAACTTGTGTCAACATATATTAACGATGAAGAAAAACACGATATTATTACATCATGAAAGATTACAAAACCAAAACTTTATTCTAGACTCTAATTCTCAATTCTCTCTTTTTATCCTCCTGATTTTCTTATCTAATTCTCTATTTTCCTCTATCTCTCTATATCAAAATTAAGAGAGAGCACTCCCTTTTATACATGAGTGATTTTTAAAATAAGATAAGCAACTCATAATTACAAATCCACTATTCTCTCAACCAATATCCATGTAATTACAATATATGATCCCTTTAAATCCTCACTCATCTCTCACAAATCTTGGATAAGATATGTTATCCAAATATCCATGATCTTCTCCTTTGAATAAGCTTGAATAATTATCCTTTGAATTCTTGAAATGGTGGAGGACATATTCAAGAAGACTTTTGAATAATCCTTCCAGATAATCCTACACATTACAAAGCTCATCCACATTTGAGATATTAGTGAAATATGTTAATTTTTCCAATAATTAATCATAAATTCTCTTATAATATTAAAAATAAATAAATTGGAAAATAATGAGGTGAACCCATGAAATGGTATTATAAATGGTTAAATGAGGTGATAGAATGTGAGGAATGGCGAGGATAAACATGATAGAAATGCGACAATTACGTGACCCAACATACCCCCCAACCGAACTTGTTGCATGTCCTCATGCAACCTCGCATGGATTAAAATTTTTTGGCTTTGCATGATTATGGTTTCTAACAATGTATCATTCAGGATGTGAAATACATGTACTGCAACCAATATTTTCTATGGTTGGTTCTTGTGTTAACAACCATGAATATAACAAATTTTGGTTCTTGTGTTAACAACATTCATTTTTCTTTTCTTTTTTTAATAATACATGCACTGGAAATGATAAGTCATTAATATGCATAAGAAAAACTTTTTTTCATATTTTTGAATCATGCCAAAATAGCTGTCAATGTATTTGAATCAACTGCAATGCAGTGTAGTTTAGAAGAGTCACGTTGGTCGACAATATATGAGGTGATGAATGGAATGAAATGGTTATGAATATCCCCCCCGCCCCCCCCCAACAACAAACTGAAGATGTGTTATGTTTACGAAAAGGAAAAAGATAATGTAATATGGTGAGGTAATTTTCCAATTTCATTTATTTTCAACATGTAAGAAATTGTTTGATTAAAAATTAGAAACTAACATACCTTCACTTACCCAAACAATTGATGAACTATATAAATGTAGTTGTTGCTACTTCTGGATCGGGAAAATGTCATGTTGATTTTGTTGGATGACATAAAATGTCATGCAGCTTGATGAAGTGAAATAGTCTGAAGTGCCTCTTGGTTCTATGAATCAGAAGATGATGTCTGAAAGTGGAGCTATCATACTCTCATATGGCTGAAGGAATTCTATTACAACTGCTGATGGAGTCATGAATAATGTATAGTCTACTTACGCTACAAAACTTGATGGTACAATTCTAGTCATGCGATTGAATATGTCGGTGTCGGGCATGAAAGGAAGTCATTGGATTATCGACCATTAATGGATGTCGTTAACCAATGCGAGGTAAACTCACCATTGTTGTTAATGAGTGCCAATGTACCCAAGTACATCTTGCGAAGTGCGAATAAATGATCTGATGTCAAGCCACTTGCAAGATCGATCGATCAAGGGACATTGATGTTTTCCCATAATTGTCGGTGATAGAACTTGTCATTTGGGCATACAAGCCTCAAGGTACTAATGATGACTCTAGTCTCTATCCCAGATAAGGTGTTGAAGTTGATGGGGAAAGACTTGTTGAAAGGTGGGCCTTAAGGAATCCCACATCAGTCAACACGAGTTTGTACAAAATAATTGGTAGGACTATAGATGAAAATGATTGCAGTGGAAACAGGTTGTTAGGAAAAAGATAGCAAGGCAATGTGGTCATGGAAAAGGAGCTGATTGGTTTTGTTCATGAGGTAAAAGATGAACTGGAAATGAAGAAAGAATGTGTGTGACTCTGAAAAGTATGTATGTGTGAAGTCACAATGAAGGTGGACTTTGATATGGATGGCTGATAAACATAGAAGGAGAAGGGTAAATGAACATTTCATGGCACAATTGGTTTTCTCAAAGATATATGTGTGGTATAAAATAGTATGACATGTACGATGAAAAGTTTAGCTCCTCCCAGTCTTTCAATGATGCATGTTTTATTGTGATTTCTGAAAATAACTTCTACATGAAATTGAATCGTCTTTGAACCTGAAAAAAGCTTAATACTAATCCTACATGAAAATTGTGATATCATTAAAAAAACATAAAATGTATGAATGTTGAAATTTCATCTTACTTGTTTCCTTTGTGCTAGTTCCGTCGACGATTCCTGTATGAAGTGACTCAAAGAAATGGATTAGCATATACACAATTTTCAAAAATTGTGAAATGTCCATTTGCAAAAAAAAAAAAAAATACTTTTATTTTTCTTTATTTATTTATTTATTTATTATTATTATTATTATTATTATAGATATTTATTTATTTATTTATTTTAAGAAACAAAATTCCTATGCAATTAAATATTTATAAAAGAATTTCGACTAGTCACAATGAGGAATGCTTAATATTTTGAGCTAAACATATATATACACATACATGTGCACATACTTCAAATATTTCACCATGGATGCGACATCAAATAACACCTTGGAAGCTAATATGATACATTGTATATGCACCATTTTATGCACATACCTGGTTCATCAACATCCCTTCCAAACATTTAGCATCTCCTGAAAAATTTCGACTACTAAATCCCTATCTACGCACCGAAGAAACATATTCAAATCTTCGCGTAGAGCATACACTTTACCAAATTCTAAAATATACTTCATACAACCCCTCTTAAGCCTTGGAAAAAAATATAGTGATGCATTTTGGAGCCTTTCAAGTACATTTTTTACAGTTTATATCGTTGAGCAGGCTTTCTTCACATGCATCCTTCAAATCACTGATGTCATATTTATCTGCTACTCGAAGCAGAGCCAACCTATGTGTGTGAAACTTGTTAGGAGTAATACATCCATATATATATAGCTCAAAACAGCATTGCATGCATTAAACAATATTAATTTTCGATGATTCCTTTTCCTTCAAGTTGTGTGAAAACATACTTTCAAAGACAGGTGATCTAGCAGCTAGAATAGCACGGTGAGCACAAAGACAACATACTTTTTGGATATTTAATAAGCTCAACAAAAAGTGAATTACAACATATGCAACAAGAATTTGATTAAATTATTTTTAGTCTCTACATATGACTCATATTCCAACACATATCGATTACAATAGTCCCTACTACCTATGGCAGAGACTAAAAAGGGAAACTAGAATTTACAATAATAAATTCTGAACCATTCAAATGTCCACAACTTTTGCATTTTTTGATAAAGCGTGTTATAGGATCCAGTTTCATGAAAACAACTATGTATTAGCAAACATAAAATTTAATTATACGTTATTCATTCCTTGAAAATTTTGGCATCGATAAAATATTGAGTGGTAATCAATTGAGGAAATTTAAAAATAAAAATAAAAGTTAAAAGATTGATGGTAAGTCAATTAGAAAATTTATGAAATAAAAAACAATTGAGAAACAAAAACTTGACTTAAAAAATTTAGTTAAATTACAAATTTTAAGAGAATGGAAATTTCTATAACGTTAATTTATTTAACATACATAATATTTGGTTGGGATTACAAACATAAAGAGGCTTATTCCTTATCAATGTGGGGTGCACCTGCTTTTTTTGGTGATCCTCCACTTGATGGATCTCTAATTCACACTGGGCTTGGTCCTCTGGGGGCTCATTTTACTACAAAAACATGCTTAAGGAGCTACTAGTGGAGTAGATGACACATGTTCTTGGTTCGAAAGTTGGGACCGACTATGCTACTCCATCTCCTAGGAAAGACTCTGCCCTCTTAGAAGCTTTCTCAAGTAAGATAATCTAGGCTCTTTCTTCTTAAGAGATTTATTTGTTGGATAAATTTGAAAGAAACTCTTCGCTTTCAACAACTGCTAATTTGTTTGTTCCTTTTTTTGTTGTTAAAACTCATTTCAAAATTTAGTCTCTTAATGTTTTATATGATGTAAAATTCCTACCTTTGATAAAGAAACCTTCTCTTCTTTATGAGAAGTCTCACCCTATCGGTTTAGTAAAATGTCACAATCCTCTTTTAAGATCTTCTTGCTCCCCTCAAACCTGTTTTTTTACCTTGGGTCTCTTCAATCATTTTTAAACCTGTAGCCACTCAAGAAGGTGCTCTGATCTCCCCCCTCCCTATGATCATACTTCTCCCCCCTTGAATACTCAGCCTGTTGCAAGCCTAGTGGGGGGGGCTCTTTTGTACCTACATCTTATCCCCTTGACCCTTCATATAAGGACTCTTTAAACCACTCCCATATTTATGTCTTTCACTCTCCTTACTCGTTCGCTCTATAATCCTTGGATATGAAATCTTCCTTTAAAGATGTGACTATTAGAAAGAAAAAACAGAACAAGAAAGAGCTTGATCATGAAGGAGTAATCTAAGGAGGGATTTTTAAGGAGGTCACAAACCTTTCTCATAATCATAAGGCACTCAAAGAAAAGAATCCCTCTCATGATATTACCTCATGAATTTGATGTCCTTTAATATCTTGGGAGTCTAGGTCCCTCCCAATAAGTGTGCTCTTAGGAGACTTATCGATTATATACCTTATGTAATCTTTATCCAGAAAACGATGGTGTCAGGTGATAAATTCACATGGTATTTTCATAAGATATGTCATGGGTGATATATTTGTTTTGTGGATGTAGCGGAGCATTCTGGGGGACTCTTGGTTATGTGGAATCCAAAGGATTTTGTTTTTAGACCCTTCCTTTTGAAGGTTAGTATAAATTTTGAAAGGTTATCTAAGAAATGTGGAATGTCCTATCTTTTTTGTTGATTGTTATGAGTCATATGATGATAGAGAGGTGTTTTGGAAATGGATAGAGGCTAGTGGGTTCATGCTAGAACACTCTTATTTTAGTTGAGGGATTGGATTTCACTACCTATACTAGTGGAATATGGATTTCACTACCTACCACATGTAGCTCACAATAGGATTTGGAGGAGGCTGCAAAGAATCACTTTTATATCCTCTTCAAAGACCATAGTAAAAATTCGATTAAAACTGAGATACAAGTTATACAAGTGTTTCCTCACTTATTCTCGGAGGAGGACTCAGCTAATGTGGGTGGCTCTGTATCTTTGGATGAAATCAAATTGATCCTAGAAAATATCTTGCTTTCTTTGACTTGATGGGGAATGGAATTCTTCAAGTAGTGGAGGAGTCCAAAACAAATGGATTGTTTTCTAGGGCCATTAATGCCACTTTTATTGCTTTGATCCACAAATTCTCCAAAACTAAGAATTCTAATGGTTTCATATTGATTTATATGTGTAATATGATATACAAAGTTATTGCTAAGATCATCTCAAACTAATTGAGAACAAAAGTCACAGAAATTATATCATGAGAGTAGTTTAGTTTCCTCCCTCCCTAGACATCAAATTCATGATGCTATATGTGTAGGTCAAGAGTCCCTTCTTTCTATTAAGATTAAAAATATTGATGATATGGTGTTAAAAATGGGTTAAAACATGTGATAGAGTTAACTGGAATTTCATTTGGTTATTACTTATCCATATTGGTATTGATTTGAAGGTCACAAACTGGATTATGGGATGTGTAAAATCTACAAATATTTTTGTGTTTGTAAATGACTCTCCAATTGGATTCTTTATAATTTCAAGAGGTTTTCGATAAGGGTGCCCCATTTCCCCCCTTTTATTCCTTCTTTTCATTGAAGGCTTGAGTAGAATGACCACTAAAGAAAAAAGGATTTTATTTTCAAAGGGGTCAAGGTGTCCAATAGACTTTATATTCCTCATATACTTTTTGTGGATGATGTTCTACTTTTTGGGGAAGGTAGGGTTGTTGAATGGGACTCCTTTTACAAAATTTTCTCTACCTTCTACCATGCATTTGGTATGGAGATCAACAACCAAAATTTTAGTTTCCTTCAAATAAGGACTTTGAATGAGACTCTAGCCTCCATTAAAAAAAAATTCCCTTTAAGGTGGAAACATTAGAGAACGGATTCATATATATGGGCAATCACTTGAAACCAAATTTTTACCATTCGAAAGATTGGTCCTAGTTAATTAAGAAGGTTGAAATATAAATTGGTAATCGGTGTTACAAGTGGCTATCTCTGGCAAGTAGAATGATTATTTTCAAGTTCGTGTTGGAGAATATTCTAGTGTATTGGTTAGCACTCTCTATGATCCTAGAATCCGCTATAAGGAAGATCAACAATGTATGCTTAATTTCCTCTAGATTGGTAAAAAGGAAAAGGAAGGTATTAATTTGGAAAAATGGGATATTTTAACACAACCTAAGTGCCTTGGGCATTAGGGATTCAAAAATATACACTAGTTTGGCTTAGCCCTCTCTATGAAGATTATTTGGAGAGATTTGACAAGTTCTAGTCACTGGAATCACCTTATCAAGGGAAAATAACTTAAAAATGGGTATATTTCATTGACTAGCTGAGATCATATGCCTCGCGGTAAATATCTTTGGCTCTATCACCTGGAAGGATCCGTTGGAACCTTACCCTTGGATCTCCACCTGTCTTGCTTGGAAGGTTGGTAAGGGTAATCAAATAAATCCTAGGAAATGATCCTTTCATAGGAGGTGTTGAATTTTATAAACTATCTTCTGAGTTGATTTCCCTCTTAAACGCATAGTGATTAAACAAATTCATACATGTTAAGAGATCATGATCTTGTATAGCTCTCTTTGGAGGCTGGAAAAACTCATATGATTTAGGTTTACATGGGTCCTTGGCAGCTGAATGGGACCTATTTGTAAGGGGCCTACGTTCTAACACGATTTATCTAAATGATGAAGAGGACTTCATAGTATGGAGTTGGAACACCTAGTCAACCTAGGTTTCTGCTAGATTGGATTATGAATCTATCTCCTCTTCCTCACTGGAACAAAAATAATTTTGGTGGCATCATAAATTTTGGAAATGGTATCTACCAAAAAAACTTCAATGCTTTTGTTGAATCTCTCTTGCTAATTGAATACTTACATGGCACAATCTCCAACAAAGGGTATTCTCTAGCTCGAATGCATGATGTATGTGTAAGTTTGGGCCTAAATATATGGACCATAACTTTATTCATTGCTCCTTTTCCAAGGAATTCTAGAAAGACATATTAATTTTTCTGAGACTTTGGGACATTATATGTACCTTTTCTTTCAAATCATGCCTTCGTTGGTGGGATCTAAATATGGGAAGATATAAAATCTTGCCAATCTTTATTTCCTGGGGAATCTAAAAGGTGAGGAAAAAATTCATATTTGAATATTTAACCTTCAAACTTGAAAACATTCTTTACTATATTGTTGGCTTTTAAAAGGATTCTTAAGATTACCAAACCTTAAGAATGTCAGAAAATCATGTTATCCTAGTTTATCACAGTTTTTCTATGTTGATTTTTTTTATGGTGCATCACAAGCATCTCTTTGAAGTGTGGGTGCCTTTATCATTCTCCCTAGAATTCATTCTATCTACATTTGGATGAATATTAGATCTAAAGCAAACACTAAGGACGATATCATTTCTTGTTGGGAACTTTTGTTTTTTTTCAAATTTCAAAAAGTTTTCTTATTTACAAGTTTGTGGTGATTCTAAATACACAATTGATTGATTAATAGGCTCTACAAATTTGTAGGTATTAAATTTGTTTTGTTGGAAGGAAAAGATCATAGACATGAAGGAAAATTTTCAATATCTCTCTTCTAAGCACATACATAGGGAATGGAACACTTAGGAGAACTCCTTATCCAAAAGGGATCTTTCCATGTAAAAATACTATATTTTTTGAAGAATGGTAGGTACCACTTTGACATAAGGAGGAAGACTTCCTCTTATATCATATATTTAGTCTATCTGTAATAGGACTAAATCTATAACTATGCTCCTCCTTGTCAAATCTTATTTGAACATCTCATGTATTTTTTGTCTTGGATTATGATTTATTAGTATGATGAGGGCAATCTCAAACAAAAAAGTTTCTTTTGTTTTTTTCTAGAATCAATAAGTAGACATACTACAACTATTTACATCTCAAAGTTTATTAATTTTTTAGGGTATTATCCAGTGATATAAGTCAGATTCAAGAATTACATTATATTGAGATTGGTAGTTTGATTTGATATTTTCGATATTATTTTTATTTTTCTTCATGTGTAGACCATCAATGAAGTTGTACTTCCCTTGTAAAGATGTTGCATGTAACTTTTTCTTGAATAGAAATGTACATAAATTTACAATGAAAAAAAAGATTCAAGGATTTACTTTATATTAAGTTGATGAATTCTAAAAATTATGATTTTAAAATAAAATAAATTTTTTGATATGTTGTCTATGATAATTTATTTATTTATTTATTTATTCTATAAATAGGTGGGACTAATTTACGGCTTGAGAAATCATTACTCAAGGGTATCTAAGCCATGAAAATCACTCGGGGTTGACACCCAATTTGGACCACACCAACCTATACCCATGACTAATTTATGCCCGTGGGGTTTCAAACCAGTGACATTTTCACCACATAGTGCCTTAACAAAACACCTTGTCATTGATTTCTCTATTCCTCATAAGCTTATTTTACTTTTATGTAAAACAAAGAATTGTGTTCATTAATTAATTATCGTAAGTTATTAATTTAGCTTTAGAGTTGGTGATTACAATTTATATCACATTTTTATTAAATAATTATGTTAAACAATGATAGAATTATCTTTTAGTAAAGTTAGAAGGATAATTCGAGTGGTTGAGTGCTTTGAGCTTCATGTAAAATTTTTGAGGTCAATCCCATGGGATCATTGCTTTTATTACATGCATCATTCAATGTCTCTACCAAGTGAGACATCATAATTAGTATAAGTGGGTTTAGATTACATATTATCCATGTAAAATTAGTAACAAAATATAAATATTATAGAAAAACTAGAGATCCTATAATGCTAGTTTGCCCAATGGAAACCAGACTAATTTGTGAGTGTCGAGATATAGATCCAAAATACTGTATTTTGCTAATAATTCAAAAATACAAACATAATATAACCTACCCATAGGGAAACCAAGACATCCTCAACTATAGGGCTACAAGGTAAAAATTTAAGTCCAAAAAGGAAATTGGATTGGTCCACTAGAAAGGAAACCAAAGCCAACATAAAATGCATGTATTTTGACGAATTTTGAGAGTAGATAAAACTAATTATATCATAAGTAGAAACCATGGTGGAGGAACCTAGAGTTCAATATGAGCTTTCCATCAACAACTTCCCTATAAAATTAGTAGATTATAATGGAGAAACTCTTTGAGGTTCCCTCCAGTGTTGGTTGGATAACCCCACCATTCTTCTACAATAACTAGGAGCAAAGGGAGAGTAGTAAGCAATTTTGTTTCTTTAGAACCTCGAAGTTCCTAATGCTTACACTCCTTCATGCGTAGGGTGTGAGCCATGAAGGTCTTAGTGCACCAATAGAGTTCAATCATGCGAAAAAATTTAGATGTACTACATTCAACTAGTGCCTATATCTAGTACAGACCCCGCTTCTAATTGGTTGACCATGTCATTATCCCTATGCACATTCCAACTTGACATCATCCTCAATGATTTGAATTAAGTCATAGGTGGTGGATAAAGTTAGATTCTTGTAAGGAATGGTTGTAACTTCTCTATCATTCTCTGTTTTTATCTTGCAAACTATGGCCTTTCCCTAGAAAGAATCACATGGAGCCGTGTGTGTAGATAGAATGACCAACATATAATTATTGAAGTCTTCCAATGCAATCTAGTATCTAGATATATGGTTGAGGTCACAAGGAATGTTTACCAATAGAGAGGTAAGACTTATTCGTTAACCTTTATGGGTTGTCGGGAGCAAAATCTACAAGATGAACCACATTTGAGTGATGTTCATTACACCAGTCTTAACCATGATTTTCACAAATACTAGCAACATCTTTCAAACAACTTATTGTTGAATATGACCCCTTCTCTTACACAGACATATCCTTGATTTGTACCACCCCCACCAAATTCACATGAGAAGCATCATGGATCGAATAGCATGTGAGAAGCTACATGTTAACACACATGTTTAAGGATAATGGATATACCAGTCAAATACAATTAAAAATATTAATTATAAAATAATAATAATAATATATATTTAATTTCTTAAAATATTTTTTATTTAAAATATAAAAAAATATAATATATATAAAAAAATATAATATATATATTTTATTAATAGCTAAATTTTTAATCAAAATTCTTAAAATAATAATTTAAAATATTAATTATTATTCGATGTTAACTTGTCACCAACCAGTTTATGAGAACCATCTTATTATAAAGACAAGAAACTTTACAGATTAAAAATACGAACAACCAAATTAAAACTTAAAAATAAATGAAACATAATAATAATAAAATAACCATTCCTATGATTTAATATCCTCATATGACGAAACAATATTGACATTTGGAGAGAGCTGGTGCTAAAATAAAATAAAATAGCCATGCAATTCCCATGGTTTAATATCCTCATAGGACTCAAATATTGACCTAGCCCCACATTGTTACGCCAATTAAGGATTTCAAACTATTTAAATGCGGATCTCAAACCATTCAAACGAGGGAAAAAAATTCTAAAATCATCTAGAAGATGTTTATTATATTAAAATTTGACTCACCATTAACTTTGATGTGGGAATTTTGTATTAAAAATACCACTTCCTTATATTCCGCGTGCGCTCATGCACATTCCCCATATAATCACATGTTCTAGTAGACTCTCCTATATTAAAATTTGACTCACCATTAACTTTGAAGCGGGAATTTTGTTTTAAAAATACTACTTTTCGTACTTCCTTATATTCCCTCGGTCATGCACATTCCTTATATAATCACTTGTTCTAGTAGACTCTCTTTATAGGTATAAGTTCATATTTTTTTTCTTCCTCAAGCAAACATTATTAGAAAATTATTATCACATTTTCCAGTAGACAAACTTTATATGTAGAATTTCATAGTTTTTCTTCCTAAAACAAACAAGTCTTAATGATTCCGAAGACTTCATGTTATAAAATGGTAGACTCTCTTTATATGTAAAAGTTCATATTTTTTTCTTTCTCAATCAAATATTTTTTCTTTCCTAATCGAATATTGTCAATACATTTTCTAGTAGGGTGTCTTTATATGTAGAATTTCATATTTATTCTTCCTAGAGGAAATAAGTGTTAATGAAGACGAAGAGAATGTGGGAATTCTTTATAGGTTGAAGTTCATTTTTCCTCTTACTCAACCAAAGACATGTTAAGTGGAGATTTGATGATATATGTAGGGTTCGTGTTTTGATTTTATTATCTTGTATTAATTTATTAATTTGTAATTAATTTTTGTGTTATTAATATACGTACAAGGTATGTATATGCTAACTACATTCCCATGCCTCGCATGAATATGTTAGTATCTTCTTGCCTATTATGTTAGACAATTAATTAATCATTAAGCATGATTAGTGAATAAGATATAATTAACATTAATCTTGATTAATGATCAAGTTTATGGTTAACCTTAAGATTTCTTAATAGTTAAGTTAGATTAGTGCTTACTTAACTCTTAATCATGACTTATAATTAATA
Organism: Pinus albicaulis; assembly: GCA_034641835.2. Classification (NCBI taxonomy): domain Eukaryota; kingdom Viridiplantae; phylum Streptophyta; class Pinopsida; order Pinales; family Pinaceae; genus Pinus; species Pinus albicaulis. Next base: position 908,240,485 of record CM076569.1, on the reverse strand, counting down.
ATTTATATTTTAACATGAATATTTAATATTTAAACAGATAGGGTTTATGTGAAACCATAAGGTTAACTAACATAATAAAATATTAATATATTATCAAAATTTAAGTGTTACTATTATTTTACTGTTTATTCTTTCTGGGCTTCACAAGGTCGTTCCCTTGAATTAATTTGAAGATAAGAGAAAAGTGGGAGGGGCTCGAGGAGAGGGATGGGGGGAGTTGGTCAGATAATGGCGATGGATGGCATTTACTCGAGGAGAGGCATAAGTATGGGAAGAAGAGAACTTATCGTTTTCACACTGAACTTGGGGGTTGGGGGTTCATTTTGGGGGAAATTTTACAAGAGGTTTGATGGAGAACTTGGAGGAAAGGATTTTGAGAGGGGCAGATAGTGAGGGATCAATTCCAGACAAAGTACACCTATAGTTAGACTTGGGCTCATAGGGCTAGGAAGTTAGATAAACTTTCCTAGTTAGCAGCATGACATATTTAGTCAAGTGGTCCTAGTAGGAGCACCACAACCGAACCACCATAGATAGGTATTTTCTTATTAATTGTCATTGTCAAGATTCTTGTTAATTATCATTATTAAATTGTTTGAATTGCATTGTTGTTAAAATTGAAAATGAAAAGAAATACATTATGGAATGACTAGAAACAATAGTAGTAATTGTAAAAATAATATGTTTTTTCTTTTTAAATTTATCGCTAAGTAGTTCTTATCCAAACTCATGTTCCCAGGAAGCAGGTCTTATATGAATATTTATTATAAAAACTTGAGTCCCCATGAAGAGGATATTACACGTGGTATTATAACTCATATTCAAAATTCAGACCCTTGAACCCACCTACACTCACTAAAACACATGTTCCAGCCTTGTGTACCTGTAAGAAATCCTATAAAAAATCCACCTTGCAAACACACAAACCAAAAAAATGTTCTCAAAATAGTGTACAAGAATCTCATTAATTTATTCTTCAAAATAATACAGTTATGGAAATTACACAAATAAATATTAACAAAAAATTACCATTAAAAAAAATGCATTTAATTATGTTTTAAAGAACTGGAAATTACACTAATTAGTCAAATTCCATATCTACCGTGATTTTAGCTCAAACAAAAATAAAACGCACTGACAAATGGCCTCAATGAGATTTCTCAACCCAAGGGTTAGAATGGAGGGGAGCATAATCGAGAGGCTGAGTAGAAGGAGAAGACAAAGGAAACAATAGGATAACCATCAAGAACAAAGTGTATATATTCAAATATAGTACTTCATTTCTTCGCGGCTATCACTCCATTCTTCCATTACAAACACCCATTCATTTGGATTTTTCATCAAGAATATATCACGTAAGGAAAGTCTCATCAATGTTATGGATTTTGGGATGATGGTCTCTCGAGTGTTTCTATAACACAAGACATTGATGAATTTATTCATAAAGGTGTAAATATGAGTTTTTTTTAGCGATTAAATTAGGCATGGAACATATCGTTTCCGAGAAAAGTCAAGATAATTTCAAATGCGAAGATAACAGAGACAAATGTGTTGTAACTAATGATGCAAAACGAAAAATCATCAATAATATTGTGGGTGCATTCTCATACTTGTGGAGATTGAACCAAAGATAAAGTACAATTGAGAGTTTCAATCGACCCAAACCTTGGAATTATATATTTTGTTACAGTGGAAATTCAGTGTGTAAATCTAGAGTATCAAGAGTACAATGGAGGTTTTGGAGATAAGGAATTTAGAGTACAAGGATGTTAGTGGGAAAGTGAGTGCATTTGATATCAAATTGGACATCCTTAGTCAAAATGATGGAAAGGCTTAAGGGCACATTCATGTAAAGAGAGTTTTATGTAGGTTGTGATTCTTTCCAAGCGTAATATGTAATCTCTAAGATTCTATATGCATTTTTCAGCAATTTACTTTGGAAAGCATTAAGAAGAAGGAACCTAGACCCATATTAATCATTATATTCATGCCCATTCTTACCACCACCCATATCAATAGGTCATTGTTCTATCAACTCTTATCTCCTAAGCCCTTAAAATATATGATCTCTAATTCTCTCCCTCATAAAAAGCCTCTAACCCTAATTCTAGCCACTTTGTTTCCTCTCCTCCCCATGGCTAAGTCTCTCTACCATACATAAAAGGAATCATGGATCTCATGGCTAATATCTTGTCAAAAAGGAACATAAAAACCACATTTAAACCCCATAAAACTCTAAATTACATATTTCGGTCATCCAAAGATAAGTCTAGCCCGATGCTAGGTTTAGGGGTTTACGAAATTCCTTGTTCCTATGGGAAATTTTTCATTGTCTAGACATATCATCCTTTAAAGCTCACCTTAAAGAACATTTATTTGATACCAACCATCATCGACTATCAAATTCTAGCATTGTGGAGAACTCTTTTAATTCCAAACACCTCATTTTATTTTATCAATCTAAAATCCTAGCTTTTGTACCCCTTTTATAACTCTCTAATCATTCAGGAAGCTCTTGATATCGAAAAGAACTCATAAAACTTCAATAGGGAAGATGGCTATAAGCTAAGCCGTTTCTGAAAGCCAATCATTCATCAACTTACTCATTGATCATTATTTTCCTCCACACACAAACCCCCACCCACTCCCCCCGCCCCCCCACCCCTTCTTCTTATTCTTTACTTTCTCTTCTATCCTTTTTCTTTTTCTTTCCTCTCCTTTCTTCCCTTCAAACCCCCTCCCCTCCATCTTTGATTTGTCCCTTCCAATTTGTATTCTTTTAATCCTTTTTTTTTTATCAATTTTAGTCTCTTGTTCTTATATATTTTCCTCCTTTATACACATATATAGTAGTCAAGCTCCTTCAACCTTTATTTCAATTACAAATTCCACCTCTCCATGTTTCATGCCCCTCTATCCTTATATCTAGGCCCCCCTTTATTCTCTTCTTTACTCCTATATCCTTATATCTCTATGTCTTTATATTTATATAAATATAATATATATAGATATATAAAATATATGTGTGTGGGGAAGTTTATATAGTTTAGATTGCTTTTCTTATATCCTTATTTCTCCTCTGTCTTATTAATATAATGTTATTTTTTTGGGTTACGCTCCCCTATTTTGATATTCTTGATCCTGGTGCTCCATTTAATTAATTTTTTTAATATATATGCTCAATTTCTTATTCAAACATTTTACTTGGTCTTTTAACCTAATTAACTTAATTTTTTAACAACTACCTTGATTATTTTATTATTAATCCCTTAATGGCTACCTTGTTTTTTTCACTACTTAAGCACTCCTAAGCACTCATTTGATATCATTATGCTTTCTAGTCCCTAATTATGGGTGGAATGTCCACCCGAAACATGGGACAAATAAATCCATTACACGGTTCTTCTGAAAATGCTCTACAACATGAAAAACTATGAAAATATACACTCACTTATCTCTATCGTTTATCACAACATGCTCCTATTATCCTCTATTTTACATGTGTTATTGTAATTCAGTAAATGGGTGCTTGGTTTTTCAGCTTCACACATCCATCTACCCACAACTAGGTCAAATATTCCAATGTTTCTATACTTCACAACTCTTCTTGAATGTTGCTCATGAGCTTCTATGAAAAGAAAATCGATGAAAGAAAAAATAAATATTATAATAGATAATGAAATGACATGAGGTTAAGTGGGTTACTGTTAGTAGGGGTGACTTTTCTTGGCCCCCAACCACCTCTCACTTGCACAGGGAGACTCATACAGTGCATTGAGAATTTTGTTTTTTCTTATGCACCACTCAACTCATTGAAGAAATAACATTTAGAGAATTCCTTTGATTCTCTCCTCTAGGAGGATAGAAAAAATAAATGAAAACCAATAGGATAGCGATCTAGAATCAAATATATCATTTACCCAGCTAAAAAAACAAAATACTAGCTAAAAAATACAACACACCTGCCAAAACTAATGATACAACATTTCAAAAATCTAAAACGCCTCTAAAACATTTAAACCATGTTTCAAAGGAATTTTATACAAGCAAGCCCATTTAGCACAAAGAATGTGAAATTCAAAGGTAATGTCATGAGCTAAGCTTAGGTTAACCATAATACTTATCTATGTAAAAATGAATTTTCACCCTCTAAAAAGCACCTCCTTTCAAGCAGTATCCTAGCCTTTGTTACAACAAGAATTGTCAATGCATGTGAACTCTGAGTGGCTACCTCCATCAAAGACGTTGGCAATGGCTTAGCCACTACATCAACTGGAAATGTACTGATCTGTATGAGATCTTAATGTAATTTTCTTGAGGGTTTGTAAATTTCAAGTGTTAAAAACTGAGTTTTTGAGAGCTTTTATTTTAATTTTTAAACATATAAAGCATGAAAATAAACTCTAAAATATGCAGAAACAACAAAAAATTACACCACAAAAATAACCACAACACAAAAAATGATGAAGGACTTCACCCCTCTTGGGCTACGTCTCCTTGGTCCAGCTTCCAATGGCTTGGCCCTCTTTCATTATTCTCAAAATGGTGATTACATACATTTATAGTGCTCAACTGGCTTCAAAACATGTTCCATCAGCTTCAGAATACCCAGCAATGTCTTTTTAGCCTCTTTCTAATCTGAAATTGGTCAAAAACTGAAGAAGTTATGAGCCTCCCTAGTTTTGTTGCTAACTAAACCACAAATTCCCCAAAATCCGAACCGGTCCTACAATTTCGCCCTGATTTCGGCTAACTGAGTGAAATTTTCGTGTAATTTTGAGCGAAATTGTCAGACATTTAATTTTCCAAATAACGCCTTAAACCCGAATTAACACCATAATCGACAGTTAATTAAATTAATTTTTTAAATAAAAAATTTCACGGTTTCAGTAACTATCAAACCTTCGACGGTGTCACATGGATGTTAGGTGGCAGTTAGGGTGGCGATTTGGATGGCAGTCTACCTCCGCATCCCTGGTTATGTGATCTAGGTCGTATGCAGTGTTGTTTGGGGGGGCGGGCCTAAGCCCTCGCCCCTTACCCCCACCCTTCCATTGTATGCACTTTAAATATGGTTTCATACCATAGTTTTAATAAGGAACTATGTTGGTCTAATGGTGAAGGCTTGGCATTGTTTGTGGTGAGGTCCAATTGTCGAATCTTGTACAATGCAGTTTGGACTTAAACCAATTTTGGTGGCCATCGTGTTGCCACGTGGCAGCCTCTTGTTGGGCCATGTGGCAGCATGTGGTTGGCCATCAACCCAACCAATGAAAACGCGCCAACAAGAACCCATGAAAATTGGACAAGTGGTGAGGCCTGATTGGCCTAGCGAACCCAGTCAACCTTTTACTAGTCAACCATGCCCAATCAGTGGTATAGACGGCTGACTCGGTAGCCTACACATTTTTGCCAAAAAATTTCGTGCTTGGGAAAACAAACAAAATGTGTTTCTGGGAGCATACGGTGTCGGTTTTTGTGAAACAAGTTGCACCAGATTCAGAATGACGAGATCTACGTGGTTTTTTAGGTTCCACACCATTCCGACAACTTCGATTTTTTAGCATAATTTTTCGCACCTGATCACTCCTCCCAACTGGAAGCTTTTGGACCCCAAAAGATCACTTTCAGTTGTTTAGTAGATGAGGGTACAGTTCCCTCACCTTTCCAATCTCGATCCATTTTGATTTTCTTGGATTTGTTCCTTTGATCCCCACACGAAGGTACTCCACATTCCCTCTTTTTGAAGACCTTGTTCATCTGCCAAGAATGGTGTCTTGTTGTAGTTAATCAAGGTATCCAAGAGAAAAATCCTCAATGGAAGGAATTTGAACATATTCCCGTTGATCTTGAATCAAAGACAACTCATACAATTTTTAAGTTCTCAACATTAAGAACAACATAAATTTGCATTTATGAAGGCAAATCCAACCTGAAGGCATTATCACCAATATTTTCTAAAATTATGAATGGACCGTATCGAATTGGTTTCAATTTTTTACCTTCTCCTTGAAGCCTTTATTTGCTAATGTGAAGCCAAAATTCATCACCAACTTGGAATTTGTGATCTACACGATGCTTATTGTGTCTTGTTGTGTACTTGACTTGGCTCCTTTCCAGTTGTTCTTGAACTGCTTGATGCACCAATTGGATTTTTTCAATGAACCTTTTAGCTTTGTCTATGTCACTATGACCATTAATAGAAACATCCTTTCCAAAAATGAAATCCAAAGTATATTCAAGCAAGTATCCCAAACATGCCTCAAATGGAAATGTTTGAGTTGAAGAGTGCTTATCCCAGTTGTAAGCATGTTGAATATAGTGCAAGTTTTCATCCCACAACTTAGGATGCTTGTTGAAATAGCCATGAAGAAGATGTATCACTATCATGTTCACCACCTTTTTTTGACCATTTGTTTGAGGAGGAAATGTTGTACTCTTTTTCAATTTGGTGTCCACGAATCCCCACAAGCTTGACCAAAAATTCTCAGCAAATCGAGAATCTCGGTCACTAACAATGGATGTGGGCAATCCAAAATGCACCCATACATTATGAAAGAATGACTGAGCAATTTGTTCAACTGTAATTTTCTTTTTACATTGCATCAAAATTTACATTTTTCTAAACCTATCCACAACTACAAAAAGATAATCATGATTCATTTTTTACATAGGAAGACCTCCAACAAATTCCATAGAAACACTCTCCCATGGACAAGAAGGTACTGGAAGTGGTGTACGATCATAACTTTATGTTCTAGGCTTACTGAGAGTACATAATGAACAACCTCTAATAAAATGTGACACACTTTCAAGCATACGCGACCAATAAAAATACCTCTGTAGATGTGCTACCATCTTACTTACACTAAAATGACCAGAAATAAGAGAAGTATGTGCCTCTCTTATGATGTTGACTCTTTCTCCCTGTGGAATACAAATCTTACCAAGATGATACAACAAGTTATCATGCATGTGATAATCCAATTCCTCTACTTGGTTCCGATGACTTAAATTTGCATATACATCTTGAAAATCACTATCTAAAGCATATTTTTCAACATAGCTCTCATGCAAAATAGAATTATGTTTTAGAATAGTAGCAACACTAAAAATAGGCCTAGAAATCATGTGATCAACTTTATTGTATATACCTTTCTTATACCTTATCACCAAGTGGAATTGTTGAAGAAAACCCATCCATCGAAAGTTCCTTGATTGTTGCAACTTTGTTTGTGATTGAAAGTATTGCAATGGTTGATGATCATTGTGAATGATTGTTTCCTTACCCACCAAGAAGTGTTTCCACTTTTCACACTTTGCACCAATGCATATAATTCCTTGTCATATGTAGGATAATTAATCACTGCACCATTAAAATTTTCTGAATGAAAAAAGATGGGCTTACCATGTTGCATGAGGACTGCACCCATGGCATAGTCACTAGCATTAGTTTGAATCTCAAATGATTGTCTCAAATCTAGAAGTGCAAGTATTGGGGTTGAACTGATATTTTCTTTCAATGTATCAAATGCCTTTTGTTGTTTACCTCCCCACTGGAAGACCTGCTTCACACTTATCAATGCATGCAATGGAGTTGCGATAGAAGAGAAGTTAGCAATAAACTTCCTCCAATATTGGGTTGCTCCAAAAAATCTTCTTACCTCCATAATTGTTTTTGGCTTTGGCCAATTTAAAGTGACATCAACCTTGGAGGGATATATTTTCAATTCACCTCCTCCCACAATATGACCCAAATACAATAAAGAATTTTTTCCAAACTCACACTTTGACATCTTTAAAAACAACTCTTCTTTCTTCAGGACATCAAGTACCTTTTTGACATGCGTAACATGTTATTCACGAGAATTACTGAAAATCAAGATGTCATCTAAGTATACTATCAAAAAATAATCTAGAAATGGCCTCAATACATCATTCATCACACACATAAAGGTAGTCAGAGCATTACAAAGACCAAAATGGATAACTAGCCATTCAAATAAACCTTGTTTTGTTTTGAATGTTGTCTTCCATATGTCACCTTCAACAATTCTAATTTTATGATAGCCACGCCTTAAGTCCAACTTAGTAAAATACTTTACATCTTTTAATTTTTCAAGTAAATCATCAATTTTAGAAAGTGGGTAACGGTTCTTTACCATAATTTTGTTCAATGCACAGAAGTCCACACACATGCGCCATGTTCCATCCTTCTTTGGCACAAAAACAATAGGTGACCCGCATGGTGAAGTACTTGTTTTGATGATCCCTTTGTCCAACAACTCTTGATTTTTCTTTTTAATTCTGCACTTTCCATCACTGACGTCCTGTACATGCCAATGTTAGGAAGAGGACAATCTTGTTGCAATTGCATTTCATGTTGGATTACCCTCTTGGGAGGAAATACTTTTGGCTCCTGAACATCTCATCATATTGGTTAACGACCTCAACCAAATCATATTTTAATCTTGAGTCACAACCTTGAAGAGCTTAATTTTCAACATCATTCTTTTGCTTGACCATTAAAATCACAAAATTCTTGCTATAGTTAATGAGTCTCTTCATTTGTCCGACATTTAAAAGTGAAAGATTTAGAATATGTCGATGTTCTCTAACAATGTACTCTATGCCATATTTGAACAAGTTATACTTGTTTTCATGCCAATGGAAAATAGCTTTTCTATCATACAAATATGGGCTTCACAAAACAATTCAGGAAATATCAAGTGGCACTACATCAAGTTAAACTTCATCAAGAAAGTTTGTTGTATTTCAAATCTAAGTATGCATTTCCTCATAAATTGTAAGTTTGCATTCTTGCATGTACAACCTCAAGGATAAGGTCTTAGATGAGGAATGGTATCTAGGTTTAATTTCTTGACTAAGTATTCAGAAATCAAATTTTCTTGTGAACCACTATCAAAGAGTGTATCAATTTTGATGTGCTTTGAAATAACCCGAATATGGAAAAGTTCAATTCTAGTTTTCTCATATTGAGTATCATTATGACAACTTGAACATCTATTACTTGCTATGTCCTTACCTTTCATTCCCATTGTTGTGATATTTGTTTCTTATCCCAAATCGGAGCCTAAGTCATGTTGTGTAGTTGCATATGTATTTTTCTTCCCTTTGTTGTTAAAATTCTTTGGTTTCATCTCAGGATGAAGGTTCCAACAATGAGCTTCATCAAGAACCTCTTTGGAACAATGTTTGCATGTTATTTTTTCTCCTTCCTTTTTGATAGATGCATTTTTCTTTCCTTCCCTTTGAGCTTTCTTTTACCCTTGTCTCCACTTGTGAATGGCTTATTGCTACCCTCTTGTGAAATTTTTTTCCCTCTTGCTTCAAGATGTGTTTCCTAAATACAAACCTCATCTAAACTTGTAGGATTAAACATAAGGATATTATGCCTTAAATAACTGTGTAAACCCCCAATATATTTCAGCAAAGTGTCTTGTGAATTCAAGTCTACACCTAATATCAAACACCTTCTTATAAATTATTGAGTGTAGATTTGCACACTTTGACCCTTTAGTTGTCTAAAATTCTACCAATCCATAATAGCCTTTTGCATATAAGCTAATGGATACAATTTTCTTCTAAGTGCAGAAATAAAATATATCCAAGAGGTTGAGACCTTACCATGTTTTTTCATATCTTCTTGTGTTTTGGATTCCCACCAAATCAAAGCAACACTTTCCACCCTTAATGAAGCCAACTGAATATTTGTATCACCATCTTTGATGTTTTGTATCTTGTAGTAAAATTCAAGTTGATGAACCCAATTATCAAGTCTTTCAGCATTCACTACACCATTATACATAGGCAGTTCAAATTTGATATTAAGTTTTAAAAAGGGACTTTTACCATGCACCCTTGGGGTTCATGGATGTGTTTGAGTAACATTGGTTGTAGAAGAGGAAGAAGATGAAGGTGAGGATGAAGGTGAATATGATGGTGGAGAAGAGGGTGGTTTTTCACCATTTCCCTTTGAAGGCATGTCATCATCTCCTCCTTTTCCTCAAGAAGAGCCCTCTCCTTTTGAAGGCTTGGAAATTTCACCCTGGAATCTTGCATTTCTCTCTTCATAGAGAACCTTCACCATTTTAGTCATGTCAAAGAAAGATTTTCAAAAAATATTTTCTTCATCTGACATATTATCATCTCCTCCTTCATTAGACATGCTTGTTGAAGCTTCAACTGCAATTTGAGGGAGAATTTGTGGTGGAGATTGTGGAAAACTTTCTCTCCTTTTCCTTGACATAACTTGAGGACTTGCAACCACAAGTTTTATTTTCCTCTATTGAGCTTCAACCTTGTAAGCATCAGAAAAAAAATTTAGCCCTGGAATCAACACTTGGATTGTAACAAGTGCCTAACCAAACACATATTAAGCTCAAGGGCTTTTCTTATAATTTGATTGAGTTTTTTGGAAAGTGGTTGGAAATCTCACACACTGAAAGGGGTTTTGAGAAAATAAGAATATCTCACACATGTGAGGGCACTGGTGCATAATGTGGTAGCAAGGTTGGGTTTTTAGCTTGATGGTTAGAATAATGTAATATAAACAGTGGATATGTAAAACACAAGCCCACTGCCAAGAGGGAAGGGTGACACAAATTATAGACCTGAAAATTATAGTAAAAGAATGATTTAAAAGACTTACAAGATTCTCACTCTACATTTTAAGAATCCCATTACATAGAATGCTTCCAACTAACATTACCTCATGAATCAGAAATGCTTGATAAATCAAGACTGACAAAAACATATTAATCATGCATGCTAGATGAAAAGACTTAGAAGAACATGAAACAGGATTTAATTCGAACCTAAGAAATGCTCATGAACAATCTTCAATTCATACTGAATCAGGAAAGCTTGGAACAAGACTTACAAAAATAGATCAATATGTCTTGGAGGTTCACAAGGCTGATAAAACATGAGACAGGACTATGTAAATCATAATTGGGAATGAAACTATAAATTATGGAAACACATAAGGAGATAAAAAATACACACACCATACAATTTGTGAGTCCTCAAGAGTGCCTCTGGATATATTATATGTTCAAAAATGTACAACACAGTATGCAATGAAATAAAAAACCAACGAACCCTTTCTTCCTTGATTTACATAGTATATATACAAAAAGGAGTTATGTTAATGCCTCCATAAAAAGTGCAGTTTTTTTTTAGATACTTTATACAATCATCTACATATAGTAGATCTTATCTTAAACATAACAAAAAAGTAGGTTGAAATACAAATGAAGAAAAAACATGACAGTATGGAGCTCGAAATCATTGATTTGAGGTGGTTGGGTGCTCCTCATTTTTTGGAAAAACTGCCTCCACAAAAACTGCAACTGCCAACTAAAAAGGACACCTGGAACTTTATCTACAAAAGTGTAGGAGTAACCAAATGAAATGACATCTGGAAGATAGCTTGACTGGATGACACTTGGCAAAAGACCATTACAATTGAGGTTGCATTCACTTTATCACCACTTAGTGTCATTCTTTCGAAACCAGAACCAAAAAGAAACTTTTTCACCATCTTATACAAATTCAAAAAATAATAGCTACTTTTCTAAAAAAGGTAGCTATTTCTGAAAATACTATGTATAAGCCAAAAATGATATGATTCTTCAGATTTTCATGGTTTTGTATATTCAATCATTAAAGATCTAGTATAGAAGCAAAAATCCTAATAACTTCTTCCTTGGTGACCCTCTTGTTTGGCTTTCCTTCTGTACTTTCTTTTTCTTCCGAGTCTTTTTCTTCCCTGGGTCATTTTCTGGGCTTTCATCTATGTTTATTATTTCATCTCTGAGAGAAGGGTTGGCTATGATTTTTCTTGCTAGTTTGAGCTTGTTCTTTGGTCTGGTTTGAGGCCTTTGAATGTATGGGTTAGGAATGGGTTAGGAATGTAATAAGGCCTCTTTCTTACATGGACAACTCTACTTGATTTCCCTTCTTCAAACTCTGAGTCACTAAACTCTATTTCACTGCTATCTTCTTCAAAAGACGACTATGAGTGGATTATAGCTTTCTTCTTCCCTTTGGCTAAAGAACTAATAGATGAATAAATTTGGGCTATAGTAGGTTCTTCTGTTGTAGTATCTGTAACTTTTCTTTTCCCCTTTTTGAGTGAGGAAAATACTTGTGCAAGTGTAGGCTCCTCTGGTGCTAGAGTGGCATTGTCTTGTTGATTCTCTTGTCTAGCCTCTAGAATAGTGCTTGGTGTTAAGGTTTCAGGGTTGACTTCCACTGAAGATCCCCCTGTCAAAATAATTTTTCTCTTTCGTTTACTCTTTGAAGAGGAAGCTACCTCTTCCTTGCCTTTAGACATAGCATTCTTGTCAAGTAGGGTAGATTTTTGTTTGAGTTTGCTTGTATGCTCCTACCTAAAGACCCCAAGGTTTGTGGCTCCTTAGGTAGCCCACTAGAGTAAAATTATTTGGATGGTTGCACTATAGGTATAGGAGTGATGGTTGGCATAGGAGTGGTGTTTTGAACTTTATCTCTCCTAGCTGATTTCCTTATCTGTCTGCTAGATGGTGTAGAAGATTGACTAGTTTGTGAAGGGGTCAATGTAGGTGTAGGGCTTGACTACTGCTCTTCGGTCTTTTGCCTTTTAGGCCTTCCTATTCTTCTCCTTGAGTTAATACTGTTGAATCCTTCATCTACTAAAAACTTTTCCCCTATGGTTCTCTTCTTTTTTACATGATAAATCACCAAAATTTTGATTAAACCCCTGTGATAAATATTGTGAAGAGAAGAGTCTTGGGTTCTCTGTATTTTTTGGGACATTGTTAACAGATATTTGTAAAGGAAATATGGCAAGTTCATAGGTTTAGAGCCCGAGATGTGAGCTAGAAACCTCATCTGGTATTGATGCATAATGGAAAACCTACCCTCACAAGTAATATAACGCTGCATAGTGGTAATAAAATCTTGCCACTCATGCCTGAAATGAGAAATGCGAATGGTAGGGGTCAAATCTATATTTTCATGTTCAGGCTTTAGATGTGGATTTAAATTAGCTTTAAGCATAGTTTTCCTCTTGTACGAGGACTCACCTGTAGTTGATGTTTGGGTAGCCCTTATAATGATAGCCTATGTGACCCTGAAGGTATGAGACCCCAGCTTGACCTGTTCTCCATCAAATGTATCTGCAAATTCCTAAGCCATTGCAACATTTTCACCTTAAAACTTCTTTAAAAACCAATAACACCTTGTTGCTTGGAACTGAGGCTTAGCACGGTGGTCAAAAAAATGGGTATTGGTTGGTTCCACCTTACCTCACTTACCCATTCTATTAATAGCTAACTAAAAAACTAATGTACACATGTAAAAAAAGGAACAACAACCCTCCACGAAGCCCTAACTGCTGGCGCAAGGTAACAATTGCTTTGTTGGAGGATAAGGAATGGTTTTTTGTAGCTTTCATGGGGGTAAATTAAAACAGAGCTCTGCATGCCCTAAATCACGGTGAGAGGGAATGACACGAAATCAAAATGATTTAAATTTTGGTGCCAACTCATTCCACCGAACATTTCACTCCATTGCATTATTAAATAATATCTACTCGTACCTCAACCTTAATACATTTCACTTTAATGAGTAGCATTAGATTTGACTAGTCTTAGAAAATAAAATAGCCAACTCCTTTTAATGAATCCTCCAATTAGAAATAGCCACCTTGTAGAAGAGTAATACCTCTTATTTTATCAAACCTTAAATATTCAAAGAGTAGTGTCTTTTCACTTGAGCAATGCCTCTTTTACCTCCTTGTACAAATTTTGTAGGAAATATCTACTTTTTTTTAAAAAGGTAGATATTTCTGTGTTTCTTGTAAAACCATATTTTCTGAAGAAAATAGTTGCCTTCCTAGGAAAGGTAGTTATTCCTGTGTTATTCCTAAAACAGCTAATGACTCTGACATTTTTTCTTTAGCCTTGGATAGAAAATATCATGGTGAATAGATAATACTTCTCAAGCTAAACCCATGACCTTAACTACTCAAAGCAGATAAAAGACTTATTAAAATGAAATTTACCCTAATAACTCTAAGACACAAAAAAACTATTGGAATTAAAAAAAAAAAAAATGAACTTTGTTAAAAATGATAAAAACTAATACACCTTTTAACCATCCAAGGCCTTCAACCATAGGTTAAGAGACAAGAGAGGATCAAAGACACAACTTAAAATGATGACCATACTTTGAAAAATTACAGTGCTAACACAATTAAATCCTCACAACAACAAAGTAAACCTAAGCTTTGATACCAAACTTGATCTATATGAGATCTTAATGTAAATGTGCTTGAGGTTTTGGAAATTGCAAGTGTTAAAAACTGAGTTTTTGAGATCTTTTATGTTAATTTTTAAACACATAAAGCATGAAATTAAACTATGAAATATGAAGAAACAATAGACAATTACACCATAAAAATAACCACAACACAGTAAATGATGAAGGAGTTCACCCCTCCTGGACTACATCTCCTTGGTCCAACTTCCAATGGCTTGGACCTCTTTTATTATGCTCAAAATGGTGATTACATATATTTACAGTGCTCCAATGGCTTCAAAACCTGTTCCATCAGCTTCATAATACCCAAAAATGTTTTTCTAGTCTCTTTCTGATCCGAAATTGGTCAAAAGCTGAAGAAGTTATGAGCCTCCCTAGTTTTGTTGCTAACCGCCCCACAAATTCCCCAAAATCCGGACCGTTCCTACAATTTCGCCCTGATTTCAGCTAACCGAGTGACATTTTCATGCAATTTCGGGCGAAATTGTCAGACACTTAATTTTCCCAATAACGCCTTAAACCCGAATTAACACCATAATCGACGATTAATTAAATTAATTTTTTAATTAAAAACGTTGCACGGTTTCGGTAACCGTCTGACTGTCGGTGGTGTCACATGGCAGTTAGGTGGCATTTAGTGTGGTGGTTTGGACGGCGATCTACCTCTGTACCCCTGATTTTGTGATCTAGGTCATATGCATTGTTGTTTGGGGGTGTGGGGGCTAAGCCATGGCCCGTTACCCCTACGTCATATGCACTTTAAATATGGTTTCGGCCCATAGTTTTAACAAGGAACTATGGTGGTCCAATGGTGAAGGCTTGACGTTGTTTGTGGTGAGATCTGACGGTCAAATCCTATGCAGTGCAGTTTGGACTTAAACCAATTTTGGTGGCCCCTATGCTTCCATGTGGCCACCTCCGGTTGGCCCACGTGGCAACATGTGGTTGGCCATCAACCCAACCAATGAAAACACACCAACGAGCACCTATGAAAATCGGACAAGTGGCGAGGCCTGATTTGCCCAGTGAACCCAGTCAACCATGCCCACTTAGCTATACGGACTACTGACAGGGAAGCCTGAACCTTTTTGCCAAAATTTGACCTTTTTGGGAAAATGAACATAACACATTTCCATGAGCATATAGTGTTGGTTTTCTGTGAAATGAGATGTGCTAGATTCAAAACAACGAGATCTACACAACCATTTAGGTTCCACACCATTCTGATAACTTTCATTTTTTAGCATAATTTTGAGCACCTGATCATGTACCTAGCACCATGTCTACAAAATAATCGAAAATAGAATTTAAATAGACACAATATGATTTTCTACATACCCATTTGGATAGACCAAGAAAATTTTTTAAGGATGGAAATTTATCTTAAAGTTTATAAACCTTGGCGAATCTTACTAGTCCCTATATGCAAATTGTAAAATGTTTGGCAATGTTTTTGTAAAATTATTTAGATTTATAATGATTTTATATTAGTTTATATAAAATTTTGGCAATTTTTAGAGCAAAATAATTTTATACTATAAAATGTGGGTGAATCGCTTTTTGAAAAAGTGGAGATTGACGAATATTGTTTTTGGAAAAAAAATGGAAAATTAGCCCAAATGCGAATATTAGCCCCTAAAATTTTCCCTGGGATAGAAATTTCCTTGGATTGTAAAAGTAGTAGAAGAGCCAGTAGATGTTGTAGGTGACACATTATTTCTGTTGGTGCCTCTATCCACAAACACTCCCAATTTCAGAGCATGTTTTTCCTCCATGGGATCTTGATAATTATTCCCATACTTTAGATACATAGTATACATTCCAACTTTATTTTCATCTTCTTCCTTGTTGGGATTGCTATCAAATATAGAATAATGCATCCAATGTCAAATTGCTAGGGCCAATGCACCCACAAACAATATGCTAGTGGCCTTGTGCCATCGTCCAGCCGATGAAGGACCTCCTAAGATTTGGATTGGGTATCTGATATTGATGCTAAACTAATCCCCTCCTCCTCTAATTGTGAAAGTTGCACACCATCAATTTTTCCATTCATTTGGATTGTCCAAAGGGGCCGAAGACAAGGTGATTTGTGTGCTCAATTACAAAGAGGAGTTGAACTAGGTTGAAAGGGAAGTGAGGTTGAAGTGTAGGCTCTAGTAGAAGGGAGAGTGAGGTAACACATGGGACTTATGCAAGTATGTATCCTACATGAGGTCTAGATGCAGGTGTGTAGATTTATTTTCATTTTATTTTATTTATTTATTATTATTTGTTTTATATACATAGTTTAATTTTATTTTAATTTGGTTAATTGTATATTTATGAAATGTAATTAATTAATTAATTAATTCAAATATGGTTAATTTATTCGTAGGTTGATTTGTTCAATTTGGTTGGTTTACTATCAAATTAATTACACTGATAGGCCTTAGGCCTTTCTTTTGGATCAATGCACCTCTTAGTTTAGTCTACATTTTTTCTATGTGGTTGACATCTTGCACACATTTCTTTTAAACCCATCCTTCTCTCCCGTTGACATGAGGTTCCCAGAAATTATTCCTCCATGCACATAGGGTCTGTGGCTATATTTTTGGTCGTCCATACCCAACGATTTCTACGATGCACGACCAACAGATGCTTGATTCCATGATGATGAACTTATCTACTGCCATGTCGGGTCAAATTTCATCAACATCCCTTACTGAATTACGTATTATCCCTATGTGTATTACCTTTTTTCTCAATTCTCTGCTTCATTTGTGTTTCAGTGTGAATCGTCTCGTGATTGTTCGACAATCAACAATGTGCATTGCTAGCGGTCGTGTGCAAATTCAGTTTCTAGCCTAAAGAGTGATTTTGGTCTTCTTGCATTTTTTTTCTCATAATATTCTTGTATGGAATATTAAAACTTATTATGTTTCAAGATTTGTAAAACAATCGTTTGTTTCAGACATTTTATTATTAGTGAGAAATATGTTCCATAAATGTAGGAAACAAAAATGTATGATGAATTTAAAAAAATTGATTACCAGTGTTTGTCATTTTAAGTTCAGATGTTATTTGTATTCCATAATATAATTCGAAGGCAAAGGTTTGGAAGTTGATTTTTATCGGTTTCTTTTTTAAGATTAAAACATTTCTAGAAATATATAATCTCCTTCGGGAAAAGGCAGTGAATTTTTTTTTTTTTGTCAATTTGGTAGGGCCTCACTATTTTCTATTTATAAATGTAAGGCAGGTTACATAAATATAAAATCAAGTCTATGGCCTCAACCTGCCCGTAGGAAACCAAGTCTGTTGGCCACCTTAAAGCATGAAAATCAAACCAAAATTGAAATTGTTTCATCCGTCTATAAGCCGCATGAGCTATCTGTCCTATTACAGAAATATCAACATACTGATGAAATACAAGAAGTTCATACAAGACCGATAATTGCATCAAAAATCATGATAAAGAAAACAACTAGCCATCAGATGAAGAAACTGGAGCTGGGTCTTTCACTGTGGACCCAGGCATATCAACTTGCTGTAGCTGTTGGAGTTGCTTCTCTATACGACCTACCCGATCATCCAATCTGCTAATGCGATCAATTGCCTGATACTGAGTGATCTTGATATGTTGCAGCTGGTTCTACATGTCCTTAAGCAGGTCCAGAAGGCGAAGTTCAATCTTTGTTGATTATGTCTTAGCTTGGACGGGAGGGAAACTCTGTATAGCCTTTGCTATAAGGCACTTGACTATCCAGTACGTATGGATAGTTTGCTGGAATAAAGTGAGACGACCCCGGGTATTGCCAGGGTCAGTTATGAAGTCCAGGATCTCAGCTTCTGCTTCATTATCTTCAGGGTCAGTCTGAATGTCCCGTTCCCAACCAC
Organism: Pinus albicaulis; assembly: GCA_034641835.2. NCBI lineage: Eukaryota > Viridiplantae > Streptophyta > Pinopsida > Pinales > Pinaceae > Pinus > Pinus albicaulis. The sequence goes on along the minus strand of CM076569.1, from coordinate 908,222,278 downwards.
GGATTTCCTGGCGAACAGTGGATGAATTACCCATAACATAGTTTGCAACAAGGGTCTCAAGAATCTCTTGATTTGATTTCCGATCACACTTCTGAGGGGCAGGCTCAGACTGGGCCTGCTGTTTGCCTTTAGCAGACTGAGAACAAGAACGACGCTTCCCCATGGTGGATAGAAGCCTATTCATCAACACAAACAGGCAAGAGAAAATGATGAGGGAATGAGTAACAACATATAAACACCCGGTTGCCACCCAATGAATAGAGATGGTGTGTCTACCCGGCGAACATGGGAAAACTAACCACAGAACCCAATTCTGAAACCAGTGAAGAGAGACAGTATGTCTGCCCGAAGAACAAAGGTCCACGAACCCCAGAACCCAATTCAGAAAGCGAAAACCCTGATCTAAGATGGGCCGGAAGAAATATAACAGAATTGACTGCATGCTAAAGAAAGTTTTCGAGCACACGGAATAAGCAGAAACAGGGCTAATGACAGAGCACGTAAAGGGAGCATGAAACATATGAAACATCATCCAATGAAAACCCCAATAGAAAAAAGACAGAAATGACCCAAAGCAGAACCTTCGCAAATTGTCTTGTTGATCATGCAGAGGCACCACCTACAATCACTAACCCAGCAGCTTCCGTTGTAAGCAGCAGCTAAGCCTACCCCCCGACGTCGTGAGCCCCACAATTGCAAGGTGTCTAAAAAGGTTGACAATAATCTAGTCCATGAACTAACCAGCATTACATCTAAGAAATGGGCTGGATAATGAGTTACAGGGGTCACGGAAGCAGGGTTTAACAGGCTTCAAAATGGGAGTAACATAGCTGACGACCATTAAAAGAAACAAAACTACCATAGTATACATCAACCAGAACAAAACCGTAGCAACTGCAACCATGAGTGCGAGTAAAAAGACATATACATACCCCCACAAAATTGACTGGCTGACATATTGAATGGCTCCCGGCTTCCTCCTCTGCTGCCCCCAAACGCTTGCATGCATGAACGAATGAAGGGAGGGAGGCAACCCACTTACCATATCAAAAACATTCCTTTGGCAGTCTGACAGAACAGGCTGGCCAAACTGCAAAATCATTAAAGGCTGATCACTCGCACACTGCCTTGAGCTAAAAGGACGATGCACCATTATGAACCTTAATTGCAAGAGGGACGAGAAAACGCCAGCTATCACCGTTTATGATATCCCTCCGGACAGATGTACACCCCGATCGGGGGAGGCAGTGAATTTTTATTTCTAAAAAAATATTTAAAATATATGCTCTTTAAAATGTTTCTGTGAAAATATGGTACATGGAATGTATATTGTGGTCTTTGTAATCAGTATATTAACTGGTTATAAAGTACCTTTTTAGTGAAGTTTGTAATGTACAAGTTTTTGAAGATTTAAAACAATTTCTGTTTACAGCAGACGAGCGGAAAAATAATTTAGACGGGGTACACGATTGGATTGGCCTGAAAGAGTAGCTTCAAGGGAGAGCATTAGAGCAGTGTGGAAGGTGTCACGACTACGGATGGGTTATATGTTTTTAATATTTATGTACAAATGGATTATAAAAAAACTGAAAATATGGTTGTTTATGTATGTGGAATGAACTCACAGTGTTGTCATTATAATGCTTTAATTACTAAACTTAATTATGCAACATGTAGACCATTCGACATGTGTGCTGTTAGACTTGCTTGAAAACCTTCTTAAATTCGAGCCTTCAAAATGATTGAGTGCCTGAGAAGCTCTAAGCCATCCATTCTTTACACATGATTACTATAGAAGGTTTGGAAATGATCCACGTATTTGATCTCATGTTAAGTTTAACTTGAAACTCCTACCATAACCCTAAGGAAGTATGTTACATTTTCTTGTACTTCTATAGTATTTGACATGGAGGTGCAAGGCACACTTGTTCTGCAACAATAAATTGGTATGGCCGAGAGCTGCCATAGTGCAAAGGCAATTGTAAAATTATTTTGTAACATAAGATTCATCATTTCAGCTAAATTTTTCATGTGTATTTAAAGTTTAAACTAAGCATGTGATATGCATGGTGTATTTTAACTTGGCTCTATAACATATATTATAGATACTAATTTTATTATTAATGTGACAAGTATTGATTCGAGAATGGCCATTGGTCGGATATATCTGCATCTTGGAACATTTCTCTAGCATTCTATTCACTTCCTTCCTTCCTTCCATTTATTTAATATTCTCCTGAACAAAAAGTTCATAATTTCATTTTTAGGAAAACCTTGTGAGTAAGTTGGATACTTTAAGATAACTTGCAAGTTTTAATTTATGTCTTGTTCCTCATTTGCAAATGAAGGACTAGGAATTCTTAAAGGGTGTTTGTTGTAGGAAAACATCTCGCATTTAGAACGGTAACGTATTAGTGATGTTGTTCTGGATAATTGACTTATTGGTGTTTTTATTACATTGCAAATTTTCCTTTTACTATCTTGCTGACTTGTCTCGGGTTCACCATATTCGTTTGATTCAAACTACGCCAATGGAATTTAATTGATCGAATGGTTCCAACATTTCATTGTGCGGTTGATTTATTAAATTTAAAAATAAAATAAAACATGTCGCCATGAAGGCAATTTATAAAGCGAAACAGATTTGAGTTAATGTTAATGTGAACTATAAAAATATTGCAGGAATTATCTAACTGGGAACTATAAAGATACTGCGGGAATTATCTTACTCGAAAATTGAACCATGATTTTGTGAATGGCCTTGTGTAAGAGGAATGTGTATTATAAAAGGGATAAATTCCAATAGATCTCAAGATATTAGCTTATCACTTTTATAAAAAAAAAATATTAAAAAATAAATAAAAATTAAAAACTAAAAAATATAGTATGTATATATATATATATAGATATAGTTTGAGACAGTTATTAATATAAATTTTAAATTTTCTTAGAATATTGAAAAACGGGCATGTTTAAATATAAAATATTTTTTAATAATATTATTTGAAAAGTATTAATTATTATTTTTTGTTTATTTTAATGATATATATTTATAAGTATAATTCAAATGTATATTTGAAATTATAACAATATTTTTTAATAATAATATTTGAAAAGTATTAATTTAATTTTTTTGTTTTTTAGGAATATAAAATAATACATTTTTTTTTTACGTAAAATAATACAATTGTTTTTTCACAATGCGGAAACAATTATGAAAATTATATTGAAATTTTAAAATTTCAATATTTTCCGTTTTTATGAGAAATGTATTAAATACATGTATTTAATTTATAAAAAAATAATGAGACATTTATATTAAAAAAAAAATGTTTTCTTTAATTAAATTATTTAATTAGGTATTTATTTTTTGTTTTAGTACAAGATAGTATTAAAATCTTTGATATTTATAAAAATTTAATTAGGCATTTATATTTGATATTTGGTTTCATTGTAGTGTTGAATTTACTACAAGATAGTTTTAAAATATTTGATATTTATATGTTTAAGCATAAGTATAGTGTATTTTAATATTATGTTGAAAACAAAATATTATATTAAAATATGTTAAAATAAATATTATATTTAAATAAAAGAATTTTCAAACGTTGTATTGATGATATTGTTTTTAAAATTTATTTACCAAAGTGATTATATTTTGATAATCACTTAGCATTACATTGTTGTGGAAGACTGTTAAAAAATCATTCAGTGTATTTATTTGTTTTGAAATAATATATTAGAGAGAATTCATTTAATTATGGATTAAATGAATGAAACTAATGATGAGGTGGTGGGCTGGAAAGTTGCAACAGTCAATAAAAAGGGAAGGAATTGGTTTTGTCAAATATTGAACAATGATATTGCTTTTTTTGTTTGTACAGGTCTTCTGGTCTCTCTATCTCTTTGGTATATGCATGGAGGGTGGGAACCCCGGTGTGGATTCGAGTGAAGGTACAATTGCTGGGAGACCCCTGAAAAAATAAAATGGTGAAAGTGAAAACAGGTAGGTGAAATGCAGGGAAGAGCAACCAAGCTGGGAAGGCAGAAAAATTCAAAGGAAAAGAGAAGGCGGGAACTAGTAAGCTAGCTCATAGGAAACGAGGCAGGAAATATGACAAGGAGAACATGCAGAATCTACTGCATGCTTATGTTGTTGGGACGTCTGCTTAGGTAAAAGGTTTGATATAAGGTTGGGAGCGAGACCTCAATACTAAAGTTGAGGATGACATTCCAGACAATGAAATAGAGCATGTGGTGATAGATCCGGGAAACACACGAGGACGATTGACCCTATTTAAATAAACAATCAACCTCTCCTGGACTCTGAAGTTTATAATGGCAAAGGCCATTGTGACAATCCAGGAGGCAGGAGGAGACCCAAAAGCAGCCTCGACTTTGACTGATATGCATAGAGACATCCAAGAAATACAACTACAGGGACATCACTAGAATGTACATCTTGGACGCATTGAACGTCAACTCCAAAACCTGCATCAAGTAGACATGCCCGGATCAAGTGAAAAATATCTGACGCCTATTGAATCATCAGATGGGTAGTCACAAATTTCATATTTTTGTTGAATTATGAAATGGGCGGCTAGCATTTACATTTTTAATAGCATGTTAAAAGATACAAAGGCAATATACCTTATATGGAATTTAGAGACAGGATTAATCTATTTCAATTTTGGTTTGCTTTTAACTCGTTGAGGTGGCCAACATACCTGGCTTCCTATGGGCAGGTTGAGGCTACCAATTACTGAATTTGATGATGTAACCTGTTGCTTTTGTTAAAATGAATGAATAGAGAGGTACTACTAAAGTTACAAAAAAAATATGGATTAAATTATTTAACTTGTGTAAATATTTGGGTAAACATAAATTAGTATTGTCTTGATTAAAACACTAAAAAAAATGTATGATGTTAGAGTTTGTAATACAAATTATTATATAGGATGATTTCCATATATGGCTTCAAAATAAAGTAAATATATATTAATGTTTGTTTGTTTTTTTCATTAGAGAAAAAATACAAGTAATTTTATTCATCCAAAAGAAAGAACAAAGTCACATTTTTTATATTTTGAATGCATTCGAGAAAAAAAACCACTCATGGCATTACAGAAAAAACATGCATGGAGCACAAAAAACTTGTTCCCTAATAGAGAAACTATAGGAATAATAAAGACCCTAGAGGCCCACACAAAAACCCAACAAAATCAAAACCCCAGATCCCAACAACTCAAAATGGGCCAATTGAGATGCTGAAACCCCCTCAGATGAAATGGACTTAGAGACAATCCAAAATATAAAAAAGTAGAGCTTAGGTAGCCCCCTGAGCCTAAACAACAAGCCCTAGAAACAGGAAACAAAACAATACAAGGTAGGGTAACAAATCCCATATTCATTTAAAAGATCTCAAACGCCAAAAAGGAACATGGTACCGACATTGAAAACCCTAAAAAAGAGTTGAGCCATGAAAACACCAGTACCAAGAGGCCATAGTAGTGAACCTAACTCTAGAAAAACAAAAAAAACTCCTCCTCCGATGACGACAAGCAACAGGCAAGGTGAGAATATGCGCTTGTAGTGAAACCAACATCAGGAAACACATAGCCCCCATCGATGACAATGATAGGCAGTTTTCAAGGTGAGCAGGACTTCAAGGTGGTGGAAAACCAAGGCAAGGCAACACGAAAAAGAGGGTTGCGACAGCTAGGGTGTTAGGTCCCTATATTACTAGTATAGTCCCTTATTGTTGTTAGTGTAACCCCCTTATTGTTATCATTGTACCCCTATAACCCCCATATTGTTATTATTGTGCCCTTACAATATTATTGTTAGGTTGGCTAGGATTACATTGTGGCCCCATGGACTCTTATATATAGAAACAAGGATTTGTAATTTGTATCATTCAAGAATTGTTCATTTATGTAATGTATTAGTGGTTGCCCCCTCGAAGTGGCTGATTTCTAAGGCGTTGATCTCTCTTTTCTTCTATTTTTGGAGCTGGTTTCATAACATTTGGTATCAGAGCTTTGGATTCTAGGGTTTCGCTACTCCAAACAGGTCATCGTGGAATTTTCGCGATAAATTTTGTTCTATGAAGGCTCAAAAGCTGAAATTTTCACAAAGAGAAGTTGAAATCCTGAGGAACCTCCTGTAAAAATTTTAGATCTTGGTTCGCAATATTTTCGGAGATATGATCTGTGGAAGTTATGGATTTTTCAGGCTCCCTAATTTCACCTGAAACAGGTCATCGTGGCATGTGCACTATAAATTTCTATCTACGAAGATTCAGAAGCTTAATTTTTTATAGAGCGAAGCTGAAATCCAAAGGAACCTCCTGTAAAAATTTCAGATCTTGGATCACAAAATTTTTGGAGCTATGATCTGTGGAAGTTAGGGTTGTTTCAGGCTCCCGAATTTGATCTCAAAGAGGTGACCGTGGAAAAATCATCATAACTCTCTCTTTGAGCATCAGATTGGAATTCTGTAAAAATTGGCTGCAAGTACATGGACTGTAGTTTCGTTTTTATCAATTTCAGAGCCGAAGAAGGAAACATTGACACGTGGCATTCCGTACAAGTTCACTCTACTAAACCAGACCATAATTAGGTCATTGTGGGAGATTGGGCATAAATTTTCCTTGAAGAATCCAAATCAGGTAAGACCTATGGAATTTGAAAGAAGCTTCAGAGGGATACTGTAGGGACAAATTTTAGATATTAAGGATCTGCAATTATACAGATAATTCAATTTCAATATCGAGCTCCTCAAATGCAAGAAAAAGGTGTGTATTTTTTTTCTGAATTGCATAAGTCTTGTTTGAAGAATCAAGTTGAATTGAATCCAAGGGAATATTGTACAATAGATATCAGTATTGGGTTCTAAAATTCCCCCTAAGAAAAATTCAACACCCATTAAGCCTTTAGAAGGCTCTACTATGACTCATGAAGATGAAGAATGGAAACATGACATATCAAAATTACAAGAGCAAGTGCAACAAATTTCGCTCTCGCAAAGAGCAACAAAAAAAGACATGGAAGTTTTGAAGAAAGGCGTGGAAAATAAGATGGATTTTTTGAAGAAAGACATGGAATATAAGATGGATGGTTTTAAGAATGGAATGGAAGCTAAGATGGATGGCATGGAAGCTGGCATGGAATCTAAGATGGATGACATGGAAGCTAAGATCGATGAAAAAATGGAAAACATGGAGAATGATCTAAAAGCAAACATGGAAGGTTTGACAAAGTTGATACAAGAAATGTTTCCTAATGGTGAAAATATAGTACAGGAAACTCATGATGAGAACAAAATAAATGTTAATCATGAATTCATAAACTCTAATTTTGGAGGGAAGAACCACCATATTCCAAAAATGGACATGAGGAATTTTGATGGCAAGGATCCCGTAACATGGATACTACAGATGGAGCAATATTTTTATCTAAATAATGTGCAAAACACACAAAAGGTACACATTGCAACTTCACATTTAGAACAAAATACATTTGTATGGTATCGATGGCTTTGCTCCCGTAAAAAAATTGTCACTTGGTCAAATTTTACAGAGGAAATGATAGCACAATATGAGGATACAAAGAGTAACAACTTCTTTAGCCAATTGATAAATCTCAAACAAAAGGGTTCAGTGGGGGAGCACATTGAGGACTTCCAAAAATTGAACATAAGGGTAACTGATATTCTAAAGGAACATAGGATTGGTGTCTTCATAGGGACTTTAAAGGATAATATCCAACATGAAGTTCGTGTTTGTGAACCTAATTCATTGGAGAAGGCACTCAAGTTGGCAAGAAAATTTGAATGTAAAATTATGGTGACAAGGAAGCCTGCCACTCACATCTATAAAGATGGAAGTGTTTCTACTCCTAGATTTTCATAATCTACAAGGTTGACACCATAACAATTGGAAGAAAAAAGAGAAAAAGGAATTTTCTACAGTTGTGATAAAAAATACACTAAAGGTCATAAGTGTGCTGAGAATAAATTATTTTACATAGATGGTGAAGAGGAGGAAGAAAATGAACAAGAAACTTCAAAAGAAGAGGATATACACTAGGAACCAACCCTAGAAGAAGAAGAAATGAGTTTGACCATATCGTGTAATGCACTGGTAGGAATTACCACTCCTCAAACTCTCAAGGAAGGACATATCAAGAAGAAAAAGGTAATAGTGTTGATTGATTTGGGTAGTACCCATAATTTTATTCATTGTAAGGCAGCCAAGGAATTGAATTGTTTCCTATACCCAGCACCAGAATGTCAAGTGATGGTTGCAAATGGAGGAACTATAAATTGCACTAGAAAATGCCATAATATCAAGCTAGCCATGGGAGAACATGTATTGAATATTCCAATGCTTTCCATTCCAATGGGAGGTGCTGATGTTGTACTAGGAGTACAATGGTTACAATCTTTGGGGACGATAGCTTTTAATTTTCAAGAAATTTTCTTGAAATTTTTTTCGGAAGGAAATGAAATTGAATTACGGGGTATCACAGGGAAGCCAGGAAAGATAATAAGCTCTAATGTCATGACAAAGCTTCTGAAGAAAGAACAACGAGGCCTAATTGCACAATTATGCTCACTAGAAGTTCTAACATCAAAATCATCTATTTCTCCAGATCTCCAAAAAGTCTTGGACAATCATTCCAAGGTGTTTGAAACTCCCAAAGGACTTCCACCTATTCGTGATCATGATCATGCTATTCATTTGATTCCAGGAAGTGTTCCTCCAAACATCAGGCCTTCTAGATATCCTTACTTCCAAAAGAGCGAAATTGAACGTATGATTGCGGAAATGTTAGAGGCGGGTATAATTCAACCTAGTCAAAGTTCTTTCTCTACTCCTGTAGTATTGGTACACAAGAAGGATGGATCATGGCGAATGTGTCCAGATTATAGGGAGCTCAATAAGCTCACCATTAAAGATAAATTTCCCATTCTTATGATTGATGAATTATTGGATGAATTACATGGAGCAATTTATTTTACCAAGTTGGATCTTCGTTCAGGATATCATCAAATTAGAATGAAGACAGAAGATATTCCGAAAACAACATTTCGAACTCATGAGGGTCATTATGAATTTTTGGTCATGCCTTTTGGCCTTACCAATGCACCTTCTACATTTCAAGGGTTGATGAATTCCATTTTCAAACCCTTCCTTAGAAAATTTTTGCTAGTATTTTTTGATTATATACTAATCTACAGCAGGTCTTGGAAGGATCATGTTCAACATGTTGACAGGGTGCTCAAACTGTTGGAGGAGAAACAATTATATGCAAAACATCCAAATGTTTCTTTGGAGTACAAGAGGTGGAATATCTAGGTCATATTGTATCTCACGATGGTGTTAAAGTAGACCCTAACAAAATTAAATCCACTAAGGAATGGAAATTCCCCACAACCATAAAGCAGTTATGCAGATTTCTCGTGTTACATGGTATTATTGCAAGTTTGTTAAGAATTATGGGAGAATAGTAGCACCCCTAACAACATTATTGAAGAAAGATGCATTTTCATGGATTACTGAAGCAACTAAGGCCTTTGAAAATCTTAAAGAGGCAATGTGCCTAGCACCAGTCTTAACTACGCCAGACTTCACAAAAACCATTATTGTGGAATGTGATGCCTCACGAAATGGAATTGATGTCGTTTTAATGCAAGAAGGAAGACCCATTGCTTTTGAAATTCATCCAATCAAAGGAAAGTATTTACAAAAGGCTATTTAAGAGAAGGAAATGTTGGAAATAATACATGCACTAAAGAAATGGCGACCTTACCTAATGGGAAGACACTTCAAGGAAAAAAATGATCATGATAGTCTTAAACACTTTTTGGAACAAAGACTATCTTCAAAAGAGCAGCAAAAATGGGTCACAAATATGTTAGGTTACAACTTTGAAATCATCTACAAAAAAGGGAAGCTAAATGTTGTGGCATATGCACTCTCAAGAAAGGATGAAGAGGTGGAAGCATTGCTTTGTGCCATTTCTATTATCCAACTAGATTAGATAACCAAAGCAAGGGATGAATGGAAAAAGGATGAAGAAGTGTGGACAGTCATTCAAAAGTTGTAATAAGATCCTAGTACATATGATACATTTAGTTGGAAAAATGATTCCTTATGGTACAAAGATCGCTTATATATTTGCAAGAATTCCCAACTAAAACAAAAGATTCTTTTGGAATTGCACACTTCTCCTTTAGGAGGACACTCTGGATTTTTAAAAACTTACCATAGGGTGAAGAAAGAATTTTTTTGGGATGTCCTAAAATCTGATATTCAAAAGTTTGTGGCGGAATGTTTGGTTTTCCAACAAAATAAAGTTGAAACAATTAAGATCTTGGGTCTTCTATAACCTTTATCCATTCCAAGTAACGTTGGGAGGATATTTTAATGGATTTTATCACAGGTTTACTAAGTCCGAAGGAAAGAGTTTTATCATGGTGGTAGTTGATAGACTTACCAAGTATGCACACTTTTGTGCGTTATCTAATCCATTTAAAGCAAGTACAATTGCTAATGCATTTATGGAAACAATTCAAAAGCTACATGGAAACCCAAAGATTATTGTAAGTGACAGAGATCCCATTTTCATAGGAAATTTTTGGACTGAATTATTTTCTTGTTTGGGTACTCAACTAGCTCATAGCTCATATTATCATCCTCAATTCGATGGTCAAACTGAGATAGTGAATAATTTTTTGGAAGGGTATCTTTGTTGTTTTGTATCTGATAAGAAATCACAATGGGTCAAGTGGTTACCTCTCACTCAATGGTGGTATAACACTTCCTTCCATACTGCAGCAAAAATTACCCCATTTATGGCACTTTATGGATATCATCCACCATCCATCACATATTATTTAAGGGAAAATTCTAGGGTTCAAGTAGTGGAAGATCACATCAAGCATCAACAAGAAGTTCTCCAACTATTAAAGGATAGCCTAAATTTGGCACAAAATCGAATGAAACAACAGGCAGATCAACATCGCAGTGAGAGAAGTTTTGATGTAGGATACTGGGTATTTTTACGGCTACAACCATACAAACAAATGTCCCTCAAGCAAGCTAAGAAGGATAATAAATTATCGCCAAAGTACTATGGTCCTTACCATGTGTTGTGAAAGATTGTTACTATGGCATACAAATTGGAGCTTCCTACTTCTTCGCGAGTGCATCCATTTTTCCATGTTTCATGCTTAAAGAAGGTTATAGGGGACAAAATTCCAGTTCAAGCAATATTTCCAGAACTTGATGAGGAAGGAAAAACCATATTGGAACCTGAAGCAGTCATGGAAACAAGAACTCGACAGCTACGAAATCGATCAATTTCATAGTATCTAATCAAATGGAAGAACTTACCCACTGAATATTCTACATGGGAGGATGAGAATTTTATACAAAATCACCCAGAGCTACTCAAGCATTGAGGACAACACTTTTTTGAAGGAGAGGAGCATGTTAGGTCTCTGTATTACTAGTATAGCCCCTTATTGTTGTTAGTGTAACCCCTTATTGTTATGGTTGTACCCCTGTAACCCCCATATTGTTATTATTGTGCTCTTACATTATTATTGTTAGGTTGGCTAGGATTACAGTGTGGCCCCATGGACTCCTATATATAGAAAGGAATTTTGTTCATTTGTATCATTCAAGAATTGTTCATTTATGTAATGTATTGGAGGTTTCTCCCTCGAAGTGGTTGATTCCTAAGGCGTTGATCTCTCTTTTCTTATATTTTTGGAGTTGGTTTCATAACATAGGGTTCCAACCGTTGAGCCCTCTCCCCCTTAATTCCCACCACTTGATCAATAGTATAATGTATGTTATGAGAGGGTATGTTGATATGAACTAGCCATGCCATGTACAAAGTGAATATAAAATTTTCATATTCAAAATATATCAATGTTTGTAGAAATGTCAATTCATTCTTACTTCATCGTTTATATGTCTATAAATTGAATGTATGTTCGGTTAACTATTCATGCTATCGTTCAATGATGTTCAAATAAAAATACTGAAATACTAAGACTTGTAATACATTTTCTATGCATACATAACTCATTTATGATTCACTCTGATTTGCTTATTTCCAAACTAACAATAAATTATTTCTGCTTTCTTAGATATTCCATGCAACAATAAAGTTGCAGATAAAAATGCTAGAAGGTATCTTATTTATCCACAAAACAAAGATACAATAACGCACGTCGAGGACTTATTTATAAAAAACACAAAAAATTATTGCCTCAACCGCATCCCTCCCCACATGAACTATGTTAGGTCCCTATAATACTAGTGTATCCCCTTATTTTTATTGTTAGTGTAGCCCCCTTATCCTTATTTTTGTGCCCATGTAGTTCCCATATTGTTATTATTATGCCCCATAGAAACCCACTATTGTTATTGTTTTGCCCTTACATTGTTATTTCTATGTCGGCTAGGGTTATATTATGACCCCTTAGACTCCCAAAAAAATTTCATTTATGTAATGTAAAGGAGGTTTCCCCCTCGAAGAGGTTGATTTCTAAGTAGTTGATATATATTTTCTTCTATTTTGTGAGTTGGTTTCATAACATTTGGAATCAAAGTAGTCATGGAAACATGAACTCGATCAATTTCAAAGTATCTCATCAAGTGGAAAAACTTACCCGCTGAAGATTCGACATGGGAGGATGATAATTTTATATAGAATCATCCAGAACTACTCACGCGTTGAGGACAACACATTTTTGAAGGAGAGGGGCATTCTAGGTCCCTATAATACTAGTGTATCCCCTTATTGTTATTTTTATTGTAACCCCCTTATTTTTATTGTTGTGCCCATGTAGTCCCCATATTGTCATTGTTGTGCCCCATAGAAGCCCACTATTTTTATTTTTATGTCGGCTAGGATTATATTGTGACCCCTTGGACTCCTATATATAGAAAGGATGTTTTTTTATTTGGATCATCCAAGAATTATTCATTTATTTAATGTAAAGGAGGTTTCCCCCTCGAAGAAGCCGATTTCTAAGTCGTTGATCTATCTTTTCTTCTATTTTGTGAGCTCGTTTCATAACACTAATTCACCTCAAATTCATCAAAACCAATATAACCCCCCCCCCCCCCCCCCCGCCCCCCCAAATGATGAACACTGCCACTTTCGACAAAGGGTAGATAAAATTTCTACCTTACATGTTTTCACAATATGCAAATAATCATACCCAGGTATGAAAACAAGGCTTTTACATGGCATCCTTTCTTGCATTCCTTGTGCATCATCTAGATCTATAATTCATTTTTCTCATCTAAACAACATGGACCTTGGTGAACAAACTCTTGTCCTTCAAAATTTAACACAAGTTGAGGAAATTCTCATTCCACATGTGAACCCAATTTTACAAGTCACTCATGCATGTGGTGTTCAATACAAATATAGCAGCCATACAATCAGCTTCCCCCAGGACATCACTACTATTTCCAAATGTTTACCTTGAATGGTTTCTAAATTTGACATCGTCGTTATGAAAATTCATAATCCTTCTGAAAAGGCTTATGAATTCTTCATTTTCAAATCATATTTAATTGCGGCACTTGAATACAAAATAAATAACGATCCATACTACAAGGATGTCCAACTCAGCCCATATTAAATTTATGCTCTGCCAGATCAACCAACAAATATTTTTTCTCTTCTTCATAGTGTAACCACCTCCTCTCTTGAACCCCATTAAACCATAGTTGATTCTCCTTATGAGTCTGATGTCATGCTAACTCCACTAGATATACAACCTTCTTCTTTCGTTCCAATTCTCCGAATTTTTTATACTGAACTTGAGCACATTTGCGCTTATTTGTTGTGCTTATTTGCACTCAATCCATCCAAATTCAACAAGCTCTGTTGACTAACCTGCAATATATCTATCCCCTCTGAATGAATACAACACCGAGGGCCTCTTTTCTATGGCATTCACTACCCTATTTCTTACAAGAATTTCCATGCTCACGCAACCAAGAATTACAAAAGTTAAGATTCATGAATATGATTTGCACTTGTTTCACTACCGTGATAACCGATTCGAACAACATCCAATATTCCACTACTACCTATATAACATTATAATGCACCACCATAAGCAAGCAACTGCTAGTGTTTTTGTGAATAAATACATTGAGAACAACTTGCCAACAATTGTTTCATATCTACGACAATGTTTTCATGATTTCCTAGATTCAAAATTTCCCGAACAAGTCATGCGCTTCGGCTCAAGCCTACGAGGAATGTGCTCTTTATGGAACAAGCAACAATCTGAACTAACTGACATGATCACATAAATTGGAAGCCCAACCTTATTCTTTACTCTTAGTGTAGCTGATACCAAATGGCATGAATTGCACATGATCATTCCTACTAATGTTCCCTCCAATTCGAAAAGTCACTACCAATGGATAATTCAAAACATAATTAAAAACCCACATCTAACATCCCAATATATGCATTGCATATTTACAATTTTCCTTGAATAAGTCCTACAAAAAGCATCCACACACTTGATTATTGGTGTAGGTATTTTTTTTCTAACCATTCCTCTCTCCATTTATTTGTACATTGCAAATATGTAAGAACCAATTTTGACTTTCATATTATATTCAGATACAAATGGAAACATAGAGGATCTGCACACATACATGGCTTGCTTTGGTTGCAATATGCACCAAATATGGACACTCTCGATTGGAACAATGAAACAGAAGTTGTCGATGCTAATAAATATTTTGATCACTATGTAACTAATTAGAATTCACACCACCCCCAACATCGCAATCTTACACTTCACCAATCAAAAATTCACAACCCATGTCTTCTTGACACAACATCAAGCTTCACATTGACCAAGGCTGAAGACTATGAAGAGCTTGCAAAGTATTTTCAACATCACACAAAGTGCCATGAATCTTCTTGCCTTTTCAAAAAAGACGATGTTCTTAGTTGTTGATATGGAGTTCCGTGGGATTTAAACTCCACATCTTCAATGTTCATTGACGACAAAGGTCAGAAAACCTACATTCTTGCTCACAATGATGATAAATTGAGCATCCACAATGTCGATCTACTTTCCATCTGAAGAGAAAATGTTTATTGCTAACCCGTTCTATCATGCCATGTTGTGTGAAGATATATTTCGACATATGCAACAAAATCATAAACAAGATGAAAAAATCTAACGCCAAATGTTATCACGTCTCTCCCAAAATGTCACTCCAGAAGCACCTACTATTACTATTTTCCAGAAACTCCTTACAGATACCATTTCAGATAGAGACAATGGGGCACAAGAAGTATGCCATATGTTACAAAAACTACCCCTCCCACTCTACAATTGAATATTTATTTCTTTGAATGTTAATATAAATATTTTTATATGCATTTCTCATGATTATGAAATTCCCCTTTCAACACCAACCTTCATTCTTCCATACATTAATAGACTTGTTTCATTAGAATAATTTCCTCTCCTTGAAGCTACACGCTCTTAGTCATTTTCTACTAGTCGAAATCAAAACCAATGGAAACGCATATTCCCTCCAATGAGTGTACATGTCTTGTCATGATACACCGCCATCCGTTCGCCTAATGATAGTTGTTATTCCACTTTTTTTTGGAGCAGGCTAATGTTATCTTTCCCTTTCCGCACACTCCTAAATGACATTGGTTCCAATGATGAGGAAATAGTTGCACACTGGGAACAAAAATAACGAGCATATACACGATGGCATGTTCGTCGAGAAATTAACAACCTATACTCCTATGCCTACCTCTCTTGACTCCCCTCTCAATCCCATGCAAATTAATGAATGGAAAATCCTATCTCACCTCCACCCAGGCTACAACATTGAAATTAATGACCTTGAAATAATCGACAATCGTAACCTCGATGCTAACTATAATTGGTCACATACTTCTATACCTCTCCACTTGCAAGAAACTGCCATAAATTTCATTGAATTCAACCGCTCAAATATCCAAAACCAACATCATCATTTTTCAATCTGCCCCGAAGATCATTCCTTCTCTCCCACCCAAAAAATAGATTTTATGATTGTTCTTTCTCACTTCAAAAACCCTTCACCAAAATCCCCACTCAGAATGATCATCCAAGGGACATTTGGGACAGGAAACTTTCATTTAATTAAATGTCCATAGTGTGCATTTATGGAAAAATCCACAACAAACACAAACCCCTTCCTACTACTTGCACCCACCGGCGTTGCATATTTCAACAAAAATCCCCTTACAATCCATTTTACCCTTTGCATCCCTATACAATCAATGCATCCTCTTGAAGAACAGTCACTCCTACAACTGCAAGAGAAACTTTGCCATGTAGAGTACATCCTCATTGATGAGATGATATTTATCGATCTGAAAATTATTTCTTGCATTAACGATCACCTAAGAGAGGCATCCCCCCTTCATTGAAATGCACCATTCGATAATCGCGCCATTATCCTTGTCGGAGATTTAGGCCAATTACCACCTGTGAAGGACATTCGTCTATATGTTGGCACATCGCGTGTCACTACACTTTAGCACAAATTCAGCACACTTTCAACTATTTTCCGTTAGCAAGGTGTTGACCCTTCCTAGGTTGCTTTCCGCCAGATCCTCACAAGCCTCAGAAATGGAACACCTACTCTTAAAGATTGGAAACTCCTAATGCCAAGGACAAATTCCTCTCTTATTCATGAAGAGAAACAAACATTTCAAAACTCCATGCACCTATATGCAACAAACAACTTTATTTCTTTTCATAATAAAACAATGATAAAAAAATTGAACATGCCAGTAGAATTTTTCTCTACAAAGCAACAAAGGCAAAAAAATTCTACTACAACAGAAGATGAACATTTGGATGCAAAGGTACACTAAAATGGACAAAAATTTATACTCACTAGCAACTTGTGGTTAAATGCATTCCTTGTTAGTGGCACACTTGTAAAAGTAGTTGCAATATTTTATGCACCTGACTCGAAGCCCCCATAATTTCCATCCTTCATGGTAGTCGACTTCAACTAATACAAAGGAGAACCATGAGGCATTTCACATCCAACATATGTACCAATTTACCCCTTCACAAGGGGTGCACGCCAGTAGATACGACTTCAAATGGCATGGGATTTAACGATACATAAATCACAAGGAATGGCATCAGAGAAAGAAACTATAGACATTACCATCAAAGAACGACAAGGTTTAACATTCACTGCCATATCAAGATTAGATCATTATAATACCTTTGAATCAATCTGACATTTCCATTCTCACGCATCTCACGTATGCAAGAAAATCCATATCTCAAGCATAGACAACAAGAGGAATCGTTGTCCACATTAAAATATCCACAAGAGAATACACTCTAGCCAACCATAGACTCTATCTTTCATATTTACCCATGGTAAACATCACTTGCTACTTAACCAAATTTCACATACACTTGCTTACTATTACATTTAGCCTCATATTATTTTCATTCTTATTTAGAAAAAAAAAAATCATATTTACTTTGAATATATATATATAACACTTTCAGCATATACGCCCACTAAAAATTATTTCATTTTTTCATGACCAACGGATATGGATATGGGCTGTGCACAGGAAGTGGTGTTAGGGCGCGCAGCCGAGACCTAGCCGCCTTGCTGTTTTACTGGTGTTGCCGGCTTTGGCCTCGGCCTTGGTGGTTCTGCTTGACAGCCCCCGCCTCAAGGCTGTTGCTTCAGTGCGGCGCTTCGTTGCTGCGTGGCTCCACGGGGCCCTCCTCGGCCCCTCCTCATTGTCTGCGTTGGGACCTATGGCCTTCCGCTCTTGATCTTGTCTCCAGCCGACCATGGCTTCTCAGGACGGTCCTTCGGTGGGTAACGATGCACAGTCTGCATTCTCCGCCCTTGTCAAATCTCTTCCACTTCAGCGCCCTCGTCCTTCTCTCTCTAAGTTTGTCAAGAAGCTCGATGGCTTGCAAGAGGTTGTTCTGCCTCCAGCCTTGCCAAGAATGGTTGCCCTTTCCCTCGCTAAGAGGGGTCTCATAGGGAAATTCAAAGGTTTATGGCCCTCTCCTAAATCTATTCAACGTTGGATCGAGAAAAATTGGGCTGATAAAGTCAATGGAAAAATTTCCATTCGCTTCTGCGGGAAAGGTTACTACACCTTTCACTTTGAAACCAAAGCTGATAAGGACTTAATCTTCAGAAATGGGCCCTATTTTATGGACTCCAGAGGGTTGTATTTGAACAAATGGACACCAGACTTCGACCCCGAGCTGGATATCCCGAGTGCTGTCCCTGTCTGGGTCCGGCTTCTGCATCTCCCGCTTCATTGCTGGGGAGATGACTCGGTTCACGCCATCGGCAACGCTGTGGGGAAGTACATCGACAGGAGCGAGCCCAAGGATAATATGCAAGCTTGTGCGCGCATATGTGTGGAAGTAGATCTGGGCAAAGGTCTCCCAGAGGCAATCAAGCTGAAGGTGGATGACTGGACACACATTCAGCAGCTGGACTACGAGCAAATCCCGTTCAAATGCAAGGTATGTCACGAGTACGGTCATTTTTCCAACCGATGCACTAAAATTACTATTGATGATTCTAGTCAGCCTGAGAAACAATGGGAAACTGTAAAAAGGAAAAAGACCTCTGCCGCTTCGCTTGCTACTGCTCCTCCCAAATCTGCTCCCTTCAAACCTAATCATTCTTCCTCGTCAACTCCTCCGCCCTCTCCCCCTAAGAAATCCTTGGAGCATACCAATCCCTTGGAGTCCTCTAACCCCTTCATCTCCATTTCCCTTGACGATGACCCCCCCATCTCCCTACCTCCAACTCTACAGCGCTCTCGCTCCTTCCTCCCCCACCAACCCCTCCCCTTCCTTCTCTCACGACCCTCCCTCACCTAGATCTACCAGAAGTTCTGTCAAAGAACATGGGGCCAATCTGGATTCTCACAGGAAGCATGGTCCTGGCAGGAGATCAACTAAACAACAAAGAGAAGAAAATGCCCAAAAAGATATAGCCATGGGCACTCAAAACCCTATTGAAACCTACATTTTGGGTCAAAACAGCAAGGATGTGGAAACCAAAATCAAGGGAGGGCGAGCAACTCTCCGTACCCCTCTCACCTAATGATGAAAGTTTTATCTTGGAACAGCAGGGGTTTAGGGCACCCCTCCAAGATTTCAGCTCTGAATGATCTGATAACTCAGGAAAAGCCAGGAATATTACTGTTACAAGAAACAAAGCAGGGATACCAAGAAATGAGAGGGATTATTGATCGCCTCAAGCACTACGAAGGAAGCATTAGTGAATCAAGAGGAGCTTAAGGGGGGATCGCTACTCTTTGGAGCCATACTGCTTGGAAGCACCATTCAAATACTATCAACCAATTATGGATCAAAGTCACTCTAGAGAATCTCATGAGTAACCAAAAAATTATCATCTACAATGTATATGCTCCAAACCATTACAGGGATAAGGCATTGTGTTGGAATTCTCTCCAAATCGACATTGATAATGAAGATTGCAGCAGCATTGTTCTTGGAGGAGATCTTAATCTCATACTCCATGCCAACGAAAAGAAAGGGGGCTACTTTATTCACGACCCTTATAGATCGCAGCTGGAAACCATTATGCAGGACCACGATCTTATTGATGTCGCCCCCAAAAACAGAAGGTAAACATGGAATAACCGCAGATTGGGCAAGGCAAATATTATGGAACGGTTGGACAGGTTCCTGGTGAATATCTCACTCATCTCCTCCTTCTCCACGGCTTTCTCTGTTATTCTACCCTTTGCTGCTTCTGATCACTATCCCATAACGTTAACTCTTGAAACCCATAGTCCACTAGGCCCCATTCCCTTCAAGTACAGTTCGTTGTGGAGCAACCTGCCTGCTGTAGACCAAATTGTTAGACAAACTTGGTGCCAGCACATTGAAGGATCGCCAAGCTTTATCTGGGAAAGCAAATTAAAAAGGACCAAAAGCGCTTTAAAGGAATGGGCCAGAAACCACTATAAAGAGCCGGAGAAAGTCAAAGCTGAGATCAAATATAAACTGGAACAGATTCATAACACCATAGAGGAACATGGTTTATCCCTGGACCACAAAGCAAGAGAAAGCGAACTTTATTTTCAACTCTACCGTGCCAATCGTATGGAGGAGCAGAAATGGAGGCTCAAATCTCGTCAGTTGTGGTTGCAAGAAGGGGACAAAAACTCCTCCTTCTTTCAAAAACAGACCACTGCTCGAAAAATCAGAAACAATGTCACCTCCATCATTGACGAGGATGGCCAACTTCACACCTCTCAAGAAGCTATAAAAAAGGCAGCCTCAAAGCACTTCAATACGCTCCTAACTGAAACGAAAGAGCCTGAAGATTATTCAAATCTGCTGCAATACCTGCCTTCAGAAATTAGTGCAGAAGTTAATGCAGAGCTTACTAAGGTTATTGATGAGGATGAAATTCAAAAATCCATCTGGGCTCTCCAGCCAGACAAGGCCCCTGGCCCTGATGGCTTCCCCATTAATTTTTACCGTGCACACTGGGGGACCATCAAAAAAGATCTTGTCAAGATGATAAAATGGATCCAGCGCAAGAATAAAATTGGAGGCTTCACCAATGCTACTCAGCTTGCCCTCATCCCTAAAGAAAACCGACCCTCAACCTTTTCTCGTTTCCGGCCCATTTCTCTTTGTAACTCCTCTTACAAAATCTTGTCCAAAATCATAGCTACCCGCCTCAAACCCATTCTTCCCTCCCTCATCTCTGAGAATCAAGGAGGCTTTCTCGCAAATAGACAAATTTCCGACTCCATTCTGCTGGTACAAGAGGCTATTCACTCCAGCCAAACAAGAAAAGAAAAAGGTTTCATTCTGAAATTGGACTTAGCCAACGCCTTCGATCGGGTAAGGCATTCTTTCCTTCTTGCTGTCCTTAAAAAGATGGGGTTTGCTCCTCCTTTCATCGACCTTGTTAACGCCTGCCTATCAGGTCCTTGGATCTCCCCCCTCATTAATAGCAGACTAGGACCCTCCTTCCAATCTTCACGAGGATTACGTCAAGGCTGCCCTCTCTCCCCCTACCTTTTTATTCTGATGGCTGAATCCTTCAGCCGGGCCCTTGACCATAAACGCCGCACTGGCCTCATCACTGGCATTAAATTTGGGAATGGAGTCAAAAATATAAACCATTCACAGTTTGTTGATGACACCTTGTTAATGGGAGGTGCTTCCAATATTATAGCTCGCCGCTTCAAAACACTCCTAGACAGATTTATGAATTTCTCTGGAGGCATGATTAACCACCTCAAGAGCTGCATCTATGGATGGAACGCAACAGCCCACTCACTTCAGAGCATTGCCAGCATTTTTGGGGTCCCCTGCAAATTAGATTGGAGGCACTTCTCTTACCTGGGCATGCCAGTAAGTCTGGGTCCTTTGAAAGCTGAGATCTGGGATACTATCATTGACAAAATGAATCGGAAAGTGCAACAATGGGGCTCTCTCTGGCTTAACCCAGCTGGGCGCCTTGTCCTCCTGAAATCTGGTCTTTCCTCATTACCCCTGTATCAATTCTTGTTGCTGCGAGCTCCTGTGAGCTTCCACCATAAAGTGGAAGCCATCCTCCGCCACTTTCTCTGACAAGGGGGAAAGACTGAACGAAGGAAATATAATCTCATCAACTGGAAACAGGTCACCCAACCCTATGAACATGGTGGGCTGGGGATACGATCTCCATAGCTTCTAAACTTGGTCTTCGGTGGCAAGATTGTCTGGAGGTTCATCAACGGAGATTCTACTTGGTGGAAGCGAGTGCTGGAAGTCAAATATTTGAATTTTCCAAGGCAGCTCCTCTTAGATCATGATATGCCCATCCGAGCCTGTACCAAAATCTGGGCACTGTGCAAAAAAGCAATTCCCATTCTCGCTGCAAATATTTCTAAGGTTCCCAAGGGGGGAAACAACATAAGATTAGGAGCTGATAAAATTTTGGGCCATCCTCCAATTAGCAATTGGCCTGGAACCCTGCAGATTCTTTCTTACCTGGCCAACAAAGGGATCCACACTCTGGCTCAGATTTCCAAATGGGATCTCCACACTCATCTCTGGACAGGATGGAAACTTCCGGACACCCCTGAAGAGCTTCGTATCAGTTTGGCCACTCTACAGGCTCATCTCCACGGCATCGCTCCCACAAAACAAAACGAGGAGGACTGCTTTTGCTGGGACCCTTCAGGCACCAGCTATACTGTCAAGGCTGCCTATCAACATATCTGCAACAGAGATCACCCGGTGTCTAAATGGCCTCACTGGAAAATTGTTTGGAAATCTGAGACCCTTCCCAAAATCAAGTTCTTCATCTGGTTGCTTTTAAAAGGGAAAGTTCTAACTTCTGATAACCTTAAAATTCGTGGTGTCTATGGTCCTTCTCGCTGCCCAAACTGTGCCGCAGCTGAGGAGACTATCCAGCACCTTTTTATAAGTTGTTCCTTTGCCACTGCCTGCTGGAAAGAAGCCTTCCAGCAGGATCATCTTCCCTGGAGCCAACATAGCACAGTCGCTGAGCTCTTGCATTCTTGGAAAACAAATTACCCCTGGCAGCGTAAGAATAATCATGTTGCAAGAAGAGCCTGGAACGCTCTTCCATATACCATGTTGTGGCGTATTTGGCTCGCTCGTAACTAATTAATCTTCAAAGACAAGGAAACTGACATCAGGAGATTACATAGCAAGGCGAGAGGACTCGCTATGGAAACAGTAGCTGCCAATTGTCAGCGAAACATCGATGTGGTGGGGCTTGTTGTCGAAGAGCAGAACTACATTGGGAGCCTGCTCGACCAAAGCAACCGTGACCTCTGCAATAGGCCACACAGACTCGACTCCAGCAAAACTAAGAATCCTACAAGAAATTGGAAACTACGAATGAAAGACACGGAGTTTGCTCACTGGCTAACAAGTCGTAATACCTACTACTTGTTTTTCGATTGGGCATCGAAATCTAACCCTGGCAAAGCAGGGGCGGGCGGCCTCATTCATAATGCCAATGGTGACATCGCTCTGGCTTACGAGTGGGGTCTTGGTTCCACATCCAATAATAAAGCTGAAGCGCTTGCCCTTTACCAAGGACTTCTGCAACTTCAGACTCTTGGCATTCGCACAGCCACTGTAATTGGTGACTCGGCCATTATTATCAGCCTTCTGGTTCATAAGCACACAGCAGCCAACCTACCCCTTCAGCAAATCCTAAACCGATGCTACGAACTCACTCAGCGAATGCAGGAAGTTCGGTTCATCCACGTCCTCCGTTCCCTCAACAAGGAGGCCGACGCTTGCGCCAACAGAGCCTGCTCTAAACCTCAGGGCATTCTCAGCAGAAACAACGCCGAATCCTTCTGTTTTCTTCCATGATAAAGAACGCTCTGCTCTGTCTGTCTACTGCGATTAATGCAGTCATACACTTCAAGTATTCGATGGTAATCAGATATCCGCTTTCAGCAGCTACTGATCCTATCTCAGATCAACAAATCAAGAACCATCAGGCTCTTGATGGTGCTCTTCTGCAGGTCCAAAGGTTCTGTTGACCATTTTGTTTTACCATGTTTCACAAATGCAGCCTCCTGCTATTCCAATTTGTCCGCATCTATGTCGGATTAGTTCTCTCTACAGTCAAACACAAGTGGAAGGATCAGAAACTGGGACTCACTAAGGTTCCCTCCTTTTCTGCGCTTCAATTTCAATACTCTGTAATTCTGGAGCTCAGACTCCCATTTTCCCCTTTTTGAAATCAATACAGCAACTGCTTATGTCTAAAAAAAAACGGATATGGATATGGGCTACTTAAAAATACCCTATGAATATTTCCGAGAAATTCAGCAATAGGAACTTACCTTGCAAGATATACAAACAAGGCTCATGCCCCCAAAATCACAGCCTCTTTATCATTTACGTTCAACTATTATCTTACTACGAAAGATAAGGAAACTACCGAAAAAAAAAAAAAATCCACATTGATGATAGAGATGCACAAAGTAAAATATGGGATGACTAACAAGAACGACATTCACATATTGACACCACAATAAACATCAATTGGTATTGCCAATGGCATGCCTCATCATATATATATGATTATTTACTCATTTTCAATTACATTTATATGAAATCACATACTTTTATTGTACATATGTTTAGTTATTCACCATATAATACATCTCTATGTATATAGGTCTTGTTCCGTTGAGCTAGTAAGCCATTTTGTATAATTTCAAGAAAAGTCATTGCATAGCATATATATTGTTGTTAATTATTTGTTAATGTTGATCAACCTTGTATATGTTTCATCTTCCATTGACAACACACATACCTGCTATTGACAAAAAAAATTAATTGGATGCCATGTATAAATACTTGTTAATGTTGTTACTTCCAATTAAAGCACTTTACACTCAATTTATTCTCATCAAGTTCATTATTCTAGTTTTGGATGTTTTTATATCTCATTTTATGTTGTAAAACTTTTATTTGAGCTCTTAAGTTGTTTATATTTATATGTAAATCATAATTTGATTTGGAAACAATCAACAACAGCTTTCCCATTAACATCATGGAGCCTCTCAAGCCCAATTCCAAATATTTATATTATATCAAACTGGAAAATGGATTTTTATATTGCCATTAAAAAACAAATTCTAAGGCAAAATTCTAGATAGAACCAAATACTAGAACGACATGTTGAAAATACCCCTTGCATTCTTCCCATGGATGAATTGAAGTTTATTGCTAGATGTTAATTTCAAAATATTATTGCAAAATCATTTATGATGGTAAGGATTTATATTAGAATGAAAATTAAATGTAGGGATATTATTTGTAATAAACTCATTTTTTTGTTTCTAAATGAAATATGGTGCAATGAATCCCATTTTCTAATGCTCATTATGTTTTTAATAGGTAGTTATCCTTATATTTGCAACGTGTGCTTCAAAATGCAAAACAATTCAATACAT
Organism: Pinus albicaulis; assembly: GCA_034641835.2. Taxonomy (NCBI): domain Eukaryota; kingdom Viridiplantae; phylum Streptophyta; class Pinopsida; order Pinales; family Pinaceae; genus Pinus; species Pinus albicaulis. Next base: position 908,197,202 of record CM076569.1, on the reverse strand, counting down.
GTCTACAAATGCATTCCTCATACAAATTTTCTCATTAAACAAATATATCAGCCTCTCTTTGCACATTTTGGGGAAATTGCTAGTTAATTTAATATTATATTTCTAAGTTAATTAATCTAAATTTGTTATATTATGCATATTTTCATGGTTTTTTTTAATTAATACTTTTGATTATAAAAAAACATGATTAGATTGTTTTAATAGATATCCATCTAATGATTGTCACATACCATTGATTTGAGAGACCCAAAATAAGAAACTATTATGGATTTGACAAACCCAAAATAATCACCCAACTTGGGGATGGTCTTCAGAGTGGCTTTTATTTCCTCTCTTTCTCACAACCTTATTCCAACCTACACAAGGTGGATTAACCAAAGTAATTTGCATATTATTGTTGTGAGTTGAAGCAGATTCCTTATTGGTGTCAAAATATGTTGATTCATAAGTACAGTTCAAACTAACCAAAGAGATGTCTTTATTTACCAGCTGGTTATTTGTAGGGGGTGCTTGGATTCTTGTTGAATCCTCATAATTCTGATGTATAGCGAGAATATGATCATGATCCCCTGAAATCATATAATAATCGACACCCTCATCCTCTGGATCAAAAATAGAAGAAGTCTTGCCCTCCATAGGGGGTGGGTCACAAGTTTTCTAACTTTTAGATTTATAATTTTTGTTGTGTCATTTCTTGTTGGAATTTTATAGAGGTCAAGAATTCTGTAAATGGCCAATTTAAAAACAAATGTGGTATCGAAGAACAATATTCTCGTAATCCAAATATTTTCCAATGATAATCACCAATTTTTAAATTTATTTGATTCAACTTCCCGTTGCTAATGTCAGTTTCCACACATATTATTTTTTAGGTGTATAGGCCATACTTCCCTAGAGAGGGATATGTGGCAAGAAAACAACCCAAGGAATTTCCTATGCCCTGGAAAACTAAAAAAATTCATAGATAAGAAGGAAAATTAGGAATTTGAACCCATATTGGAAGCTTCGTAATGACTAATATAGAGGGACCAAAACCTAAAAACCAAGGGGTTGTGAATAAATTGGAATTACCCCAGAACCAAGGCCCTCCAGTTAGGGCCTTTTGGTATTCTTCTGGTTCAACGAACAACACTATAAAAAAACCCTTATAGCAGAAGATGACCTTGCACTTCTTAATCCAGGGAAAATGAATCCACTTATAAATATTTGTGATTTAGGTGGATATTGGTGGCCATCTGCCTATTCCACTTGGACCCCCAACATTATTTCTTTCAGTTTCCTTAAATGTAGCACAATTTACTATTTTGACATTTTTTCGGGTCCTGAACTTTTGGAGCTGTTTTGAGGCCCTAAACGATGCTTTTTGGGAAAAATACAATCTCTTAGCATAAAATAGGGGTTTGTAGTCAAAATTTATGGTCCTTAGATATATCTTTCTAGTGAATTATCACATGTGTCAAATGGAGATCATAGGCCACAGAGACAACCCTTGGAAGTTGATGTACCAATTTACCCTAAGGAGGCCCACATACTTTTGGTGCTTCATCTCCTAAGGTTAGGTTTTTGTATGTTTAGGGTTTTCCATTGTTTATCAATAATAAATATGCATATGTGCCTCATTGTAACACAATTCATAAGGCATGTAGCTGCCACATATCTTCTCATAGATAAGCTACCATCGCCCGAGCCAATTTATTTCCATTTTGCATGTAAATAGTCTTTAGTACTTTGTTGTTGATGAATTGTTTTGTTTTCATTGAACATTTTTTGTATGTTTATACCTTATTTCATTTCTTTCCTTCATAAATTCAGATTAATCCACTAAATGTGGCCATAATCCATTAAAGCGGAAAATGAAGCTTGACTCAGTGTTGAGCTAATCGGAAGTCCTCCAGATATCGGTGCAAAATTTCAACAGGGGGTACATCCTCAGCTTTTTCCACCTAGAAAAACCTGGAAGATACTTAGGGTTGTTGAGATTTGGGTCTTGTCTTCAGCGCATCCTTGACGGACAAAGGCTTTACGAATTTTTGGAAAAGAATTGTGTTTGCAAATTTAGTTTGTCCAATGTTTTGGGTGGACACTCCACCCATCATCAGGGACATATAATATTGGAGATGATGTGAGCAAGTGTCACGAGGAGAAGAAATATAATGGAGAGGAAATTATTCATTATGAAAAATTGAATTAATTATTAAAAATGAGTCAAATCTCTTGAAAAAAGGAAACAAAACAAAGGAAGGGGAGAAAGGATTCAATGAAGAGTTATAGGAGAAGAAAATATTAAAGATATGATAGGGTAGGCTAAAAAATTCATAAAGAGTAATAGAAGAAGAAAATATTAAAGATATGATAGGGTGGGGTAAAAATTCCTATCATATATTTAATATTTTATTCTCCTATAACTCTTTATTGAATCCTTCCTCCCCTTCCTTTGATTTTGTTTCCTTTCTCCAAGAAATTTGACTCATTTTTTTCATAATGGCTAATTTCCTCCCTATTCTATTTATTCTTCTCATGGCAGCTGCTCACATCATCTCAAAATTATTATTTCCCTCATGATGGATGGAGTATCCACCCAAAACATTGGACAAACTAAATTTGCAAACATAGTTATTTTCCAAAAATTCATCTTACAATAATCTAAATTTGGTTAACTTATTGTTGGACATTTGTATATTTATAAAACCAATTAAAAAATATTTATTTATTAAGTATTTACTATTAAATTAATTGATTAATTAAGTGTAATTGATTATGGTTATGATTAAAAATAATTAATTAAGAGTGATCTTGATTATTGAAACTAATATTAAAACCATATGTTAGAACCTCTAGGTCAATGATTTACTAATTAATTAAAATCGCAAAACGGAAATTCAAATGCTAGGAAGACACCAGAGGATGACTTTCAAGTGCATTTCAATGCTAACCTAGCTAATAATAAGATAAATTTAGTAGGTTATATAGAGCTCACACATGAGATAATTTAGCATGTCCATCGATATCCACTCAGTATCAATAATGCTATTTTACAAGCATAGTGAAAGGAAAAATTACACCTACCATTTTGTGTGCATGAGTGAGCCAAGTAAGCACTGAAAATGTACTAATTTGCACTAATAAAACTTGTGTGTCATGCAGATATTTGACTTGTAAAAAGTGGTGATGACACAAAGGAATAGAGTTCGATGAGGGTCATCCCAAGGCCACCTCCACCAAAAACACCATCACCAAAGTTTCCTCTCATCTTACGCTCCCTAAAGGAAATTAATAAAACATTAAGAGGGTGCCAAAAAATTAAGGTGGAAGTAGAGTACCCACCATCAAGGGTAGGGAACCTCAAGGGATCTAGGGACTCTGATAGAGGACCTCTAACCAAACACATTACTATAGAGATCCAAAAGATTAATCTCCTAGAATTTGTTAGAATACGTGCTAGAAAATGAGCAGAATCCTAGTTGGAAGGAATGACAAGATGTTTCACACTAAGAGAGTATACTTCCCATTCAAAGGCTAATATAGTGATATTTCATCTCAGAGATAGTGCCATGAATTTGTCGGGAATTCTGGGGCGAAGAGTGCACCTCACTCCTAACATTATCACCTAGAATTTAGTTGAGGAAAGGTTTAGGAAGAAGTACATGCCAACATATTACAAAGAATAAAAAGTAGGAGCCTCCCATGTTTTGATGCAAGGAAACCGCATGGTAAAATAATATGAGATCAGATTCATGGAATTGGTTATGTATGTCTCCTATGTGGATATTGATCAACACTAGGAAGATAACTTCATTTATGGATAGAAACCTAATATTAGGGTAATGGTTCAGATGTGGAAACCATCCTCAGTTGTGGAAGCTATTGAAAATCCCTTCTATGTAGAAGAGCACTTATACTTAAAAGGTGGAAACAAATTTATTTTTATGCAATAGCCAAGTTTTATGGTGAAGTCCCATCATACCTTTTCTAGAAAAGGAAGTTTGAATCCATTGCCATATGGAAACAAGGTTGCAACTATAACAGTGACAGTAGGAATCTAAATGACTACCATTGTAGTTTCACCAGTCACTTCAAGGACTCGTTCAAGTCAAGGATAAATGCATGGAGATACAAGTAGAGGTAGGGGTCCCAGGGGAAGGATATCATCATAGAGGGCCCCTCCACATTATATTTAAATTATACCACACATAAATTGTTTGGGATTGGAGGAGCCTCATTACTAGCATCACTACCCTAAGTTATAACCTGATAACACCTGTAGAGAAAGAAAATTGTAGATGGGAGGAACATACAACCACCATAAGATTCATGCACAGTTGATAATCACCAAGCTAAACACAATTACACCATGTTATAAACCTCAGGTATGATCAATCCTATAATAATTAAAATAATATTCGATTATGGTGTTATAGATAGTTTCATTTCACCATTTGCATTAGAAAAATGTGGGTTGGTAGCCTACGAGCATGATGAATTTAAATAATTTGAAATGGTTTATGGAGTAAAAGAAGTAGTAGAACTAGTATTTCACTCTAAGGTGTGTCGATGATTTTTGTTAAGAATAAATATGGTTCCTTAAGATTGTGCATAGATTAAAGGGACTTTAATTGAGTCACAATAAATAATAGGCACCCGATACCCAAAATAAATGATCTCCTCAATCAAATGAAGGAAGCAACAATTTTCTCAAAAATTGATTTGTGATTTGAATACCATCAATTAAGTATTAAGGAAGGTGACATCCCAAAAACCATATTTCAAAATCAATGTGGACACTATGAGTTCATAGTAGTTTTGTTTGGTTTGACCAATGCACCAAACAATGTACATGATCCTCATGAATTCCATGTTTCAGAAGTATTTTGATTACTTTGTGCAAGTCTTTCTAAATGATCTTCTCATGTATTCCAAGAATGAAAAGGAGCATGAAGAGCACTTAAGTGGTGTGTTGACATGCTTAAGGGAAAATAATTTGTATGGAAAACTATTGAAATTCTCATTCTTTCATAAAAAAATCCATTAACTCAGGCACATCATTTCAGGAGAAGGGATTTTAGTTGATCTGGAAAAGGTGAAGGCCATAATGAATTGGTTGATGCCAAAAAATTCTCATGAGGTGAATAGCTTCATGGGACTAGCAGGTTATTATCAAATATTCATGGAATATTTTTTGAAGATTGTGAAATCCATCACCACAATACAATGCAACAAGTTCAGGTATGAATAGATAGATGAATGCAACAATAATTCAGTAATCGAACTAAAGAGATTACTAATCAGTGCACCAATCCTTTTGTAACATCCCTGAGTTAAAATTTCATGTAATAAAAGTTAATAAAGGAAAAATAAGACCAGGGTTACAAGGGACACTTATTCAAAGCTTAATGTTGTGAAAAATATCCTAGTGGGCATCACTTGTTGTGTTTTATGGCTAAGGGGAAATTGGCAAAGGCAATGGCTAAGGCTTTGGAAAGGAAAAATATTATTTTTGGAGTTTGTTTATGAAAATAATGGAAATTAGGAGAAAGGGAAGGTGAAAGGTCACAAGTTGCATGTTAGGAGGAAAATGAAGGGAAATAATGGAAAATTGAAGAAATTAGAGACCTCATCAATAAAAATACCTTAGAGCATCATTTGGCAGCCTTTTGTCAGTTAAATTTTGTAATTAGTCTTAGAGAGGAGAAGAGAACCAAGAGGAGAAAGAAAGAAAGCAAGCAAAGGAAAGAAAGGAAAGGAAAGGAAAGCAAGGATCAAGCAAGGAAAATTTGGATCGAGTAGCTTCAACAGGAATACTTGTAGGTAACATATTGCATGTATGATTTCCCAGCTATTTTTGACATGAATTGTATTTTCCTGTTGGTATTTGGTTCTTTTTTTTTCATTGGCATGGGTTTTATTAGGTTGGACAATGGATTTTATCCTAGCCTTTCCATTTCTGGATAGCCATGGTGTGATTGGACTTTTCTCGGTTTGAGCTTTGGATTTTTGGAATATTTTGGATGCGGGTGAGGTGGTATCAAGAAAATTACCAAAGGCATAGGAATCCCTTCATCGATAATGGCGGGATATATGGTAAATACTGAGGGTGGAGATGGGAAAATTCATAAAGGTATTGGAGAATAAATTTTGAGGCATCTAAGCTACGTTTTATGTGATAACACAATATGGTGAGGGTGGAGGTGGTTTAACCTATGGATCCCTTGGTTGTGATTGGATTGGTTTATACAATGAGATCCCACATTCATGCTTGGAATATGGAATGGGGGTGATTGGTTGAAAGAAATAATTGGTGCAACCAATCCATGGTCGGGTGGTACGTGGAAGTCCCAAACCTAGTTGGATTTTTCCTATGTCTAATAAGAGCTAAGTTTTGCTTCCTTTTGATATGTAAATGAACTTATTATTATTTGGATGTAATGGTTGTTCTATCATTGTTATTTATTTGGTTATATGATGGTTATAAGCATGGTTATATGACATATCACAGTAATGGCTCTATTCATGTTTTTCTTTTTAAATGAATGAATAATGAATGCAAGACCTAATTGAGGTTATAACAGCTAAAGTGAGAAGGCGGTGCCCCTTCTTGTTAAACCTCAGATAATTTTTCAATCCCTTATGTTCATACTTTTTCATGACCTACTTGTTCATGACATTTAGGTTGCATATGTACCAAGTGTTTGACGAAATTTCAGTCCTGGTTGGGGAAGTTCAGGTCAAGTCCTAGTTTTAGTTTTTGATTTACAAGAATTTTCTTCATGTCTATTATGAGTTTTGAAAGTTTCTTAGTGTTATGGGCAAAGGCTAAGCCCCATCCATGGAAAATAGCCTTAAATATCAAAATCGTCGGTATAGCACTAGGAGAAAAAGGTGACATTCACACTCAGGTAGGTCTGTCGTTGCGACTGGAGACTCATAGTCACTTGGAGGCCTCCGCAAGGTAGTGACTGGGGCTCTAAGTCAACGAAAAAGTAATTTATCTTAGGGGTTGGACACCTAAAGGGGTTGGGTTGCTCTTGGGGGTCTTGTGGCACCCGAGGGAAGTCAGTAAGGTCTTAGTTGTCAACTTCATTTCCTTAAGGCCATATAGTAGGTTGAGTCTTATCATAGTAGCCCCTCGGCTCATTTTTACCCTGGGCAAGCCGGTGAAAGTGCATAAATGTGGGAGGAGGCATGTTACAGGGTAGTATCATAGTAGGTTGCGCTCTCTTTGGGTAAGAATGATGTTCCCAATGTTATGGTTGTCGTGCATGGGGTCATGGTATACAATTGGTATGGTCATGCATGATGTTGTTATGTTTTTATGTTTATTACATGGTATGCTTATGATTATACATGTATATGCTAATGTGGACTAATCTTGCAGATGAGATAAACCTCCCCTAAACATCACTGAGCTATGTATTTGATTTTGGTATCTGTTTGGTTTATCTGACATGGTACACTTGCAGGAAGAAGAGAATCCAAGATGACAATAAAAATGGTAGAATACAGTTCCCATGACTCTCCCTACAAATCATTTGGGAAACAAGGAGAATATTACTCTCCTGATATAGCAGATACATTGAGGATTTTGAGGGAAGAGATCATAATTTGTAAAGCAGACAATGAGAGGTTGGTTGAGGCTCAAGAAATACTTGTAATGGCTCAAGAGAAGTAGTTAAAGGTTAATGTGGTGACTCTTCAGAGCTTGTAAGAGTTGCAGAAACAGGGACAGTTGAGGATTATTCAAGGGCATGAAGAGAAAACTAATGGAGCCTATGGTAGCAGATCTCGGTCTAGATATAGATGGGATAGAGGGGACACAGTTAAAGGTGGTAGGTCACTAGATACACCTGACAGGATGACGGGTATATATATTCATCATTCTAGGTCCTCATCCAAGAGACATCATCACAATCATCACCATCATCATCCTAATAGGAGGAGGGTGTATTTACCTGAGGAGTGTAAGAAAGTGAAGCCTCCTATATTTTATGGAGAGATGAAGAAGTCAGAAGATGCAGAGGCATGGTTTCTTGGAATGAATAAATTCTTAAGATTGCATAACTACTCATAAAACATGAAATCCAAGATAGCCACCTTCAGCCTTGAAGGGAAAGAAAATATCTGGTGGGAATATGTGAAGAATGTCAAAGGAATTCAGGAAGAAGACTTGACTTGGGAATATTTTGAGATTATTTTCAAGAAGAAGTACCTATGAGAGAGATACTACGTTGATAGATCTAAGGAATTTTATGAGCTATTTATGGGTTTATATGATAGCTGATGAGTATACTAACAAGTTCTTGGAGTTGTTGAGATATGTGTCATATATCAAGGAGGAGAAGGCTAAGATTCATATATTCATCAGTGGATTGTTAGCAACATATAGAGATAAAATTGATTTTGATGAGCCTAGATCGTTAGAGGAAGCCATCCATAAGTTGAAGCATTGGTATGATCAGTCAAAGTGAAAATTTGAACCTAAACATGACTTGAAATGAAATGATAAAGTTAAATGGAAGTTGCCACCGAATCGGGGAAGACCTAGATATGCAGGTGAGAAATAAAATATGGTTCCTTGCAATAAGTTCAATACAGTTGAAAAGGTACATGGGTCACATCATGGAGAGTAACAAACTAGAGGTGATATTAGAGTATCGTTGCAGTGTTGGATATGTGGCAAATATCATCGTAAGAAGGATTTTCTATTATACCAAGGAGGTAGCCCTTAGATTTATAGTGCACAGGAGGCACAAATAGTTGGGGATGTTGGTCATAATATTCCTTATATTTATGCAGTTGTGGACAACAGGCAGGCAGATCACCAAGAATCTATTATTGAGATGGACTGTAAGCTTTGTGATCAAGTTATTTCTATTTTGATTAATCCTGGATCTAATTATATTTATCTTAATCATTACCTCGTGGATAAGTGTAGCTTGAGAAAGGAAGTGCATACAAATTCTTGGTTGATGCAGTTGAGTACAGGTACTAAGAAGAGACTTCATTGTTGTGGGAAAGAAATAGAACGGGAGAAATGAAACTGAATTGAACACCTGAAGGATCAAAACACTTTGAAACTTTATTGATTAAATTCTCCGTGCATACAAGCCTCTCGGGCCACCTCTTTTAACTAGACATATTTCGTTATCTCGTTATTCAACTATATCTTGTTATTTACCTAAATTCTGTTATTCTAACTACATAGTAAATTTACATCTGTTGTCACATTTTTAACAAACTCCACCTTGACAACAGAAATCTTAATGCCCATTCATCATATTTTCTGCAAGCCGAGAGAAGCAAGACACCATCTCAGCTTCTCTATTGTAACTGGCTTCGTGAATATATCTGCATGATTCTCCTGTGTGCGAACCTTCTTGAGGACTACTTTGCCGCCTTCAATTACATGTCTCACAAAGTGATACCTTACATCGATGTGCTTGGTCTTGCTGTGATAGGCTGGATTTGTAGCCAAATGAATAGTGCTCTGACTGTCACAAAACACATTCACTTTCTCCTGCGTCCTTTCAATCTCATGAAGCATACCTTTTAACCAGATTGCCTCTTTACAGGAATATGAAGCAGTTATATACTCTGCGTCAGTAATGGACAAAGCAACTGTCTCTTGAAGCTTTGACATCCAACTGATTACTCCACCTGCAAGAGTAAAAACATAACCTGTAGTAGACCTCCTTTTGTCCAAATCACCTGCATAATTAGTGTCCACATATCTGCAGACTATACCTTCATGACCATCAAAGCTGATGCAATGGTCACTTGTGCCTCTCAAATACCGAAGCACCCATTTCACTGCTCGCCAATGTTCTTCCCCTAGATTTTCCATGAACCTGCTGACAACTCCAACTGCATGTGAAATGTCAGGTATTGTAGATATCATCGCATACATTAAGTTGCCTACCGCATTTGCATATGGTACACGAGACATATACTGCTTTTCTTCATTAGTTATAGGACTCAAATCCGAAGAAAGCTTAAAATGGGAAGCTAATGGAACATTAACAGGTTTCACATTGTTCATACCGAACTTTTCAAGTATTTTCTCTACATACTTTTGTTGTGATAACCAAATCTTACCATTCTTCCTGTCTCTGTGTATCTCCATGCCCAAGATATGTTTTGCCGCTCCAAGATCCTTCATTTCAAACGTCCTAGACAGCTGAGCCTTTAACCTGCTGATTTCTTCCATGCTTTTGCTTGCAATAAGCATATCATCAACATACAACACCAAGATAATGAATATGCCATTGAAACTTTTGAAGTATACACAATGATCATACTCACTTCTAATAAAATTCTGGCTCATCATGAAGGAATCAAACTTCTTGTACCATTTCCTGGGTGACTGCCTCATGCCATACAATGATTTCCTGAGCTTGCAAACTAATCTTCTGCTGCGACCTTGTACAAAACCTTCTAGTTGATCCATATATATCTCTTCATCCAAATCACCATGAAGAAAGGTTGTTTTAACATCTAACTGTTCTAACTCAAGGTCAAGTAAAGCAGTTAGTGCTAACACAGTACGAATAGAAACAAGTTTAACTACTGGTGAAAAGATCTCATGAAAGTCAATACCTTCAACCTGAGAATACCCTTTTGCAACCAGTCTCGCCTTATACCTTTCGATACTTCCATAAACTTTTCTCTTCAACTTGAAGACCCATTTGCACCCAACAACGCTTCTCCCTTCAGGAAGTTCTACAAGATCCCAGCTATCGTTCTTGGCTAAGGAGTCCATTTCTTCTTCCATAGCCTTTTTCCATATCTTGCTATCTGCATCATCAACTGCTTCCTAATAACAAGATGGTTCCCCATCTTCAGTAATCAATGCAAAAGATGAATCAGAGTCTTCATACCTTTTTGGTGTTCTTCTTTCCCTTGTCGACCTTCTTAGAGTGACTGGTTTCTGACTGGATTCTGGAATTTCTCCAGTTTCCTCTGCTTCTCCACCTTTTTCAGAAGTCTCTCCCTCCTTTCGAATTTCTGGAAAAGGTACAGTCTCCAATTGAATCTGCTGACCTGGCGATACCTGCTTCTGTTCAACTTTTTCAACATCTGATTTTAAAAGAGATGATTCATCAAATGTTACATCTCTACTAATGACTATCTTCCGTGAAGTAGGATCCCACAACCTATATCCCTTCATTGAATAATCATATCCAACAAAGACACAACATTTTGATTTTGGATCTAATTTTGAACGTTGATTTCTAGGAATAAGAACATAGGCATCACAACCAAAAATCTTCAAATGAGAATAATCACAAGACTGACCCGACCAAACTTCTTCAGGAATTTGACAGTTTATTGCAACTGAAGGTGATTTTTTAACTAAATAACAAGCAGTAGACACTACTTCTGCCCACAACTCCTTTTGCAGATTAGCATTACTAATCATGCTTCTGGCTCTTTCTATAAGAGTCTGATTCATCCGTTCAGCAACACCATTCTGCTGAGGAGTATAAATAGCAGTTTTGTGTCTAACTATCCCTTCATCCTTACAAAATTGTTCAAATTATAAAGAGGTAAATTCACCGCCATTGTCAGTTCTTAAACATTTGATTGATTTGCCTGCTTTATTTTCCACCATTGTTTTAAATTGTTTAAACACATTAAACACATCATCTTTCTTTTTCAACATATAGACCCAAACTTTTCTGGAGAAATCATCAATAAAAGTTAAGAAATACAAGGCACCTCCATAGGACACAGTATGAGATGGTCCCCACAGATCAGAATGAATATAGTCCAAAATCTGCTTACTATTATGATTGCCACACTTGAATCTTTGTTTACGTTGTTTGCCAAACACACAATATTTACAAAAATCCAACTTCAAGGATTTCAAATCAGGAAGTAGCTTGCGGTTCATCAGTACCTGAAGACCTTTCTCGCTCATGTGACCCAACCTCTGATGCCATAGACGAGAAAATTCTTCTGCTTTATCTAACACGATCGCTGCTTCACTGACTTGAGTGCTTCCCTTGAGTCTGTACAGGTTTCCGACCTTTTCAGCCTTCATAACAACCAAGGCTCATTTCGAGACTTTCAGCACTCCATTCTGACCTGTAAACTTATAACCATGCGAATCCAAAACTCCCAAGGAAATCAAGTTTTTTCTTTAGATCAAGTACATGCCTAACATCAGATAAGGTTTTAATGTACTATCATACATTTTTAATTCTCACATTTCCATTCCCAACAGTCTGACAAGATGCATTATTTCCCATGAATACAAAATTACCATCTACAGTTTCATATGATGAAAACCAATTTCGATGCGGACTCATATGATGAGAAGCACCAGAGTCTAATAGCCAATAGTCAGCATCTTGTGAGATATTACAAACAGGGAGTGCTTCAGCAATTAAAACCTCATCATCCATACTTGAATCGACCTGATTTTCTTCCTTGTTGTTTTCCGCCTCCTTCCGTTTCCAGCAATCCTTTTTGAGATGTCCCGGTTTGTTGCAGTACCAGCATTTTTCTTTACTCTTCTTGCCGCCCTTTGACTTCGATTTGGAAGAACCTCTTGTCTTCTCCCCCCGTTCCTTTGACCGACATCTAGCTACCATAGCTTGAGGTGCAGAAGTCTCAATGCTAGATTTTCTTCGTACCTCTTCAGATAAGAGAGCACCCACGACAGATTCAAATTTTAATGAATCAGCAGTGCTCCAACTGACTGAGGTCACAAAGTGATCCCAAGACTCAGGCATGGAACACAACAAGGTTATTGCCTTGTCTTCTTCCTCCATCTTTACTTCCATATCAGACAACTGACAAATAAGCGTATTAAAAAAATTTAAGTGATCTGCAATTTTCGTACCCTCCTTCATCCGAAGGTTGTACAGTTGTCTTTTTAAATAGATTCTGTTAGTCAAAGATTTTTTCATATAGAGAGTTTCCAATTTCTTCCACAACCCTGCAGTTTTACTCTCTCCAACAATATTGAAGAGTACTTCGTCTGCCAAACATAACCGAACCGTACTGAGAGCTCGGGCATCCAATTCCTCCCAGTCTAAATTTGACATGCTTGCTGGTTTTGTAGCTACCCCATATAATGCCTTGTGCAACCCTTGTTACACCAGAAAATCCCTAACCTTCAGTTTCCACAGGGAAAAATTGTTTTTCCCGGTGAATTTCTCCACCTCAAATCTTGCATTTGTCATTTTCGCCATTTCTCCCTCCTAGGGTTTCAGATTTCCCTTCTTCTAAAATTTCCCCTCTTCTTCTAGGGTTTCAAGGGTTTTGAATCTCTTCTTTCTACTACAAACTTTAAATAGAAATAAAAAAATTTCTCCTTTCACTAAATCAATTCTTATGAAACCTAAACCCTTTTAAACAGATTTTTGTTCAAACCCTTTAAATTTTGTTCAGTCCCTTTCTCAAAAAAAAACTGAACCTTTTTTTTTTTAAACTCAAAATATCCTTAAAAAACAAAGGCTTTTTTAAAAAACAGTTCAACCCTTCCCTCACACTGAATCCAAAAAAAAATTATGTTTCTCAATGTCTGCCTTAAAAAATCTGTTTCTTCAACCTTGTCTGCCTTATATATATATATATATATATATTATATTGAAAAATATATATATATGTATTTATGATTACTATCACAGCAACTCTCACTGCAAACGATTTCTTTGGATTTATGATTACTATCACAGCAACTCTCACTGCAAACGATTTCTTCTCACTATGTATATATAGCATACAGTTTCTTCTCACAGAAAAAAAAATATATATATATATATATATACCCGTTTTCTTTCAGCAGTCAGGCTCCCCGTACTTGAGAAAATCGTTTGCGTCTAGTAGCAAGCTCCTTTCCTTCTACAGCCTCGACGGCTCTTCAGCATGCCACCGTTTCACTCGACGGCCTTTCTCCTATCACAAAGCGGCCTCAACAGAGCGGACAGTCACTCGTGCTCCTTTCTGACAGCAAGGGTTCTTCTTCTCCGACGACAGCTTCTGTTTGCAACCAAAAAATACTTCACGGCAGGCGGATTCAATGGCTGGCTTCTCCTTTTTTATTTATGGTGAACAGTTCCCTTCTTTTCTGCAATCTCTGGCAGCTGCAAACCCTTCCACGCAGCCCAAACATCTCTTGGCTTCAGCCTTTCTTTTCAGCGGATTATGCAGACTCCAAAAATAACCAATCTTTGAAGCTCTGTTACCACTTGTTGTGGGAAAGAAATAGAACGGGAGAAATGAAACTGAATTTAACACCTGAAGGATAAAAACACTTTGAAACTTTATTGATCAAATTCTCCGTGCATACAAGCCTCTCGGGCCACCTCTTTTAACTAGACATATTTCGTTATCTCGTTATTCAACTATATCTCGTTATTTACCTAAATTCTGTTATTCTAACTACATAATAAATTTACATCTGTTGTCACATTTTTAACATTCATCACTAGGTAAATAGCTTATGCATTTGAGTTTAATGGTATGCCTACAACAAAACATTTTAATGTACTACCATTGGGATCATATAGTATTCTTTTGGGTATGGACTGGTTGTATCTTCATAGGACCAAGGTAGATTTCTATGAAAAGGCTATTGAGTGCCTGGATGATAATGGGGAAAAGAGAATATTGTAGGGAAAGTAAATTCATACATCAGTGAGGGTGGTTACAATTATGTAGAATAAACACATCTATAGGAAGGGGCGTGTAATGTTTGCAGTTTATATTTCTAGTAATAAGGGAAAGGATGTTGAGGATGTAGAAATATTTAAGAGGCATCCAGTTTTTCAAATTTTGCAGGATGTGTTTCGAGAAGATATTCCATAGTTTCCTCCTCATACGGAAGTATACTTTTTTATTGAGTTGGTACTAGGGGAAGCACCAACATCAAAGGCACCTTATAGAATGAGCACACCGGAGTTGGTGGAGTTGAAGTTGTAGTTGAAGGAAATTCTTGACAAAGGATACATTGGGCTAAGTGTATCACCATGGGGTGCACCTGTATTGTTTGTGAAGAATAAGGATGGTACTATCAAGTTGTTCATTGATTACAGAAAGACGAACAAGGTGACGATCAAGAACAAGTACCCATTGCCGAGGATTGATGACTTGTTCGATCAGTTGAGGGAGCAATATTTTTCTTAAATATTGATTTGAGATCAGGATACCATCAGGTATGCATCAAATAATATGACATCTACATGACTATTTTCAGGACTAGGTATGAATATTATGATTTTGATGTACATTTCCCCCAGCTAGTTTTCAACTTTAGCGATCACAAATGCTACATAATTGACAAGGAGACCAAGAAGACAATTTCCTTGGTGTGGAGGATCATGGACTGACTGGTAGACATTGGACAAGTCAGGGAGCATGCATTGACAACCAAGAGTGCATTCGGTTTGACCAATGATCCAACTAATTTTATGTGCTTGATTAATAGTGTGTTGCATCCTTATCTAGACAAATTTTCTATTGTATTCACTGATCACATCTTGGTATATTGTAAGAATGATGAAGAGCATGCCAATCATTTAGTAGTAATGTTGATATTTATAAGAGAGAATCAGTTGTATGCCAAGAGTAGCAAGTGTATTTTCTTTTAGATAGAGGTACATTACTTGGGACATGTTGTTTCCAAGGATGGAATAGCAGTAGATTCAGAAAAGATAAAATTTGTCATTGAATGGGAAACTCCTAGAAATTTGGATGAAGTCAGATCATTCATGGGACTAGTAGGTTACTACAGGAGGTTCAACAGGAACTTCTCACACATTTCCTATCCTATTACATCATTACAAAGGAAAGGTAATAATTTTGAATGTACAGAGGATTGTGGAGCTATTTTTGAGCAGTTGAAACGTTGTTAACCAATGCTCTAGTGTTAAATATTGCATATCCAGATAAATATTTCGTAGTGTGTACAGATTCTTGTAAGAGATGTCTTGGTGGAGTCCTTATGTAGGAAGGACAAGTGATATGCTATGAGTCCAGGAAACTAAATGAGCACGAACGGAATTATCTAACATGTGATATTGAATTGGAAGCGATTATACATGCATTGAACATGTGGAGACATTATCTTCTTAGTAGGAGGTTTGTGTTGATGATATATCATAGTGGGTTGAGATAGTTGTTTCACCAATCGAATTTGAATTACAAGCAAGCTAGATGGTTGGCTACCCTTAGTGAATTTGACTTTGAGATTAGATACATTAAGGGAAATAAAAATAGGGTTGCATATTCTCTCATCATGAAAGTGCAATTGAACCATGTTGTAGTAGTGAGCTCATATGGGATAGATTTATAGTATTAGGCCTTACAGGAAGGACAATAGGATGAAACGTACAGGGAGCTTATGCTCAAGTTACAGTAGGATATAGGTGATCATAATGTGGACTACCATCTCACGACAGATGAATTGGTGAGATTTTGGGACAAGATCTATGTGTCGGGTGACAGTGAAATTAGGAAATTATCTTGAGGGAGTTTCATGCCAAACCATATTCAGGACACCTAGGATATCAAAATATGTCGACAATAGTGAAGATGTTCTACTACAAGATGAATTTTGAGAAGGAAGTGGAAGATTTTGTGGCTAAACATGTATATTGTCAGTAGGTGAAAGCGAAGTGTAAGCATACAGATGCGTTGCTTCAGGCTATTCTGATTCTAGAATGGAAATGGGAGGTCATTTCCATGGATTTCATCACAGGTCTTATGAGGATATCGAGGAAACATGATTCTATCATGGTTGTGGTTGACAGGTTGTGCAAGGTAGCTCACTTCATTCTAGTAAATTATACTTATTCAGTTAGTGAGGTAGCACAAGTCTTCATCAGGGAGATTGTGAGATTGCATGGTGTTCTAAAGAAATTTTACGCATGGTGTTCAGGAAGAAAATTTATGTAGATCAACACATGGAAATTAAGGATTTTCCGGTAGAGGAGCATGTGTATTTTTGCATCAATCCCAAAAATAGCTCCTTGAGGATTGGATGAGGTGCCAAGTTGGCACCATAGTATTGTGGGCCTTTTGAGATCCTTGAGAGTATTGGACCAGTGGCCTAAAGACTTGCACTGCCTCTGATATTGAAAGTACATGATGTTTTTCATGTTTCAGTGCTTAAACTATATGTAAAGGATGTTGATCATGTTACTGATTGGTATGTATTGTAGGTGGAGCAAGAAGGAGAATTATAGTCAGAACCGTAGTGCATATTGTAGCAGAAACATCTTGTGCTCTGGAACAGAGAAATAAAAGTGCAGTGGAAGCACTTTGGGCCCAATGAAGCTACATGGGAGATGGATGATGATATGTGGGCTATGTATCCTTCATTATTTTTTGGTGAAGGAAAATTAGCTTTGGTATTTTTACATATTTATGTATGGTTTCTATTGTCAACACTGTAATGAGTTGTGTTATAAAGCTCCAATAAGAAGTATGGTTGTCATGTTGTAATGTTTATCATGATGGTTTTGCTTTTGAGAAGGATTTTATTGTAAATACTGCAATGAGATAGATGTTATTGTAAATACAGCAATGAGATAAGCTATAAAGCTCCAGAGTCAGTATATTTTTGGCTTTCAATAGTTTTTATAGTTGTAGGTGTCATAGAACACTGAGGATGGCGTTCCCCTCAGGGAGAGGGATATGTAACAACCCCAGGTTAAAAAATCATGTAATAAAAGTTAATAAAGTAAAAATAATACCACGATTACAAGGGACATTTATTTCAAGGTGAATATTGGGAAAAATTTCCTAGTGGACATAACTTGTTGTGTTTTATGGCGAAGGGGAAATTGGAAAATGAAATGGCTAAGGATTTGGAAATGAAAATGAGAATTTTTGGCCTTTATTTATGAAAATAATGAAAATTATGAGAAAATGAAGTTGAAAGGTCACATTTTTCATGTGAGGAGGGAAATGAAGGAAAATAATGGAAAATTAAAGAAATTAGAGGCCTCGTCAATAAAAAGACCTTAGAGCATAGTTTAGTATTCTTTTGTAAGTTCAAATTTGGAATTAGTCTCATAGAGGAGAAGAGCACCAAGAGGAGAAAGAAAGCAAGCAAGGAAAGGAAGGAAAGGAAAGGAAAAAAAAGAATCAAGCAAGGAAAATTTGGATCAAGCAACTTCAACATGAATACTTGCTCGTAACAGGTTACGTGTATGATTTCCTAGCTAGTTTTGACATGCATTGTATTTGCATGTTGGTATTTGGTTCTTTTGTTTTCATTAGCATGGGTTTTTTCAGTTTGGCCATTGGATTTTAGCCTAGCCTTTCCATTTCCAGATACCATGGTGTGATGGGACATTTCTCGATTTGAGTTTTAGATTACCCGAAGATTTTGGATCCACGTGAGGTGGTCTTAGGAAATTTCGCAAAGGCCTAGGAATCCCTTGACCGGTAATGGAGGGATACATGGTAAATCCTAAGAGTAGAGACATCAAAATTTCTCAAGGTATTGGAGAATAAATTCTATGGTATCCAAGCTCGGTTCGATATTGTGATCTCCAGGCCAATTTAGCTGATATCACGGTATGGTGAGCGTGGAGGTGATTTAACCTTTGGATTCCCTTGGTTTTGTTTAGATTGGTTTATCCCATGAGATCCCACATTCATGCTTGGAATATGGCATGGGGGTGATTGGATGAAAGAAATAATTGTTTCAGCCAATCTATGGTCAGGTGGTATGTGGAGAGTCTCGAACTTGGTTGGATTTTGCCTATGTATAATAAGAATTGAGTCTCTCTTGATTTTGATAAGTAAATTTACTTGTTATTATGTGGATTTAATGGTTGTTCTCTCATTGCTATTTATTTGGTTATATGTTGGTTATATGACAGATATCAATCATGGCTCTATTCATGTTTTTACTTGTAACTATATGAATAATGAATGCAATACCTAATTTATCTTATAAAAGCTAATGTGAGAAGGAAGTGATCCTTATTGTTAAACCTTAGATAATTTTTCAGTCCCTTATGTTCATAATTTCATTCATGAACTATAGGTTGCATATGTACCAAGTGTTTGACGAAATGTCAGTCCCGGTTGGGAAGGTCAAGTCAAATCCTGGTTTCATTTTTTGGTTTACAAGAATTGTCTTCATGTCTATTATGAGTTATGAAAGTTTCATAGAGTTTTGGGCAGAGGCTAAGCCATATCCTTGTAAAATAGCCTTAAATCTCACAATCATTGGCATAACACTAGCAGAAAAATTCTATAGTCGCACTCAAGTAGGCCTGTGGGAGAAACTAGAGACTCATAGTCGCTTGGAGGCCTTGGAAAGGGAGATATTAGGGCTTTAATTCGAGGGGAAAGGAATTTTTCTGAGGGGTTGGACACCTTGAGGGTTGGGTTGCTCCTGGGGCTCCTGTCACACCTAATGGAAGTCAACAATGTCTTAGTTGTCGACTCCATTTCCTTAAGGTAATATAGGAGGTTGAGTCTTATCATAGTAGCCCATCAACACATGTTTACCTCGGGAAAGTAGTGAAGATGGGTAAATGTGGGAGGAGGCACGTTACACCTTTAAGTTTCTGACATGGAGAAGGACTTCACAATTTGCACAGATGCTTCGAATCAAGGATTGGGAGCTGCGTTGATGCAAGAAGGTGGAGTAATAGCTTATGCATACAGGAATGTGGAGAAACATGAATAGTTGTGTTGACGAGAAAGTCTTTATCCTTCACTAACAACCCCCTCCAATCTCATAAGGTGCGTGAGATAATGGGATAGAGCTCGATGCTTATTGACATAAGTGTGTTGATTCTAATTATGTGTAGTAAACTATAATGTTGAAAGAAGAATATTATGTACATTAGGTAAACAAACTAGAAAATAATAATATATACATGTGCACTATACAATAGAGATGAAAAGTAAATTGAACAGTGTAAAGAAAACTAATAAGAAAATTTGTTGGCATATTTATAATTATATATCACGAGCCATAAGATCACATAAGTATGTCAAGAATAAATTAACCAAAAAATTTAGCTATATATGCCAACAAATCTGCTCATGAAATTCTGGAAATATTAATTAGAATTTTCAAATAACTATTCTAAAAAATGAGGACTCTCAAGTGTTGATTTTATTAAAAATTGAAAGAGTACAATAACTTTTCCTAGTTATTGCTAGAATCTAGACCAAAAATATAATCTAAAATGTATAACATGTTATAGACTCATACATAGACATCTGAATTCGAAAAATTAAGCAAGACAATATAGATGGGAAAACTTGGACTTCGCTAATAATATTGAATCAACAAAATATTCTACAAAAAGTGCGCTAGTTAGCTTTAATACAATACATATAATACCTTCTAACAACACAAAATGATGCAAGAAATGAAGAAAAACCTTGATCAAATCGATCTAAAGTTAATGTTCTTACTTTCTTCTTATCACTCCTTGAAATATTCTAATGTCACCAAAGCAAGTAAGCCCTTTTACTCAAGAATAAAACTATCATGGGAAAATGACAACTTAGAACTTATGCATACCTCTCCTCAGTATTGTTTTCCATCCATCCATTTTGTGCCCTCTAGCTGATTTTGTATCCTCCTTGGGAAATTATATAGTACAACCATTTTATAATTAATCTCCTCATTAAATTAAACTTTATTTTTAAGTTCAAGAGAGGAATTTAGGAGTATTTCATTTAATATAATTTAAGTTGGTAGGCAGGGTCCCCAATTACATCTATCTTCAATAAATGTTCCCATAAACTTTGTGACTCCCATGAAAATAAAGCATGTGTAAATATGGCATCATTGAAAAATATAATCATCATAAAAATATGCATATATAATATCACATCACCCACCATCATATAAACAACCATATGAAATAACCTTGTGCCTACCATAAATAATAAGATCATCAAAATATATGACATGATAAAAAATAGCATGTTGTCCCTAAAAATATTATGCGCATTGTGAAATGTAATGTGTTTGAATAAAGTCAAATTAAGCCATAAAATTAAAACAGAACTGTAATATTAAGATAACTTAGGATGCACACTAGAACCTTCCCTGTGTTATTTTCCTCCTCTCCTCTCTTCTCCTTGTATCCACAATTGCATACCTTGGAAGGAGATTTGTCTTCTTTCATTTGTTCTTGGTGTACTAGTGTGGGAGTGTGCAGAAGTAGCCTCTAGAGGGAAATGTGTGGGGACAACATAAAAATGAATCTTGCCTACACTAATTTGGGGAGGCGAGTGAATAGGCTAATTGGCATGGGAGGACATATCATGTGAGGGTGCAGAAGGGGCATGAGGTGCAGTAATTAGAGGAGGAACTAAGTGATGAGATACAATGGACCAATGGTAAAAACAAATGTTTTTCTAGTAGGATTGGGATCCTAGACATCATGCTGCATGGGTTGTTGTTGTAGCAGATTAGGATTTGGAATCTCCATAATGCTAGGGTGTGGAGGAGGTGAATTTTTTGAAGCATGCAGAGTAGGAGGATCGGAGTAGGAGAACCCCTGAGGTAAAGACGGTTTTTATGAGTTAATTAGTTGAAATCCTCGAAGTCTGCATCAAAGTGTATGGAAAATCTAATCCTATTGCTTTTATTTTTCCTCCATGACATATTTTTCCTTTTGCCACGACCTCTTTAGTCACCCCGAGAACCTCTACTAAAGAAACTCTTTGTGCACTATGACCAAGCAAATATGTTATGCAACCATTAATCTCATTGAATGAGCATATAATAAACAAAGTAAAAGTATCATTTGATATTATGTTTCACATAAGCAACTAATGCAAATTCTATTAACTAACTTCCTCATTTCTCACAATTGCATTTAAAATTGGATTAATTAATTAAAAATCAACATTTAAAAGCTAAAACTAATAAATAACACATAAAACATTTTATCACCAAAAATGATCACCTAGCCATTTCTAACTAGGTAGATCGAAATACACTTTGTAAGTTTAATTTTACCATAGCAAAATAACTTTCACTATAGGAAATAATTTAGTAAACCATTTTTATTAAATTATTTCTGATAAAAATTAAAAACCCATGAGAATAATTGAATAGATTATTATTTATTTAATTTTCTCTAGGAATAGTTATTAAATCATTATTTGATCATTATTCCTTGTCACATTTGACTAAATCACCTAGGAATAATTAAATAAATCATTACTTATTTATTATTACTTAATTCTATTTTGGAATAATTATTAAATCACTATTTAATAATTATTTCATTTTCACACTTTTCTTAATTTAATTTTCGTGAAATAATTAATAAATCATTTTATTTATTAATTATTTCTAAATAAAGATATTTGACCAGTTTGAATATATTTTCCCTCTCCAAAAAATATAATAAAGTATTCCTAAATGTTAGATCTTGATTTGGTCAATAATATTTTATTATTTCCCAATTTTAATATTAAGCCAATACTTTGTTGTAAATAAGAGGGTTTTCCATTCATTCTTCACCATGATCATTATCATCATCACCATTAACGTCTTTTTGCATTCAAGCTCCCACTAGAGTTATACACATTGTTTGGGTTTTTCACATATTGAGAAAGGAAGATCAATCATTGAAGCATTAAGGACATCAAAGGACCCATCCCACGAAGGGGGGGTTTGCGACCCTTTTGTAAATCTCTTTCGCTAGGTTCTATCAATAAAGGATTTATTTATGTCTTTCCATAATTTGGTTATTATATCAGATTTATTTTGTTGTTTATTATTTTAGATCACATACATATCTTTTTCTGCAGGTTTTTCTCACATTATTATAGTAGGTCTGAAGTATAAGCAACCACAATTGTTGTTAGGGTCACTTGTCACCTATGACTTAAGTGATATATTTTTGGTACACCTTCCAAGAAATTTCATACTAACAAATGGAAACTCCACTAGATTTTTAGTTACATGTGTTGTCAAAAAATGGCAACTCCACTGGTGTAACAATCCATTTTCCAGGGTGACTACAGTTTCAATGAATTTTCACGTTTTTCTACGACTATTTGTAGCCTCTAAATTTCTATTTATAGCTTTCGATTATTTTTTCTATCAAATTTTTGTATTCTGGTGGTTTTTTGGTTGTTTCCGCGGATCATAGGTACCAGTCAAGCAGGAGACGAAAAAAATTGTGTGATATCTGTCGATTGAGAGTCCCAGGAGAAAAACACACTTTTCAGCCCCATATTTGCGCTTTGTGTTCCTGAACGCCATTTTTCGCCCAAAAGCTACATTTTCCACCTATATCATGTCAGTACCTGCGTTTTAAAAAATTTCTGAGATTTTTTCATATTTTTCCCAGATTTGCTGATAGTGTTGTGTCTGTATTGGGAAGGGTTTCTTATCTCTATTTCATTCTCTCTTAGTCGTGGATTCTCTTATTTTTTCTCTTTGAGGTAGGAAAAAATCCCCCTAGGGTTTAGAGTACACCTCCACCTTTTTAGGAAGACATTAGTTAGGTGAGGAGTTTAAGGTTTCAACATTTTTAGCCATTGGTTTTCAAAGTATCATCCAGCTTATTTCAGCCTCTTAGGATAAGTTGCTTCACCATTTTAACTCCATTTTGAGTTTACTCTTGCCTTCCCCCTTAGAATACCCTTTAGTGTCCTACGTTTTTTAGCTTCTTTCCTATCCTTTGTGAAAGATTTCAGCTTTGTTTTTTGTTGTTTGTCTACACCATTTTTAGTAGCTTTGTGCCTTTAGATCACAGTCCCTTTGACATTAGATATTGTAAGCATTCTGTGTGTTTTTGAGTAGATTTTTTTCCTCTCCTTGTTTAGTTGTTTTATAGCCTTCTTTGGGTGGGGGTTGTGCTTGATTGGTTGTTTATTTTGCTGTCATTTTACAACATTATTTAAAGTTTTCCAGCATTTTATTTCAGGATCACATGGAATCATTAAACATACTCAATTAACTCATACATTGAACACAATTTTTCTCACACGTTTTCACACCCTAAGCGAACATGAGCTTGGTTAACACTGCCAAGAAAAGACTTGAAACACACCACATTGTAATAATATAACACATATAGATTAAGCCCACTTGGGCATCAGGGCCAAAAAATCTGTGTAGTTAGGTGTAGGATCGGTTGGATAGGCTTCCAATAACACCCTTTGATCATTTACATTGAGACATAGAAGTTGAATTTGTGCGGAGATTAAAGACCTTCACTATCCCACAGTCCAAAGCCGAAGTACTTCTGAAACCCGATTCAGAGGGGGTTAGGCTAGGTCATCATGTGAGAAGTTCTCCTCGGGGTTACCCAACCCATGGTAGGGAATTTCATGTGGTGACTGATCACCAAGAATCTCAAGACTCGGCCACCCCCATGGGACGAAGGTAACCATAGTGACCAATAATAGGAAAACACCCTATAGGAATGGTTATGGGAAGCAATTGGTTCTCTACCCCACCTTTCTCTAGAAAACTCTTCTTGCGGGGATCATATTCCATCAAGTAAGAAGTTCTTTGGAAGGCCATCTAAAATAGTAGATTTAGGATTGTTTGAGGATTTAGATCACCTATAGCCTAGAAGTCATTTTAATTTGATATGACGTGTTTTCTTGTATTATAGTAGCATCATTATATAGTTATTTTACACTTCAAACCACTGCATTAAGTGTTTTCTTTCTATTTTTTACTCTTTTTCACCTATCATCCTTTAGTCCTTAGTGTCATCATTGTCTTAAGATCATTGTGCCCCCTAGGCATTTGTCGTATATAATTCACGATATTTGTCCTTAGTTTCCATTAGGACATATTACTCCTCCCCGTCGGGTTATTTTTCATCCTCCCATTCCTCCATCGAGTCCTCATTCTGACTCTGGTTATACTAATTCATCCACTTGTTCCTTTGATTCAGCATCTTCTCAAACTCATACACCACCATGTCAGGCACCAACACAGGTGCGGTAAACGAAGGTGCTAACCCAGGTGCTGACCCGGGTAATCCCACCAGCGGAACCTCTTTCACTATGGTCACTCCTACTCCATTTCTACCCTTCATGGTTGGTTTGAGTCTCCCCTATTTTAACTAATTGATCAACGATCCTCTGATCCATAACCCCAATTGGCCAGTTATGCCTACCAAACTTCCTTCCAAAATACCCAAGTTTGAAGGAAATATTGGAGAAGACCCAAAAAATCATGTTCGCTCATTTCATATGTGGTGTTCATCCAATTCCATCACTAAAGACTCCATCTATCTTTGTTTATTCCAATGCACTCTTATTGAAGTTGCCACTAAGTGGTATGTCGATTAGCCCAACGCCAATCATTCCACTTTTGCGACTCTTGCAAAAGATTTTCTATCTTATTTCCAGTTACCTCTCCATTATGAAACTAGTACTGAACTCTTGACTTATTTCCGTCAAACTTCTGCCTCTTGCCTATCTGACCATGTCCAATAATGGCACAGAAGGAGGAGCATGCATAGGGCCCTTGAATTCGAAGATCGTGTTTACATGGATTGGTTCCTTAGATTTCTTTTGGCCCCCATAGGCAAATATTTCTCTTCACACTTCCCTCAGTGAGAGGAATATTCACTCCAAGTAGCTTTGAAATATGACTTTATATATGCTCAATCAGGTTAAATTTATACCTTTCTTCCTGATCTTCCTCGACCTAGTGATGCTAATGTGTTAGGGTCATCTCATGTCGCAGACGGTATCATTGGATCCATTTCACACCCTCGCCCACAACCATATACTCCACCTTCTATGAGTTATGGTCAACCCCATGGGGGGACCAATTCCTCTTACAATTATCCCCCTCCTCAAGGCAACCCTTATTCAGGTCAAAGTACATCATATGCATATCCCCAACCTCATCAACAAATGCCAGGGCCAACTATTTCTCAACATTTTTATCCAAATTTTTCCCCTCCTCCTTATTTTCCATACCCACCGCCTAACGCTCCATCCCCTCCAGTACCAATGCCTCAACCCCCCATGCCAGCTCCACCTTTTCCGCAGAAGCAACCTCCTCCTCAAGCTCAAGTGTATGCTCAACATACCACAACAAATACCCCTAACCCTAAGAAAATAAACAAGGGTATATGTAATCAGAACCAGCAATCTCAAGGTAATCAAGATAACCAGAGTCTGCCCCCTTATGCACCTCAGGGAAATCAACCTAATCCAGCAACCCAACAACAGGGCGGACAACCCAAGCAAAACAAGGCTCTTCGCATGAACAAGCCTTGTGCCTGTTGTGGTGTATATGGCCATTATACTCATGAGTGTCCCATGTTACCTCATATGTGCTAATAATTGGAAGCTCAAACAACTTCTTCTGGAGGAAAACAACTTATCGCTCCACCTCCTCTTCCTCTTGTTTCATCTCAAACAACTATGCTTACCAATCCTTTCCCTAATTAAGGGTATTTAGCTGCTCAGCATACACAAGGTCATGCAGCTTCACAAACTCCACCATATGGTCTAACTATTATCTTATCCTTATGATGAATTTATATGAGGTCAACACTGAACAAGTCAACCTTCAGACTCGATCACCCAATATGACAAGCCACCTACTAAGTTTGTGACTGAATCCCAACCTCAAGTTTCCACCGAGCCTTTGTCGTTATCAAATGGTACCTTTGAGATACCTAAACCTAAGGTATAGGTTATCCCGAAGATCCCCAAAGTTCCATTACGTTGAAACGTTGCTTCAACTAAATCCACCCATACCTACAACAAAGTATATGACTTGGCACAGTCTCCTACTACCATGTCAACGATGGAAGTCCTCAAGACATTCCCATCCCAATGGAAATCTATACTCTCTAATTTGGGTGTTGTGGATCCTTCTGATTATCGTATGATTGTATTTTAAGTTGATCAATCGGAACACTCGCCCCCCTTCCTTCATTTGTTGCATTTCAAATACCAGTCTCCACAATAAACACCATTTTTTAGTGGTGTGTCATAGACAAATGCGCCTCCACCTGTGTGATGGTTGTTAGTGTTTGGAAGTGACTTGGTTCACCTGACCTATCCCCATCCACCATCACTCTTTGTGCTTAGGACGGTCATCCCTCACAACCCCTTGGGTTATATCACAATTGTCCTTTCACTATTTCTTGCAAGATTTTCTCTATTGACATCGAATTCATTGGTGCCCCATTAGATTATAACATTATTTTGGGTAGTATTTACGCCTATGCCATGTCAATTGTCACATATATGGTTTTTTGCAAGATGTGATTTCCTCATAATGGAAAGATCATCACCATCGATCAACTGAAATACTATGATCCAAAGTCTCAGACTTCACCTCACTCCAGTATATCATCGATTACTAGAAATATGAATGTCTCATCCCTCACCAATGTTTCTCTTGGATTTTATAAATATTTCAATTTGTTTGGTGCTTATTATGGTCCACCACCTACCCCTTATGAGCCTAGCTCGTCCAATTTTTTCATGCTGCAAAGTATCACGGGCTTCTCACAAGTGGTCTGATATGCCCATCCAATAGCCATCACCTTCGTAACATGATGTTCCCAACTCAACCCAGCCTTTAGGTATAATTCCTCAAGGATAACCTCCTTTTGTTGGTGTCTCTCCTAGTACTTTTCAACCAAGAACCATTCCTCCAATTCTTAACCATTCAAGATTAATTCCTCCAGGTCATTATCCTTTTGGTTAGATACATTTCTTATTCCCTCTTCCTAACATCACCTTGGGGATCCCAGACTGGTACATTGATCCTCCCGCAAACACTCCTCCTGATCAACTTAAACCTTACACTGCTTTGACCCCAGTGCAACCTGTTATTCCTACCCCTTCCTTTGCACTAGTTCCATAGCAAACTCAACATGAACCTACTCCTATTGCGAAAGCATCTGGTGAGGGGCAGGAAGCCCAAAAAAAGGGAACCAAAGATAAATAACCCCAAAGAAATCTAGCTTTTCCTAAGCCTCCAAAGCCTACCCCTCCATGTGCTTTATGTGATGTTGTTGGGGACACCACCAATAATTTTCCTAATCTCCCCCATATCAAGAATTTTGTCTCTGATACCTTTCCTAACTCTAACATTCCTAAGGTCCATGTCACCTTACTCGAGTCATATAAGAAGAACAGATAATTATGCTCAAATCACCCTTGTGCTTTGTGTGAAAATAATGGCCATTATTCTCACAACTGTCCCCATAAAAAATAATTTTGTGATACACTTCAAGTGATTCAAGAATTAGAGGCCACTCGTAGTGAATCCACCCCTTCACTACATGCGGATTATTGCCCCATTATTTTTTCAGAATAGGAGGTTTCTCAACCACCCATGGTGATCCCTCCTCCTGATGTCGAGATGACGGATAATACCGCTCCTATTCTCTACCTATCTTCATCCATGGGATCTATGTATTGGGACTCTTTTGGAGTTTCCTACTTTGATTCTATCGAACCTTCTTTGTCAAATACCCCGGTATCAACATCGGTAGATGTCCCATCTACTAGTCATTTGTCCCCTCATGTTGTCAATGTGCATGTTAGCCTTGTATCTCATAATGATACTTGAGGTAGCTCCTCCACATCATGTGGTCTCTCCTCCTCCCATCCTCCCATCCTTCCCTCAGATGAAGACATCATGGAAGCCATGACCACCCCTAATTTTCCTTGGGATGATATGCACCATTGTGTGTATTTCCTTCCATCGCAAACCCATGATCAATATGTTGTGGAGTCCAAATACTTCATCCATCTTGAGGCCGATTGGTTCAATAACCCTGTTATTTGAACCCATACATTCAAACCACATCCACCTTGTGGCCATTACATTTCCACACAATGTTTGGGTAAGGGGGCATCCATTTTTGCGAGTACAGGAGAATAAATTATCCCCAAATATCCTAGTGCATCTAGTAGTGTCGAATCTAGTACCATTATTCTTCCCCATCCAGAAGAAACTCTAAAGTCCCATATCACTCCAAATCACCATGGGAATGATCTGCTTAATAATCCTTCCATCTTACATCAACAACCCAGTCCCTAAGATATTGTTGTTGTTCAACAACAATGTCAATTAGGTGAGCCTCAGTTCATTATATTCGAATCCACTCTTTGGTATGGTGACACCATGTATGTGAACCCATAAATTCATTCCATTTGATTCATATAAGTAGTGCCAAATGAGATTAGTAATCCACCATTTCCTTTCTCCTGCCATCCTTTATTCCATTCTCCCACAAGAATTTATCCATAACATAAAAAAATGGCGAACCACATCATCAAAATGTGTTTGGAGTCGACTACTCTAAATACATCATGGATGTCCATAGCATTCTATAACCTTTCATACGACACTGGAGGGTACCTATGCCCCTACATCTCCTCATCATCCTCTAGAGGATCTTGAACTAGTACTTGAATTCATTATTTGAGCATTTGGAACATAATGGCGCCCCAAACTTATCCAGGGGGCATCATTCCCACCTTTTCATACTCGGTCATTCCCTTGATCATCATATGCTTGAGGGAAATATCTCATGCATTAGAGCATGATAGCACCCCTGGCTACTTATCATTTGATTAACATAAGTCTCGGACTAGACCCCGACGATATAGGTATGTTATATTATCCTCTCATTCCGTGGATATTTTTTCCTATCGGTCTCTCCGGCGAGCCATATACATTTCACATATCGTAGATACTTGACACCATACCTTCAAAAATTCTACTCTGTGATGCTACTCTTACCACTCGGTCCCCATGTTTGACTTGATTGGTGGGGATGATCCTATACCTTCTCTAGTAGTTCATTGATGTATTCTTTTCTTACCTTGATTCTTCACCAAGAACCATCCTTCCAAGAAGCATTAAGGCCACCCTTAAACAATTAAGGTCACTTACCTAAAACTCACAAATCCTGATTCTAGTGGTCGGTTTGTCTACTATGATCTCCACAATATTTAGGGCATTCTCCTCCTCTCCAAATTCTCTAACATATCACTATGAAAATGAATTGGATTTGGAGGCAAGAAGTCCTTTTATAGGAAAAACCCTATTTTTTTCCATCACCCATTGCGACCAAACTGTAGCTCGATTTGACGAACCATCAGCACCGTTGGAAATCTCTCACCGATTTTTATAATGGGTCTTCCTTCATTTTTGGTTATTTGATTCTTCACCTGGAAGCCATTTTTTCCACAAATTTTCACTTTGCCACCAATTCAAACTGAATTTCTTCATATGATCTGCCTATCCTCTGGTTCCACTTTTCCTTGGCACTTGTTGACTCATGTGTCAATTTTCTTCCTGCGCAAGAACTATTTACTCATGTTTTCTATGGTTCCCCTAGGCCTATCCCATGTGGCAGCATCATCGAGTCACCCTTGTTCAGAGCATCCAAGATGAGTCACCATTACATTCATGGAATCTATTTTGAGTCCCATTGTGTCTCATTATAATATTCCATCCATCGTTGTGTCACATTCATCCTTTTTTGCTCCTTTTAACATCTAGATATAATGTTTCGTCTGAGTAATTTACCATCCCCTCTGGAATCGAGTCAATCATTACCAGGTCAACCATGTATATTATGCTCTGACAAGGGAAGTCATCAGTTTTCCTCTCATATTATATCCCTCCATAATCTTCCCTGGTGTCAGTCCATCAATCACTCTACTATGATCCCTCGTGCCTTGGTTGAGGATTCCTCATTGTCTCAACTATTCTGTCGACTTCAACACATTTATTCTAGAAGTATGGTCTAGAGGACAGTATCCCTTGGTTCCAACTTTCATCATTGTTAAATGCCTTAGATCAAGCAAATGGAATCCTCATTTCCCTTTGACTTGGTTGTTTCTCACGTGCTCGACCCCAACTCATTATCACACGCTTGATAATCCTACACTTAATGGTCTGGTGATCCAACAGATTGTACCATTGATTCCCAGGTGTGTGTGAGATGTTCTAGACCTCATGAGGGGTTGTCCCTTCAGGTAGCCCCCCACATTCCCGGATGTCCTCATATTACAATCCATCCTTAGATGCAGTTCTGTAGATTTGATGGGTTCGGTTTCAGCTACTTGCAACACCAACAACATGCATATATCCTTCATGTGCTCAACTCATATCTTTAGAGCCCTTCCCTGTTCATAAAGGTTTATTTGGTTGTGATTCCCCCTCGCCATGTCATCTTGAGGTTCATTATGTCTCATGTACTCAAATTTTATTGTATTCACTATCCTATGTTTTTCCAGATGCATTATGTATATGGGATTCATTCTATTATTTTATGGCCCGTTGATGTCGACATATCATGTATCATGTAACATGTACTATGTAGCTTAGTCACACATTCTTGGACTCACCATTATTATTTGTACTCATTTATCTTGGCAGGTATGGGTATGACTCCCCCGCCTCATTTGAGATCATGTACTCCAAAATAAAAGGAGACTTACATCAGTATTGTAGGTCTCGCCCCCTCCATTTTTTTCCTTCCTTGCATTGCTTCAATTGTATCTCTCTCTCTTTCTCTAGCTCCCCTTTGGTGTCTTGTGGAAGTGTAACTTACAATGTATTTCGGTCATATGATTTTCTCCTAACACTCACATATTGGGGGGGAATCTGTTATCACCAAAAAATGATCACCTAGCCATTTCTAACTAGTTGGATCGAAATGCACCATGTAAGTTTAATTTTACAATAGTAAAACCACTTTCACTATAGGAAATAACTTAGTAAATCATTTTTATTAAATTAGTTATGATTAAAATTTAAAAACTCCATGAGAATAATTGAATAAATAATTATTTATTTAATTTTCTCTAGGAATAATTATTAAATCATTATTTAATAATTATTCCTTGTCATGTTTGAATAAATCACCTAGGAATAATTAAATAAATCACTATTTATTTATTATTGCTTAATTCCATTATTGGAATAATTATTAAATCACTATTGAATAATTATTTCATTTTTACACCTTTCTTAATCTTCACAAAACAATTAATAAATCATTTTATATGTTAATTATTTCTAGATAAAGATATTTGACAATTTTGAATATCATTTCCCTCTCCAAAAAATATAATAAAGTATTCCTAACGGTTAGATCTTGATTTGGTCAATAATATTTTATTATCTCCCAAATTCAAGATTAACCCAATACTTTGTTGTAAATAAGATGGTTTTCCATTCATTCTTCACCATGATCGTTATCATCGTCACCATTAACCTATTTTTGCATTCGAGCTCCGACTAGATTTATACACATTGTTTGGGTTTTTTGCATATTGATGAAGATCAATCACTGAAGCATCAAGGACATCAAAGGACCCATCCCACGGAAGGAGGATTTGTGACCCTTTTGTAAATCTCCTTCTCCAGGTGATATCAATAAAGGATTTATTTATATGGCTTTCCATACTTGGGTTATTACATCGAATTTATTTTGTTTTTTATTATTTTAGATCGCATACATATATTTTTTTGCAAGCTTTTCTCACATTATTATTGCAAATCTGGAGTATAAGCATCCACAATTATAGTTAGGGTCACTTGTCATTTGTCACTTGTCACTTAAGTAAGCACTTTTTGGTACACCTTCCAAGAAATTTCGTACTAAAAAAACTCTCAACAAATTGATAATGGACTTCACCCATATGGGATACATCTTTGGGTTTGATCCATTAAAAATATTGCAAGTAAATCATTTCACCTTTACATCAGAGAATGGACTTCAATCAACAAAAACATGGCTTCTTCTTGTAATAAATGGATATAGGATTGCCTACGTCTCTCATAATAAATGGGCTTCTGCTTCAAATAGGACTTTGACTGAGCTAAAGGAAATGGGAAAAAACAAGAACCTAGCGTACCACGTGATTGTTGATATGATCTATAAATATTTGATGAATTTAGGCTTAGAATTGATTGAATCAGACTACATCTACATGTATAACCAAATTAGAGGGAGGGTGAATTTTTTTATGAGCGAGATGGCTAGGTTTTTTTCCAGTGATTTTATCTATGGCATCATCGTCAAGCTACAAATCATTGCCGGTGTAAATGGTGCTTGCAATCTAGGATATTGACGCCTCCAATGTGTTCCAAAAGTGGTTTTTTAAGTCGTTGAAGTGTTTTTGGATGGGGTATGGAAATTGGCCCATCATCTAGAGGGTATTTTTGAAGTCGTGAGCACACATAGGAGGAAGGGGCTCTCTTGGGTCACGTTGGAATGGAGGTATGCATCCCTATTGTCTGAAATGCACCCACTAAGACTCAAAAAAGGATTTTTCCCACACACATTGATGAGTTGATCTATCACCTCTCTTATCTGAACAATAGGTGACAGTTTCAATGGTTACACTACATGTTTGTAGTTGATTTGATAGTGGCATTCAAAAGGCCTGAAGAGGCTTTGAACCCACAAGTTGTGGCATAATGCTCCTTTGTCAAGTTGATCGAAGACAGGGCTACAAGGATTTTCTCGTTTCCATGGCCCTCGACCCCTTTCCCTCTTGTCAATATAGCTTTGGAACAATATGGTAGACTAGATCTGGTTTGCTTCATGTCATATCTAGTGCTAGAATAGAAGTCGCAAGAGAAATTTAGATTTTCATTAAAAGAATAAACAGAAAGACCTCCTTTTTTGGATCCGAAGTTGGGATATAGTAGAAAATATGAATAATATTATACAGAAAACATCTCAAGTTTTGGAACACAATGGTAAAGTGCTACAGGACTTGTCCAAGCTTGAAGATTATGGCATGGGAAATAATTCCACTATCATACTAAATATAAGGTTCTGCGAAGGCTCTTTATCCCACAAAAACCGAAACACAAATCCATATGGATCTACATCATTCAAAGATGCATTATAAGGGAATAAAACTGCTCAAGGAATCTAGCCTCAAAATGTGCTAGGTCCTTACATTGTTGAGCAAGTGGACAAGGATCCAATGAAGAATGTTACAAGCTTAGAAGTAAAATTTGACTTTGCAAATCTACAAGCCACAATTTTAATTTGTAGATTTAATGAGTTCTGGCCAAAACCAAAAGACCTTTACAAGTGGGTTTACTTTTATTAGACTACAAAGTGTAATATTATTCTATGATTCAAAAGCTTATTCATACCACATTTTGAGAACCAGCAAGATCGTGAAAAATTTTGAAATAAAGGACCATAGTTTTGGTGGAAAGATGGGATTTTTCTTACACTTTGGTTCCTTGCTTTTGATCCATCAAACAGGGTGGTAGAAACTATTCTAGTTTGGGTAAGGCTATCAAACCTTCCCATCCCTTCCTAACACTCCCATGTGCTAGAAAATATCAGGAATATATTGGGAAAATAAATAATAATAAAATATCTGGATAGACTCTATCAAAAGGAATCTTCACTTTTGTCAGGATATGTGTAGAAATTGACCTAACCAAAGGTATTACTGATCCTATTCTCATAAATTATAAAAATTTCTAGTGGACACAAAACTTAGACTATGAGAATACAACCTTCAAATGTCACGCCTGTTTTCAAATTAGGGATTTGCATAATTCCTGCCCACAAGAAAAAAACGGTACCCAAAAGGAAAAAGCGACAATCCCTAAGCAAAGGGGATGGAAGTTTAAAAACAACATGGAATATTAAGAAGAATAATTGGAAGTAAACCGTACATATCAAGAAACATAGCCTCAACCTGAGATTCAAAATCTACAAGGATCATCATTTCAGAGAAGCAGCAAGGGAATCTCTCTATGGAAAAGGATTCTAGCGGTACAAAAATAGCTCACATTTATGTGAGTTCAAACTAAGATAAGGAAGTTTCCCTGTAGATATAGGGAAATAAAATGGATATAGTACCCACTGCTCCAGCCCAAGGAGTTTGGAAAAAGGTGGAAAAAAAGAAGGTAAAAAAGGGGAAGTTAACTGATTTTTATCACACTTAACCCCACAAAATGTTATGTATATTTTAAATAGTTTTTTATTTTCTCATGAATTATTTGAAATGCTACTATATTCTAAATCCTCTCAAGCATATTTAGAATGTAATTGTATCCCTGTTATTTCATGTAGAATAAATTTGTGATTTTTTCTTCAAAAAAAATGTATACCCAAATGGGGGTTCGATCCTTTGTCCTTCAAACCCTTGTGTGACCTTTGCTTAACATATATGACCAATGAAGAGATGATATTAGGAGATTTCCTTCTAAATCCATTTTAAATAATGAGTAGGGAAGAATCCATTAACTATGATGCACTCTTCCTTGAGCTCCTCTTGCCACGACCTACAAAATGACATCACATCTAATGTTTTATTATCCTCTAACAAGTATTTGTCAATCCCATTTTTAATTGCAGTAGGAAAATTTGTTCCCTGCTTTCCTACACTTTTTATCACTTCAATCACCTTCCTTTTTGCCTCCCGCACAAAATTCCCAAGTCCCACTACAATTCTGGCAACTCCAACCTTGCACAGGGCATTGACAAACTTGGTAACATGGGGTTCAAAATTTAGGTATATCGCTGCACCATTAAAAACACTTTGAGCACTCTCCATGACTTGTATCTTAGGTCCATATTTTTTTCAAGGATTGAGGCCCTTAGATAGATGGGGATGCTCCTAGACAATCAATCCAACAATCAATTGCTCGTGTCCACTTGTTATCTAGGGTTTCAAATTTGTAAACCATTGCTTGGTCCCAAACCATTGACTCTTAGAAACATCATAAGGTATTAATGTATTCATATTGTGTTATCCATTCATACACCAAAATAGGAAATTAAACAAACAAGATCTCATGCTTATTGGAATAAAATTACATGTCTTTCCATGATGCAAATTATATATATGCAACAAATTTTGGATTTCTCTTTGCAAAAAATTGATTTCCCTTTCAATCATTCAATCATGTATCTCTATCTCTGAGAGTTTCAAGCTATATACTTGTTCTCTTACAATAAATTCTTAGAGTAGATTTGGGGTTTTAAATTAGTATTTTAAAGAAAATAATAAAATAATAAAATCATATATATTGAGTTTCTTCCAGATAAATCACATAAAAATAAAATAAAAAAATAAAAAAAAATTGGTCGACACGTTTCGAACCACTTATAGTGGTTCATCATTAAGACAGAGATAAATAGCTCGATTCAAAGAACAAATATATACAATAGAAATGCAATGGTTAAATCCCAACCAACATAAATAAATAGTATTATATTCAAAACGAACATTAAAAAATAAATAAAAATCATTACATTTAAATTTAAAAAAATATATAATAATAAAATAACCATAAAACTAGGAATTAAAAAAAAAACAAACAAACAATCATAAATTTATAAATCGCTAGTAATATAATAATTTTTATTTTAAATATATATATAATAAATATATAAATAAAAGTAAAAGAAATAAAAGGTATGAGATATCTTTCAATAGTTTTGAAATACTATATATATAATTAATTAAATTAAATATTTTTTTATAAAATTAAAAACTAAAAAAATCATAGAAACAAAATACATGTCAAGATATTTATAATGTTAAATAAATGAAAATAAAATAAACACAAAAAAAAACCACATCCATGAAAAAAAATATGTATTTAAGAAGTAAAAAAATATATATGAAATCAATACATCGACAATAACAACTAAACGTTAGAAAAAATTATCTAAACACAGTTTTAATATACATGTCAAAGGATATTTATAGTGCTAAATAAATGAAAATAAAATAAAGACAATAAAGGAACCGCAACCATGAAAAAAATATTTATCTAAACACAGTTCTAATATACATGCCAAAGGATGTTTATAATGCCAAATAAATGAAAATAAAATAACCACAAGAAAAGAATCACAACCATGAAAAAAATATTAAATATTTTAAGAAGTGAAAAAATATATCTGAAATCAATACATTAGGAAAAAAAGAGTGACAATAACAACTAAACGTTAGAAAAATTTATGTAAACACAATTTTAATATACCTGTCAAAGGATATTTATAATGTCAAATAAATAAAAATAAAATAACACAATAAAAGATCCACAACCATCAAAAATAATTTATTTTGAGAAGTGAAAAAACATATATAAAATCAATACATCATTAAAAAGAAGCGAGTGACAATAATAACTAAACGTTAAAAAAAAAATTTAATCTAAAGACAATTCTAATATACATGCCAAAGGATATTTATAATGCCAAATAAATGAAAATAAAATAAACGCAAGAAAGGTACTACAACCATGAAAAATATGTATTTAAGAAGTGAAAAAACATACATGAAATCAATACATCATAAATAGGAAATAAACGAGTGACAATTAAAAATTTATAAACAAAAATAAAACAATAGAAAAAATTATCAATTCTAATCAATATAAAGGGAAAACAAGTTAGAATTGTCAATAATATTATTTTTATTGTTATCATTCAAATTAAAATTATTATTACTATTAATATTAATGAAAAGAAAGAGAGAAAGAATAATAATATAGAAGGAAGGAAAAAATATACAATGGTAATCAAAACCTATTAAAAAGGCATTAAAGAAAGGGGCCAATCAAATTTCTTAATAAAAAAGATTAAGAAATCAAGAGAATGGAAAAGAAAATCAACTAAAACAAAATGAACCAAAGAAAAAAGGAGGGAAAAAATAAAGTACGAAAATTAGGAATAAAGGGATGAGATCCAACAATAAATAATCTTCTATCCAACATCCTTATTTAGCATCTTAGACCATTTTTCAATTTCAATGGCTTGCCTATTGAGCTTAATGATGTTATGGTGATTTGTTATGTACTATCTATTTACACCAATATCCCTATTAATGAGGCTATTGAAGTAATCTATTGTATTACTGATCCTGATACAACCAAGCTTGTTGAAGTTTACCTTACCTCTACTTTTTTCAGCTTCGAAAGTGAACTCTATGAACAAAGTTGTGGTTTTTCCATGGGTTTTTTGCTCTCTCTGGTCGTGGCTAAGCCTTTCATGGAATATTTTGAAGCTAGCGCCTTCAACCTCAACTCAATTTCAACCAAAGTTTCGGAACATTTTTGTCGATGATGCCTTCATCTTATGGCCTCATGGTCATGAAAAGTTAGATATATTTCTTCAACATCTTAACAATCAATTAATATCCATCCAATTCACTGTGGAGTCTGAGGTTAATGGTATCCTCCCCTTAATTGATGATCTTGTCTCTAAGAAATTGATGGTTCTTTCTCCCACCAAGTTTTGCATAAGTAAAATCACACTGATGAATATCTTCATGTTGAATCCCATCATTATCTAGCCCAAAAGCTGGGATTTCTTAACACATTAGTTACTCGTGCTTTACGGGGTTTGGATGAGAGCCACATGGAGGGTGAGAAAGCCTATCTCCTTAAATTTTTTGAGAAGAATTCCTATAACATATCACAAGGTATCAAGGTTTTTTTAAGGGTGATAAAAGGTTCAAAGATAAGGAAAGAACCTGGAGAATTGGTTTCTAGTGTTCAACTTCCCTTTATCCAAGGGACTACTGACAAGATTGCTCAGATTCTTAGGAAGCACAATGTTTCTTCCACCTTTAGACACATGAACACAATTAGAAGCTCCCTAAGATTAGTCAAACACATGGTGGAACCTAGAAACATGAAATGAGTGTATTTGATCCCATGTTCTTGTGAAACCCCCTACATTGGAGAAACTAGTCGTTCCATTAATCAAAGGATTCAGGAGCACGTGGTTGAAATAAAACATTATAGGACTTACTCCTCAGCTTTCGCTTAGCATGCTGCGAAGACAAAGAACCACATTTGCATAGAGGATTACCAGGTCATTGCCAATATTGATCATTTACATCACCGTAAGTTTAGGGAGGTGATTGAAATTTAAAAAACGTCTAAGATGCTAAATAAGAACCATGGATGGAAGATTAGTAGTTGTTGGATCTCATCCCTTTATTCCTAGTTTTCGTCCTTTATTTTTTCCCTCCTTAGTTCACTTTGTTTTAGTCAATTTTCTTTTCCCTTCACTTTCTTAGTTGTTTTCTTTTAATTAAATGATTTGATTAGTCCCTTTATTTAATTCCTTTTTGATCAATTCAATTTTCCAATGTATATTTTTTCTTTCCTTTTATATAATATTAATAATATTAGTAGTAATAATTATTTTATCTTTCCTTTTATATAATATTAATAATATTAGTAGTAATAATAATTTTAATTTGAATAATAATAATAATATTATTATTATTAAAGATGTTAGCTTATTTTCTCTTCATATTAATTAGAGTTATATTTAGATAGCTTTCTAACTTTTAGTTTTTATTGTCACTCTTTTCTTTCCTATTTATAATGTATTGATTTCATATATGCTTTCACCTTCTAAATAAATATTTTTTTTCATGGTTGTGGTTCCTTTTTTGTGTTTATTTGATTTCTATTTATTTGACATTATAAATATCCTTTGAACTATGTTTTGTTTCTATGATTTTCTATAGTTTTTAATTTTATAAATAAAAAAAATTATTTTATTTTATTTATTTTGAATTTCAAATTTATTTTATTAAAATAATTGAAAAAAAATTACCCCATACCTTTTGTTTCTCGTAATTCTATTTATATATTTATTTTTTATTATATATGTAAAATAAAAATTATTATATTACTAGTAATTTATATATTTATTTTTTATTATATATTTAAAATAAAAATTATTATATTACTAGTAATTTATAGTAATTTATATATTTATTTTTTATTATATATTTAAAATAAAAATTATTATATTACTAGTAATTTATAAATTTATGTTTGTTAGTTTTTATTTTTAGTTATTTTTAATTTTATTCTTTACTATTAATTCCTAGTTTTATAGTTTTTTCATTATTATATTTTTTTTTAAATTTAATTTTAATGATTTTTATTTCCTTTTTAATATTTGTTTTAAATATAATACTATTTATATTATGTTGGTTGAGATTTAACCGTTACATCTTTACTATGTATATTTATTCTTTGAATCAAGTTATTCATCTCTGTTGTGATGATGAACCACAGTAAGTGGTTTGAAACGTGT
Organism: Pinus albicaulis; assembly: GCA_034641835.2. Classification (NCBI taxonomy): domain Eukaryota; kingdom Viridiplantae; phylum Streptophyta; class Pinopsida; order Pinales; family Pinaceae; genus Pinus; species Pinus albicaulis. Next base: position 908,157,171 of record CM076569.1, on the reverse strand, counting down.
CGATCAAATTGTTTTATGTGAATTATCCAGAAGAGGCTATATATTTATGATAATGAATCACAAAAGCCTGCATTCAAAGAATAAATCATATGTTAAGTCACACTAAATTTTATTCATGTTTTTTCATTAATAATGGTTGCAAAATAAATCAATTAATGTAAAGTTAAGAGATAAAGGTTAAAAGTAATAATGAAAATTCCATATTCTAATACACATATGAATAATATAATAATGAACCATTGCAATTTATATCATATTTTATTTTTTCAATTTTTTTTGTAATTTTGTTTTTATTGATAAAAATGAAGATAATGTTATAACACATAAGCATTGCTTGACTGAATAACATAGAACTAGAGTAGGTACATGGTAGGCAAGTGTTGTGATTTGTATCATGAGGCTATATTTTTTAATTTTATTTTCACATTGATCAACCCAGCTATATAGACTTGGGCAGGTGGCATCAGAATGGAGATCACGTCACCAGAAGGAGACAAAAGCTCCAAGTAGCCAAAAAGAATAATGGAATCTGCAAGCTTGTCTACAACTAAATTTTTTGAAGAATGGAATATGCAGCTCGATGTATGGAGGCACTTTCAATATCTAGAGTTATTCGATGGGATCCAAATCAACTTCATTTCCCCGTCATTTCCATGGGGGACCCAGATGGGCACTTTTGGTGTTAGATGAGCCATTTTCTCTATTGTAACTGCCTATGGATGCTTTTAGTGTGCCTTATGGTTTGGTTTAGATATTATTTCTTTGTTTATTGTCATCCTTTTGGATTTAAACTATGGCCATTGGATGGAGAACATATGAGAGAAGATGAAAAATATTCCTGGTGAAATTGAGTCTTCTGGAGGTGAAACCTACATATGTTGTTGATTTGTTTAACAAGCCACCCCAGGTGGTGCCCCATTCAAGAAGGTGAGATCTTTCCTCACTATGTTATAACATTCTTGCTTGATATTATCAAATATGGAGTCCCAGGTAGAATATCATGATCCAGATGTCTCGTCTCTGTTATTTCTTGTGAGATCAGTTAATTAGTTCATTGATCTTTGGATGTGGGAAATATTTAGGCATGGTAGTGCGGAAATATCTTGTTGGATATGTTCCAATATTATTTCCATCCTCCATGATGGTGAGATATTTGAGGAATTAGTTTCATTTTATATTTTTTTGGTACACAAATAATAATTTGTGAATCCCCTTCTGCAATCAATTGTTTGAATCCTTTGGAGTGGGAAATTCGAAGTCCATTAAATAAGGCCCAGAGCTCTGCATGGTTATTATTAGATTGACCTAAGAGCCCAACATATAGGTGGAGGATGTGTCCACCACAATTGTGTAACACTCCCTCATAACCACCTCTTCCTAGGTTGAGTTTGGCAGTGTCGTCAAAGTAGAGTTTTATGAAGGAAGAGGGAAGGGGAGACCAAGAGAGTGGATAGGAGGGAGTTGGAGAGGGTAGGGGAGGAGTTAAGGATAGAATAGAAAGGTGGAAGCCCTGATAAATGATGATGACCATTTCAGAAGGTGAGCATTGGATGTCATCAAGGGACCGATGCCCAGCAAGGATGATGTCTAGGAGGTTGTGGGTAAGAGTTTTCTATTAAATACTATGACGAGGAGGATTGTCTCTTAAAATTCTTGAGTTTCATTGGTTCCAAATTTTCCATAGGAGAAAACTCGGGAAGATCTGCCACATGCAATTTAGAATAGAATTTTTGAAGGGTTGGTTCTACCATTTAAAGAAAGTGGCTCAATTTTTTCCTCTTTCCTTATATAATTTCTTGAAAATTTGTATTCCCCTATACCAAAATTAATTAGTGAAGAGATGATAATTAAATAAGTTCTCTAATATTCTCATTCACAGTGGTGTAAAAATATATATATTGGGCCTACTTGTCCTCTTTTTCATATTTTATCCTATGTGAGGACACTTTTATGAGCCACCAACCATAGAAAGATATTAATCTTAGACCACTGAGTTGTGGCCCATATTTTCAGCCAAATTAGATTTGTTGGTAGGTTGTCATGATTGGTAGAAATATTATAAGATTATTTAATGTTATAAATTGCTTTTGGTTGATATCCCTATCATATTTTATCATCATGCTCTGATGATGGGATATGTATTTGTTGCAGTGTGTCCACTAGGGAGTGAGATGCAATTCAATGGATCGGGGTAAGGTGATCTGGATTAATCTTCTAAGATATCCAAAAAGTATTGTTGTCTTGAGAAACCCAATAGTTTTTTACTAGATGACATGTGATTTCTTCATAGAAAGTTTGTATAGGCTCATATTGAGGTTCAAAGGATAGCCAAGGGTGTTGTTGCCAAGAATATCTTCAGAAGAGAGTAATATCCCCATTGTGGACTTACCAAAAACAATGATTCTAGATGATATGCCTAGTGGAAATATCAACTCTCCATATGGCTAACCCATCCAAGAAGTTGGTCATTCAAATGTGGCTAATAAGAACTTGTTGATTTCCATACTTGTAATAAATTTCAAGGTGTTCCATAGAGATATTTTTCATGTGATCCAATGTCACCATATCTTGGCACTGAGTATGCCACTTAGGATCATTAGGTATAACACTCCAAGTCCTCCTTTCAACTTGGGGAATTAGAGGGTGTCCCATGAGACCAGAGCCCGCTTTTGTTTGGGAGTGATCCTCCCCAAAGGAAGTTACTTTGGATTTGTCAAATATTTTTGGGGGAAACAATAGCATAGAAGAGATATATAGATAAGGATTGGATAAAATATTTGATAAGGGTCACTCTACTTTCCAAATTAAGTGGCATGAAATTCCATGAATAGAGGATGCTACAGAACTTGGAGATGAGGCCTTTCCAGCAAGAGGGGCATACATTCCAAGAGACTATTTTCATTGGGAAGGAGGTGCAATGGGGTTATATGATTCCATGATTAAAGCATTATTTCCAGAGTTTGTTAGGAATTCCATTTCTTCTTAAAGTAAGAGAGCATTGGTTTTCATACCTTTTTTCTTGTCTTCTCTCTCTATTTTTTTATAAGTCCTTATTTTGATGGAAGCTACACAATACTTGAGGTGGTGAAAAGAGTGCCATGTTATTTTACCGAGACTCATTTCCTTTGTTGATAGGCCTATTACACTCGATGAATATGGTCAGGAGGAATCATGTACATGTCATGTTTTTTGTAAGCATCCATAATATGTTGGAGATCGATGTATGCCAACTCCATGTCTATATTTTCTTGTTCCTCAAGGTATTAATTGTCCATGAGAATTTTAATTTCACTCTATCGGATATTTTCTTCAGTCTTCTGAAATATTCTCTTCTTGTTTTCATATTGCTCATCCTCTAAGCAGGAAAAATTTTAAGGATGGAAAGTTATTTTGAAGTTTAGAAACCTTGGCAAATGTAACTAGTCCATAATGCAATTTGTAAAAAAATTGGCAATATTTTTATAAAAATATTCAAATTTCTAATAATTTAATGTAGTCTCTATATAAAATTTTGGCGATTCTTAAGGTAAAACAATCCTATACTATAAAATTTGGGCAAATAATTTTTAGAAAAATTTGAAATTAGCGAATCGTTTTTTTGGAAAAGCATGGAAAATTAGCCCACTTGCGAATATTAGCCCCTAAAATTTTCCCTGCCTCTGAGCCAATATTATTTGAGGTGGGATGGTTGGCAATATTTGAAGAGGGTGAAGGGGAGACCTGGGTGGAAGGCTCATGGATGCCCAGGGTTGCATACTATTTTTTTGTGGGGATATGAGAAGGATTAAATTATTTTTGATTGCTATTTGAAAGGTGACGTGAGGGGGATTTAACATAGCCCTCGACATCTTTATTTGATTTAGAACCATGTTTCAAGGGATGATTGAGTGGATATTCAGGGAAGAAATGTCGATTTTTGTGACATTTGCAATAACGAAAAGGCATATTTTCGTAGTATATAGGCTATTTTTAGGTCTTCTCATTATGGAAGAGGTAGATTGAGGTAGGGATAGGGATATAAATGTCCATGTAGAAAATCTGCACGTGTAGGTAGTATAACCACCTAGTCTGGTAGCTTCAGATATTTTTATGAAGGATTAAATAACATTCCCTATGACTTCTGGGGTTTCTTCATGTCAATATTCTAGCCGTAGGAAGTATAGATGGATCCAATCAAGGGAAAAGATAAAATATTCTTATTCATTATTAAAATTATTGGTCCAGTAATGGCAGTGAAGGCTTGTAAATCAGAAGAAAAAGATTAGTTTTCATAGATGGCAGTGAAAAATCCCTTGGGGCCTAGTTTTAGGTCAAGAATTCCTTTGATTTTCTAGTGGGTATTGATCCATAATATCAGGTCCCTTTTAGTTGGACATAAGCCCAGGAACCTGTCAATGATGGCATGATCCCTCATGTAGTGGATGAAGTCCTTAGTTCGTGAATATTTAATTTCATACCTGGGAATATCCACAACTTAGAGGAGGCATTGTTCTGACTTTCATGGCACAGAGGATTCTTCGCTAAGCATTATTTTTTTATTCTAGATGGACTATTTATTTCCCTTGTCAGCCAGTGGCTCTAAACACTAAGCATTGTTGGTGTCAAGATCAAGCTAAGCGAGGGGTCATTTCGAGGATTGTGGTGAGGATCTTATCAAAGGGTTGCATGGAGCTCACGTTTTTCTACAGGTGTTCCTGCTTGCATGTGGGGGCATGTGCGCCCCCCCCCCCCCCCCAACACACACATGAGGAGTTGGGCATGGGAGATAGAAAAGGCTTGGTTGAAGAAGGGTGGAAGTGGAGTTGCAGAGAAATTTCTAAAATATATCATATTTTATTTAAAATAAGTTATATTTAAGAATATATTTTTATATATTCAATAATAAATTTGAAAGCAAAAGAATGTTGGGGAATTTTGACATGCAAGGATGAATTATTATAGTTCAATAAATTTACAAGCCATAATGTTTCTCTTCATATCTGATCAGACACATTTTGATCTTATGGAAGAGCCTTTGTTCGGTGTATGTTTTTTGTGTAAGTAAATGGAGAGATTCAACCTTATTAGAATGATTTAGCAAGTGTATGTAGGCAATGTGAAAGTTATATTGTCCATTTTTTAATGCGTATACACTATTTTCTGCTAATTTACAAGTTTTTCACAATTTAATACATGTCTTGAATTTGCTTAATATTGTTATATATGTTTTCATTTTCATGAACCAAATTTTATCAATTGTTGCAGTTTAGTTCTAATTTTCGTATTGATGTAAGTCCATTTCCATTCTTCTTATCGCACTTCATTTTTTCCTTTTAAGAAAAAAAAGGTGAGTTTCATATTATCAAGTTCTTAGTCTCAATTCTTACCTATTGTAGAAGAAAACATGGACAATTTTTTTTAATGATTCCTTAGTAAACTCTTGGTTAAGCTTTTACTATTAGTGTGGATAGTCACAAGTTGAAGTTTTGTGAAAAGTATTCTTTCGGGTTTCTCCACAAAGCCTTCTAGAATAATACTTGTAATTTAGTTGATACAATGACAAGTGTTTGAAATCCTTCATTTGTTTTCCCTCATTTTTCTTTGAACACCATCTCTTGTTTCAATATGTAACTTGCATGTTCCATTGCAGTTTAATAAATAGATTGATAATGAGAGGTGATATGGTAGATTGTCAGCCTATTCATTACTAATGTATAATATCTCTGCAACATATTTCGATCTAACAGAATTCATCATTTTTTAACATCAAGTTAGGGGATTTATGCAAAACATAGAGTTTATAATTAAGTTGTCATCTTTGGAAATCATAAAAGGGGCACATATATAAGTTTAATTAAAATATGATGAGATTTTGTTAATGAGAAGAATTAAAAAATATAACTACTATCTTGTTACCAATGTTATCAACTTAACAATAACTTTACAGAGTTTTTTTTTTTCTAGAGGTTGCATTAAATCATGTTTCTTATGCTAATTTTGAAAAGTGGTTGATGCACTATCACCCTTTTTTCATTCCAACATTTTTCAGCCATGGAATTAAGAACCAAATATATTGATTATAAAATATATGAAAAACCACATTGAAATATATATGTAGTAATGCAATATCACCTCTTTTGTTTAGGGTTAGAACTCAAACGTTTTTCAATCACAAAATTAATACATAACTAAGAAAGACATGAAAAACCACATCAAAATGCAAAAGTGGTGATGCAACATCACCCCCCTTTTTTTAGAGTTAAAATTCAACATTTTTCAACCGTGCAATTAGAGATCAAATATCATGACTATGAAAAACCTTACAAATAAACACCTAAATTTTGTCTTTTCTTTTATTTTTATTTTTATTTTTTTTTATATTTTTTCAAGTATTTTCAATTTTTTCAATTTTTTTATTTTATTTTATTTTTGAAGTTAAAATTATGAATTAATTGACATTATGATCTTCACCAATGGTACCTTCGAAAAATTTTAAAAAAAAAGAGAGAAGATAAAATCATCTTTGAATCTAAAATGTAGAATTACATGAACTTTGTATACCTATTGAAGACAATGTTATATTGTTTTTTATTTTTGGTAAAAAAACTTTGACTTCTATTAAAACCAAAAACTCTTATAAAGTTTTCATAATGTTTTTCAAAATTCATATTAAAATATATTTCTAAAAATTAAAAATTATTTTCTAACTTTTTTAAAAATCAAAGTTTTAATTTTTTATTGGCCCTTGAGAATTTGTATGTGGTTTCAAAGATATATATATATATATATATATATATATATATATATATATATATATATATATATATATATATATATATATATATATATATATATATATATATATATATATATATAAACCTAATAATTACACCTAGCACAAGTTTAATAGTTTTTGTGCTAGTAGGAACAATTTCCATTTATACAAGAAAAAACTCTGGCTTAAAAAAAATCAGGTTTCAGAATTTTACTAACCATGGAAACTCGTAGATTTAAAAAATAAAAGCAACAATGCTTCATATTACACTGATTTTTCTCTTGCTGATTTTCTTCATATGTTTCCCTTGCTGATTTTTTTCATATGTTTAATTTTCTTCATATTTTTCCCTTGTCGAGTTTCTTCTATGTTTTTCCCAGATTTTTTGTCATCTCTCCCGAAGTTTTAGCTTAGCTGATTTGAACTCACTTTTTTTTTTCCTTTGCGAAGTTTTTTGTGAGCCTATCCTGCTAACTGTAGTGTGTGGCCTCAATTGATAATATTCGCTCATTATATGGGATATCATGAAGGAGAACAAAAACAACAATTATATAATGGTTTTCAAGCTGTTGTGGTTATCAGTTATTGAAGATATTTCCCGATTATCCATAGTGTTATAGAACATTCGTCGACATTTCGAATCCCAATGGGGATCCATCTTTAGGACAGGTTTTTGAATGAAGGATTGAAAGAAGGATTTTATGACTTCAATAAAGACAATGATCTTTACAACTTGCATTCATTCTTTACAACGATCTTTTATGAATTCTCCTTTCTGTTTTTATTTAAGTTCGTGGTTATGTTTGGAACCATTTATTATTTTTAAAGTCTCAATACAGGCTTAAAGAAATCATAAAAATACATTAAAATGGAGAGTATAAACTTCAAGGGAACTGTTATGTGTTGAGAGCTTGATTCGTCATAAGATTTTATGACGATTCTCTTTACAAGATTTTGTATTTCTTAAAGAATAAATCATAGAAATACGTTAAAAAGGAGAGTATAGACTGCAAGGGAACTGTTGTGTGCCTCATATCTTGATTCTTCATAAGCTTTTATGGTTATTTTATATGCCAGATTTTATATTTAGTTGTGGTTTCTCAGTAACACAAAATTCTTGCGATATTTTTGCTCATAAAGGTGCTTGATATAGTCATGTGACTTTGCATAAAGGTATAGATAGCTATGCCAATATTGAGGTTTTCCTTGCCCATTTTTTTATGTTAGAGATCAGTTCCATTAACTCATGGTTTTTTCTTTGGAAGGTGAACCATATAAGCCTATTTTTCCTCCTACTTGAAACAAGTCCAAGTTTCTAACATACTATAAGGTAACTATTGTCACCCGAAGTGTGTTGAGCCCACAGGGGCTTCATTGGAGGAGCAATACCATACCATGTGCATTAATATTGGGGGATAGAGGAAAAAATGAAATAATATATTGAGAATATAATAGGGGGTAAAGAGTTTTTATATTGGTAGCTCCAAAGTTAATGTAAAAATATAAAGTGGTATAAAAATTGTTAATGAAAAATGGATACTTACAATATCTAATGAAAGTATAGGTTTTTTTAATTGGGAAGGTGTATGTTAGAAATTAAATAACAGAGAAATGGAACACAAAATATTGTGGAAACACAAACACAAAAAAACATAAACAAGGGAGACATAGATATATGTGTTTCACCCAAAGTGGGCTATGTCCATGGAGAAACATCCATACCTTCCTTTTATATTATCCAACAAAATGAAGAGATACAACCTACAAAAAATCCATTGTAATTTCCTCTTCGCTCTCACATAGTCTCATCTCTCTTTCTCACACATAATAATAATACACAAATGCAATAAAATTCCCTCATATAAACTAAGACTTTCCTTCTAGGGAAAAAAATACTAAATTAACACAACTTCTACCATCATATCTTTCACCTATTGAACAAGCCTGATTGACTACGAAATTACAATATTTTACAAGGGAATTTTTCATCTATTTTTTGCTTCAGGGGTGTTGGCGCTTAATCTGACCCCAATTTAAACCGATTATTTTTTTCGGTTTCGCCTTGCACCTCCCTCATCATTTAACTCCCTCTCATATTCTCGTGATAAAAAATCGCTCCCTAGAATCTTCAAATTTTGTCGATCGATTATCCTAGGAGCTCAATATGTGAATATTCACTTTCCCTTTTCAAATCAACAGTTTATATGTATCATCGGGCAATAATGTGCCCATCATTTAAGTGGTTACATTCATCCCAATGAATTTCACTTGATGCATTTATTCACATCTGATGGCTCACATCCCCATTGGGTTGAAAAGAGTGAGGATGTTAACACGTTCCCTCGCCTCCAAGGATATTTTTTCATCCACGTCCTATGTGATCAACGATCCAGAGGTGCGTCGGGCCTGAACCTGCAAGGGACTTAAATCATTCACCAGGCCCAATGGATGGGACCCTTGTATTGATTTTTGAGCATATTTAATTATGCCTAATTAAATTACGATGAGTGTCTAACTGGTAATTTCAGTACCTTTTCTTAATTAATACCTCTTCTCTGCCAACTTCCTAACCTATTTGATTTACGTGTTTTTTCTCTCTGCATGTCACTCTGTGGCCTCTCTGTCACAAGAAATTATTTTCTCGGCACTTAGCCAAAAATTAAACACAACCCTTCGCCCCTTTTACTACTAGGTAAGTACCTTCTCATTGTCGGTCTTCCTGCTTTGAATTTTTAAGTAGGTTTAGCTTTTGAAGTATTAAGAATGTTAGAATAGCTCGCGAAAGGGGGTTTATATCAATTAGTTAGCGGGTGTGAGAGACACCCAAGTCCATCTTACCAACATATTGACTTTAAAGTGAACTATTACTTTCTCTTCTCGTAAATCCCCAAATGATGATTGTCTAATCCAATCTACGGTTTTCGTTGTCGCCCTACCTCCCATTCATTAACCCTCCTCAAAATTCAAGTTACCATTGTAGACCCTCACCCACACAAGTCTTTGTCTATCTTGTCCTACTTTATTCAACTCCTTAAAATACAAAAGATAAATCAACAAAATAAATTATAATAAACATAAATGGGACTAATGACTAAGTGACATTGTTTAAAGACTGTCACAAATTCATAAAAATGCATATGTATTATTTTATTATGGTATTAATCTAATTAATCATATATAAACAAAATATAAACAATTAAAATATTAATATCACTAACTAATACATGTAACTAAACATAATTAAAATATTATTACTATAACCAAAAAAATCCTAAAAATAGAGAAACACTATCCAAAAAAAAGCGAAAAGATGTATGTTAATAATATTTGAAATTTGGTATTTCGATGATTAAAAGAGTTGAATTATTAAATACATATGCATATTTAATATGTATATTTTTAATACATATTAAAAAAAATAATGTTATAAAGATTACCATAGATAAACTATGATGTAAAACATAGATATAAATATTTAAAATTCCACTTAAAAAATTAAAAAAATTCCTAACCTACCTCGAATGCATACACTTCAAAATTTATTAAAAATATTGTATAAAGAATTTATCAAATATTACTTGTATGTGATTTTTACTTGTAAATGATTTTAAAGTTTTGGAAAAAATAGAATTTAAAATCATTTTATAAATTAAAGAAATAAAGCCTCTTTATACTATTCTAAAATCACCAGTCAAGATAGGTTTGCAACCCAAGTATTTAAAAGAAACATCATGAAATTTCAAAAGACAATTATGGACTTTAAAATCATTTTATAAATTAAAGAAATAAAGTCTCTATCTTTATACTATTATAATGCATTGTAAATCACCCGTCAAGATAGGTTTGACACCCAAGTATTTAAACGAAATTTCATGAAATTTCAAAAGACAATTATTAAAATTCTTTAAAATGCATTCGCCTTCACGAGTTCATTAAATCATTTTTGAATTTACAAAGTTTACTACGCATGTGGGTGATAGATATTTAACTACTAAAACCCTTAAATATTTGCGTAAGGGTTTGATAGTATGTCACAAAATTTATTGTATTGAACATAAACCTTCGAAATTAAACCATGTTGTATTAAATGGAAGTGTAAGTTCAAGCATTTTATTGAATAAAAACCTTTGAAATTAAACCTTCTTGTATTAAATGGAAAGTAAGTTGAAGCATTTTATTAAACCATTTATATTAGATATTAGATGATAAAATCATATCCATGAAATTTGTAAGCGCTCTCTCTCATTATCTCTGAAGACATAATGTTTTACGTGCTATAAAACATGAACCAAGTTTATTTTAAGATATTTGGTTAGAATTATTTACATGAAACCTTATACCATTCGTAAATATGAGAATCATATCAAAGAAGAAGCATGCATTAAATATGTATAAAAAAGTATTGTTGAAAAATGCAGCAAGAGATTATCAATTTGGTTTTACCTTGAGAAAATTTGAATTTTCACATCAGCAGACAACTTAGATGATGTTAACTTGTGTGGCATGGCTTGTGTCGCACAGTTTACTAAAAAAAATTGAATTGGAGGAGTTAGAGTTCAGTTAAGCATGTGTGATTGCTAATTTGTAGCAATCAATGTCAATTATCTAAGGTTGTTTTTAGTTAAACTAGTTCCAAATATTGGAGGAACTAGTGGAAGGTCAAGTTGTGAAATAGGACTTCAGTCAAATTCACTGATCATTTAGTTAACTAATCAATCAACCCAAAATAACTAGTGCATGCAGAGAATTCGAGTTCCTCGGGTTTGGTGGAGATTCCAAGGTAATGTAACATCAGTTGTAAACTAGTCTTGAGTTTACATGTGTTACATGCAGTCAGAAGATCATCCTAAAGGATTTGCGCAATAAATTTGAGGAATTTTCTAAGTAACAGGGGCCTAATTTCTCAAGGAATAGCGCAAGGAAATAGGAGCTCAAGTAGAGGAATAAATTGACTAAGTCTGGGTCAGAGCTTCTTAGTGAGCAGAGAGATAGGTTATGCACTTGCAGGTTATGCTTATTTGAGCAAAGCAATTGTAATACTTCTCTATTATTCTTATTTAATACAAGTAGGCATTGGGGTTTTTAGCAGTTATCTTTCCCCAAGAAAAATACTTGTTGCATGTGTGTCATTTCTTATTTCATGTCTAAAATTCTAGTTCTAAATTGTGAATTACTTTCCGTGGAGTAGTAGAGTAGGTTTGTTTCTTGTGATTTTGATTAAAACTTCATGAGTAGGTGCAAATCTATATCACAATTTCTACATGGTATCAGAGCAGGATTTACACTAGAGCAGGAATTCGAAGTTGTTTCTCAGGAGGCTTGAATTTGGAGATTAGTGCAGTAGGATTTCTTCAGAATTGAGAAGATGGCCTTTAATGGAATAAGGCTAGAGTATGCCTTGGAAGGTACCTCAAATTTTATTGCATGGACAGATCTCATGGAGGCAGTATGGGATGACAATGGATTGCTAGAATACATCAAGACAAATGTTACACAACCACCAGAATTTGATGCCTAAAACTGTGTTGAGTGGAAGAAATATGTAGCCAAGGCGAGGAGAATAATCTTGGAGGGAGTACGGGATCACATTGTCTCAAATATCGATATAAAAGGAACTCCATTAGCGATGTGGAAAGCAATGACATAATTGTTCGAGAATAATAGTGACCACAAGAAGTTTGCACTCAAGGATAAGCTTCGAAGTATCATGATGCAAAAGAATGACACAATTCGATAGTATCTTAGCAGGTTCAAACAATGTCGTGATGAACTTGGTGGGGTCGATGTTAATGTTCTTGAATAATACTTTGTAATCCTAGCCCTTATGGGCCTTCCCAAGAGTTGGCATAGCAATCAAGATTTGGTGAATGGGAGAGAGAAATTACCGAATTGGGAGCGCTTATGGTCGGATTTGGTACAAGAGAAAATAAGGTGGAATACTAGATATGGGACTTAATCCAAGGTTGAGGATGAATAAAAATTTGCATTGGATGGAAAGTAAAATAAGGGGAAAGGTAAGAAATCTTAATCCAAACCATAATCCAGTTAAGGGGGCATGAAGAAATATTTTTTGAAAATTAAATGCTTCCATTTTCATGAATTTGGGAACTATGCCACAAAGTGTCCACACAAGAAGGCAAGAAAAAATACCTTAGGAGGATAAGCAGATGAAGCCTTGGTTTCACAGTTCGAGATTGAATTTACCCTCATTGCATGCATGGCCACCACAATGATGGGAAGTGTGTGATACTTGGAATCAGGTGCATTGTTCCACATGACAGGGTGTAGATTTTTTTTCAATGACCTGGAAGAAAAATATTTGCAAATGCACATCGAGATGGGGGACGACGGAAGGTAAAGCATGATCGGGGTTGGTACAGTCACCTTTCATAGGGAGTCGGGCTCCCCCCTCAGGCTCAAGGATGTCATGTTTGTTCTGAGCCTAAAGAAAAATATCGTATTTGTTGCAATTTTGGAAGACTGTGGTTATGATGTGATCTTGAGCAAAGGAAAGGAATTTCTAAGATACATAGCCACGAGACAGATGAATCAGGTCAGGGTTCGCGTAAATAACTTGCATAATCTAGATGTGGAGTATTGTGCGGCATTAAGCACAAAGGCAGAGAAGGTGCATAGCCACGATGTCAGTGAACTTTGGCATATAATACTTGGCCATTTACACCATGGCACTGAAGATCGTGCAACAGATAACCACAAGCCTCCCCAAAGGAGCACTTGAGCAACAGGATGTATGCAAAAGATGTACTTTAGGGAAGTCAAAAAATCCACATTCCATGAGCAGGACAACAAAGCACATGCAGTCTCTGATGTCTATGGACCTTTCTCAACATCCTCCACTGTCAGGCACAATCATCATTTTGTCATTTTTATTAATGACTTCTCACAGAAGTGTTGGATATTCTTCATGCGGAAGAAATATGAGACATTCTCCAAGTTCATAGAATTCAAGGCACTGTTGTGAAAGATACCAACAAGAAGGTGAAGGATTGCAGGAGTGATAATGGAGTTGAGTATGTTTCGAATGAATTTAACAATTTCTATGAAAAAAAAGGCATTCAACGAGAGTTAACAACACCCCACAACCCACAGAAGAATGGGGTGGCTGAGAAAGAATCATAACATTGTGGGAGCAGCGAGGGCGATGTTGCATGACCAAGGCCTGCCTCTGCATTTTTTGGATGAGGCATGCAACGCAAGAATCTATTTGCGGAACAAGAGTTCCCATCGGATTCTGGGCATGATTACACTAGAGGAGGTTTTCTTGAGGAGAAAGCTAGATGTTTCGCACTTCAGGATTTTTGGAACCTTTGTTGACTTCCATGTCTCTAAAGAATCAAGAAAGAAGCTAGATCCAAAAACAGAATTGGGGTATTTGTGGGATACATATAAAATCCCCACAATTACCATGTGTACTTATCATCCCTCAGAATGAAAATTTTGCGAAGGGATGTAAATATTGATGAGGAGCAAGCGATGTGGTGCTCTCTTGAGAGGGAGATTCAGATCCCACTAGAAGAGGAGATTCTACCTATAAAGGAGGAACCTCAAGAAGTTTTGGAACAGAGAGTGGAGACAACCACTCAAGCAGAACCATCCAGAGAAGGCAAAAAAAGGACCAGGGAAGTTGAGATACTTGTGTAGGATGCGAAGGAGAATATGGGTGCTCCTTCAAATGTGTGCAGGAAAAGAAAGTCACCAGATCGATACACTAGCTACATGGCTCTAATGATTGATCTTGTACATACTTAGCCATCCTCTTTTGAAGAAGCAATAGAGAAGCTAGTATTATTTGATGCAATGGTGGAGGAGTACAAATCCATTGTAAGGAACAGTGTTTGTGAAGTGGTTCCAAGACCTGTAGATAAATCAATTGTGGGTTCACAATGGATCTTCAAGGTAAAGCAAGAATAATATGGAAGAATAGATATATATAAGGCCATATGTGTGGCCAAGGGTAACTCTAAAGTTGAATGGATTGACTATGAGGAGACCTTTCTCTTGTAGCAAGGTACTCATCCATTAGATCAATTCTTGCTCTTGCAGCGCATATGGGGTGGAATATCCACCAAATGGATGTAAAAACAACATTCCTCAATGGAGTTATTTATGAGGATGTGTATATCGACCAACCATAAGGCTTTGAGACTTTTGATCGGTAGTCCCATGTGTGCAGACTCAAGTGAGTGGCGTACGGTCTCAAGAAACCACCTTGTGCTTTGTACACCAGGATCGATAGCTATCTCACCGGTTTGGGCTTCACCAAAATTGAAACGAATGAAAACCTCTATTATATTTTGGTAGAAGGTAAATTGTTGATTATTGTCTTATATGTTGATGAATTTATTTTAAATCGTGATGAAAAAATGATCAGATCTTGCAAGGAGAACCTTGCAAGGGAATTTGAAATGAAGGACATGGGTCTCATGCACTACTTCCTCGGATTGGAAGTGTGGAAAGGCAATGGATAATTCTTTGTCTATGAAGGAAAGTATGCAAATGAGATACTATATAGGTTCTACATGGATATTTTCAAACCCATGGAGACTCCTCTAGAGACTAATTGGAGGAAGGAGGATGCCACTTCTGGGGAAGAAGTGGATGCTACAATTTATTGACAGCTAGTGGGCTCACTGATGTACCTTGTGAAAACATGGCTGGATGTGTGCTATGCAGTAAACCAGCTAAGCCGACCCATGGTTTGGCTGACCAAATTATTTTGGAGGGAAGTTAAGAATTTTTACAGTACCTCAGAGGCACTACCCAGTTTGGACTGTGGTACATACAGATAGAGGTAGTGAAGCTATGTGGATTCATAAATGTATATTGGGTGGGGAGTCCATCAGATTGAAAGAGTAAATTAGGTGGAATTTTGAGTGTTGGGTCTGTAGTTGTTTCTTAGTACAGCATGCAGCAAAGATATGTGGCACTCAGCTCGTCAGATTCAGAATACATGGCTACAAGCCAAGCAACATGTGAGGCAAACTGGATGAGAAAGATACTTGTTGGATTGTTTGGTCAAATTATGGATCCAACTGTGATCTACTGTGATAATCATAGTTGCATCAAGATCTCTAAGAATATTGTTTTTCACGATTGATCCAAGAATATAGATATATGGTATCACCATTTATGGGACTATGTGCAGAGGAAGATAATGTTGTTGCAGTACATTTCGACAAAGGAACAAGATGCTAATATTTTGAAAAAGACCTTGTCAAGAGGGAATTTTGAGTTCCATGGGTAAAGGATAGGGGTGGTTGGTAATCCCTTTCTTGCTAAGAGGGAGTGTTGAAAAATTCAACAAGAAATTCTCAATTATGTTTTGCCTTGATTAAATTGATAAAATTTGAATTTCCACATCAGCAGAGAACTTGGATGATTTTAACTTGTGTGGCATGGCTTGTGTTACCTATTTTTCTTAGAAAATTCGATTTGGAAGAGTTAGAGATCAGTTAAAAATGTGTGATTACTAATTTGTAGCAATAAAGGCCAGTTATCTAAGGTTGTATATAGTTAAACTTGTTCCAAATATTAGAGGAACTAGTGGAGGGTCAAGTTGTTTAGTGGGACTTCTTTCAAACTCAGTGATCATCCAGTTAAATGATCAATCAACCCAAAATAGCTAGTGCATGCATATAATTTGAGTTTTGCAAGCTTGGTGGAGATTCCAAGGCAATGTAACATCAGTTGTAGAGAAGTCTTGAGTGTACAAGTGTTGCATGCAGTCAGAGGATCAACCTAAAGGAATTTTGCAATGAATTTGAGGAATTTCCTAAATAATAGGGGCCTAATTCTTCAAGGAACAATGCAAGGAAATAGGAGCTCAAGCAAAGGCGGAAATTGACTAAGCCTGGTTCAGAGCTTCTCAGTGAGAAGAGAGATAGGTTATGCACTTGTTGGTTGTGCTCAATTGAGCAAAGAAATTTTAATACATCTTTATTCTTCCGATTTAATGCAAGCAAACATTAGGGTTTTTAGTAGTTTTCTTTCACAGGGAAAAATATTTGTTGTATGAGTGTGATATTATTGCATGTCTAAAATTCTTGTTCTAAATTGTGAATTAATTTCCACAGAACAATAGAGTAGGTTTGTGTCTTATTATTTTGATTAATACTTTATGAGCAGTTGCAAATCTACATCGTAATATCTACAAGGATTACGTTAAACCTAGAGTATGTCTTAAATATTGAAATAATATAAGAGGCCCCACTCCACTTGTGTGGATTTCATCGAGACAATGGATGAAGGTTAATTTACCATAAACTCCACACCTAGTATGGAATGAGGGTCGTTCATTAAAAATAAGATGAGTGTTTGATATGCATTGGGATAAATAAGGTTTGTTAACTCACCTATAATTTTACACTTCATATGACATCTCAACCTAAAAATGGCTCTAATTCCTAGGTTCTTTATTCTTGCACCTTTGTTAGGAATTTTAGGGATTTTTACATCAAAAAATCATTTATTCATCCTCATGAGAATTTTTACTCAGACTTTGTTCTAGTTCAAGGATTTATTTCAAACTATATTCACATGTGAAATCTATTCTAGTAGTTAAGGTTTTCATTATAGTTAGAAGGTTTTAATGAGATTCATTGTAAAGGCTCAAACCAAGAAAAGGAATGAATAATATTTAGGGTTTTATTATATTTTAAATATTTACCGAGTTTCACTGCATAAGTGAAATTAAAGGAAATGATTTAAATCAAGAACATGAGGTATGTGAATGAAATTTACCTTTGGTTTTTCCTCAACAATTTTAGAAGTGAATTTAAGGAATGAGGTAAAATTTATGAATTTTTTTATATATTTATTTTTCATGTTTAACTCCTATTTGTGCTATACATGATCAATTACGAAATGATTATGATTTGGGACATATTATTGAGATAAAATATTATAAGAGAAAACCATTACAACCATTTAGGTCCATAATATATGGAGCCAGGGAATGAATTGCAAACAGATTTAATGTCTCAACCAATCATTTGAAGAATTATTCTTAAAACTAAGGAGATTATTATATTTTTCAAAATCAAAGAGTCTGTGAAGGAATTCTAAAGCCCTTTGACACAAAAATGAGCCTTGAAAATAATTTTAATTTTTATTCAAACAGTTATTAAAAATAATTATTCAAACCTTTTGTATAAAAAAATTCAGTTCTCATTTGAAGAGGGGGAGGGTTGTTTGAATAGAAAAAGTTTAAATTTTAGACGTCTGACTACACTTGATGCATAAGACAGAACATATTTTATAACCTTGGATTATGTGTTCTGAATATGATATTTCTATCATTTCCTTATGTTTTCAATTTGTGAACATGTTTTTCTTTTGTAATAGTGGTTTAAATAGTGTTTCATTATCTAATATTATTGCCTCTCAGATATACATACCATCAGAGGCAAATAGATAGAAATATTTACAATTTCTCTTATTAATTTAATTTCTAATTCTTAACATTGTTATTTTGTTACAATATATCATGTAAATATCATTTACAATAGTTACATGTTCTTTTTGTTCCCTTTGTCATTAAATTTTCATTTATTTCGTATGCTTGCATCTTATATATGTCGGAAGGGTAATAGTTGACTTGATCGACACTATTTTGTTGCAACCACCAAGAGATTTTCTCATTTCCTAATATCTATATTATCATACGATTATTTTAATCTCGAAACTTTCCTCTTTGTAAAGTGAGTAGAAAAGTATAATATTTTATATTACACGTTTCAAATTTTTCTTTAAGATAAGTTATCAATATGAAGATACAAGCATAGCTAACCCTTAATTATTTTTCTTTTATTTTATGGTGTATCATTTTTTTGTCTTTAATTTGTTTATGAAATATCATTTTTCTTGTCACATAATCAAATTTACAACTTGATATAATTCATTGCATGTTGTATAGGTTTCTCCCACCTATACCTTCACACTTTACACCCACTTTATCATATCAATAACCTAGCCATATTTATTTTTGCAATTAGAAAATCCATTTAAATTGTACATCGCCATGGAATACCCCATGTGGTGAAAAGGATGTCATTCCTTCTCACCTAAAGTGGGATGATTCTTGGAATCCCCAGTGAATGTCTTCTTAGTTTGTTGTCAGTTACCAAGACAATCTGAGAACTAAGAAGGGGCTCTGCCCCCGAAACCCCGCTAGTGGGGGCTCCAAAGAATTCAAGCACCCACCCCTGGACCCCCCTTATAGCAATAGTGGGAGGGGGGACGGGAGGGGGGGAATCCCCCCCCCCACACCCACACCCACACCCCCCCCCCCCCCCGTCAGTGACTGGGATCCAACCATGGCTAAAACAAAAAACCTCTAAATAATTAAGAAGATAATCAAGCTTCACACCCAACAAATGTAAAGGGTTCATATTGGTAGGGGGTTAAACAATGTGATGTTTAGAGGTATTTTCCAATATGTATTCAATTAGGGGTATTGTTTAGTACGCCACGAATGCACGTGATATGTCAAAGGTTTATTGAGTGAATCTCCCGTGGTTGAGCCTTGGGTTGAGGAAAATTTTAAAAATTAATTGTGTGGGTAATTGTATCTGCTTCGATCTTATTTATAGAGAAATGATTGTTGTAATTGACTCAACATTAGAATTCCATAGAATTTGGTTCTTTCATTTCCATTGCAACTGGGAATAGCTATGACACATATGAGTTTGTTCAATACAATCTTCAAAATATGTGAAATTTTTTCTCAAAAATTTCTAGGAATTAACCTGATTATTTCTTTCTTTGAATGTTCAAAGTTTCTTTTATGGTAACATTTCAAGTAAATATTTTATTTTCATCCATTGAATGGTATTCAAGGACATTTACTTTGGTTTTATGCTTCACAGATAATTGCAGTTAATTCATTCCCCTTACAATGTGGTTTTTTCTTCTCCTACATTGTAGACTCCATATGTCATGACTATTACATAATTTTTCAATAGCTATACCAAATAGATTACACTTGGTATCCAAATTCTGAAAATGTATTGGAATTATGGTATGTTCCTTTCCACATCTAGTATTCCATTCATTTTATTCTTCTAGTAGTATAGTTGAAAAAATTTCATGTTATCATGTGTATTTGCTGAAATAATAAACTATACTATACAACTTTTTTCCACTAAATTTACTCTTTCATTACATGGAAGGTGTGAAATACATTTGTGTCGGAAGATGTCGTGGGTCTATTGTGATTCATTTGTCGTATGAACTTTTTATGCTTGTGAAGGCATGCTATTGATAAATATTTTATTTTAATTTTTTTATAAGGTTTTTTATAAATTTAACATAAAATTCAATACGTATAAACTTAAATCTAAAATAAAATTTTCAATTTGGTTGTAGAAAAGTCCAAAATATTATGAGTTAAAGTACTGTTAGCAACCTATAAATATAGGATTCATAATTTTGACTTGACTGATGGTAATTTTGTAAATTTGTACATACTTTGCCTTCTACAAGTTGTATTTACATATTTTGTAAAAATAAAAGAAAAATAAAAAAAAATCAAAAAGAGGGTAAGAAGTCCTAAAAGAAAAATCAAAGGACTTAGAAAAAATAAGATGCCCCAAAAGAAAAAATGAATAAAACATGAAAGTCATGTGCAAGTACAAATGCCACTACTTTTACCTTTTGACTATGGCAGAGTGTCAATAAATGCCATAGTCTGTGATGAGTTGAACAATTTAATCTTGACTTGTCACTTTTCAATTTCAAATGTTGTAGATAGAGAATAAAGAATTTTCATATAGTTTAATCATGAAAATTCAGTAGTCAGGTAGAGAAATAAGTGAATCCAACAGTTTAATCTGGATTCATGGTTGAAATAAGTATAGAATTAGATATTTTTATTGCTTTCTGAAAGAATAAATGCTAAAAGGTTGCTAGCTCAAATGCACCTAATCAAAAATGGAAAAAAAAATGTTAGAAGATAATGACTGGGTAGGTAGAAGGAGGTGAGAAGCATCAATGTAAATATTATTCACCAAGGCTGCAAATAACTAACTTCCCCTTCCCATAGCCATTAAGCATTCTAAAGCTATCAGTCAGAAAGGCTCAAGGAATTTCCTTGACTTCTGTTGGGACCGAACCCAAGGCTCTATCACTGATTAGTGAAAAATGTTAAATGTCTATATTAATCCCTCAAACTCACATCATTATTCCATTTCATGCATTCATACCCCTAAATAATCCTAAGTAAAACCTCATTTTTACTTAAAGATACTATAATTCCCATTTGACTAATTTCCTTCATCACATGAAACATTAAACCCTCAAAATTACATTTTAGCATAAGTTAAAGTGATGCGGTTATTATGATGCAAATTTGCCTTTTAAAACATCACTTTACTTGGTTATTTTTATGTTTTTTGAGTATACCTTGTCCCCTTCTCATATTAATTTTAACTTATATATTAACTCCCTAAAGAAAAAACCTTTTCCTATATTATATAATTCCATTTTATTAAATATTCCAAAAACCCATTTATAATAACTTTAGCCAAAGTTATTTATTCCCACATGTTTAAATAAAAAACCCTCCTTATACCCCTTTTGGCTAAATATATCATTATAAGAATATCCTGCCCCTATGGTAGTTAAATCACTTTGATTTAATTTACTATATAATAAAAATATTCCAAAAAAACCTTTAAACATGTTCAAATATGTGTTTAAAACAAAAAAATCCCAAAGTTTCTTTTAAACTAAACTTCAAAGAAAAAACCATCCTTTGTTTATAAATCCCTTTCCCCGACTCCCTTAACCTAAGGTTAAAGATACAACCTAACCCAATTCCCCGATACATATCCCATACCCCAATTATTAACCTTGGTTAAAATCCTTTTAAAAACCCCTCCCGATCACTTTTCCATTGAATAAAGTCTGTTTGTATATAAAACTTGACAAAATCCCTTTCCCCCATCGGATTAAATTTTGACCCTCCGATCCCCAACGCCCATTTGATCCAACGGTTAAAAAATCAATGCGATAATTTTATCCCTAGGCCCATTCCTTCCTCATCCCATTAGAAACTATCCATCCGATCATTACTTCATTGAAATCCAACGGTTGTTATCAAACACGATAGTTTATTTCATTTCCATCCCTTCCCCTATCGCGTAGCATGACAACCATTAGATATTTATTCACCTCAAGATCCGACAATCCGTATTAAACGCAATAAACCTACACTTTCCCCGCATCTTTTCATTAAATCTCGACCGTTCACTTTTTAAAGTCCAATCTGACGGTGGATATCCCATATCGCGCAAATAAAGTGATCGATCCATGTTTTAGAAAAATTACGCGATATGGGTTGTTTTCCCAAACCACCCCTTGCCGACGAAAAAGTTAAATTTTGCTTACCACTTCATAGTTGCGCGAAAACCGCCCAAGCTGAATTCAAAACTGCTCCCGCCCAACCTACAGTTAATGTGATTAAACTATGGTTCGACCTATGGTTTAATACATTAGAACTTAATGTTTTTTATCACATTTTACCTATTTCACCATTTAAACCTTTGAAACCTCCGCAAAGCATTATTTCCATCACATTTCACGTATATACCATAAAAAACACTACGAGCCCGTTACAAAGCCTCCTGACGCCATTTTTAAGCCTCCTGTGAACCAGTTGCCATTTTAAAAGCCATTGTTCTCTGAAATTCATTCCTGAGAACCTCCATCAACTCTGATAGCCAATTCAACCAAAATTAAAGACTGTGAATGGAATTCCAACTCCATCGACAGCTTAACAGGTATTTTTCACCATTTCACACCTCCAAAATACTTCAATTTTAAAGAAAAAATCCTCATTTAGACTGCCATTTCCCTTTAAAATCTTGAATTACCCATACAGAAGTCTAAAAACCTCCAAAATACAGGGGAAACCCTGTCAAATTTTCTCCAGGATCTGCATTTTCATTTTAGCAGGTTCTAAGCCATTTCCGGATCATTTTCACTGCTGAAATTGGTCAAAGCCTTCTTCTGAGCGTTAAAAACCATTTTTTTATCATCTAGAACCCTGCTCAGAGTCCAATTTTACCAGAAAAATCCTTCAAATATCCCTTGTTTCCAAAAAACCATCAACTCCTGTAGAACATCTTGCACCGCAAGGAAAATTGGTAGTTGCAGTATCAATATCATCCAAAGATGTTTTTGCTGCTGATTCCTCAAATACACAGGTACAGACAGGAATAGAAACAGGTGCCTCAGACTTGGTTAAAGCCATGAAAGAGATGACCTTAAAGAATAATAAGATTAAGAGTCTGCAAAAGGCTAATAAAAATATGGAATATGCTTACAAATATATTGTCATCACTTCAAAAGGTCAAAAGAAAAGGGTAAAGACATTGGAAGAAAAAATATTGAACCTTCGAAAAGAAGTGAATTTGAAAGGGAAAAAGCAGGGAAACCATTGAGGAAATCATATTTTTACCTTAAGGTTAAAGTTCAGGGTCAAAGTGTATCAAATGTCAAAGAGTATCAGTGTATGCAAATTCTACTGCTGATCATTTTTCAAAGTATAGCAGTAAAACAGTAAAAATCAGAGATAAATAGTATCAGGATTGAAAGTGAAAAGAAGGAGTGTTCAAAAATCCACCTTCCACGAGATAAAGCATCTAATGCCAGCAATACTCTCAACACATCATAAAATTAGTTCGATTAGGATAATCACTTCTATATTTTATTGTAAAAGATAACAGCTTGCAAACGGTTTTGTTGTTGTCCCTCTTCTTATGTTATATTTCCTATTTTTCCTTGAAACATTATCTCAAACTTTGAGATATTTTATAAACAATTTATTTGTATAAATACTTCATCTTTCGAAGTATTCAGGGTGGAATAAAATTTATCAAGACTACTATAGTCATTTTGCTGGATATATTGAAGTTGTTGTGAGTCAATTAGCAAAGCAGCAGACTGGAATTGAGATTAAAAACATCATAACTCAAGATTCTTGTGCTGACGAGATAAGTCTAGTCTTTTTCCTGTTTTCATTGTTTTTCTTTCAAAAGTTTCCATACATTCATTTTAATGTGTTTCTATCTTTAATGATCAACTAGCAGAATTTAGACAGGATTAGTGATAAAAATCTCCTTGATTTTTACTAGTTGGAATTATTATGTTTTCTGCTTGATAACCGGACTATAGAATTATTAACTGCTCTTAAGTCCCTGTTTGATCCCCTCCTTCAATCTTCTTTTTCTGTAACTTAAGGATTCTTAAGAGCCCTTTTGTTCAGAATTCACCCATTCCATCAAAAAATCCTATTCAAAAGCCTTTGAAGGTCATCTACCCTGCCCTTAGTACATTTGCATCTTTGTCTTATTTCCTAGCTCTGTTTGCCTAGAAAGTTGACTCCATAGCCCAATGTTCTAGTAGATCCCTCTGGTTTACCTTGAAACACTTTTTATTCCCACCACACTTTCAAAACAAGTCCCAATGTCCACTCATAACTAGCCTAAAATCCAATTATAAAACAAAGTTAAATCTTTAGGAGAGATCCCTCTCTGGAACTCAGGAAGGCTAGATCCTGAATTCTAAAAGCGGTTCTTGGTTACCCCTGGTTTTCTTAACTACAAAAATCCTCATCCCACAACCTGAGAATTACTAGGGTGATAACATATTGGCGACTCCACTGGGGAACTAACCACTCTCCATTTTTAAGTTTGATCTTGAAGGAAAAATTTTAAACCATATCTTTTCTACTTTAAGATTAAGTTTAAAGGTTGTGGGTATTTACCCAATAAACATTCTGGCTCCCAAGAAAGTCTATTACACTAGATCCAACCCTGATCCAAATCCTCCAGATATAGTAGACAATCCGAACCATATAGGAAAAAAGAAAAAACAAATTGTTAGTTCAGAGACTGAAATACCCCTAAAAAGAGTTGATTCTTTACCCAAAGATTTAGTAAGCTTATCAGACATTGAATTTGATTTGAAGTTTGAAAAATCTCTGTTTAGAACCAAATACGAATCTGATTTAAAGGAAATTGTTTTAGATCCGGTTTTTACTTCTTATGTGAGTGAAAAGCATAAAATTATTTATGTTTCTACTAAATCAGACAAAACTAAAATTCAAAGTCCATTAAAAAGGGTAAATGTTACAAAAATTAAATACATTGAAGAAGTTGTTAAGCTAGCCAATTTTTTGTCTCAATTCAAACCTCCAATTTCCCAACTATACACCACAATCTTTCCAGCATCAGATTCTACTATGTATGCCGCCACTTCATTTACAGATTCTACTGTCATTTCACCTCAAGAGCCTATAAGTGTTGAGTTGCCTCTGCAACATAGGATCATATATTCATCATATCCTCAATCCACCGCTAGTTCATCAACAGATCCATTCATCCCTGAGCTGCCCTTGCAGCCCAAAGTAGTATTTCCATCATTTACTCAGTCCACTACATCCACTACCATTATAAGTTCCAGCTATACTACTTCTTTTTCATCTCCTTTTCCTAGCTCTTCAAGTACATCCATTGTTGTAACTAGCACTATCCCTTCCACTACTACTGTACCTTCCAGTTTATCAAAAATCCAAGCCATGGCAGCCAAATATGCTCCCTTGGTCTTACCTCAAAATCTACATGACATACCCCAAAATTATCAAAAATATATCCCATTGTTTGATAATCTTTCACAAATCACTGCACAACAGCATATCACCAGAATGAATGATTTTTGGGAAGTTTATGAGATAGATGAATCTGATGTCCAAATGAGGTTGTTTGCACAAAGCTTAATTAGAGAAGTAAAAACCTGGTTTAAAATTTTAGGTGCTGGTAGCATAGCAGACCTAGCTGCATTCCATAGAGCTTTCCTAAATAAATGGGAAAAGAAGAAGAATCCTATGCAAATACTATCTGAGTTTGATTCTATTAAGAGAGCCCCCAATGAGTCTGTCCAAGATTTTTGCACCAGATACAACAGTGTTTACAATGCTATTCCTGCAAACCTTAAACCCACTCCATATTCCGTGCTACTCAAATTCCCTGATTGTTTTGATGTAGATATGGCTCACCAACTTAGAGAAAGGGATGCAAACACCTTAGAACAAATGCAACAAAACGCTGTAGGTGTAGAAATCAATATACTTGCCAAGAAATACAGACTGAGAAATGAAAGAAGGGTTACTATCAAAGAAGAAGCTTCACACTTAGATGGTAAATTTGATTTCATTACCAAATCATTAGAAAAAGTAGTTGAGAGACTAGATCAAATCGAAAGGAATCCACAATGGGAGAATCAATCCCAGATCCAGAATCCCAACTACAGGAAAAACAACAACCCTGGGAAAGGTAAAGAACCTTCCCCGGATCAGAATATAAGAACCCCATTCCAAGAAAACTTTGTAGAAAGTTCACAAAACAATGTTGAGGAGGAGGAAGACATCAACATAGTTATGGGGATTGATGAAAACAATACCATTTTCCTCACTCAGGAGGACCAGGAACTCTTTGAACTTCAACAGTTCAAAGTAGAATCTGGAGAATCCTTCGATTATAAACAAGGTTATGATTTTTCAATTAATGAAATTCACAGTCAATACAACCTTAGGAGCAAGAAAACCAATGAGCCTACCATAAAGAACAATGCTCCAACCCAACAAGAACAAAAAAAAAAAAAAACTGATGCTCCTAACACAAATTTTTTGCATATTCTTCCTAGAGAGAATAAACAAAGTTCGAACCCACCCAGTCCTAAAAAGCAGCAAAGCCCAAAGATTGTAGATATTGCTGACGAGGTGGCTCAATCTTCAAAAGATGCCCCAAAGGCTAATACTACAAAAACCACCAATTCAGTGACTGTCAATCAACCAAAAAAGAATCCAGTTGATCCAAAATCACCAAATCCTAAATCTTCTGTCAAGAATCCCAAATCTGATAAACCATCTGCTAATCCTCAAAATGTTCCTGAAAAAAAAATTAAAGATAGCAGAAACCAAGAAATTCAAACAGAAGACAAGAGAAAATCTCAAACCAAAGGTAAAACTATAGAAACTCAAGAAAAATCATCACAAACCACAGTTCCAAAAGACGAAGTAATTCAAGCCATCAAATCTCAGCCAACATTTAACATGCAATCTGAAATATCAAAGTTAAAGATAACTATTCCATTAGTTGAATTAGCTAAAAATGACTTGTATAGATCTATGATTTCTGAAGCATTGAATGTGAATGAAAATGAAGATACAATTAACATGAATGAAGATAGGCCTGAATTAATCTTTGGTCCCAATGTAGATGGAAAGCATTCAGATGGGTCAGTACCTCCATTTTATGTAAGTCTTACTGTACATGATCAAATATTGCACAATGTTATGCTAGATACTGGAGCTTCCCACAACCTAATTCCTAGAGCTATAATGGAAACCCTGAATCTATACATAACCAGACCATATAAGGACATGTTCTCATTTGATTCATCCAAAGTCCAATGTATTGGTTTGATTAAAGATCTGTGTGTATAGTCCAATATCCTGGTAAAATCATGATCATGGATGTTGTAGTAGCTGACATCCCGCCAAATTATGGGATGCTTCTTTCTCACTCATGGGGAGAAAAGTTGCAGGGTTCTCTACAACTTGACATGAGTTATGCCACTATCTTGGTATTTGGACAACCCAAAAAGCTTTACAGAGAAACCTTGATGAAATTCATGATCAGTACTGCTGACAGACCTACCAATTATCCAATATATTGCACTCCTACTGATCTTGATTCCTTTATTCTTAGTAACTCTGATCAAAATGAAAATCAAACTGAACTCACTGATAAAAAACTTAAAATAATGGATGATTATATTGGTCATGAGGCTTTATGGCATTTAGATTTTGATGGATCTGTTAATAAATTTGGAGCTGGAGCAGGTGTATGGATTACCAATATTGAAACAAGCCATTCTGAAGGATATGCCTTTAGATTGAACTTCAAATGCACCAATAACATGGCTGAATACAAAGCTTTAATATTAGGTTTGCAAATTATTAGATAAATGGGAGGAAAAAGAATAATAGTCATGGAAGATTCTGAGTTAGTTATCAAACAAATAAACGTTGAATACTCTATTCATAACCCCAGACTTGCAAGATACAGAGAAATAGTATTGGATTTGCTTGATGATTTGTTAGAATCAAAGTTTGTTATCATCCCTAGAAAACAGAACATACAAGTCCATTGTTTAGCAACCTTTGCCAGCAGTTGTAAATTTCCATTTTCTCCATTACAAAAATACACTGCTAAAATCAAACATAGGCCTATTGTTCCAGATAATGTGAAATATTAGAAAATTTTCTCAGAAGATGAGAAAATTTATCACTTTTTTAACAATGAGCAAGAATTTCAACATTTCCAAATCGATAATGATTGTAACATAGATTCACCTTGTGATATAGATTCAATTTTTTGTCAAATAGATGATTTAGATAATTTAGATGTACATAATTTTTATACGCCTACTATATTTACTCGGAGTGACATAGATGAAATGGAAAAAGTAGATATAGAGGAATTGATAGAAGATGAAACAGATTTGATTGATTTAAAGAATAACATTTTACCCAAAGGTTTAACTCCCCTAGAAGACTTATTTGATTCCGATGATGTGCCCAAAAGGCCAAAAATGGAACCAGTTAAATCTGATATAGAAGAGTATAACTTAGGGACAAATGAAAAACCAAAAACAATCAAACTATCAAAATCCTTATCATCAAAAGAAAAGGTTAAATATGTAGAACTTTTGAAAGAATATCAGGATGTCTTTACATGGAGTTACGAAGACTTGAAAACTTACAACACAGACATAATCCAACATAAAATTCCTTTGAAAGAAAATCAAAAACCTTTTCAACAAAAAATCAGAAGGATTAATCCAGTTTTGTTATCTTTAATCGAAAAAGAAGTTAAAAGAATGTTTGATGCACAAATAATTCCACCAGTCAGATATTCTGACTAGGTATCTAATTTAGTGCCCACTAGAAAGAAAACAGGAGAAATTCAACTATGCATAGACTTTAGAAATCGTGATAAAGCATCCTTGAAGGACAATTACCCCTTGCCAAAAATGGATCATATTTTGCAGAGGGTGGCAGGTTCTTCAAGAATTTCTTTACTAGATGGTTTCTCTAGTTACAATCAGATTCTAGTTCATAAAGATGACCAAACTAAAACTGCATTTACTACTCCATGGGGCACTTTCATGTACGTCAAAATTCCTTTTGGGTTAAAAAATGCAGGAGCTACATTTCAAAGGGCCATGGTTATTGCCTTTGCCAAGGAGATCCATGAATTTTAAGTTATTTATCTTGATGATATTACTCTTTTTTCAAAGACAAATGATGAACTCTTAGATCACTTGAGACAAGTTTTTATCAAATGTAGAAAATATGGTATATCTCTTAATCCTAAAAAGACTCTTTTTGGACTGGAAGAAGGAAAAATGTTAGGTAACATCATCTCAAAAGAAGGCATTAGAATAGACCCTGAAAGAATTGAAGCCATTTTAAACATTCAACCACCAAGGAACATAAAATAACTCCAAGCATTCTTGGGTAAAATCAATTTTTTAAGAAGATTCATCTCTAATCTCGCTAAAATTATAAAAGATCTTAACAATATGCTTAAAAAGGACTCCTCAATAAAATGGACAATAAAGGCCAAACAATCTTTTGAATCTATTAAACAGGCCTTAAGAAAAGCACCAGTCCTTATCAGCCCAGATTATACAAAAGATTTCATAATCTTTTCCTCTGCATCTGAACACACCATAGTTGCAGTCCTTCTGCAGAAAAATGATCAAGTTTTTGAAAAGCCAACTGGATTCTTTAGTAAAGCCCTCAGAGATGCACCACTAAAATACAATATTATGGAAAAACAGGCTTTGGCTTTGGTTAAAGCCATCAAGGATTTTAGAGTGTATATACTTCATTCACACATCATCGCATATGTCCCTAATGCAGTAGTTAAAGATATTTTGACACAAGATGGACCAGATAGTAGGAGAGGAAAGTCGATAGCCAAAATCCTTGAGTACGATCTGGAAATCAAACCAGCTAAACTCATTAAAGGACAGGGTTTAGCCAGACTGATGGCTGAATCAAATTGCAATGCCTTAGATATTAATTTCATTGCACAAATAGATGACCAAGAGGAGATGGTGACTCCATTGATCAGTGAGGCCTATCTAGACTCACCATGGTACTCTGATATTATCTTTGTACTAACAAATTTACAAGCTCCTCCTGGGCTAACAAAAACCATTCATCAAACAGAAAGCAATGAGGTTTTGTATCTTAGATTCATTTACTTTATCATTGTAAATATTCATAGTCAGTGGGTAGATTGGATTGGAGATTTTATCTACAAAGTTGAAGCCCGAAGAGAATGCCCTAAGCTTTGAGTAGAAGATGTCATAACTATGATTTTTTGCAAAAAACATAAGATAATTACAGGATCACCAAGGTCAATGGATAAGGCTACTGATCTCAGAGTTCTTGACATTTCACAAGGAAATGTCATCCCCAAGTGAAGCCGATGTTAGCAACCTATAAATATAGGATTCATAATTTTGACTTGACTGATGGTAATTTTGTAAATTTGTACATACTTTGCCTTTTGCAAGTTGTATTCACATATTTTGTAAAAAATAAAAATAAATAAAAAATCAAAAAGAGGGTAAGATGTCCTAAAAGAAAAATCAAAGGACTTAGAAAAAATAAGATGCCCCAAAAGAAAAATGAATAAAACATGAAAGTGTGCAAGTACAAATGCCACTAATTTTACCTTTTGACTATGGCAGACTGTCAATAAATGCCATAGTCTGTGATAAGTTGAACAATTTAATCTTGACTTGTCACTTTTCAATTTCAAATGTTGTAGATAGAGAATAAAGAATTGTCATACAGTTTAATCATGACAATTCAGTAGTTAGGTAGAGAAATAAGTGAATCCAACAGTTTAATCTGGATTCATGGTTGAGATAAGTATAGAATTAGATAGTTTTATTGCTTTCTGAAGAATAAATGCTGAAAGGTTGCTAGCTCAAATGCACCTAATCAAAAATGGAAGAAAAAAATGTTAGAAGATAATGACTGGGTAGGTAGAAGGAGGTGAGAAGCATCAATGTAAATATTATTCACCAGGGCTGCAAATAGCTAACTTCCCCTTCCCATAGCCATTAAGCATTCTAAAGCTATCAGTCAGAAAGGCTCAAGGCATTTCCTTGACTTTTGTTGGGACCGGACCCAAGGCTCTATGGCTAATTAGTGGAAAGTGTTAAATGTCTATATTAATCCCTCAAACTCACATCATTATTCCATTTCATGCATTCATACCCTTGAATAATCCTCAGTAAAACCTCATTTTTACTTAAAGATACTATAATTCCCATTTGACTAATTTCCTTCATCACATGAAACATTAAACCCTCAAAATTACATTTTAGCATAAGTTAAAGTGATGAGGTTATTATGATGCAAATTTGTCTTTTAAAACATCACTTTACTTGGTTATTTTTATGTATTTTGAGTATACCTTGTCCCCTTTTCATATTAATTTTAACTTATATATTAACTCCCTATAGAAAAAACATTTTCCTATATTATATAATTCTCTTTTATTAAATATTCCAAAAACCCATTTATTATAACTTTAGCCAAAGTTATTTATTCCCATATGTTTAAATAAAAAACCCTCCTTATAACCCCTTTGGCTAAATATATCATTATAAGAATATCTTTCCCCTATGGTAGTTAAATCACTTTGATTTAATTTACTATATAATAAAAATATTCCAAAAAAACCTTTAAACATGTTCAAATATGTGTTTAAAACAAAAAAATCCCGAAGTTTAGTTTAAACTAAACTTCAAAGAAAAAACCCATCCTTTGTTTATACATCCCTTTCCCCGAATCCCTTAACCTAATGTTAAAGATACAACCTAACACAATTCCCCGATACATATCCCATACCCCAATAATTAACCTTGGTTAAAATCCTTTTAAAAACCCCTCCTGATCACTTTTCCATTGAATAAAGTCTGTTTGTATATAAAACTTGACAAAATCCCTTTACCCCATCGGATTAAATTCTGACCCTCCGATCCCCAACACCCATTTGATCCAACGGTTAAAAAATCAACGCGATAATTTTATCCCCAGGCCCATTCCTTCCTCATCGCATTAGAAACTATCCATCCGATCTTTACTTCATTGAAATCCAACGGTTGTTATCAAACACAATAGTTTATTTCATCTCCATCCCTTCCCCTATCACGTAGCATGACAACCGTTAGATCTTTATTCACCTCAAGATCTAACGATCTGTATTAAACGCGATAAACCTACACTTTCCCCGCATCTTTTCATTAAATCCCGACCGTTCACTTTTTAAAGTCCAATCTAACAGTGGATATCCCATATTGCGCAAATAAAGTGATCGATCCATGTTTTATAAAAATTACGTGATATGGGTTGTTTTCCCAAACCGCCCCTTAATCATGTGCAAAAATTTAAATTTCGCTTACCACTTCATAGTTGCGCGAAAACCGCCCAAGCTAAATTCAAAACCGCTCCCGCCCAACCTGCAGTTAATGTGATTAAATTATGGTTCGACCTATGGTTTAATACATTAGAACTTAATGTTTTTTATCACATTTTACCTATTTTCACCATTTAAACCTTTGAAAACTTCGCAAAGCCTTATTTCCATCACATTTCACGTATATACCATACAAAACACTGCGAGCCTGTTACAAAGCCTCCTGACGCCATTTTTAAGCCTCCTATGTACCAATGGCCATTTTAAATACCACTTTTCTCTGAAATTCATTCCTGAGAATCTCCATCAACTCTGATAGCCAATTCAACCAGAATTGAAGACTGTGAACGGAATTCCAACTCCATCGACAGCTTAACAGGTATTTTTCACCATTTCACACCTCCAAAATACTTCAATTTTAAAGGAAAAATCCTCATTTAGACTGCCATTTCCCTTTAAAAGATTGAATTACCCATACAAAAGTCTAAAAACCTCCAAAATACAAGGGAAACCCTGTCAAATTTTCTCCAGGATCCACATTTTCATTTTAGCAGGTTCTAAGCCATTCCCGAATCATTTTCACTGCTGAAATTGATCAAAGCCTTCTTCTGAGCGTTAAAACCCCTTTTTAATCATCCAGAACCCTGCTTAGAGACCAATTTTACCAGAAAAATCCTTCAAATACCCCTTGTTTCCAAAAAACCATCAACTCCTGTAGAACATCTTATACCACAAGGAAAATTGGTAGTTGCAGTATCAATATCATCCAAAGATGTTTCTGCTGCTGATTCCTCAAATACATAGGTACAGACAGGTATAGAAACAGGTGCCTCAGACTTGGTTAAAGCCATGAAAGAGATGACCTTAAAGAATAATAAGATTAAGAGTCTGCAAAAGGCTAATAAAAATCTGGAATCTGCTTATAAATATGTTGTCATCACTTCAAAAGGTCATAAGCAAAGGGTAAAGACATTGGAAGAAAAAATATTGAACCTTCAAAAAGAAGTGAATTTGAAAGGAAAAAAGCAGGGAAACCATTGAGGAAATCATATTTTTACCTTAGGGTGAAAGTTCAGGGTCAAAGTGTATCAGATGTCAAAGATTATCAGTGAATGCAAATTCTATTGCTGATCATTTTTCAAAGTATAGCAGTAAAACAGTAAAAATCAGAGATAAATAGTATCAGGATTGAAAGTGAAAAGAAGGAGTGTTCAAAAAGCCACCTTCCACGAGATAAAGCATATAATGCCAGCAATACTCCCAGCGCATCATAAAATCAGTTCGATTAGGATAATCAGTTCTATATTTTCTTGTAAAAGAGAACAGCTTGCAAACTGTTTTGCTATTGTCCCTCTTCTTATGTTATATTTCCTATTTTTCCTTGAAACATTATCTCAAACTTTGAGATATTTTGTAAACAATTTATTTGTATAAATACTTCATCTTTCGAAGTATTCAGGGTGGAATAAAATTTATCTAGACTACTAAGTCATTTTGCTCGATATATTGAAGTTGGTGTGAGTCAATTAGCAAAGCAACAGAGTGGAATTGAGATTAAAGACATCATAACTCAGGATTCTTGTGCTGACGAGATAAGTCTAATCTTTTTCCTGTTCTCATTGTTTTTCTTTCAAAAGTTTCCATACATTCATTTTAATGTGTTTCTATCATTAATGATCAACTAGGATAATTTAGACATGATTAGTGATAAAAAGCTCCATGTTTTTTACTAGTTGGCATTATTATGTTTTCTGCTTGATAATCGGACTATAGAATTCTTAACTGCTCTTAAGTCCCTGTTTGATCCCCTCCTTCAATCTTCTTTTTATGTAACTTAAGGATTATTAAGTGCCCTTTTGTTCAGATTTCACCGATTCCATCAAAAAATCCTATTCAAAAGTCTTTGAAGGTCATCTACCCTGCCCTTATTACATTTGCATCTTTAAGTCTTATTTCCTAGCTTTGTTTTCCTAGAAAGTTGACTCCATAGCCAAATGTTCTGGTAGATCCCTCTGGTTTACCTTGTAACACTTTTTATTCCCACCACACTTTCAAAACAAGTCCCACTGTCCACTCATAACTAGCCTAAAATCCAATTATAAAACAAAGTTAAATCTTTAGGAGAGATCCCTCTTCGGAACTCAGGAAGGCTACATCCTAAATTCTAAAAGTAATATTAAAGATTCGGATAAGATCAAAATGAGCGCTCGGGAATACTAGGCAAAGGGTCCAAGCTCCCATGAGCGCAATATACACCTTGGTTTCAAAATGAAAGAGAAATAAACCAAGGACTTCGACGTACGTACGGGCAATCTCCTAGAATGTTGTGTCCCGATTGTATCACGGGTATAGGGCGAGCGAGACTCGACTTCCTATGGATAAAGGATAGAAACCTAGTGGGTCTCCCGCTATATACGCGACGGGACGGGGAGCACAATTCCGTACCCAAGCGTTATGCAAAAGCCAAGGGCGAATGACGGATTACTAGGTTTAAAGACGTCGGAACACGTCTCTAGCCTAGACCTCTAAATATTTCGTTAATGTTTCAATGCTTCCTTAGTGTAAATTGAATAAATTTTTAATGTTTATCTTCAATTATGTTTCAGTTTTCAGGCCCTAGCAAATGTAATGTCTCAAAATCTCCTAAATGCACACTACATGCCACAGTATATCATTTCATTCGATGAAATCTAGTTACAAGAGAGTTAAGAGCTTTTCACACAACAACAAAATGATTATAAAACAACCAATGATATCTCTAATGCAGCTAATTGAAACTAAAATATTTTCGTTCAAAGTTACTAATCACTAATAACACTGAAAAGATCTAATTCACACCAACTAATTCAACGCAAAAGAGATTTTTTTTGTATTTTCAATGTTTAAGAGCAAGAGCACTAAAAAAAATGAAAACTAATGAGACAAGCAATTGAGAAGCAAAAGCAAAAGAGAAAAACAATCAAATTTCACTCAATTCAAGCCTACAATCAGATCTCAAATCGATAAAAAGTCCCTCAAATCAAAAGACACCCAAAGACTCAATTGAACCATGTAATCTAGGCCCAACACAAGACAAAGCGGAATTCGAATGAAGAAGAATCCAATCACTCAAATAACGCAATAAAATGATAGACAACCACCAAACAAGTGTAGAGAAGCTCTCACAAAGCTGACTGAATAGACAGAAACCAAAAACTCCCAAGGGAGGCTCGACGCACAATAGCACCTAGATGTCCTAGGGCTAAAATGTAAAATCAATAGAAATGGGCAAACAACCAAAGGAAGGAGGTCACATTCAGTCAAACAAGGCCCCAGAACACTCAAGTAGTTGAAAAATCAAGACCAAACACCCAGATCAGTCTCAGAAGGCTCAAAACCTAGTAAACCCTAGCACCTTACAGGATTGGCGCGACTGTAAGGCCGAAACTAGCGCCAGAATGGAATTGGCGCGAGTAATACACTGACAACATGCGCCAGTGGGCGCGACTGTCACACTGAAAAGCGCACCAGCCGAGTTTACCAAGGAAAAATAAAAAATAAGCAATCCAAGAAGTAGACCAGTGGTGGTGGAGCTTAAACCAAAATCCAAACTCACGAAAAGAGCCAGCCAAAAGAGCCAATCAAGCAAGCAAATTCAAGAATCGACCGAAAGACAAGACAATACTCCAAGTGTTCAGTTCATAAACTAAACTAGAGATTGACTGAAGCAGCATGGATCTACTTCGTTAATGCAGAGCAAGAGCGTTTCGAAGGCTATCTGGCTAACTTCAGGCTCCGTCTGTAGTTTATAAAGCAAACAACACGCTAACTCCCCAGCGGAGTCGCCAGTTTGTTGTGGAGGTAAATCCCCTCTACGGACAGAGGCAATCCCTACTATCCCAGATCGGGTCTAGCAACAATCGTATCATGCTAAGGCGCAGGTTCCTAATTACAATAAACCAACTTGCGAAGAAGGCCTACCTCAAGTCCAACGCTATCGTTTGTAGAAGAGATGATGCTCCCGTTTCCTTGCCCCAGCAGATCACAATCCTCTCGCTCGCCGCGATCGAACACCTGCACACACAAGAAACACGACAAACACAAGCGTAAAACCTGATATATGCAATTATGTATCAGTCAGAGAAGACACAACTCATGATCATGATGAACAATACGAGTGGAACCATAACCAATAGTCGCTTATCATTAATTCATACAAAGGAAAATACAACCTGGCTCTGACGCTGAACCTTCCTTCGGCGGGTCGTCAGTGGAATACGTCTCAGTAAAGCTTGTCGGGAATGGGGACAAGCCTCTCTCTTCGATCGTCAATCTCCTTGCTATGGATTTGGCACTATGAGGACTATCAAAGTTTCAACATTCTTTTTTAGGTTATGAAGGTTTCTCGAGATTAGCTTGCAAAGGGAAATGGCAAGCTTATATAGATGGAGGAAGGGGAGTTTGGATCCCTACAATCATGGGATTGGCCCTATCCTCAAGGAAGCTTCCATGAGAGGTGGAAAACTACTTCCTCTACATGGAAAACTGGAGCCAAACGTCCCAACTCGATTTATAGTCCAGTTCAGGAGTTGGTTAAATTCAATCTTCCGCCATTTATTTTAAAAAAACACCCTTTATTAAGCCTGGCGCGAGTGCGACTCTGAGACAGAGCGCCAATTGGCGCGCCCTCTTTGAAGAATTTCCCCCATTGGCGCGGATATAACACAGGCTAGTCGCGCCAAGGATGAAAAGGCTATTTTTAGGGTTTTTCACAAGGAGATGTCTTCAGGGAAATGAAATTCCATGTCTAGGGGAATGCCATGAAAGTGTTTTCAGGTTATGTCACTACTCACAGGTCACGGAATGAGCCCTCCAATGTGCGGGATGGGGAATTGCAGGGATGGTGACAAATTGCTGTGTAACGGAAGTTCATTTTTCGTTGTAGCTCCTTATTTCTATTTAAATTTGCATTTCATTTCATTCCAACATAAATATGGATCAGTGATATCATAGCAGTATGCTCTTTCTCTATTTTTTGTGCATGTCCCCAACGAAGTCGGGATATAAGGAGTTAGGAGTTGAACTGGTTGAACTTTTTCAAGGTTTGCCTCGCCATACCTGATGGCATTCCATGGCAGAAGAAAAGAAATATGAGGGAGAAGGATATCCTTTAAAAAATTTGCTCGAATAATCCCTCAAGCGAAAAAGGAATGAGACGATGGATAACTTTTCCCATATCCTTCGGCGGGTAACAGCGGGTGAAGCATCTTCATTTGGCAGCCATCTCATAGGCACCACCCCCTTTAAGTTACAAGTGAACTTTTACCTTCCTATTTTTGAAGTCCAAATAGATGCAGATGTCGTAGATAGATGGTTAAATTTGTTGGAAAGATATTTTTCAGTCCATGATTTTTCTAATAGGGAAAATATTACTTTTTCACTCCTCATAACTGCCCCCCACGTCAAGGACTAGTGGGAAACCTACTCTTACCAGAGGGACGAGAGGGAATCCTCACTATTTTCAACCGAACACACCTATAATAATTTTTGAGATACCATCAAGGAACAATATTACCCTATCGGGAGCTATGAGGATAGGTACATAAAATGTACCACACTACAACAAGGAAGGGACCAAGACATGTCGAATTTCACAAACATTTTTCATACCCTTTGCATGAATTTGGTTATCA
Source organism: Pinus albicaulis (assembly GCA_034641835.2). Classification (NCBI taxonomy): domain Eukaryota; kingdom Viridiplantae; phylum Streptophyta; class Pinopsida; order Pinales; family Pinaceae; genus Pinus; species Pinus albicaulis. Next base: position 908,119,153 of record CM076569.1, on the reverse strand, counting down.
AGGGTTATGAGTGGCATCTGGTACTCAAGTACAATGGTTGTCTACACAAATACATACAGGACAAGATGGATTTCCTAGACATATCCTAGCTTTGTGTTGCATACCAATATGTTGCCAAGATTAAGAACAAGTTTAAACAGAAGAAGCATGACTTCAGATTTGTGAATCCGAAGCAAGGAAAAGGCACCCACAAACCACTAAAAAGAGAAAAATCCAAGGTTGGAGGACCCAAAACAACCCATCAAAGCCACATGAAAATAATAGCACCACGAAGAAAAAGAAGGACATGAGAAAGTGGTGTGAGTTCCACAAGATCCCCACTCACAACAGAAATGAGTGTCACACCAAGCAATCACTGGTGGTCGAGATGAAGTCTTCAAAGTCAAATGCATGTTCCAAATTTGAGTCTCAACCTAACAAGGGGAATGAAAAAGAGAAGTATAATATTGATGTGGAGCCCAGCGCCACCGTTGCCACCACCAAGGTCCTGAAGATTGAGCATGAATATCAAGAGGAATGGGAGTGCCTCTTCCACTCACAAATGTGGGTGAAGGGCTCTTCATTGTAGTTCATTTTCGACAACAGGAGGCAAAAGAACCCCATCTCAACAAAGGTTGTTATGTGGTTGGCCCTAATGACCACACCACACTCGCAACCGTACAGCATTAGGTGGCTCCACCAAGGATGAGATCTTCATGTTAACTAGCAGTGTCACCTTCCCTACAGCATCAAGCCCTGCACAGATGAGGTAGTGTGTGATGTTTCTCCTCTTGAACTCTGTGATATATTACTAGGCCAACCATGCTTTGTTGAAATTTGCAACAAGAAAGAGTGAAATTGGCATCCATAAACAACATCTAGAAAATGGCATCCAAAAATGGCTACCATGCAAGGCTTTTGATCTAATTATTTCTTAATTAAATTGAAAGAAATATGTGTCAAATTTATTTATCCCTTAAATAAATTGGACAAAAAATTGTAATCTTATCTCATAATCACTTGTAATAGTTAACTGAGTGTGATAGACTCAGTTAGCTCATGAAATTTGAGTTGAGGGTGGTTGGTGTTGCATGTAGGGTGATTCTATTTTTTTTAGAGTCCAAGTTGCAGTTACTGTATAAGTTTAATGCGTGAGAAATCAGTTAGCTCAATTAATTGAGTTAAAATCAGTTTAACTAGGTGTAACTGATTGTTGCACTAGTGAGAGATCAAGTGAATTAAATAAGATTTAATTCACATGCAGTGATCTATCAAGTGACTGATGATTTACTATTAATAGCCAGATGCATGTTAGTTCTGATGAAGTGATGCAGGGGCATTAGACACTAACCAGCAATGTAGGAGTTTTGTCCACATGTTGTGGCTAGGAGGGTTTGGAAACAGTCGAATTGTTACAGCTAGGTGTCAATACCTTAGCTGATTGTATTATTAGAGCAGTTAGAGTTGTAGAAGTCGAATGGTTAGTCCATCTGTCATGTTTTAGTTTTTGAATAATTGTAATTAGGCTCTTGAGTTACCATAACGGTCCTCACAGAGGAACATAAAGGTCATGTGTCGATGTATATAGATGTAATCCCTCGGATGTATAGAGGAGGGAGAGAGCAGGAAGAAAAAAAAGGGAGAGAGATTTCTGCAATAAACTCTGTGTATTGAGCAATTGCTTCCGGTTGAATAAAACTCAAGTCCTGTTGATTTCCAAACTGCCTGTATTTATAATTGTGATGAATTGTTTAACTGTGAGGTGATTGTGCAATGGTAATTCCGTTCTCTGTCCTTGAATTCTTTTAATTTATCTGAATAAACCCTATTAAATCCATGCTACCCGCAGGCAGGTCTATGCAGAAGAAGTGTGGTCGTGGACACTATTTAATTTGGTAGATTTCCCGCTTTATAAATAAATAGAGGTGTTGCTTTCGAACTGGAACCGTAGTCTGGACGCGAGTTGAATGAACAAAAGGAATAACGTAACCCCGCATTAACCCTGGTCAATCACTGTAACAAAACTGTGAGTGGTTTTGAAAAGTGGGTTGCCCATATCGCACCACTTTTGGTGAAAAGGCGGTATTTTCTGAATGGGAGGGATTCCACAGAGCCTTCGACGCGTGGCACCGGACGAAAGTACAAAACCGCCTTTCCGTATTCTCATCGTGCGTTAAAATCTGGTGCTGGGAGCCGAGCGATATTGATGAGAGCCGTCGATCTGGCACAGGATCATCGGACGGTGGTCGAGCAACGAAGATGCATGGGGTTTAACCAAGGTACGGGGCGTACATTTGATTGGCTATTGGACATAGAGGTGGGCCTGGAGCGAGAGTTCTATTGTAAAGTTTGATTTACAAAGCGTGGAAGATTAATATAAGGTTTCGAAAGGCATACTTTGAGGTTCGGGAATATAAATTAAAGTTTAAACGTTGTGGATAGTATTATTTATCAAATTCTACGAATTTGATAATTAATAAAAAGAAATAGACCACGCGGAGCAGGGAAAAGAGAGACAGAGCCACGTCGCCGGTTGACCGTCCCTCCTCAGGGCTGACTTTCGGTTTTGTTGCGTCATGAAGACCCAATTGAGACATAGGTTAAAGGGAAGTTATCTATCAGTAGTATTTATAGAAAATTTCCTGGGCGCAATTATATACACCATAGGATGCCCTTGATGTATTGCACAGTCAAGGAAGGCTAATATTCCTAATTAATAGGGATTAATTGCCTAGGGATTGTGTGAGCAAGGCAGGATGAAGACAAGATGAGAATTGGGTAAGTGATGGACCAATTTTGTCTGGATCAGTGTGAGACAGTTGGTAGAGTGCAGCAGATTCTTGTTAGCAAGAATGCACTGTATTGTTTCATGATTCCTTGGTTCATTATACAATAGAGATAGAGGGGTTTTGAGCAGTAATATTTCCCCAGGAAAAATATCTGTGTTGTGGATTGATTTTCTTCTTTCTTTACTTGGTGTGATTGTGTGATCATGTTTATTTTCCGTAATTAATTTGTAGAAAGATTCAATGTCTTGATTTAGCATATCACATGATTGGATTGAATCCATTGGTATACATATTGTTTGTAGAATTTGTACATGATATTAGAGTGCCAGGAATCAAAATAGGGGAGAAGAAATTGAGTTTGTGTTGAACAATATTCAAACTTGCAGATACTTTCTTTAGAGCGACAAGCATATCAAGATGGCTTTCAATGAATTAAGATTGGAATATGCACTTGTGAGCAGTTCTAATTATATCGCATGGAAAGACATAATGGATGTCGTTCTGGAGGAAAACGGGTTGAGATAATTCATTGATAATGATACTACCCAGCTTGCAGCAGTAGACGTCACTCTTGTTAATGCTTGGCAAAAGAAGGTATAAAGGGCGAGGAGGATCTTATTAGAGGGAGTTCGAGATCACATTGTCTCGAGTCTCCATGGAAAGGTGACTCCATATGAAATGTGTAAGGCCTTGATAGATCTGTTTCAGAACAGCAATGACCAAAGGAAGTTGGCAATGAAGGACAAGCTTGGGAAAATCAAGAAGGAGGAGGGTGAAACGGTACCAACATACTTGGCGAAGTTCACTCAATGTCAAGATGAGCTTGGAAGTGTTGGTGTGACCATAGCAGATGATGACTTGGTGAGCCTACCACTTCTAGGCCTTCCCAAGAGTTGGCATAGTTACTAGGACTTGGTGAATGGGAGGGAGAAGTTACCAGATTGGGAGCGACTTTGGTCGGATTTGGTACAAGAGGAATTCAGGCGAAATACCAAGGAGGGATCCTCATCTAAGACTAATGACGAGGAAGATTGCGCCTTGACTAGTAAGAAAATAATTCCAAGGGGAAGAAATCCCAAGGCAAAGAGGGAAAGAAAGACTTATCCAAGATCAGATGTTTTCACTGTCACAAGCATGGGCACTATGCTACAAATTGTCCACAGAAGAAGGCAAGCAAGAAGGAGCGTGCAGTTGCAATGAGTGAAGCATTGGCTTCATATTTCGAGCTTGATTTTACTCTCATTGCATGCATGGCCAGCACTGTAATGGGATGCATGTGGTATATAGACAGTGGTACCTCGTTCCATATGACAGGGAATAGATATCTCTTCAGTTACTCGGAGGAGAAGGACCTCCAACAAAACATAGAGTTTGGAGATGATGAGAGGGATAGCGTGAATGGCATAGGTACAATTACCTTTCATAGGGAGTTTGGCTCCCCTCTCAGACTAGTAAATGTTTTGTATGTTCCAGGCTTAAGGAAGAATCTTGTATCTGTAGCAATATTGTAAGACCATGGTTATGAAGTGATGTTTAGAAAAGGAAAGGTGTTCCTTAAACACATAGCCATGGGACATGTCAATAAGATCGGTTCAAGATTCAAGAGCCTATATGATCTCGAGGTTGAGGATGCATGTAAGGATTTGAGGAGAAAATCAGTGGTTAATGACTTGGTGGTTGAAAGGGATCAATTATCTCTCAACATGCAGCCTCAGAAGAAGTCTCAGAAGGTTGTTGAGCAGCCACAATTGGAGAAGTAGAGAGGAGACCCAGTGGAAGAGTCCACTCAAGAAAATACCTCCAGGAGGGGCAAATTTCGAGCCAGAAGGGCAGAGGGAGTACATGTAGCTATACCTTTAGGTGTGAGGTGGGGTGATGTACAGAATTAATCCCAAGAAGAAATTTGGGCAGGATTCATTGAGATGGTGTGTCTCATGGATCGAACCTGGCTACAAGGAGCCCACATCACATCAGTAGCAGGAAGGATCGGTTAGATTGATGCAGTCAGATGTCAGGAGGACAAAAGTCAAAGTGATAAGTGTCGAATACTGGAGCGCAGATCAGAGTTAGCAGCAGTGTAGAGTGCATGGATGTAGGTGTCAATAGCGCAAAGATTCTAGTAAACATGTGCAGTAGGATCCAGCCGTCAGAAGACTCTGATGACAGATGCATTATACTGATTCAGTTGTTTGGAGGCAATTCAGTTTCAGGATAGTTGCATGTGCGAACAACACTAGAGAAGTTTTGCATGCAAGAACATTCCAAAGGTACTGGATCGAGACAGATTGATTCCTTTCTTGTTGAGAGGGAGTGTTGAAATTTGCAACAAGAAACAGTGAAATTGGCATCCAGAAATGGCTACCATGCGAGGCTTTTGATTTAATTATTTCTTAATTAAATTGAAAGAAATATGTGTCAAATTTATTTATCCCTTACATAAATTGGACAATAAATTGTAATCTTATCTCATAATCACTTGTAATAGTTAACTGACTGTGATAGACTCAGTTAGCTCATGAAATTGGAGTTGAGGGTGGTTGGTGAGGCATGTAGAGTGACTCTATTTGTTTTAGATTCTAAGTTACAGTTAGTGTATTAGTTTAATGCATGAGAAATCAGTTAACTCAATTAATTGAGTTAAAATCAGTTTAACTAGTTGTAACTGATTGTTGCACTAGTGAGAGGTCAAGTGAATTAAATCAAATTTAATTCACATGTATTGTTCTGTCAAGTGGCTGATGATTTACTATTAATAGCTGCATGCATTTCAGTTCTGATGAAGACCTAGTTGAGACAGAGGTTAAAGGGACGTTATCTATCAGTTGTATTTATATACACCATAGGATTCCCATGATGTATTGTGCAGTCAAGGAAGGCTAATTATCATAATTAATAGGGATTAATTTCTTAGGGACTGCGTGAGCAAGGCAAGCTAAAGACAGGTTGAGAATTGGCTAAGTGTTCGACCAATTTTGTCTGGATCAGTGTGAGACAGTTGGTAGAGCGTAGTGGATTCTTGTGAGCAACAATGCATTGTATTGTTTCATGATTCCATGGTTCATTATACAATAGAGATAGAGATTTTTTGAGCAGCAAGCTTTCCCCAGGAAAAATATCTGTGTTGTGGATTGATTTGCTTCTCTCTTTACTTAGTGTGATTGTGCGATCATGTTTATTTTCCGCAATTAATTTGTAGAAGGATTCAGTATCTTGCTTTAGCATATCGCATGATCGGATTGAATCCATTGGTACACATATTGTTTGTATAATTTCTACATGCTTGTGGAAGCATCACGTTGTGTATAAGTTTGTGCCTCACACCGTTATTATTACTTTGGGAAGTAAGTTATATAGGATATCGTAGGTATCCCCGCCTACTGCCATCTCTTTAATCTCAGCTAAGCAATGGAGTAAGATCATCTCCTAGAACCGGAAATTTTTTTCTTTCTGATTCGTTCTCAAAGTAAGGGGAAGATCATGGTCACATCCATGGCCCCCAAGAAGGGTTACTCTACACAGTAGAAGTAGGTGGATAAGGTAGTGTAAGAATATAGGGACATCTTCTCCTCACCCATAGGAGTACCTTTTCACTCTTAGGTCAAGAATTTGATCAATATAATTCCTAGAGCACCTCTACCTAATGGGTCAATATATTGCTGCTCTATTATGGAAAATGAAGAAATCAAGCAGAAAAACCAGGTGTTTTTGTAGAAAGGGAACATTTTACAAAGTTCCTCACTTTGCGAGAGCCCAATTGTACTTGTACAGAAGAAGGATGGGACCTGGAGACTCTGCATTGACTAAACAAAACTATCAGGTACTACAAAATTATTTTTATTGGCAAAAAATCCTACAGGATGTTGGAAATATATCATATATTGCACTTTTTGTGTCATATCTAAGCAACCATCAAGAATCAAGGCCTATACACTCCTCTGCCTACTCCCATCCAACCCTGGGAATCCATCTCCATGGACAATCTGTCTTGTCTCCCTTCTACCAAGCACGGTAATGATTTTGTATTTGTGGTCATGGAAAAATTTTCTAATATTCCTATATTAGTGGCATGCAAGAAGAGTATCACAATGGATTACACTACCAAAATATTATTTGAATGAGTGTGGGTACATTTCAGAACCCCACATAAATAAATAAATAATAATTTTTTTTATTTTTTATTTGTGGAAAAATCAACAATTTTTTATTAATAAAAATGAAAAGTTACATTGAGTAGATGCACAAAGTGCATTCAAGAATTTTCCCAAGGGACCAATGAATATATATATATATGAATCTGTAAAAAATATTATTTAATTATATATGGTAATAATTAATTTAATGAATAAATAATTAAGTATAATCTAAAAAAACAAAAATATATTTTTAAATATTTTTAATTATTAAATTTAATAATATAAAATAAAATAATCATTTAAAATAATGATTGTTGAGGACTGTTGTGATCTGTCTCTATGAGAGTGTCACTGCGCTTAAGACCAACGAGGGGTGTTCTAAAGAAATTAAATGCAATATTGGAGTTAAGCAAGGGTGTCCCCTACCACTTACCTTTTTTGGCATATACATCGATAAGCTATAGGAGTGTTTGGAATCTGCGAGGTGCAAGGGCACTGAGCTTGTTGGTGTTCTCATTACTCTTCTTCTCTATGCCAAAGAGATTGTTCTTCTTGCAAAAATCCATGATGACCTTGAGAAACAGCTCGAGATTCTTCATGACTACTGCTCCAAGATGGGTATGACAGTTAATACCGACAAGACTAAAGTCACGACCATTAAATCCAAGAAGATCACCCATGGTAGTTTTGTGTATAATAACCAATGCTTAAATCAGGTTTCTTCTTATAATTATTTGGGCATTGACTTCCCTCGTCATCTCAACTAGAATTATAGCACCGAGAAAAGGATTATTGGGGGTTGGAAAGCTTATTATGAGCTTGAAAACAATTGTAAGTCAGTCGATCTTTACATTTGGAGTAAAAAGAGGTTCTTGTTTGAGACCCTTGTCACCCTTGTGGTCTTTTACGAATGTGAAGTTTGGGGTTGCAGTATATCCAGAGAGTCATGGAGGAAGATTGAAATGATTCAAAAGCAATTCATAACCTACAACCTTAAGATCAAGGGAAATACTCCATGTCCTATACTCTTGATCGAATCTGGTTTGTCCCCCATTGAAAGTACGCCTATTTTGAGATATCTGATGTATAAGAAGAAGCTTGACAACATGGAATAAAAAAGGCTCCCTAAAATTGCTTCTAACTGTAGTCAAAACCCTCACCTTCGCCTCAAGCGCGGGTGGCATAAGGATGTCCAGTCCTGGCTCAACCATTGGGGAATTAAGGAGGAGCTTAGTATGGGAAGTAAAGGTAATATCAAAAATACTATTACCTCCAAGTTTAAGGACAAGTTGTGGGAGGATCAGGAGCTGGAGGGTAAAAGGAAGCTAAGATACTATAAGGAAGCGATACCCACCCTTGGTAATCAGAATTATCTCTCTTTGTTGTTCAGCAATAAGAAAAAAATGAACATCACTAAGATAAGAACTAATTCCCATGAGCTTCGAAGTGAGACTGGGCGGTGGTCTATTCCCAAGACCCCTTGGAACGATAGATTCTAAGCAGGTGGAAGATGAAAAGCACTTCCTTTTAGACTGCCCGACTCTTACTCGCATCTGCTCTCAATTCCCTACCATCTACCACATTTCCAATCTTCTTGACCTATTAAGTCAACCCACCTATAGCAATCTCGGAGCACTTATTTCCCTTTTCTTTGACCATAGAAACAAGATTTTGAAGAATCAAACTTAAAAATTTTCTCCTCTTAAAATCCGATAAACCGCATTGGTCTTAACAAATAATAGCCACCATCATCATCAATGATAAAAATGAATATATCACTAAAATTTAATTATGAAAAAAAAAAATATTAATTATAAATAATTTAATTTTTTTTTTTTTTAATAACCAAAAAAATATAATAGTAATAATAATTCAATATTTCGATGTCGACTTGTCCTCCACCACTTTAGGTGAGAGTCTTCTTATTATAACGACCAAAAACTTTACACATTAAAAAAACCAAACAACCGAATTTAAAACAAAGATGGAAACAAACTAAAACTAAAATAATCATTACTACGATTTAATTTCCTCATATGGCCAAACAATATTGACCTGGTCCCACATAGATGGGGATCTCAAACCATTTAAAGGATGGAAAAGTCTAAACCATCTAGAAGACTTATTATATTAAATTTTTTTATTATATTAAAATTTGACTCACCATCAACTTTCAAGTGGAAATTTTGAATATCACTTTTGGTACTTGCACATTTCTTATATAATTACACGTTCTAGTAGATTATTATATTAAAATTTGACTTACCATTAAGTTTGAAGTGGGAATTTTGAATAAAAATACCACTTTGGGTACTTACTTATATTCCCTATGCATTCATGCACATTCCGTACATATTCCCTATATAATAGACTCCCTTTATATGTAAAAATACATATTTTTTTCTTCCTTAAGCAAACATAATCATCCCACGTTCCAGTTTACTCTCTTTATATGTAGAAATTCATATTTTTTTCTTTCTAGAGCAAACATAATCATCACATGTTCCAATTTATTCTCTTTATATGCAGAAATTCATATTTTTTTCTTTCTAAAATTAGCAAGTGTCGGTGAAGAATACAAGTGTTAGATGGAGATTTGATGATATAAGTAGTGTTTCTTAATTTTATTCCCTTGTATTAATTTATTAATTAAATGATTGATTTCTATTATCGATTTTTATAAGTATTATTAGTATAAGTATGAGGTATACATATGTTAGTTACATATTCACATTTTACACAAATACTCTTCTGGCTTATTATACTAAATAATTAATTGATAGATAAATTTGTTTAGTGAATAATTTATGATTAATATTAAGTTTTATTAATGATCAAGCTTATGGTTAGTATTAAGTTTGATTAATACTTACTTAATTGTTAATCTTCACTTATAATTAATAAATTATATTTTAACATAAATATTTAATATTTAAATAGATAAGTAGATAGGATTCGTGTGAAACCATAAGGTTGACTGATATAATATTTTATTAATACTTAATTTTTGTTAGTATTTTACTATGTATCTCTTCTCGGCCCTCACAAGGTTGTTCTCTCAAATTAGGATAAGGAAAAAGTGGAAGGGGATCGAGAAGAGACATGGGGGAGTTAGTGACATAATGGAGGTGGGTGGCACTTACTCGGGGGAGGCATAAGTGCAAGGAGAGTTTGGGAAGAATGGAACTTATCGTTTAAAAGGTTAACTTGAGGAAGGGAGTGAGGGGGATATTATTACCAGATATTTGGACGAAGAACTTGGAGGAGAAGCTTTGGAGTGAGACAAATAATGAGGTATCGATTTGGGACACACAACAATTACAGTTGGGTTTGGGCTCAGAGGCCTAGGACTTGGGCTCATAGGCCTAGGACTTGGGCTCGAAGGGCTAGGGAACCTATAGAGGTTCACTAGCCTAGAAATTTAGATATAATTTCCTAGTTGGCATGGTAGCATATTCAGTGAAGTTCTCCCAACATAAGCACCACAATTGAGAAACCGCAAATAGGTATTTTCTTATTAATTTTCATTGTCAAGGTTCTTGTTAATTGTCATTATTAAATTAGTTGAATTGTATCGTTGTAAAATTTTAAAATGAAAAGAAATATATTGTGGAATGAATAGAAACAATAGTAATCATGCTAAAAAAAAATTATTTTTATTTTTTAGCTGAGTAGTTCTTATACAAACTCAAGACCACAGGTAGGGGGTCTTACACCAGTAGTTCTTATACAAACTCAAGACCCCAAGGAGGAGGTCTTACATGGGGTATCAAAACCAATGTCTTACATGTGGTAGCAGAATCCATATTCAAAATATGGACCCTAAAACCCACTTACACGCATTAGCGCACCTGTTCCAGCCTTGTGTACCTGTAAGAATTATTGTAAGAAATACACCTTGCAAGCACACAAACAAAAAAATTAGCGATTTCAAAATAGAATATTAATGTATGATTAATTTATTCTACAAAATAATACACATGAAAATTATACAAATTAATATCGACAAAAATTACCATTAAAAAAACCATCTTAGTCTAGTTTGAAAAAACTAGAAATTACACTAGTTGGTCAAATTCCAAATCTACCCTAATATGGGTTCAAACAAAAGTAAAAAATATTGACAAATGGCCACAAAAATATTTCTCAACCCAAGGGCCCAAATGGAGCAGAGCAAAATCGGGAGGTTGAGCAGAAGGAGAAGACAAAGGAAACAATGGGATAACCATCAAGAACAAACTGGATAGATTCAAATATAACACTTCATATGTTCACGAATGTCCCTCCATGCTTCTACTGCAAATAACCATGCAATTGCATTTTTCATTGGGAAGATGCCACCCAGGAAAGTCTCATTAATGTTATGGAGTTGGGGATGATGGTCTCTCCAGTGTTTCTATGACACAAGATATTAATGACTTTATTCGTAAAGTTGTAATATGAGTTTTTTTTAGCAAGTAAATTGGGCATTAAACATATTGTTTCTCAGAAAACACAAGAGAATTTCAAATGCAAAGATTGAAAATGATCCTCTTTTCTAACAAATGTGATGTAACTAATGATGCAAAATGAAAAATCGCCAACAATATTGTGGGTGTAGTCTAAAAATTTGTGGATATTAACCCAGAGGATAAAGTATAGTTAAATGTTTCAACCAACCTAGACCTTGGAATTGTCAATTATGTAACAATGTCAGTTCGACGTGTAAAGCTACAGAACCAAGAGTATAGTGGAGGATTTGGAGATATAAGGAATTTAGAGTACAAGGATTCCAACGGGTAAGTGAGTGTGTTTGATAACAAATTGGATTGTCTCAATCCAAATGATGGAAAGGCTTAAGGACGCATTCATGTAAAGAGGGTTTTATGCAAGTTGTGATGTTTTCCAATGGTAATATGTAATCTCTAAGATTCTAAATGCATTTTTTCAGCAATTCACTTTAGAAAGCACTAAGAAGAAGGAACCTAGACATATTATGTAAGAATCTATGTTGTGTCTTGCAACATGCTCCCATTATCCTCGTTTTTCCATGTTTTCTTGTAATTCAGTAAATGGGTGCTTTATTTTTCATCTTCACACATCCATCTACTCACAACTAGGTCAAAGATACCAATTTTTCCATACTTCACAAACATTTCTTGAATGTTTCTCATTTGCTTCTATGCAAAGAAAATTACTAGATGAAAAATGCAATATTATAATATATAATGAAATGACATGGGGTTATGTGGGTTACTATTAGTTGGGTTGGCATGTGTTGGCCCCCAACCACCTCTCAATTGCGCAGGGAGACTCATACAATGCACTGAGCATTTGTTTTTTTCTTACCCGTCACTTGGATCATCGAATAAATATCATTTTGATAATTCCTTTGATTTATCTCAGCTGGGAGGATAGACAATGGCAATGAAAACCAATACAAGAGCAATATAGAATCAAAATATAGCACAAATCAGACTAAAACACCAAAACACTAGCTAAAATAGATGATACACCAACCAAAAGGGATGATATGACATTCGAAAATGTAAAATGCCTCTGAAACATTTAAGCCATGTTTTAGAGGAATTTTATACCAACAAGCCTCTTTAGCAAAAATATTACAAAATTAAGAGGTCATGTCATGAGCTAAGATCAACCATCATTATTTTATGTGTACAAATGGAGCTACACCATCTAAAAATGGAATCATTGAAAGCATTATCCTAGCCTTTATTATAGCAAGAAATGTTGGTGCATGTAAGCTATGAGTAGTTATTTCCATCAAAGACATTGGAAGTGGATTAGCCACTACATCATCTGGAAATGTACTTAGCACCATGCGTACAAAATAATTGATAACATAATTTAAGCAAACACGGCATGATTTTCTACACACCCATTTGGATAGCCATTTCCTTGGATTGTACTAGCAGTATAAATTACATGTCACACAATATATCAAATGGTCTCTCTCTCCACAAACAACCCCAATTTCAAAGCATGTTTGTCCTCCACGGGATCATGATAATTATTCCCATACTTTGGATACAGATTATTTATGCCAACTTTACTGTCACCCTCTTCCTCGTTGGGACTACTATCAAATCCACAATAAGGCATCCAATGCCAAATTGCAAGGGCCAATGCACCCACAAACAAGATACCATTGGCCTTCCTCTGAGGCACCCTACTCTTGTTGAGGAGGGGCCTCCTAGGATTTGGATTGGGTATCTGTTGTTGCTACTAAACTAAACCCCTCCTACTATAACCGCAAAAGTTGTGCACAAATTTTTTTGCTCCATTTGGTTTGTTTGGAGGGCCTCAAGACAAGGTGATATGTGCTCAATTACAGAAAATAAGGTGAACTAGGTTGAAATGGAAGTGAGGTGGAAGTGTAGGCTCTAGTAGAATGGGAAGTGAGGCAACACATGGGCCTCATGCAAGGCCAAGGGGGAGTTAAGCAACACATGGGCTTCATGCAAAGCCCTGACCTACCTGAGATCCAAGTGTGTAAATTTACTTTCATTTTATTTTATTTATTTATGGAAATTTTTATTTTATTTTTCGTATACATGGTTTTATTTTATTTTTTATTTTTTTGTTTGGTTAATTTTATGTTTATTAAATTAATTAATTCAATTGTCGTTAATTCATTATTGGGTTTATTTAGTCAATTTGGTTGGTTTATTCCCTCCATAATTATCTCCTGTAGGCAACAGTTTTAGTAGAGGATGACATCGTAATTGCATTTAGACATTTGAGGCTTTTTCACACTAGGAAATAAGGAATGGCTCATGAACATGGCAAGGCTCGACATGGTGGAAGAGGGTGAGGGAAACCACCCCTCCCTCCTTGGCATGGCCAAGAGGAGGAACTCTTTGACCAAGATATTCTACCCCACATTCGTTATTTGGTTACAGCCATCGAGTCAAGGGAGTGTTTTCATTTAGCTAACCGACACTAACCAATGAGAAACCTATTAGTGCACCACCTCTAAAACATGTAAGATTCCAAGGAAGGAATCAAATGTTGAATGATGGAGGTTAGCGTTAATCTCAACAACACTTGTCTCTCTCTACAAAATCTCTTCAAATAAATTGGCATCAAGTTTCCCCCCATCCCTCCAACTCCAGCATCCACCATCTCTAAGGAATTTTTTGTTGTAATGGACTCTTATCTCCAAACAACCATTCCTCCTAGCCATGGCCCTTCAGAGGCACAGGAAAAGGAAAAGTCCTAGATAATTGTGGCAGTTCCCCTTCCCATGAGAGGCCAAATATAGAAGTCGATTATCAACCAAAATAATTAGCCAACACCGGAAAAGCCACCAAAGAAGGATCCTCTCAGCCTAGCATAAGCTCTTATAGTTGTGTGATTGAATGGGAGCATCCTCCCTAGCTTCTAGAAGGCTAGGATGGTCCATTTTCTTATCTAGACATGTTGGAGTAGGAAAACAAAAAGGCCAAAGCCAATTATTTCCAGCCTCAAGTAGTTCCAGCGCCAAGCAACCAGCATGATCAAGTCCCTCATTAGGCTATATATGTTTTTTCTCTCTTTCAGATTGCATAGTTATTTCATATTTTCTAGTCAAACTAGGAAGCACCAATTTTGTAATTCTTATGTTTCAAATTGTATTAAATTCTCATATGCATTCTCAAAGGGATCATTTGGTTTCCCTTTTATGGGAATATGGTCATATGATACATGCATAGCGTATTTATCATTATTTTTTGTGCTCTTGATCTAGATCTAATTCATGGTTTGACAGGATCTTGGTTATTTTATATGGATGCATGAGCTACTATGTGTTTGTTGCACTAATTATGAGAGGTAAGCAATCCTTATTGATGTAAATCTAATTAAACTAATGTAAACAATGACCGAACTATGCATCCATGACTTGCAGGTACTATGTACCGAAAGTGTTTGTAAAAATGAATAGTATGTGTTGGAAAATTACAACCCATTTTTGTAATTGCATCTCAGGATTTGGGTCATGCATATTATCTCTCAGCTCATATCTACCCTGTAAGTATGTTAAAGTGGGTAAATTTGGGGTGGGGTGTTACAGAGTGGTATCAGAGCATCCAAGTTCAAACACTTGGAATGGATGGGCTCTATCATAGTTGCAATGAAGAGCAAAGGGATCAATAAGTAAAATTGATTTCATTTTTGTTATATATTTTCTTCTGTGAAGTTTTAGAAATGGAAAAAAAATCCACATTAAGGCTAAATCCCACTGATATTGTGGTTAAAATTTCAGATATTGGTTCAGAATATTTTAGGAATTATGATATGAGGAAGATGATCTTCCAAAATGCATCTTTAAATAGGTCATGTTGAAATTTCTGACATAACTTATTTTATGTTAGGTTCTATTAGTTGAAAAAATTTCCACATTGAGGGGAAATTCAGCTGATAATGTGGTAGAAATTTCAGACATTGGGTCTCAATATTTTAGGATATATGAGTAGAGGAATTAGAGCCTTATGAATGCTCCTAAAATCAAGCCTCAGAAAAGTCATGTTGGAATTTGTGTTATAACTTTGATGCTGGGTAGCCTCAGGAGCTGAAATTTTTTCCATAATTAGGGAAAATCCCACTGATATTATGATAAAAAATTTAGAAATTGGGTCACTATATTTAGGATATATAACCAGTGTAAGTCGAGCTTTCTAAATTCTACTCGAATTGTGCACCAAATAGGATTGTGTTGGTCTTTTGTTATAACTTATCATCTATGAAATTTCAGAAGTTGAAACTTGAATCATAGTGAGGGAAAATCCCACTGATCATATGGTTCATATTCCATAACTTGTACAACAAAATTTTAGGAGATATTCAT
This sequence comes from Pinus albicaulis, assembly GCA_034641835.2. Lineage (NCBI taxonomy): Eukaryota > Viridiplantae > Streptophyta > Pinopsida > Pinales > Pinaceae > Pinus > Pinus albicaulis. Next base: position 908,103,425 of record CM076569.1, on the reverse strand, counting down.
TGAATCATTCATTATATTAGTTGCATGCAAAGTGTTTGATAAAATGCTTAAATGGTTCAACAATTCATTGCATACAAACAGTTTGATAAAATTCCCTAATGAGTATGTTGTTTGTGGTTAGGGATAGTATTGATGTGTAATAGTATTGTTGTAGCTGATATATGCTTACTTGTATGCAAAGAGTTTGTTATATTAGTTTGCATTTAAAGTGTCTAAAGAAATGCTTACATGCAAATGTAATAATATAGTAGTTGTTTGAAGAAAATGTAATAGTATGGTAATTGTTTGAAGAAAATGTTATTTTTTGGATGGGATAGTATTGTAGTATGATAATATGGATGTAATTTATCTATGCCTATTTTCATGCAAATAATTTGAAGAGTTTCATGCAAGGAATTCGAAAGGTTGCATGCAAGGAATTTGAAAAGTTGCATGTAAGGAAATGGAAAAGTGGCATGATTATGTCACATGTTTTCAGTTAGTATGTTATAAATGGAATAAGTGTAATGTTTCTTATGTGATCTTATACAAAATTTATGAGAAATGAAAATCATGTTTTGGCAAGTATGGTCAAACTTAGTATACCTTTGGAGATCCCATTTCCATAATTGGACATTGGAGACTGGGTCATTATAGCAGCTGCCTTCTTCTACCTTTGTGTGGACCATGGATAGTAAGGAGGTATGTTTACAGGTTGTTTGAATGCTTGATTAAGTGTGTGATATGAGTATGTGCTTATAATATTGTAAGCAGGAATGATCTTGTTTTAAGACAGTTGTACTAACACAATATGTGTTGAGACAACTAATATGCACTTAAGTACAAGTGGGTCCTAGTTGTATCACTATGAGTTGATTGTAGACTATGACATAGATGTTAGTCTTGGTAAACTCTTATTTCAAATTAATAGACACAGTGTCTTGAGCTTTGCAACATGTGACTGACATGTGTGAACATTTGCAGAAGAAACATGCTTGGTATTAGCATGACAAGGTAATAGTTGATTTGATTATATAACTAACATCTGGATGAATGTGATAGTACATAACAAGACTCAATTGCAACAAGGTAAAAATTTAAAAGAAAGGAATTGGGTGAGAATTGTAGGTTTTAACCCTGTACAGAAATAATCTGCAAATGAATCTTAAAATAGAAAATAAACAATAGCGAGAGCATAAAACATAAAACAGATATACACAGAGATTTTTCCCCTAGATCCCAAATCGGGACAACCTGCTTGATTTTTCATTATATTCCTTTTAGTGTTACAAAACATATATATACGTGTCGAAGCATACATAAACCCCAATCCATTAACCCTGGATTAGAACATAACCATAGTTCCCTTGACCGGATCTACAAAATACCAGGGGCCGAAAACCATCATGCCCCAAAACCATGTGCAAACCCATGCACAAAACCATGGGCAGGTCCACCCACCGGAAAATAAGGACCAAATTTTTTTTCCCGGGGCACTCCCCCGGAACTCGACAGGGGGGGTTGCCGCCGTCCTTGTGACCCCCCTGTTGCGCCTGGTGCAACATACAAAGGGAACTATCGCCCCCCCTGTGACCCCCCATGCGTGACTAGTCGTGGAAAGAATGTAACACATACCCAACATTCTCCCACTTGTTGTTTTATTTCCACATGGGGCCACAGGAGAGATGAGTCATTAGCCCAGCTTTGAAACACCCATTGTTTCTCTACACCAAGAAAACTTCTGAGTGCTCACAGACTTCGTCAATGCATCTGCAACATTCTTCAAGGTGTCCACCTTTACCAACAACACCCTTTTAGCCTCAACCATATATCTCACAAAGTGATATTGAACATCAATGTGCTTTGTCTTTGAATGATAAGCAGGGTTCTTAGCCAAGAAAATTGCACTTTGGCTATCACAGTCTATCCTTATAGCTTGTTGCACTAACCCCATACTTGAACACAATCTCTGCAACCAAACTGCTTCCTTGCTTGCATGAGTGGCTGCTATGTATTCTGCCTCTGTAGTTGAAAGAGCCACTACAGACTGTCTTTTACTCATCCAACTGACTGCGCCTCCAAATAGGCTAAACACATACCCACTTGCAGATCTTCTTTGGTCCAGATCTCTAGCCCAGTCTGCATCAAAAAAACCACGAATGTCCAACATTCTTTCCAATCCTGGTCTTCCCTGGTAGCACAAGCCATAATCACTAGTGCCACGTAAATATCTGAAAACCCGCTTCACTGCTATCCAATGCTCCTTCCCTGGGTTTGACATAAACCTGCTCAATACTCCCACTGCATGTGCAATGTATGGTCTAGTACAAACCATTGCATACATCAAGCTACCCACTGCACTTGCATATGGAACACGGGACATATCCTCCTCTTCTTCTTGTTTCTTGGGACACTATTCAGCAGACAGCTTTACACCTACAGGAATAGGAACATTCACCAGTTTACTATCCTACATATTGAACCTCTGCAATATAGTCTTGACATACTTCCTTTGGTTTAACCAGAGCTTCCTCTTTTCCTGATATCTCTTAATTTCCATGCCCAGAATATAGTTTGCAGCACCAAGATCCTTCATGTCGAATTTGGAGAAAAGTTGGGTCTTCAAATCTTGGATAATTTCTTTGTCATTTCCAATCAACAACATATCATCCACATACAAGACCAAATAAATAACATGGTCACCAATTAATTTAAAATAAACACAGTGATCCTCCTTGCTTATGGTGAAGCCAAGTCCTCGTATATAGGTATCAAATTTCCGATACCACATCCTTGGTGATTGTTTTAACCCATACAGAGACTTCTTCAACCTGCATACTAGTTATTTCTTACCCTTCACCATAAAGCCTTCAGGTTGCTTCATGTAGATCTCCTCTTCTAGATCCCCGTGAAGAAATGTTGTCTTCACATCCATCTGCTCTATCTCAAAATCAAATGCAGCAGCAACAGATAAAAGTAATCTAATAGAAGTAACCTTGGCAACAGGAGAAAAAATATCACCAAAATCAATTCCCTGCACCTGGGAATAACCTTTCGCTACCAACCGAGCTTTGTATTTCTCCACCTTGCCTTCTACATTCATCTTCTTCTTAAACACCCATTTGCTCCCAATGGGCTTCCTTCCAGCCGGCAACTCCACCAGATCCCATGCATCGTTTTTGTGCAAGGATGTCATTTCATCAACCATGGCCTCCTTCCAGAGTTTTGCATCCTCTGAATCTACTGCCTCTCTGACAGTTCTGGGTTCATCATCAGTTATAGTTAAGGCAAAACCTGAATAGAAAGCAGATGGACTATACCTTTCTGGTTGCCTTCTTTCCCGAACTGATCTTCTCAAAGCTGGAGTTTGTGGCTCTTCATCTTCCGAGTCTTCTTCTGTTGTAGAGTCTGATTCATCCTCCTTTATCTCAAACTCTATCTTCTCAGGTTCCTTTGGTAGGACTTCATGTTTAACAACATCTTTCACTTCTCTAAACACCACATCTCGGCTGTACACAACCTTCCTTGTTTCTGAGTTCCAAAGCTTGTAACCCTTTAAACCATCCTTATACCCAATAAAGATGCACCTTTCAGATTTATTATCCAACTTGGTCCTTTTCTCCTTTGGAACATGTACATATGCATCGCATACAAATACTCTTAGATGTGAAAGAGAGGGTTTCTTACCATTACATACCTCATGTGGAGTCTTATCCTCCAATGTTGATGAAGGTGATCTGTTAACCAAGTAACATGCAGTATCCACTGCCTCTGCCCAGAATTTTTGTCCTAACCTGGTACCACTAAGCATGCTTCTTGCCTTCTCCATCAGCGTTCTGTTCATTCTTTCTGCAACTCTGTTTTGTTGAGGTGTGTATGGAGTAGTCTTCTGCCGTACTATACCACACTTCTTACAAAACTCTTCAAATTCCTTCTTGCAGAACTCCCCACCATTATCTGTCCTCAACACCTTTATCTTCTTCTCTGTCTGGTTTTCCACCAGAGCCTTAAATTCTTTAAATATGTCAAAGACTTTAGATTTCTTCCTCAATAAATATATCCATGTATTCTTTGAGAAGTCATCTATGAATGAAACATAGTACACAGACTTACCCAGTGATGGAACCGACACAGGTCCAAACACATCACTGTGCACAAGCTCTAATATCTTGTTCGCCCTCTTAGCACCAGAAGGAAAACTCACCCGATTCTGCTTCCCATATACACAATGTTCATAGAAATCGAAATACAGAGAGCTATTAGACATACCTTCTACCACACCATTTCCATGCAGTATCCGAAGGCCCTTCTCTCCAATATGTCCAAGCCTTTTATGCCATAGCATGGACTTTTCTCTAAAGATCGCTAGGCTTTCCGCTCCACTTTCGGGAACCACAGAACTATTACACCCGGCAATAACAGTGCTCCCCTGAAGCTTATACAGAGTTACAATTTGAACTCCTCGCATTAATACCAGTGCTCCCCAAACCATATTATAGGTATCTTTCTTGAACACTGTTTTTACACCTGTATCATCCATCTTGCTTACAGAAATCAGATTTATAGCCAATGCAGGAATGTGCAGAACACCAGGAAGTGTTCTAATCCTTCCACCTTGCAGCTTCAGCCTAAATTTTCCATGTCCGATGATTCTGGCCTTCCTATCAACCCCTAAGAAGACATCACCGCCATCATATTTCTCATACTCGTAGAACCACTCCCTATGGGGAGTGAAGTGAAAGGATGCACCCGAGTCAATCAACCATGACTCATGATCTATATGTGTATTTGAAGAAGAAGCCAAATACACATCTCCACCTTCATCCAATGTGGTTTTTGCCTCTGCAGAAGGAGCATCATCAGATCCCTTTCCTTTATCAGGAGCTTTAGATCTGCAATCCTTTTTGTAGTGCCCTTCCTTTCCGCATTTCCAACACACCTTTACAAACTTTCCAGGAGATTTAGATCTCCCTCTAGATTTAGATCTCCCACTCTAAACCTTATTCTTGTTTCTGTTCTGGGACCTTCCTCGTACAGATAAGTCATCTCCATTCTGACCCTCCATATTTCTCCGTCTCATTTCCTCCGACAACAAGGCTAAGACAATGTCATCAAAATTCAAGGTAGTTGTATTGTTACCTATTGCAATAACCAAACTGTCCCACGAATCTGGTAAAGAACACAACAAACTGATGCACTTATCTTCATCTGAGATTTTAATATCAACAGACGATAGCTGACTTACCACAGTATCGAAGGTGTTAAGATGCTCTGTCACCGAGTCTCCATCCTTCATCCTCAGGTTATACATCCTTTTCCGCAGGAACAATTTATTCACCAGAGACTTAGATTGGTACAAAGTCCCTATCTTGTCCCACAAGGTCTTCGTCATAGCTTCCCTAGATACATTCAACAATACCAAATCTGAGACACACAACCGTATTGTGCTCTTCGCCTTCCGATCCAGCTTCTTCCAGTCTTCATCTGACATTGCCGTTGGTTTAGTATCCGGATCTACCGCGATCCACTGATGTTTATCCACCAGCAGATCCTCCATCTTGAGCTTCCACAACTCAAAACTCTGACCATTAAATTTCTCGATCGCTATCTTCCCGCTGCTCGCCATATTCTTTCATCGCAAGAATCGATCCTGCATATCTCCCACTAAACAAGGTCTACCTCAGGCCCAAGCAAAAAACCCTTAGCAGCAAAGGCGTCCCCTTGAAGCCGAAACTGCTCTGATACCAAATCTAGGTTTTAACCCTGTACAGAAATTATCTGCAAATGAATCTTAAAACAGAAAATAAACAATAGCGAGAACATAAAACATAAAATAGATATACACAGAGATTTTTCCTCTGGATCCCAAATCAGGACGACCAGCTTGATTTTTCATTATATTCCTTTTAGTGTTACAACACATATATATACATGCCAAAGCATACAGAAACCCCAATCCATTAACCCTGGATCAGAACATAATCGTAGTTCCCTTGACCGGATCTACAAAATACTAGGGGCCGAAAACCATCATTCCCCAAAACCATTCGAAAACCCATGCACAAAACCATGGGCAGGTCCACCCACCGGAAAATAAGGACCAAAAAAATTTTCCTAGGGCGCTGCACCCGACGCAATGCACAAGGGGGGGCTGTCGCCCCCCTGTGACCCCCCCGCGCGTGACTAGTCGTGGAAATAATATAACACATACCCAACAAGAATTTCTTTGGCTATGTTTGGAAATCGCAATTCCAGATGAATGAGTGATTTGCATGAATACAACAAGTTTTCTTAACCTTGATTTTGTATGAAATTATGTGGATATGTGCTATATTCATGAACATGTATTTGACAGGTTCTTATCTTCAATTTTATATTTGATATAAGAGGTTGAGTTCTAATCTTGTAAAGGCATGAATAAAAGCATGAGCTACGCCGTGTGATGTAGGGAATCAAATGGAAAAAGAGATTTCCATAGATCTTGAAGAAGGCTTGGGCTGAGATTTCACTCATGAATCCTTGGAGGTACCGGGAAACCATGGGGATTGATTCATGGTGTCTATTGGAATTCTTGTGCTTTCGGTGTCTAGTGATTTTTTGTGCTTTATTTGTAGATTTTATTTTTTCTGGTGCATGGCCATGCCACTTTGTTTGTGGTGTTGTATTTTTGTTGGTTGTCCATGGTTTTCTTCTTGTTTTCATTTTTTTTCTTTCCTTTTATGTTTTGAGGGTCTAAGGAATTGGTTGGGAAAAAAGGAAATTTAATGTAGCATAGGGAGAGCTTTGTGGTACCCAACAGGTAATGAAAGACTCAGATGAATCCTGGTGCATGAATAAAGGGCACTTAAAGGAAATAACATGACAACCAATTCGGTTGGTTGGGTCCATTGGGGTAAATGGACAATGGCAGTGTAGTCATGAGAAAGGTAATAGGAAAGGTAAAGTAAATGGGCTTAAGGTAACAGATGCCTTGGCTAAGTACATAATTGTTTTTCTCAATGGTGTGCATGTTGTGCACATATAAATGGAATTCTCTTAACCTAGACCTTATGATATATAGTAATTATATTGTGATCATGATTATGTTGATGTCTATATATGTATACATGTATGTATGTATGTATGTATGTGTGTATGTATGTCGTTATTTGACAGGGTTTTCAAGGATCATTCTTGTGGAAAAATGATTGCTTATGCAGGTGAATGGCATGAAGAGGTTCTTGGTTTCATGAGGAATCAAGTGGGAAGAGTTGCCCTGACAAATCTATGAGGTTAGTATCATGTGGATATGAATTGGTGATATGTTCTTATACCATGCCTATGTCTATTCCATAGCAGGTAATTTTGAGGGATACATCAGTGTAATGAAGGTAGTGCAATCTATGACACGCTAGGATAAGCATGGATAGCAGAGATACACTAGAAGCAAGGTTTCTTGGTAGAGACGGTGTGGTCTTCGGATGTGTAGTACTAGTTTTGTGTACATGTTGTATATGTGATGTTGTGTACATATGGTGTTGTGTGCATGTTGTATATGCAGTGTTGTACATGTGGTACATGTGGTGTTGTGTGCATGTTGTATATGTGGTGCTATGTACATGTTGTATATGCAATGTTGTGTAGATATGGTATTGTGTGCATGTTGTACATGTGGTGTTGTGTGCATGAGGTGATGTGTACATATGGTACATGTAGTGTTATGTCCATGTGGTGTTGTGTACACGTCATGCAAGTGGTGTTGTGTACACGTTGTGCAGGTGGTGTTGTGTACATGTGGTATTGTGCACACATCATAGACATTGTGTTGTGCACATGTGGTACTGTCTTATGTGTATCGTGTAGTCGTTGTATCGTGACATGTGTATTCGTCGTGTTGTACTCTGTGTACATATATGTGTTGTGTTGTACACCAGATGTAGGTGTATGTGTTGTGTCATACACTAGGTGTAGGTGTATGTATTGTGTGGTACACCGTCTATGGGTGTATGTGTGTGATGTACATTGTGTGTATATGTATGTGATTGAAGAGAAGAGAAGGCACTGGGTGCTTGTTGAGTGTGGAAACCGATCCGGTGTGTAGGGAAAGGACAAAGAACAAAGGCAGAAGCAAAGAACCATTTGAAATATAAATAGAATTATTTTATTTTAGTTTTAATTATACATGTGATCTATGACTCTAATCTATGATGGTTACACATGATCTATGATTCTGATTATGATGGTTGTGTTTTGAGTTAACTAAATGTGATATATTTATACATGATGATTTGATCAAAGAGCTAGGTTGAATTTTTGTGACACGAAGTAAACATAATTGCAAGTGTACCTTATGGACGGGCCACCAATGAGGTATTGTTTGAAATTATTTTTATTCCTTTTGAGTCTAATGGAAATTATATGCTTAGTACATGAAAGCATGGAAATGCTTGATTTGGGTGGTTGGAATTGGCTAACAAATAATTAGTACCAGTAAAAGGAGTTGGAACATGTAATAATATGATAATAAAGCATTCAAGAGCAGGGCCATAGTGGGACACTAGTACCCAATAGTGTCCATTGATTGCCATGAGCATGTTATGACCGGTATGATGGTTTTGAGGTAGGGATATGCCTTGGTTTTTGGAATCCCAATGCTAGGAAACCTTGCCAAGGGATGGATCACCCAAGGGGCCATGTAGAAGAGAAATGGATTGCAACGAAACTTGGAAGGTGTGTGACTGCACAGAAGGGGGTGAACGGATTTCCTAAGGGACTGTGTAGCAAAGAAGGGAAAGTTGGGGAATGAATTTGTTTTGGTCATTAGCATTGATAGATGGAATCCGAAGCACATTGGGAATGTACCTTAGAACAATGAGTCGGTAACTGTCCACTAAGAGGAAAAGTAGCGCAAGGATCGTAGCGCTGGACATTGGATGCAAGTTTGATTTTGGCAGTGGATTTTGGACTTCCCTGGAGGGAGGTGAATCCCGGTACTACTTTGAGGGTGGAGGTGTGTGCCTCTGGATTCCCTTGTTGATTGATCCATACATTGTATCCTTTTATATGTTGGTTAGAGAAAACGTGCATAAGTATATGGGTTTGTTATTGTAAATACCATATTGAGTTGTGTTATAGAGCTCCTGTAAGTGGTATGTTTGTCACGTTTTCAGCAGTTGGTTATTGTAAATACTGCAACAAGTTATGTTATAAAGCTCCATAAGCAGTATGTTATGTTGGTTATAAGCGTCATTGAACACCGAGGATAGTTTTACCCTAAGGGGGTGGTTTATTTTCCATGTAAAAAATATAAGACCAAGGTCATGGGACACGTATTCCAAGTTGAATGGTGGGAAAAACATCCTAGTGGGTGTCACTTCCATTTATTTATGGCTACAGAAATTGGCAAAGGAAAAGAGGCATTAAATGGCATTTATTTATGAAAATAAAGGAAAATAGTAGAAAAGGGAAACAAAGTGTCACAAATTTTCATGCAAGGAAAATTAGAGGATAAATGAAGGAAAATGAAGAAAAAGGAGGCCTCAATTGTGAAATTTTCAATCTATAAATATACAGTTGCAATGATAGATTTATTTATCCTACTTATTAATCTGATAAGTTATTTACAAAATCTATCAGTAAATTTTGAAATAAATACTACTGCAACATTCATAATTACATATGCATAGAAAGAAACAGTAAGGAACATAATCACAAGAAACAATCACATGTGAAAACTTATTTTTGGACAATTCTCGTCGGAAAAACACAATGTAGGAAAACCAATGCAACATATGAGGGTTTTATTATTATTCTTCAGCAAATGAATCTTTACATGGAATACACTGGCAGATATATATAAGAAAAAACCTAAGACAAAATTCTTGGATCCTCCCTACAATTTCTGACACCTAGAAGAGCCTCTGACTCCCTCTGCATCTGTCTGCATGTTTCTCTGCATAATCCCTATGCTGGACTGCATCACTCTACATGGGTTCAATGCGTTGCAGCTACACTGCCTTCTATGGAACTCTGCATCCATTTTTCCTTGTGTTCAGTCACTACTAGCTCCCTCTTCTCCTTCTACTTCTGCAACTACGCCCTGCAACTCTCCCTCTGAAATCAAATTCTATTCCTTCATAATCGATATCCTTCGGGTACTGAGTGTATGCTCAACTTACTTTCCAAATGACCCTCAAGCCTTCTTTTATAATCTTCTCATTGATGAATCAATGACCCATATTAGAAGTTTAATCAATGGCTAAGATTAAAACTCAACTTGATCTTCATTCTCTAGAAGATTCACACTCTGTCTTATTAATACCCATTAATTATTTAATTTCCCTAAGTTTAAACTTACGGTCTCCATTAAAATAATTAATTATTTTAATAAAACATGAACCAAGTGGAATTTTCACAAACAATTTCTGGTTTCTTTGGAATACTGATGTCCAAGCCTCCTCAAAAAATTTGAGACTTGGAATATTTTCCAATGCAACTCCCTCTTAGCGAGGAAAGTGTTTTAGCAATATGCCTGCTGCATGTTTCCCTGCTTTGAAACATTCTTTGCGTTGTTGCCCCTCATCTTCTGCACTACTGCCCTCTGTACTGCTGCCCATGAAACTTCCATTTCATTGCCTCATTTGTACTGCAGCTCCCTCTCAATCCTGATCCCATCCATTCTTGCTAGTAAAATGGATTCTTGATCATCCCCATATTCTCCCTGAAGTAGACAAAATTTGTCTTTCCCAGAGCCTTCGTGAGGATATCTACCACTTGTTCTCCTGTTGGAGTGTACTACAATCGTACAGCTCCTCGTTAGGCACAGTCTCTGATGAAGTCACACCTAATATCAATGTGCTTCGACCAATCATGAAACACAGGATTTTCATAGAGCTTGATGCAACTCTGATTATCACGTAGAATATTGGTTGCTTCCATTTTCTCCTTAAGTAGGTTCATAAGCAGTTTCTTAAGCCATATGGCCTCACACGAAGCTGTGCTAGCTACCATATATTCAGCCTCAGCCGAGCTAAGTGCCACAGATTTCAGTTTCCCACTACACCAGGAGGTCATCCCTCATCCAAGACTAAAACAATACCCACTGGTACTCTTATGATCTACTGGACTCCCTGCCCAATATGCGTCGGTGAACCCACTTAACCTGATGTCATTGCCATGGCTTTACTTCAGTCCAAGCTCGACTGTCTCTTGAAGATACCTGAGACAATGTTTGGTTGTTTCCCAATGAGCCCTCTTATGTTCCACCATGAACTGATTAGGATGTTGACAACATAACAAATGTTTGGCCTAGTGTTCACCAGATACATCAAAGATCCTATGAGCTGCCTATACAAAGTAGGATCAGCCTCATCATCTTCAGACGTGTCAATTTTCTTCCAGTTGGTGATCATTGGAGTTGTCATGGGTCTATAATCCTCCATCTGAATTTTCATAATTTATGTAGTATATCTTCCATGACCAAGGTAGATCTCCCCCTTTTGCTGCCAAACTTCCAACCCCATAAAATAGTGCATCAGCCCTAGATCCTTCATGTCGAATTTTGTAGCCAAATTCTCCTTGCAATCCTTGATGAGCCTCGATGACCCTGTCAGAAATAGATCATCTACATATAGAACCAGTATCAGGGACTCACTCCCTACCCTTAGATAATAGAGATTGGGATCTGCATCACTCTTGACGAATCCCATCTTCTGCAAGTAGTTGTCAATTCGACCATGCCAAGCTATAGGGGCCTGTTTTAGTCCATACAAGGCTTTCTTAAGCTTGCACACATAAGTATTATGTTCATGTGTCTTGAAGCCCTCTATTTGTTCAATGTATACTTCATCTTTTATCAGCCCATTTGAGAACGTAGTCTTGACATCCATCTAGTGAATCTCCCATCCCATCTGCGTAGCAAGGCATATCACGGATCTAATGGAACTATATCTAGCTATTGGGGTGAAGGTTTCTTCATAATCTATCCCTTCCTTCTGAGTGTATCCCTTAGCCACAAACCTGACTTTAAATTTCTCAATGTTTCCATTTGCAACATACTTTATCTTGTAGATCCACCTTGAACCTACCACTGATATATCCTAAGGTCTGGGAATTATTTTCCAGAAATCACCGTCATTATGGAACTGTACTCTTCCACCATCGCATCTACCCATACCTAGTGCTGAGTTGCTTCCCGAAAACTAGACGGTTCCCCAACCCGTGCAACCAATGCTTCATACCTCTCGAGCTTCCTATGTTGTCTCTTCACATCTCAGGGGGCTCTGACAAAGTCCTCTATGTCCCTCAGAATTTTTCATAGTTCCCTGCTCGTTCTCCTACTGATAGTGGGTGGATCTACCTGATCTCCCTCCCACAAGTCCTCGGGAGAAGTGTCCCTTGGATCCCCATGCCTTGGAGAGGCAACCGTATTATCTTCCGCAAGTCATTGTGGTTGAACCAACGGATCCTCCTCAGACTGCATAGCTAAAGACATCTCTTGGGATCTTCTGAAGGCCTTCTCCTCTATGAATTTGACATCCCTCCGCACTACAAATTTCCTTCTCTTCGAAATGTAAATGCAGTAAGCCTTTGCATTCTCGTTGTATCCTACCAGATACCCCTTTCCACACTCATGTCCAACTTATTCCTCTTTTCAATGGGCACATGACAATATGTCGTACTACCAAATATCCTAAAGTGACTCACTTCAAGCTTGTTTCCAGTGAATACACTTTATTGCGTGATATTTCCCAATGCATTGTGAGGAATCCTATTATGAACGTAGACAATTGTATTACAAGCTTTATCCCATAGAAATTTGGGCACATCTTGATCACACAACATTTCCCTTGTAGCCTCAACAATGGTTCTATTCTTCCTTTCTACCACACCATTCTACTCCAGATTATATGGAGTAGTCCACTCTCTTCAGATACCATCCCTTGCGCAAAACCCTGTGAATTCATTATCAGTGTACTCTACACCATTGACTAAACGCAACACCTTGATCCACTTTCTTGTCAAATTTTCTACCAGAGCTTTAAACTCTTTAAAACGACTGAAGACTTCGTCCTTGGTCTTCAGAAAGTAGATCCAATTTTTCCTGGAATGGTCATCAATAAAGGTGATGAAATATTTGGCACCACTGAGAGCTCTAGTGGACATCAGTCTGCAGATATCCGAGTGTATCAAGCCCAAAACACTCTTGGCCCTATTGCTACTTCTCTGATATGCTTCCTTGGCATATTTTCCCAACACACACCCTTTGTAGACATCGTCTCGCTTGGTGCTCAGTTCTGGAACTCCTATGACAGTTTTATTAAGAATATTTAATGCCCCATTCTTCTGTGCCATAGTTCATTTAGGTTCTTTTCATTAGTGTTGACTATTAGTGACATTGGAGATTCGAGTTGTAACTTATAAATTTTGTTGCTCCTTACTCCGATTTGTGTTATCTTCTTCCAACTGGGGTGTTTGACGTAAACTTTTTTGCCAATGAAGTAAATGTCGTAACCGTTGTTTTGAAGTTGATGCACTGAGATTAAGTTCATCCCCAACCCAGGCATATGCAATACATTAGTGGCCCAAAGCTTATTTCCAGCCTCGGTCTAAAATACTACAGTACCTCTTCCAATAGGGGTACATTTTTATTTATTACCCATGGTAATTTTAAAGTTCATTTTCTTTTCTCGGTAGTTGAAAAAAAATTCCCGAACTCCCGTCATATGAGCAGAAACTCCACTGTCAATGTACCAGACTTTAAGAGAAGCAATGCTCGACACACAAGCAAACTATTCTTCTAGTATGGATGCCAAAACAAAAACATCGTGATCCATCTCTTCTTTCATGCTTCTCTTCTTTTCTGGAGAACTGCGTGAACCCCTCCGAGTTTCCGCAACAATGTCAGATTTTTGTTCACTTGTCGGTTCTTTGTTCCTGTTACTCATCTTTAGCTCTGATATCATGTGAAAATTTCAATCTAGAAATATACAGTTGCAGTGATAGATTTATTTCTCCTACTTATTACTTCGATAAGTTATTTACAAAAATCTATCAGTAAATTTCGAAATAAATACTACTGCAACATTCACTATTACATATGCAGACAAAGAAATAGTAAGGAACATAAGCATAAGAAACAATCACATGTGCACACTTATTTTTGGACAATTTTCCCTGGAAAAACCCAATGTGGGAAAACTGGTGCAACAGATGAGGGTTTTATTATTATTCTTCATCAAATGAACCTTTATAAGGAATACATTGGTATATATATATCAGAAAATGCCTGAGACAAAATTCCTAGATCCTCCCGACAATTTCTGACACCCAGAAGAGCCTCTAACTCCATCTACGTATGTCTGTGTGTTTCTCTGCGCAGTCCCTGCACTGGACTGCGTCACTCTGCATGGGTTCACTGCGCTACCTTTTGTGGACCTTTGCATTCCTTTGTCCTCATGCTCAGTCATTATTGACTCCCTCTTCTCCTTCCGCTTCTGCAACTCTGCCCTACAAATCTCCCTCTGAAATCAAATTATATTCCTTCATAATCGATCTCCTTCGGGTACTGAGTGTATGCCCGACTTTATTTCCAAATGACTCTCAAGCCTTCTTTTATAATCTTCTCATTGATGAATCAACGAACCAGATTAGAAGTATAATCAATGGCTAATATTAAAACTTTATTTGATCTTCATTCTCTAGAAGATTCACACTCTATCTTATTAATACCCATTAATTATTTAATTTCCCTAAGTTTAGACTTACTGTCTCCATTAAAATAATTAATTATTTTAATAAAATGAACCGAGTGGAATTTCCACAAACGATTTCTGGGTTCTTTGGAACACTGATGTCCAAGCCTCCTCACAAATTTGAGACTTGGAATACTTTCTGATGCTACAAAAATCAACATCAATGATAAAAATTCTTCTGAAGACCAGTTCATGGTATTTTGTTATTCTAGTTTTGGAGCTCTCAATTCTTTCACTCTCTCTCTCATACTCTCGCACACCTAGATCATTCTTGGAGTACTCTAGTATTCACTTGGATGGGAGAAATAAGGCAAAGGAAAGTAAGAAAGTGCAAGGGAACAATTGGATCAACAACTACAGTTGGATTTCTTTATAGGTATCAGGTTGCATGTGTGATCTCTTTGTTGATTTACAAATGCATGGTATATGAATGTCATTATCTGGTAATGAGTTGTCATTGGCATGGAGGATTGCCTGGATTGACAGTGGTTTCAGCCTTGCCTTTCCATTTCCATGGTGTTGTGGGTTTTTACACTTGTTGTTCAATGATTGGTGCTCATGTTTCTTATGGTTGTGGGTTGGAACAAATTCTCTGGAAGCCCTGGAACAACTTAGGTCGAGTTACTAGTCATGGACCCTAGGTTGGGACAAACGCTTTGGATCCCTTGTTGGGTTGAGTTATTGGTCCCTGGATCAGGTTGGATAAACACTCTAGAGACCTGGAAGGTTGTGGGATGAGTTACTAGTCCTTGGAGCCCTGGACAACTTGGTAGACACCGATCTGGTTGGTGTTAGTGATGTCTAACTGTGAGGTGGAATCACTAGTTGAGGGTTGAGGTGGTTTGGCCTCTAGAAGCCCTGGTTTGGTTTTATTTGGTTTATTCCATGATATCCCACTTTCATGCTTGTAATATGGCGCGGGGGTGATTGGCTGAAAGAAATATTTTGTTCAACCCAATCTATGGTTGGGTGGTACGTGGAAGTCCCTAACTCGATTGATACTTTGCATATGTTAATATGTGTTATTCTTTATTGATGAACAATGAGCATAATTGTTGATTTACTATTCTTTACATGACTGGTTTTCATGGCTTTATTATCAGTTAAGTATATGCTACATGCATAGTGTATTTATCATTATATGATGTGCTCTTGATCTACATCTAATTCATGGTTTGACGGGATCTTCGTCATTTTATATGGATGCATGAGCTAATATGTGTTTGTTTCGGAAATTATGAGAGGGAAGCAAGCATTCTTGATGAATATCTAATGAAACTAATGTAAACAATGACCAAACTATGCATCCATGAATTACAGGTACTATGTACTCAAAGTGTTTGTAAAAATGAATAACAGGTGTTGAAAAGTTAGACCCCATTTATGTAATTGCATCTTGGAATTTGGGTCATGCATATTAATTATTAGCTCATATCTACCTTGGTAAGTATGTTAAAATAGGTAAATGTGGGGTGGGGTGTTATAGAGCATGATAAGGATTTTAATAAAGAAGGTTCCTTAGAAATTAGAATTGAATATAGCCCCATCTTTTTCAAGGACGTTATCTCTAACATTTTACATATCCAGGACCTTGAGAAATATGACTCCATTAACCCTTTGGATGTTGACATTAGTGATTAATTACATATTGAAGAAGGGAAGTGTGAGATCATTGGCCATCATTTTGATAAGGACCCTATTGATTCCTTATGATCCCATAGGTGTATTCAAGTCATCCATGGACCCTCTTTTCATTCCTTTATGAACGATCATAAATTATGATGAGACTAGGCCATTTCCACCTTTTTAATATCATTATAAGGAAAAACAACTTATTTGTTGTGATCCTTCATGCCAACCATCCCTTCATATACCACTAAGGATACTTTCGAGAAGGGTTGCTTGAGCTTGTTCGTTGATTCCTCCATATTTAGGGTTGAGGTAATGATTCTATGTGTTCGATCTGATTCATTTTCTTCCCATTTTTCCATGGGTTCTTTGCATAATTCATTATCGCCTTACTTTCCTGTTAAATTTAGATAACCATGGTATGTTCTATGCTTAAAGTAGTTTACTTCAATCTTTCTTATAGGCCCAATTTAGATTAGCAATCACATAATCATTGAAAGTAAATTCTGATAGAACATAATAATAGGTTGACAGAAGATAAGCCAATATAATAAATCAGAATTTACAATTCTTCTTGTCCAACAAATATAGAGAGAAATGTTTGTTACAACAGTAAATAAGATGCCCTGGCTAGTAAGGACTTTGGTTGGTCAAACCAGCTCTTCAAACTTCCCAGAGGTTTAGTCAAACACATACAAGATCAACATTCCTTCAGTGTCACACACACCTCATGAGACAACTCCCAAAATAGTCAACGTAAGTCAACAAAAGGATTTTCGGCATCCAGATTTCCGACATCCATTTCCAGCATCCATTTCCGGCATCATCCATATTTCCAGCATCCAGATTTTCGACATCCATATTTTCGAGTTCTATATTTCTGGCATCCATTTCCAACATCCAGATTTTTGGCATCCATTTCCGACAACATCCATATTTCCAACATCCAGATTCACATGTGGGAGAGACAGAAGCCTCTTCTAGGATGTACAAACCAATCAGATCATGAGGAATGCGTGTGATGAGATGATGAGAAAATGAGCATCAAGTCTCTCCAATTTATATCCGTCAATGAGGGTGTGTGACACATCTATTGGGCTTGTGAACCTACATTACAATTCAGGCCAACCTTGACAAATTGCACATGTGTGGAAAATAAAATAAAAATATAAGTTGTGTTAATCCAAATAAGATGACATTTAGATCAATATTGCACCTCTCTGAAATAGGAATGCAATAAAAATATCATCATCATCATATGAGCAATGCAACATGGAGTTTGGACCTATTTGCCCAAAATTAACACTCCCTCTCAACGAGGGAGAACTCCATTTGTCCATCTGTGCCATCCCGTCGTACAATACCATAGTGTACTGCACTCCTATGTCATCCTATTGTAACATGATTTTCTGGCTCTTCTTCGCACAATGAGAGTGAGTCACAAAGACAACACACTCCACTGAACCAAAGTCATCTTAGAGGTTAAAACCTCAATGGGACTCAAGAGAATCACATACTGACCTGAAGTCAGTTTAGAGGTAAGAACCTCATCCAGACTTGATCTCGGATAAAGTGGTTGGACACATCCCATCCTATACATAGAGAGTACGACAATCCCCGATGCATCCATCGATCATGCTATTGATCTCTATCCACATTTCCCACCTCATTGGCCAAATGATAGGTACTTCCCATGAGTCCAAAACTACATGGGTAGGATGCATGCGGTGCACAGATCAAAGTGAGGGTGAACCAACTCAATATCATAATAGTGGGGAAGTAGCACACCAACAAGGTTTGGTGAACCTAGCCCTGTGGTTGCTTATAGCTCCAAGAAACTATCCCCAAGCCCTTTGGAGCTCCCAGAGCTCATAGTTCAACTCAAGCAGGACCCTCACAATAGGGTTTGTCCACGATTCCAAGATTCTCACGAAAGGTTAGGAATTTGACCTTCCCTAGGGGCTTCGTGAGAATATTTTCGACCTGCTCATCAATCCCAATGTGATCGAGCCTTACGGTGCCTCGCTCTACCATGTGCCAGACAAAGTGGTACCTAATATCAATATGCTTGGATCGGTCATGGAACACAAGATTCTCAAAAATTTGAATCCCACTCTAGTTATCATAAAGGATAATGGTGGTATCTAGCACATGCCCAAATATCTCACTGAAGATATTTCCCAACCAAATAGCTTCACAATAGGACATACTTGTTGCAATGTATTCGGCCTCAGTGGTGCTCAAAGAAAATTATTTTTGCTTCTTGCTAATCCAATAGATCAAAGCAGAACCCAGGGTGAAGCAACATCCATATGTGCTCTTATGATCCACCACACTGCTTGCCTAATCGACATCAGTATACCCAAGGAGCCTCATACTCCCGACAGTGTATCTCAACCCATGGTTGAATGTGCCTCGAAGATATCTCAATAGATTATTGGCACCAATCCAGTGAATGTGATGAGGCTCAACCATATGTTGACTCGAATTGTTCATTGCAAAACATATGTCCAGATGTGAGTTCACTGATAACATCAAGGCCCATAAGAGTTGTCGATACTCGGTGGGATTTCCCAGCTCGGGCCCAACAACACTTCCACACAACTTCTTAAAGTTGAGTTCCATAGGTGTCGACACAGACTTACAATCCACCATCCCAAATCTCTCCAACAGCTTCACAACATATTTTATTTGAGAAAGGAAAATCTCACCTAGATTTTTCCAAACCTCCAAGCCTAGGAAATAGTGCATTAGTCTTAGGTCCTTATCTCGAACTCAGAAGCTAGCTCCCTCTTACATTGATAAATAAGAGGGCCAACACTTTTCAGGAAGAGATTGTCCACATAGAGATCCATAATGAGAGGTCTATCTTTAACAACCATAAATTAAAGGTTTGGATCGGCATCACTTCGAGTGAAGCTCAGCTTCATCAAGTAGCTATCAATCCTATCATACCAAGCCCTGGGGGCTTGCTTCAACCATAGAGCGCTTTATTCAAACTGCACACATACATGTCACTATCTTAGACTTTGAACCCCAGAGGTTGCTCCACATAAACCTCTTCCTTGATTAAACCATGTAAGAAAGCAGTCTTCACATCCATCTAATGGCGACTCTATCCTTGCATTGCAATAAGGGCAATGATCGATCAGATGGTGGTGTAACGGGCAACAGGTGCAAATATATCATCATAATCTATACCTTCCTTTTGAGAGAAGCCTTAGGCAACAAATCTTGCCTTGTACTTTTCAGCACTTCCATCGGCTCCATGCTTGATATTGTAGAGCCATTTCGAGGTGACAACAGATTTGTCCTTTGGTCTTGGGACCACATCCCAGACATCATTCTTCATAATATAATCATATTCTTCGTGCATAGCATCCTTCCAAACTCGATGATTTATGACTTCTTCAAATGTTCCAGCCTCATATTGTACAATAGTGCTCATGGCTAGGTACCCTTGGTACCTATTTGGCTTCTTGCTTTCACGAAATGTTCCTCTGGAGAAATATGTCTCTCGACATCTTGGAGAGTGTCTCTAAGCCATGAGGGTCTCCTTGTATTTGAAGGAGGTGGATCAATAGGATCCATCAAACCTTCAACATCAGGCGTCGGTTCATCCTTCGATTCTTCCATCTTGCCTGCTTCTTCTTCTTCTTCTTTGTCTTCCTTTGAGCTAGGAAGATCCCTGAATTTCCTGAGGTCAACATCTTCATCGAAGGTGACATTGTGGCATATCTCCACTTCTCTTTGACCAAGAACATAGTTTCTATATGCCTTTGAAGTTTCACTATAGCCCATAAACAATCCTTTATTCCCAGAAGCATCCAACTTGCTTCTCTTTTCCTTCTACACATGAAAATAAACGGGACTTCCAAAAACTCTAAAATTGGAAACATCAGGCTTCTTACCAGAGAAGATGTCTTCGGGAGTTTTGGATTCCAATGCAGAATGTGGGCATATATTTTGGACGTACATAGTATTGTTGGCAGCATCTCCCCATAGAAACTTCGGAAGACCTTGGTCATAAAGCATGGCACGTTCAACTTCCACAATGGTTCTATTCTTTCTTTCAGCAACACCATTTTGCTCGGGAGTATACACAGTAGTTGTCCTCCTCTTAATGCCATCTTCCCTACAAAATTCGTTGAATTCATTCGACTCATACTCGGTGCCATTATTGGTCCTCAAAATCTTGATCTTCTTTCCTGTTTGCTTTTCCATCAAGGCCTTGAAGGTACAAAACCACTTGAATGCTTCATCCTTCTTTTTCAATAAGTATTTCCAATTCTTGCAGGATAAGTCATCTATAAAAGCGATATAATACAAGCATCCTCCCAAGGATGTTACAAGCATCATACCAGATAGATCATGATGTACCAATAACAAAATATCAGATGTCTTCGTGGCACTTGAGGGGAATGGTCCCCTTGTATGCTTTCCATCGGCACAAACCTGACAAATACCTTCATGATAATATTTGAAC
This sequence comes from Pinus albicaulis, assembly GCA_034641835.2. Taxonomy (NCBI): domain Eukaryota; kingdom Viridiplantae; phylum Streptophyta; class Pinopsida; order Pinales; family Pinaceae; genus Pinus; species Pinus albicaulis. The sequence goes on along the minus strand of CM076569.1, from coordinate 908,082,599 downwards.
TCGGGCATCCCTAACACCACCTTCCTTGCTTCGGGAAGGGCTCTGTAATGAAGGTGTGCAATCCTCCGGTGCCATAGCTCGGTTTGAAAAGTTGTGTCACATGTCATGGCCCCTAACAGACTTCCACCAACTTGATAGAGCGTATAAACTCTAAAACCAATAGTAAGAGCTTCATTGAAGTTCTTCTTCCAAAAGCGTACCTTTCCATCGATGAATGCCACCTTGAATCCTTTGTCTTCCATTGTCGAAATGTAAACTAGATTCTTCTTCAAATCAGGTACGTGCAACACATCTTGCAAGCAGAGGACTTGACCTTGAGTTAGATTAAGGGTCACAGTCAGTGTCCCTTTCATGAGATAGGTGGCATTGTCTCCAAGGATTATCTCCAAATTAGTATCCTTCTCAATCAGATCAGAAAGGGCTTCTTTATATTTAGTGAGGTGCCTTGAAGCACCACTATCAATCAACCAGACATCCAGGGTGTCGGGAGGAGATGCAACAGAGAGGGAAGATATAATAATATATTCATTTTTCTTATTATCCACAACATTGGATTCGTCATACCTGGAATTCCTTGACCTCTTGAAAGTTTGACCATTTCCACTTCGATCAGAGGGAGCCTTCCTCTTATTTGCATTAGCGGTAAAGGTAGTAGGGTCACCTCCATTCCCATTTGAGGGATGGTCTCTCTCCATCATTCTTGTCTCTTCTTGAGTGCATCTCATCAACATTTCATCAAAATCAAGAATCACATTATTATTAAGAATAGTAGTATTGAGTACATACCAATCACGAGAGAGTCTTCCAAGAGAAACGAGAACGAGCTCTCGATCATCTACTTCTTCTCCAATAGCTAAGAGATCATTACTAATTTCTATGAGCCTCATAAAATAGGATTGAATGGATTCTTCTTTTCCCTTATTGATATTATTCAACTTGTTCTTGAAGAAAAGAACTTGATTAACATTGTTAGCACTGAACATGCTAACCAACTTATCATGCATCTCTTTAGATGTACCCATCTTGGAGATATAAGCAACCAAGTGCTTATGAATAGAATCCCTGATGATTATCTTCACCTTGACTTCCCCTTTTCTATACTTCGTCTGTGTGGCAGCTGGTGCTTTTTATGGAGGCTCATTTATCTTCCTTGCAAATAGTCCATGAATTATTGACCTTCCAATACCAAATCCAAAGACATCTTCCAAGCATGATAATTAGACTTATTAGTAAGCTTATCATCACTCTTGAAACCCTTGCATGTGGAGGCCATTGGTCCTTGATAGGAAAACTTCTTCGGTGATTTCTTTTCACACTAGCTTGGACTTTGTCTTCACCTTAGCTCTGATACCATGTTAAATTTAGATAACCATGGTATGTTCTATGCTTAAAGAAATTTACTTCAATCTTCCTTATAGGCCCAATTCAGATTAGAAATCACATAATCATTGAAAGTAAATGCTGATAGAACATAAAAATAGATCGACAGAATACAAACCAATATAATAAATCCGAATTTACAATTCTTCTTGTCCAACAAAGATAGAGAGAAATGTTTGTTACAATAGTCAACATGATGCCCTAGCCATCCATATTTCCGACATCTAGATTTCCAGCATCCATTTCCGACTTCCATATTTTCGGCGTCTAGATTTCTGGCATCCATTTCCGGCATCCAAATTCACACGTGGGAGAGAGAGAAGCCTCTTCTAGGATGTACGAACCAATCTGATCATGAGGAATGTGTGTGATGAGATGATGAGAAAATGAGCATCAATTCTCTCCAATTTATATCCATCAATGAGGGTGTGTGACACATCTTTTGGGCTTGTGAGCCTACATTACAATTTAGGCTGACCTTGACAAATTGCACATGTGTGGAAAATAAAATCAAAATATAAGTTCTTCTCATTCAAACAAGATGATCTTTAGATCAATCTTGCACCTCTCTGAAAGGGAATCCAACTATGAAGTCTCAATGTGCCCTTGATAAACTAGCTTGTTTCCACTTAGATGCACTAATGAAGTATTGTAGCTAATCATGAGGATGCAACATTGAAATTTATATGTAATTGATGGGTGGTTTCATCATGGGTTGGACAACTTAATTGGGCCCTAAGGTGACTAGAGGATCATATTGACACTCTTGGGTGAAGCATTGAGAGCCATGGGAATCCCATCATGTGTAGAGCATCATTTCACGCTATGGGAACCCTCAACACCTTCAACAGTCTGCTCATTTCCCCACTTTTTTCACGAGATGACGCACTTGGGCTACTATGCCCTAATCAGTGTAGCAGTGATCACATGGTTTGAAAACTGATATAAGGTCTATAGGATGTTTGTCTCACCCCTTGAGAGATGGGAGGGAAATCATCATCATCATATCCCTTGGTATTGGAGCATTGAAAACTATTCTATCATCATGAGACCCATGAGACCAATTTTTGTGCCCCAAACTCACTTTGGGGCCCCACATAATGACTTGCATGGAGAATTAGGGACATCCCCTAGTTCATGATTTATGGAGCCCTCTCACACATTTTGGCACCAAGGGGACTCAATGTGGCCCTCCAATGACCCTACATCAACATGACATCATCAATTTGGCTAGCATTTGGATGGCTAATTCATAATTTGCAAAAAGCTACTTGGTTAGCTTGTGACCAAGGGATGTATCTTGCCCATTTTTTAGAATGTTTGGGGGTTTATAGGCCAAAATCGACCTAGAAGGACTTATATAAATAGAAATCAACTTCATTTGTATTGGATCATCATCACACTTGGATTATTTCTCTTTTAAAGAACTCACACTTATTTCTTTGGCTTTTGGAGACTCTTTGGATGCATTTTGATGTATGGAGATGATTCACACTTCTTCTTTGAAGCTATTTTCTTGAGTAATGGATGGATATATTGCATGTCTTCTTGTAAGTTCCTAATGTTGATGAAATATTTCTCTTGAATTTGTTTAATGTGTGGAATTGATGCTCTAGAATATGCTCAATCCGTGCCCTAATTATTGAAGATTTATTTTGAAAAATTTTCTAGTAGAGTATTGCATATGTTATCCAATGTATGAGATGTAATGAATGTTCCTAGTGGATGAATACCATTGAATTACCCATGAAACTTCATCATTTCTTGAAGTAGGTAAATGTTCAAAATTTGAATCTAGGGAATCAATTTTGAGTCTCCTTAGGGACGTTTTATCTCATCTTGAACATCCTAAGGCTCCATATTCCCAAAGGACAAGGCACCAGTCCAAGTCCTTGGTGGTCAAACCTCCTCTTTATCCATAATTTTTCCTCTTAAAACTCATTCCTTTAAGGCTAGGGCAAAAATATAAGGCTTGTAGTGAAATTTTAGGGAGGAGATATTTTTTGGAATTTGAAGCCTAAACATCAAGCTTAGGGTCTAAGCTACCTATGCTCCAACTTTTGTGGTCATACACTCAAGTTTAATCCATAAAATATCTTTCCCTAGGTGAAAATCCAAGAGGGAAACCCTAGGTTCTTATCCTTCAACTTGAGGACTTCTTTGAGGGTTGTATGAGATGAGTACTTGGTGAAGGGATCTGGTGCTAAAAAACATGCTAAAAATGAAATTTGTCAGAATGGTGTGGAACCTGAATGACCACATAGATCTCGTCGTTCTGAATCTGACACAATTAATTTCACGAAAAACCGACATCATATGCTCCCAGAAATGAGTTATGATCGATTTGGTAAACATGCAAAATTTTGTGCAAGGCTGCCCAGTCAGCAGTACATACTACTAACGTGGCATGTTGATTGGACCGTTGGCTATTGACCATGGCTGCCCAGTCAGAAATCCGTACTACTGATGTGGCATGATGACTAGACCGTTGACCGTTGACCATTGACTATACCTTGTTGGGCTAATCAAAATGCGCCACTTGTCATTTACAAATTGGTTGAAATTTGGGGCTATTTTATTGGTTTATTGACAGGCCAATGATAGGCTACCACGTGGCGCCTCCTAGTTGGATAAAATTTTCATAAGGGTTAAGGTGAGGTCAATGGGGTTTGATCCCATAACCTCCCATCAACAAACCACATGCCTTACCAATACACCAAAGTCTAGCTCTTAAACTATGTATGTTTAAAACCTTATTTAAATGTTAATGCCCCCAATTTTTTTATATATTAAAATAATTCGACCATACCATATAATTAAAAATTCGGATTTTTAGGGCGCATTATGCATTAAACCATCCCACAATTTGCGTCGAAATTGTGTTGATTTGTTGCTCCGTTAGCGAAAAAAGGGGCGAAATTGTAGGACAATGGGTTGAACTTGTGGAATTTGTGGGTCAACCAGCAACAAAACTTGGGAAGATCATAACTTCTTCAATTTTTATCCTTTTTGGTAGCAGAAAGAGGCTAGAAAAGGGTTTTTGATAGCTCTGAAGCTTCTAGAGCAGGAATTGAAGCCATTTGAGCGCTTTAAATGTATGTAAACACCATTTCTTGAGCATAATGAAAGATGCCCAACCATTGGAAGCTGGACCAGGGGATGTAGCCCAGGAAGGGTGAACTCCTTCATCAATTGTTGTTGTGTGTTTATTATTATGGTGATATTGTCTTGTATTTCTCCAAAAACTCAGTTTCAATTTCATTTTTATGTGTTTAATAATTTGTCAAAATAGGCTTAAAACCTAATTGAATCACTTGCAAAAATTTCACAAAACTCAAGCAACTTCATATACAGATCATGAAGTAAATCATAAGAAACCCTTTCTTCTCTTGAACCTTGACCTTGTAAATGATTATTACCATCGAAAAATCTTAAAACCTTAGGTCTTGTGCCTTCTTTCTAGGGATTTTCTTAGAGAGAAATCTGCTTCTTTGAAGCCTCATACCTTTATTGAGCCTATCTTTTGAATGAGCTCTAGCTCCATCACCTTGTACCTTCAACCTTAGAATATCTATTATAGGTGATCATAATCATACCAAGACTCCTATCAACGACGAAAGTCTGTAAAGAGCATGGGACCTTGGCTGTGGTGACAGTGGGCCATTGTCTCATTGTTAGCACTTAGTCTAGATCTTTGTCCTATAGGCTTTCCCTCCTTAGGGCCTACTAGATTTTTTGGTATGCATACATTATGGACAATAGTGTGTGCATGGGTTATCATCTCTTGACTTTAAGTAACATACTAGAGGAATTTGTTCTAAATTATTTGATTTGATTGGTTATACATTAGTAAACATGAGAATGGTATTGTTACTCATATTGACCACGAGACAAGACTATAGAGGGTAAGCCTCAAATATTTTGAGACTTCATTACAAGATGTAAGCCACCATGATCTTTAGACCATCGTTTTGTAGGAGATAGATGTGCCATATATTGATACATCTACAAATGATATGCTAGACCTTGAATCTATATCTTCTATTGATTCTTCTATCATTGATCACATGAAATAGATCTGACTCTTTTTGTCTCATCGAAACCAAATCCCATCCCTTATAATTTTCTCACATTAAATTCTTCACCTTTCTTGTCTCACGAGGGCTTCACCTTGTTAACCAACATCTTGTCTCATTCATTTATAAAGGTGGTTTTAAAATTGTGAAAAAAGAGTCAATATATTGTAGCTTTTGGGGTGGGGGAAGGGGGGGGGGGAATGGGGAAATGTGGAGTAGTTGGGGTTATAAAAAGGGGTAATTGATAAAATGAGGGATAGCTATTAAAACTAGGGGGTTATTCTTTTTAGAAAGTTGTGTTGGGAGGGGGAGAGGGGGCGGGGGGCGGGGGGGGGGGGGGGTTTCAACAGAAGGATTTTGAGAGGTTTTTATTAATCTCTAGTGAGACTAGAGGTATTCTTTAAAATCCCATGAATGCATGCACTATGACATAGGTTGACTAAGTGAAGACTCCATGTCATATCTCAATCATATGAACATCCTAATTACAATAATCCAAGACAATCTATCTCATCATCTAGGGATTTGTGTTTTAATTACCACACCCGTTGGTATGATAGTTTTTCTTTGTATATATCAAAAGAGGATAAAATTAAACATTAAAATATTATAGTAATACTACTAGGACTTATTGTGGTTGGAGTGATGATTAGTCATGGAGGAATTTGATATTTTGGCTAAGGAATTCATATTAACTCATTTGGTTGATCATACAAACATTTAATCCACACCACTCCCTTTGTTTGATTGATACTAATAATAGTCTTTACACTTGATAGCTTTTGATGATGACCTTTAGTTTTTTATTCTTTTTGGCACATCACACTTCATGATGGGATGAATCTTTATACATTGTAGTGTTCAAAGCACTTATTGAGCCTTTTGGACCACCATGAGCATATAGTTAGGTTCTTGGTTTTCTTGAGACAATCTCATTTGATCTTTGACAAAATTTCCTTTTTGATATCTTTGTGAGACCACTTTTAGTTTCAACATGCCTTCTACGATCTCTAATGTTATTTTTTGGAGAATATGCTTTGACAATATGAGATTTGAGTTACTTGTTTTATTCATTTATAGCTACTTGTTTAAACTTGTGTTTGCATCACTAATTCCAATTTTGTGTAAAGGCAATTTAGAGTCTATAGTTCCATAAGTGGACTCTCCATTGAGAACTTGATTACTTTGTCTTTGTGTCTTTAAGTGAATTTTATGTAGGAATATGTTTATTAATACTGAGTTATCACCCTAACAACCCTTAAATGTCATTAATGGTACATCTTTAATGGTTGGTTGTAGACTATAATAGTGTCAATGTGTTGCTGCATAGAGATATTGCACCTGTTTATAAAAAGGCTTAAAATTCATCTGTACTTTTCTCATTTTAGAGGGCACTTATTATACTAGTAAATATCTTATTTACTTGGGTTATATTTCTTTTAAAATGCATGATTAATAATGCTTTGGATTTAGCATGTTTATCACATATAATTAATTTTTCCATACCATTTCTAACAATGCCTACTCCATCTTCCATTGACTTTCAACAATATTCTTTTTAAAAATCAAATGACAAAAAAAAGATGTACACCTAGACTTGACTATAGTTAGGATATCCAATAAAGAGGTCAAAATTAGTGACCAAATATCTAATTAATTAAGTTATCTTTCTTTTAAGATACATCATTAATAATACTTTGAATTTAGCATGTTTATCACACATAGTAATTATTTCTTACCATTTTTAACCAAACCTACTCCATCTTCCATTGACTTTTAGCAATATTCACCTCATTATCGTATCTATCTTCTTATATATATCTTTATTAAAATAATAATGATAATAATAATAAATTTTTAATTTTTTCATAAATTAATATTAAGATATTTATTAAAATGCAAGATTGATGTTAAGATATTTACTATATTTATTAAAATGCAAGGTTGATTTACCATTTTCCTTGGCATAGCTAAAAATATGTTACCCAGTAAAATCCCAAAACCATACGAATATACTTCTCTGGGTAGAAATAGAAATGTAAAATCATGAACTGGCAAACGAGTGGTTCGAAGTGTACACAGCAAATACTAAGAGATATATCTTCATATTTAGTTCTTAATCATTTAAATTTGAATTTTGTTGTGGAGGAACCCCTCCCATGAAATAGCTCTGCCATGGCCACCTTTACACTGCTCAATGTGTCTACTCATCCAGCTTCATTTTCTTCTCCTTTCCTTCTTTCCTCCTCTTTTCTCAGGAGTAACTCTCCTCGTATTTGCAAAATTGTGAAGAAGAACAGTAAGAACATAAATTGCAGATCGGATGGCCGTAGCCCGTCCCCTGAAGAATCCGACTCCAATTCCAATAATATATTATTGAAACTAGCTTGGTATGGATCCGAGGCTCTCGGGATCGCCGCTTCAGTATTTAGGCCTTCCACAACAGTACAACCATCAGGGGAGCAATCTTCGCAGGATGAAGTCGTGGGGTCGATTCCTAAAGATGCAGTGGTAGATGCAATCAAGAAGGATTTCGAAAGGTCGTATTTCGTAACAGGTAAGGCACTGGCTTGTTTTTGGCCGAATTATGAGTTATAAATAAACTCATTTTCTCTGCACTGGGAAAAACTGACGGAATTAATGATTCAGCAGTTCATTTATATGAATTACTTGCTGGCCATATATTTTACAATGCCATTCATTTAAAGGTTTTCACTATTTCTTTGGGGTGTGAGTCTGTACCCTCCATAACCGTATTACAATAAGCCAGTAAGTTTGCATGGTTCGCATTTCTCCAAACCTTTATTAGAATAAGCTTCCTAGACTCCCACTGGATAGAGTTCATGATGATTCACAATGAAAATATGATCCAAATAGATACATGATACCCTCAAGACCCCCTCAAGAAATAAGCTTCAATAGTAAGAAGACCATTTTACATAATGAATATGGGATAAATAAAATCTCATATATCAAGTGACTTTCCCCACAGTGAAGAACAAGGAGTCACAGAACCACCCATTTTAAGTAACCAGAGCCATATAAAGTACTACATATTCTAACATTCGTCTTTAATGTTAACTAGGGAAGAAAATACATATACATGAAAGATGAGATTATATGAACATCTCAGTAATGACAATTTCATGCATCCCTAATAGGTTGCAAAGTTAGATGAACTTAACTACTGCCGAGGAGAAGCTGCTGAGTGGAACAATGAACATGCCATTGACAATTTGATCCCCAATAAGCTGGGAATATGGATGAACTTCTCTTCCGTGAAAGACCAATACGAGTATGACCAACATTGACAACATCAGCATACCCTTGATAAAGTCCAAATCAACTCAAAATGGAAAGTCAATCTGTAGAATTTTCTGTCTCCAAAACCTTCACACAAACCACTTCAGAATTGACAAAACAAAGCCTTCATACAAACAACTTCAGAATTGGCAAATCAAAAAGAGAGTCCAACTGCAAACTATAGCCTCCATAGAGAAGCAGTTTCACACAAGCCTCTTTAAGTTTAGAGCCAGCGAAGCAGACACAAGAACACTGTGATCCATGTGGAACAGGGCTCATGCATGAACCTTGATCACCAATTGTCTAATCTCCTATGAGAATCAATGTTATCAGGACCGGACCAAACCGGTCTGAACTGGCCGGTCCAACCGTTTTGAGGCAAAAACTGGTTCAGACTGGTGATTTGAACCATTTTTGGCCTGTTTGGCCAGGTCAATACCAGTTCACTAAAGCCTGGTAGAATGCAGCAAGTGGGACCTGTTTTGCTTTTTTACTTTTAATTTTTGTCTTGGCTGGGCACTACCCCACAATAAGTGCCTAATATTCAAGCCTATGGCCCTACTATTGCTATACAATTCATGCTAATGCTAAATTCTTAAAGTAAAAGTGATATTCTCCTTTATCTTTCATTTTCATTCTTTTATTTAAATTTTTAACGTTACCATGAAATGACTTAGGATGTTTGAGAGTGGTTCTGACCTCATTGGATTTCACATGGAGAAACTAGAATTTTATATCTCACACAAAATCCAGCAGTCTTAACAGTTTTTCAGGATTTTAGGATTGGGGGGATTGCAATGTTTCCATTGGATTTTGTCATGTGTGGGGGTATCGAACTAGCATTTCATTCAAGAGCACCAATCCCTCTATGTACCTTGCTGTTAGTGGAACTGTTTGTTGAACTCCTCTTTCACGATCCTACTACAAATGTACCCATCACTCAAACAAAATCTTGAATTGACATGCTAAGAATTTTTTATTTTATTTTAATGCTTAGACGGTGATATTGATGATGAGGATGCCAATATAGGCAAAGATTTTGATGATATGTAGGCATTTGTTGTAGCGTGACTATTTTTGGATGCTAGAGGCCATCTAGGTCTTGTTTTTTGACTTATTTTCGGTTCAAATATGGATTGTAGTCGGTGCTATTTTGGTTATGTATGTGTTTTTCTTTAAAATTTGAATATTTTGTGTTTTACCGGTTTCCATTCAGTTCTGATCAGTTCCTGGTCTAGGGGGTCTACCGGTTCGATGACCGGTCTGGTTATGATAACATTGTTCTATACATAAAGGAGTAATGATTTTCAGTGCAATGAAGCCGGCCTACTTGATCCATTATATATAATCTTTCTGTCATTGATAGGAAAAAGGAGATTTATGATAAAAGTCTATTGCAAAAAGTATTAGAAGTCTAAAGGCTTGGAATGTGTTGAATCAATTGCAAGTCAACTATATCTTGCTCCATCTCTCTTTCAGCTTGAATAATGAATAACTCAGCTATATGTTTTCAAGTGTATCTGTTCATTGTGACCTTGAATCCTGCATTAATGGAAAACTGATGTTTGTATAAGAAAGGTGTAATTGTCAACTTGCCTGCAATGGAAAAGTCAGCCCTTGCTGAAGGGTGGTGAAGTTATTCTTTGAAACAAGGATATGTTATTGGACGTCTTAGATTGACTGACAGGGTCTAACATTTGCTGGCACGAGTTTTGAAAACCCTAGCAAGACAAGGTTCCTTGTTTGAAGTACTTGGCATGATAGAAACTACTGTTACAATATCACTAGGGTATCTGAATGAGTCTACCATGCCCTTCTTGAAATTTGAACCTGATTGATATCCCATGGTATTTGTACCTAGGGTTTAGAAGCAAGTCTTGGACCATCCCTAGGGTTGTGAGTGTTTAGGGTTTGTGAATCCCAACAAGGGTTTTAGTCAGAAAGGCCCAGGTCTTGTGGACAAAACCCTAGGACTGATGATGGAATGCATGGATGTATGTTTAAGGTTTGTAAACCATAGACTAAAAACTTGAAGGTTATTAAAATCTAGGGTTTGGACTTAAAACCATAGCTAATCATTTGTTGAAGAAAGTCTAGGGCTTGTGGACTAAGCCCTAAGATGGATTGCTCCCTGTGAAAGAAGAAAATCTAGGTCCTTGATGAGGATGAGGATGCAAGCAGACCAAGACAAGAGGGAGCTGATATACTCTCAAGAGATAAGTATTTTCCTGATTGTTTCTATTGTTGTTTTATTTTTAGTCTCTTATCTTGGTTTATCTTGTTTGGTTGTATTTGTTCTTCCTTGGCCTCCTAGTGAGGATTGCAGGTACATAATGAAGACTGCCAAGGATGTAGTAATCGATGGAAGAACAATGTGACAAGAAGACTTATGATTGATGATCATTAAACTTAAAGGAGCAGACATGATCAACCTGGTTGAAATATTTTTTTTAATCTATAAAAGTTTGTTGTGACTTCTAAGATGGGTAGAAGTCTTGTAGAATGATGCTAATCTAAATCTGCTGAAGATGAACCCGCTTTGTATATTTCTGACTAAAGTCGAGAACCTCTATACCTAGTGTAAGAGGGAGTTGATTGAAGAATCTTGGTCCTACCCAAGATTGAGAATATGAAGCTCGATGAACTTCTTGCTGAGATTTGGCATTATGGATTTGCATGATGTAGAATTTGAAGAAGCTCTGCTGTCGAAGCTTACTAATTGGCTGATTGAATTATTTAAAATGCATGAATTTGCACTTTTGGGTTCTACAAGAACCTAAATGACATGGATGTTTTATTACATAGCTAATTTATGAAGCAATTGGGCTTCGAAAGTTGTTTTCTGGCTTGTATACATGTCTATTGATGAGAAAGTTACTAATTATTGTCCAAAATATGTTGCAGGTAACAGACTGCAGGGATTCTTTGATTTTGATTGAGCCAAAAGTACTGATTATGGAAAGAGTACAACCAGCGGATGTTTCTATTCGGGCCCTCCTATGGTTTTTTGGATGAGAAGAAAACAGTCTTCTGTGGCACTAAGTTCTATTGAGGCAGAATACATGACAACATGTGCAGTGACTCAAGAAGTAATTTGGCTTCGGAAATTGTTCGCTGGTTTGATCAGATGCTAGAAACCACAGTGATATTATGTGACAATCAAATTTATATAAAGTTGTTAGAGAATCCAGTGTTCCATGGCAAGTCAAAGCATATTAGCATCAAATATCACTATATTCGTGACATGGTGCAGAAGGGAGCAGTGAAGCTCCAGTACATCTTCACTAATGAGCAAGCAATTGATATTCTAATGAAGCCTCTCCCTAAAGGAAAGTTCGTGTATTTCAAAGATAAGCTGGGGATTGTGGAGGATGCCTCTCTGGATGAGTGGGAGCAGTGATGTACCTAGATCATATTATTCTTCTTGTGTCACTTTGACCAGTATAGGGACATTATCCCTGTGTCAATGTGACTAGTATAGGAAGAATGGTTTGACATATTAGACAAAATCTTGGACATTCATTATCTCCGTGTCTTGTACTTTGACCAGTATAGGGATATTATCCTTGTGTCTTGTACCTTGACCAATATAGGGAGAATGGTCCAATGCGTTGAGAAATCAATGTAGATGGAAATTAGGGTTTTGATTCCTCTTTTCTTGATAATTACTTGTGATTATGTGTTGGCCTTTTAATTCTTTATTATTTCTTCTTTCTTCAAGCAATTACCAACTCAAAATTGTATGAAGATCACAAGAATAAAAAGACAGAAGATATAGGCTCTTAGCCAAGGAAAAACCCCTCTCTTACAGGAAAACCCAGTCAAACTCTTCTCTACATAGAACCAAGTAAAAAATTAGACATCCAAGACCCCGAAACAAGACCAAGAACTTCTCCAAGTACCAAGTCAGCCCTCCAAAAGATTTCCTTCAAAAGATTCAAAGTCAACAAGAGTCAAAGTCCTTCCAATCTGCAATAGTCAAAGTTTCGGCCTCTTGCGTCAAGTCTGCAACTTGACCTAAAATCTTTGGCCATGCAAGTTGCACAATTTCCCAGGAATTTCGCACGTGTGAGCTAGCTTAGGTCAAATTTCAAACTTGTCCTTCGCTTGGATTCTTCCTTTGATTCCTTGCCTTCACACTTGATTTTGCTTTTGCTTTAGTTGCAAATCGAACTTGCTTGTCAATGGATGCCAAATAGGTTGAATTCTCTTCCTATTTATACCTTTTTCTAGGGTCGACTGGGCCTCTTCTAGGCCGACTTCATTGTAGGGCCAACTTGGTCTTGGGAGTCCAAAATTGACACTTTAAACTAAAAAATAGTATTTCTTTATTGATACAATTTTCCCATAAGGGTCTTATACATAAGGAAAAGACTCAAATGACTCAATAAAACCTAGAAGCATGAAGAACATGCTTGACCTAGTTGACAAATAAAAAGAGCATGAAACCCATGCTTCAAAAAATATTTTTCTTTTTCTCTTTTTCATTTTTACAATAAATATATAATGATACAAATACAATAACAAATATTAAGACTGAGCATAGTTACATTTCTCAACACTCCCTCTAGATTCTTAACTAGGGAGGTATTCATAATTGTACAAATAGTACAAGGATGACCTCAAGTTGAAATGTTCTAGGAAGAGTATCGCAATCAACATATACAATGTTAGAGATCTTGATACCATCTAGGCTTAATGCCAAGGTATCAACCCATCATGGGATCTAGGTACCATCTAGGCTACCTTCCAAGCTACTAACCCAACAGGAATTCAGGTGTCATCTAGGCTACCTGCCAAGACACCAACACAACAAGGATTCATGTGTCATCTAGGCTACCTACCAAGACACCAACTCAACAAGGATCCAGGTGTCATCTAGGCTACTTGCCAAGACACCAACTCAACCAGCGATCTAGGTATCATCTAGGCTACCTGCCAAGATACCAACCCTAAGTACCATCATAAGGGCTTATATAGCCTAAGGTACTTATCATCTCTCCTTCTCAATCAAATAGGAAATATCAACCAATCCAAGCTTGCTTCTCAAATACTCAAGCTTCTTATTGGGAAGATATTTAGTCAAAATATCGATTACCTGTTCATCTGTTGAGATATATTGTAGTTTTATGACCCCATGTTAAATTTAGATAGACATGGAGTGTTCTATGCTTAATGCAAATTTACTTCAATCTTTCCTAGGCCCGATTCACATTAGCAATCACATAAACATGAAAGTAAAATGTTGATAGAACAAATAATAGATCAACAAAAGACAAGCCAATAATATAGATCAAATTTTACAATTCTTCTTGTCCAACAAAAATATATGATAGTGTGCGTTACGGTAGTCAACAGGATGCTTCAGCTAACAAAGTCTTTCTTAGATCAGCCAACCCTCCAAGTGTCACACACACAGCCCTCAAAGACATCTCATCAAAAGTCAACGTTGGTCAACCAAAAGTCAACGCAAGACAGTCAACAGAAAGTCAACATTGCAGATTAGGGCTTCGGTCAAATTGCTCCTTTTCCCTCGATTTTTGTGCCCAGCTGTACGGCTTCCAAAAATCGGATTTTCAGCAAAGATTTGAGGTCAAACGATCAAGGGTTGACCACAGTCAACGCTGGTTAATGCTCAACAAAACAACCCTAAACAGATCCGCAGATTTTCCCTAGCTTCATGTCCGCACGCGTGAAGGAAAGAGGTCTCCAAAGGCTATCGAACCATTCAGATCACAATGAGAGAATGTGTGATGATTTGATAAGAAAATGACCTACAAGTCTCTCCAATTTATATCCATCAGTGAGGGTGTGTGATACATCTATTAGGCTTGTGAGCCTACATTACAAATCTGGCCGACCTTGCACATTTGTGGAAAATAAAATCAAAATATATGTTCTTTTCATCCAAACAAGATGATCTTAGATCAATATTGCACCTCTCCGAAAGAGGAATCCAACAAAAATATAATCATCATCATATGAGCAGTGCAACATGGAGTTTGGACCTAGTTCCCCAAAATTAACACTCCCTCTCAACTAGGGAGAAGTCCATCTGTCCACCTGTGCCATCCAGAGATCAGTACCATCGTGTATCATCATATAGCATCGTGCGTCATCCTGTCGTAACTTGCTTTGTTGGCTCTTCTTCTCAAATAGAACAAAAGGTGAGTCACAAAGACATCACGCTCAACTGACCCGAAGTCAGCTTAGAGGTTAAAACCTCTCTTAGACTCAAAAAGAGTCTCATACTAACTTGAAGTTAGTTTACTGACCCGAAGTCAGTTTAGAGGATAAAACCTCAATAGACTAAAAAAGAGTCACATACTAACCCGAAGTTAGTTTATTGACTTGAAGTCAGTTTAGAGGTAAGAACCTCATCATACTTGATCCCAGATCAAGGCGTTGGACACGTGTCATCCTAGACATAGAGAGTATGGCAATCTCCGATGCGTCCATTGGTCTTGCTATTGGTCTCTATCCACATTTCCCACCTCATTGGCCAAATGAGAGGTACTTCCCATGAGTCTGAAAATCCATGGGTAGGATGCGTGTAGGGCATAGATCAAATAGAGGTAAACCAACTCAATATCATAACGGTGGGGAAGAAGCACAACAAGGTTCGGCAAGCCTAGCCCTATGTGTGCTTATAGCTCCAAGAAGCTATCCCCAAGCCCCCTGGAGCTCCCAGAGCTCATAGTCCAACTCAAGCAGGACCCTCAGAATAATGTCTTTCCACGATTCCAAGATTCTCATGGAAGGTTAGGAACTTGACCTTCCCCAAGGTCTTTGTGAGAATATCCGCTACCTGCTCATCAATTCCTATATGATCGAGCCTTACGGCGCCTCGTTGTACCATATCCCAGATAAAGTGGTACCTGATATCAATATGCTTGGATCGATTGTGGAACATGAGATTCTCAGAAAGACGAATCCCACTCTGGTTATCACAAAGGATAACGGTGGTATCTAGCACATGCCTAAACAACTCACTGAAGAGCTTTTGCAACCAAACAGCTTCACAATAGGCCATACTCGTTGCAATGTATTCGGCCTCAGCAGTGCTCAAAGCCATCGACTTCTGCTTCCTGCTCATCCAAGATATCGAAGCAGAACCCAAGGTGAAGCAGCATCTAGATGTGCTCTTGCGATCCACCACACTACCAACCCAATTGGCATCTGTATATCCATGGATTCTCAAACTCCTGATAGTGTATCTCAGCCCATGGTTGATTGTGCCTCGAAGACATCTCAATAGATTCTTGGCACCAATCCAGTGAATGTGATGAGGATCAACCATATGTTGACTCAAAGTGTTCACGGCAAAACATACGTCCGGACGGTAGTTCACTCGGAACATCAGGACCCCCACGAGTTGTCGATACTCAGTGGGATTTGCCAGCACGGGCCCAATAACGTTTCCACACAACTTCTTAAAGTTGAGTTCCATCGGTGTCGACACAGACTTACAGTCCACCATACCAAATCTCTCCAGCAGCTTCACGACATATTTTCCTTGAGAAAGGAAAATCTCACCTGGCCTCTGCCAGACCTCCAAGCCTAGGAAGTAATGCATCAGTCCTAGGTATTTCATCTCAAACTTGAAAGCTAGCTCCCTCTTACACTGATGAATGAGAGGGTCAACACCTGTGAGGAAGAGATTGTCCAAATAGAGAACTAGAATGAGAGGCCTTTCTCTATCAACCTTAAAGTAAAGGTTTGGATAATCATTACTTCGAGTGAAGCCCAACTTCATCAACTAGCTATCTATCCTCTCAAACCAAGCCCTGGGGTTTCGCTTCAACCCATAGAGGGCTTTCTTCAACCTGCATACATAGGTGTCTCTATCTTGGACTTCGAACCCCAGAGGTTTCTCCACATACACCTCTTCCTTTATAGAGCCATGCAGAAAAGCGGTCTTCACATCCATCTGATGGAGACTCCATCCTTGCGTTGCAACAAGGGCAATGATAGATCAGATGGTGGTATAGCGGGCGACAGGTGTAAATATATCATCATAATCTATGCCTTCTTTTTGAGAGAAGCCTCGAGCAACAAATATTGCCTTGTACTTTTCAACACTACCATCAGATCCATGCTTGATATTATAGATCCATTTCGAGGTGACAACAGATTTGTCCACCGGTCTCGGGACCACTTCCCAGACATCATTTTTCATAACGGACTCATATTCTTCGTGCATATCATCCTTCCAAACTTGATGCTTTACGGATTCTTCAAATGATCCAGGCTCAGATTGTACAATTGTACTCATGGCTGCTAGATACCCTTGGTATCTATTCGACTTCTTGCTTTCACGGAATGCCCCCTTGGGGCAATATGTCTCTCAGCATCTGCGAGAGTATCCCTAAGCCATGAGGGTCTTCTCTTATTTGAAGGAGGTGGATCAATAGTATCCATAGGTCCTTTAACATCGGGCATCAGTTTATCCTTCGGCTCTTCCTGCTTCCGTGCTTCTTCATCTTCTTTGTCTTCCTTGGAGCTATGAAGGTTTCTCACTTTCTTCAGGGCAACATCTTCATCGAAGGTGACATCGTGGCATATCTCCACTTCTCTTTGACCAGGCACATAGATTCTATATGCCTTCGAAGTTTCACTGTAGCCCACAAACATTCCCTTTTTCCAGAAGCATCCAAATTGATTCTCTTTTCTTTCGGCACATGAAAGCAAACAGGACAACCAAAAACTCTAAAATGAGAAACATCAGGTTTCTTACCAGAGAAGACTTCTTTGGGAGTTTTGGAGTCCAGAGCAGAATGCGGGCATCTATTTTGAACGTGCACAACAGTGTTCAAAGCTTCTCCCCGTAGAAACTTCAAAAGACCTTGGTCACATAGCATGGCGTGGGCAGGTTCCACAATGGTCCTGTTCTTTCTTTCAACAACCCCATTTTGCTCAGGAGTATATGCAGTTGTGGTCTCCCTCTTAATGCCAACTTCTCTGCATAATTCATTGAATTCATTTGACTCATACTCGGTCCCATTGTCGGTCCTCAAAACTTTGATTCTCTTCTCGGTTTGATTTTCCACCAAGGCCTTGAAGATACGAAATCATTTGAATGCTTCGTCCTTCTTCTTCAAGAAATATATCCAGGTCTTGCTTGAGAAGTCATCTGTAAAAGTCATGTAATAGGAACATCCTCCCAAGGATGTCACAGGCAACATACCAGATAAATCAGAATGTATCAACTGCAAGATATCAGTTGTCTTTGTGACACTTGAGGGGAATGGTCCCCTTGTATTCTTCCCTTCGGCACAACCCTGACAAAAACCTTCATGATCATAAATTTGGGCATCCCTGCCACCACCTTCCTTGCTTCGGGAAGGGCTTTGTAATGAAAGTGTGCAAACCTTCGGTGCCATAGCTATGTTTGACGAGTTGTATCACATGACATAGCCCCTAATGGACTTCCTCCAACCTGATAGAGTGTATCAACTCTAAAACCAATAGTAAGAGCTTCCTTGAAGTTCTTCTTCTAGATGCGTACCTTTCCATCAACGAATGCCACCTTGAACCGTTTATCTTCCATTGCCGAAATAGACACAAGGTTCTTCTTCAAATCAGGTATGTACAACACATCTTGTAAACGAAGGACTTGACCTTGAGATAAATGAAGGGTCATAGTCCCTGCCCCTTTCACGGGATAGGTGGCATTATCTCCAAGGATAATTTCTAGATTAGTATCCTTCTCAATCAAATTAGAGAGGGCTTCTTTATAACCAGTGAGGTGCCTTGAAGCACCACTATCAATTAGCTAGACATCCAGGGTGTCGGGAGGAGATGCAGCAGAGAGGGCAGATACAAGAATAAATTCATTTATCTTATTATCAACAACATTAGATTCATCGTACCTGGAATTTCTTGACCTCTTGAAAGGTTACCCATTTCCACTACGATCAGAGGGAGCCTTCCTTTTTCCTTTGAAACAGTTGTTCCTTTGATTGCCATGCCCCCTGGAGTTGTTGTTGTCATCATCTCTGGGAGAGTCCCTTCTATTAGGCCACTCTCTTGCGTAGTGACCAAACTTGTTACAATTGTAACATCTTCCCTTCCTTCCTTTGGGCCCCGCTCTTCCATGGTTTTGATTTCTCAGACCACCATTGTTCCTCTTCTTTGCATGAACGGTGAAGGCAGTAGGGTCACCTCCATTTCCATTAGAGGGACGATCTCTCTCCATGATTATTGTCTCCTCTTGAGTACATCTCGTCAATATTTCATCAAATCAAGAATCACATTATTATTAATAATAGTGGTATTGAATACTTACCAATCACGGGGGAGACCTCCAAGCGCAATGAGAACCATCTCTCGATCAACTATTTCTTCTCCAATAGCTAGAACATTGTTCCTGATTTTAATGAGCCCCATAAAATAAGATTGAATAGATTCATCCTTGCCTTTCTTGATATTCTTCAATTGATTCTTCAAGAAAAGAACTTGATTAGCATTGTTAGCCCTGAACATGCTAACCAACTTATCATACATCTATTTAGATGTGCTTAGCTCAGAAATGTAAGCAACCAAGTGATTATGAATAGAATCTCGGATAATCATCTTTGCTTTGATTTCCCCTTTTCTATACTTTGTCTTTGTGGCAGCAGGTGCATTTGATGGAGGCTCTTGAATCTTCCCCTGCACATAGTCCATGACATCTTGATCTTCTAATGCCAAATCCAAGGACATCTTCCATGCATGATAATCAGACTTATCATGCAATTTATCATCAGACTTGAAACCCTTATATGTTGAGGAGGTCATTGGTCCTTGATAGGATTTCTTCTTCAGTGATTGCTTCTCACACTAGCTTCGACTTTGTCTTCACCTCAACTCTGATACCATGTTAAATTTAGATAGACATGGAGTGTTCTATGCTTAATGCAAATTTACTTCAATCTTTCTTAGGCCCGATTCAAATTAGCAATCACATAAACATGAAAGTAAAATGTTGATAGAGCACAATAATAGATCAACAGAAGACAAGCCAATAATATAGATCAGATTTTACAATTCTTCTTGTCCAACAAAAATATAGGATAGTGTGCGTTATGGCAGTCAACAGGATTCTTTAGCCAGCAAAGTCTTTCTTAGATCAACCAACCTTCCAAGTGTCACACACACAGCCCTCAAAGACAGCTCATCAAAAGTAAACAATGGTCAACCAAAAGTCAATGCAGAAAAATCAACGCAAGACAGTCAACAAAAAGTCAACGATGTAGATTAGGGCTTCGGTCAAACTGCTCCTTTTTCCTCAATTTTTGTACCCAGTTGTACGACTTCCAAAAATCATGTTTTCAGTAAAGATTTGAGGTCAAACGGTCAAGGGTTGACCACGGTCGACGCTGATCAACGCTCAACAAAACATCCCTAAACAGATCCGCAGATTTTCTCTAGCTTCAGCTCCGCACGTGGAAGGAAAGAGGCCTCCAAAGGCTATCGAACCAATCAAATCACAATGAGAGAATGTGTGATGAGTTGATGAGCAAATGACCTCCAAGTCTCTCCAATTTATATCCATCAGTGAGGGTGTGTGACACATCTATTAGGCTTGTGAGCCTACATTACAAATCTGGCCGACCTTGCACATGTGTGGAAAATAAAATCAAAATATATGTTTTTCTCATCCAAACATGATGATCTTTAGATCAATCTTGCACCTCTCCGAAAGAGGAATCCAACAAAAATATAATCATCATCATATGAGTAGTGCAACATGGAGTTTGGACCTAGTTGCCCAAAATTAACACCCCATCTTGTACCAAACTTATAATATAATGGTACTTATTATTAATGTGCTTTGTTCTAGCAGGAAACACAGGATCCTCAGTCAACCTTATGCTACTTTGGTAGTCACAAAATATCATGGTGGAATCCATTGGTCCTCGAAATAGATTTGTAAGAAGCTTTCTGAGCTAAACAACTTCTTTTCCAATCTCACAAGCTGCACTATATTCAACTTCAACACTACTCAAAGCAACAAAGTCTTGTTTTCGACTCATCCATGAGATCATAACAGATCCCAAACTAAAGCAACCACCAGTAGTGCTTCTTCCATTTGTCTCACTGCCACCCCAATTCGAGTTTGTAATTCCTGACAATAGAATCTCATTGCCATCATATTTTAGGAAGTGATGAATTGTTCCACGTAGGTATCTCAAGATATGTTTGGCAGCTAACCAATGATCATGACGTGGCTCCAACTGAAACTAGTTGAGGACATTTACTGCATAAAATATGTCAAGTCTAGAATTCACCAAGTACATTAGGGAGCCATCCAACTAACGATAGCTTTTGGGATCCACAAGACTAGAATCTGAATTCGTCAACTTTAAATTTATGATCATGGGAGTTCTCATGGGCTTACCATCCATCATGCCAAACTTTTGCAAGATCTTGATCACATATTTTCCTTGACCAAGATATATTTCGCCTGGTTTTTTCCAAACTTCCAGGCCCAAATAATAATGCATATGCCCAAGGTCCTTCATTTCGTTCTCAACTGCCAACATCTTCTTACACTCTTGAATTCTATGTTCTACACTTGCAATAAGTAAGTCATCCACTTATAATAGTATAATGATGGGTTCATTCTTGACAACCTTGATGTAGAGATTTGGATTAGCAAAGCTCTTGACAAATCCAATTCTTAATAAATATGCATCCATTCTTGCATACCAAGCTCTAGGAGCTTGTTTCAAACCATATATTGCCTTCTTCAATATGAAAACGTGAGTTTCTCTGCTATGGATTTCAAATCCTTGAGGTTGCTCAATATATACTTCTTCGTCTATAGTCCCATTCAAGAATGTTGTTTTGACATCCATTTAATGGATATTCCATCCCATAGTGGTAGCTAAAGAAAACAAAGATCTAATAGTATAGTGTACTTGGCAGTAGGAGCAAAAGTTTCTTCATAGTCAATCCCTTCATTTTGAGAGAAGCCTCTAGCTACAAATCTTGCCTTGTATTTATCAATGCTCCCATCCACTGCATGTTTGGTTTTATAAATCCATTTGGAAGTGACAATTGATTTGTCACTAGGTCTAGGAACAATTTCCCAAACTCCATTATCCATAATAAATTGGTATTCTTCCTGCATTGCTTTCTTCCATTCTGTATGTTCAGTGGCTTGTTCATAGGTGTAGGGTTCTGCTTCAATAGATGCTGCATACCCATAATATCTTTTAGGTCTTTTACTTTCTCTGAAGGCCCCTTTTGCTGCTCCATGACCTTCAACTTCTTGTAAAGTTGTTCTTAACCATGCTGACCTTTTTCGATTTTCTAGAATGATAATTTGTTGAATAGGTTCACTTGGTCCTTCACCTTCTTGATTGATTGTAGGTACTTCATTGTTGTCATGATCTTCTTCTTCTTCAAAGAGGGGTACTTCTTCTTCATCAGAGTCAACGAGAATGTCCTTGGACCTTTTGTATGCAATGTTTTCATCGAAAATGACATCTTTGTTGATTTCAATACGACAATCTTCCTTAATATAGATTTTGTAGGCCTTAGATGACAAGCTATATCCAACAAAGATTCCTTTCATGCTGGTGGAGTCCACATTAGAGAAATTTGAGGTAAAATATGGGCCTCAAAACAAAAAATTACAACCAAAATCAAATTTATAAGAACAAATAGGATTCAAGATGATGATGTCAACCATGGGGGATGATTCACCATTTTTGGAGTAAAAAAGTAAAAAGATTAAAAAAACAAATATTTTTTCAACTTGTATTTTTAACCTATCTCCCTACGGTTTTACTCAAATTTCGAATGGAAGCACTCATTGGATGCATAATTTAATTCCTCATCCAAGGAGTACCTATGTTGCATACTTTCTATGGACCCAGCTACACGAAAAATGAGAAATACATGAAAAACGTTATTGCAATCATGTTTTTTCATGTATTTCTCATTTTTCGAGTATGAGGGTCCATCGAAAGTATGCAACATGGGTATTCCTTGGATGAGGAATTAAATTGTGCATCCAACGAGTGGTTCCTGCTAGAAATTTGAATAAAACCATAGAGAGATGAGTTAAAAATACCTGTGTTGCACGAGTTTCCGGTACGTGGGAACGAGTATTCGGTACGGCTAGAAGCTTTGCCCAAATTTACAAGAAACGTCAAGTTGGGAGCGACACTAATATAATATATTAAAAATTAAAATTTAATATATATATATATCTTTTTTTTTTTTTTTAAATAGTGTAAAGATAAATGTACATACCAAATTGAAATTTTAAATGATCCATCATTCAAGAGACAACCATAAAAAGTTAAAAGTTAAAACCAAAACTAAAAGCCACCCAAATCATATTGATGTTCATACTAGAAAAACTTAGAAAGGCAAAAGCCTAAAGTAGTACATAATTCAAAATGCCCAATAGCCAAAATATAGCAACAAAAATACAAAGCTCATGATCATATTGTATGATCTTCAACATCAAGGAGATCCATATAAGCTTGAGCCTCATTGGGTACTAGATCAACGTCATCATCATCATCATCATCAGATGCCACAATGTCATCTAAAGGTATGCCAACCAATCCTACATTTAGTAAAGGATTGTCATCATCATCGTCAATTTGGCCAGCATCTTCAGCATTCACATCCCATCGTGTAGCAGGGACTTCTAAATATTCAGGTAGCTTCCTTGAACAAAGACGAAGAATACTATGCACATATACAAGCTTCTTTGCTCTCTTAGAGGTAAGTCTATTCCTCTTAATAGAGTGTACGAAACTATAAGTGGACCAATTTCTTTCAGCAACCGAGGAACTAGCAACCTGAGATAGGAAACGTGAAGCAAGATTTCGGAGCTCTGCAGCTTGGCCCCCATACATTCTCCACCATCCAAGGGGTTTATTCTAAGCATAATGCTTGATGTCCCTCTTTGCGTCTTGGCTGAATGCAGTAGGGCTTAATGTACCAAAATCAATAAATTGCTCCCATATCACAGTTGCTTCATCAATAATATACATCTTAGTTATAGCATCAAGAAACCCTTGTTTTACCTCTTCATCATCAATAGGAAGAATTTTATTTGGTCTTTCTATATACCACTTTGGATTAAGGGCATATGCAGCCATGTGAAGGGAGGTATTAAGCTTAAGGCATATTTTCTCTATCAGCTTGTGGATTTCATGTAAAAACTCCAAAGAAGGGTTTTTTTGGTGAATGATGTGCTTTACCTTGCCCACCATGCTATCAATACATTCATATATTTCTCCAAGAGCTGGAGAATCTGAATCAACATACTTGATCAGCTCCACAATTGGAGTTGTGAAAGAAACAACATATCTACAATCAACCCACCAATCCTCATTAAGAAGCATTTCTCTTATTTTCTTTGCTTGAGGTGACTTAGACTCGGTCCATGCATTCTACTCTGAAGAAACAATAGTGGCTTGTAAAGATGCATAGAACTCAACCATGCGCTCAAGCAAAATAAAGTATGTGGCATATCTTGTTTTTGCAGGTTTTAAAAAATGTTTGTTTGAATACATCATGTAAATTACCAAGGAAGCATGGTGGTTGCATATGAACATTTGTGTCTTCCTCGCATTTGAAATGGTTTTTGCATCCACTATATTTTACCAATGTCTTTTAAGAGATTGTTAAGGGCATGTACACAACAAGGAGTCCAAAAGATATGTCTATATCAACTTTGGATCATCAATCCCGCTGCTTTACAAACAGGTGCTGCATCTGTAATGACATGTACCACTTTTGAAGGACCAACCTCATCAATTGCATCTTTCAACATTTCAAACATGAAAGTAGCATCCTTATTTTTTCCACTACAATCAATTGCTTTTAAAAAATAAGGCCCTTCTAGTGATGTGATAATAACATTCAACAAACGTTTTTGTTGAATATCTGTTCAACCATCCATGAAAATTGAACAACCTGAATGAATCCAAGATTGTTTGAGGTCCTCCATAAGTCCATGCATTCTTGTCACCCTTCTATCTAATAATGAAGTCCTCATTTTGTTGTACCCTGGGGGTGCATATCCTGTCCCTGCAGTTATGATTTTTCTCACCATTTCTTTATAGTATGGTGAATGAGTGGCATTAAATGAAATTCCATTTGCCATAAAAAATTCTGCTATGGAATCAACTTCATCCCTATGCAATACATTGTACATCTTTTGAATGGATTCACTTACACTAGTCCTCTTAGTGCTAGAAATCCCTTGATTAATCTCAATTTGGACGTGACTTTGTTCATTCATACATTGGGATGAATCTTCATGTCTACCTCTCTTATTATTAGGAGATACAATGCTACTATTACATTCATTGTTTCCATTTGCTTTCATGTGAAACTTACTCATCTCCATTCTTTGTTCAAGGTTACATGTGCAACTCTTCACTCCTAACCCAGGTATGCCCAAAAGATGATGCCATACTCTTGTTTAGCTACCCTTAAAAACATGGTCACACAAAGTGCATTGTCATTCCTTGCAGCCCCCACTTTTTTTTACCTTGTTTTGTGTTATTTTTTTCATGAACTTCATTAAGGGCTTCTTGGAAATGTTACTTGATTGCTTGTGGGTATCTATTGTTGCCTCTGCATTCGGTTGTTGAACTTGTGGAGCTTGTGGAGGTAGTGGGGGTCTCGTCCTGCTGTTGTTGTTACCACATTCATTGCACAACCCTCTATCCATGGTATCAATACTGAAAATTTACATTAAAATACAAAAAAACATTAGAAGTGGAACAAATATTAATAAATAGATTTTACAATGTACATAAATGACAAAAATGAAAAAGAATTAAAATAAAACTTGGAATACTAACATTTATTATTTAATAATTAATTTGCCATGATTGGTTATGAATCAACTTGAACTTAAACTTAACTCTACTATTGAAGCAAGCCCCCATGTGTGTATTGAGATGGATCTTACTAAGAAAAGTTAAAAGTTAAAAGTTAATATTTAATAAAAAGTTAAAACAATTCAAGCATGCTGCATAACAAATATAAATTGTCCACAAGCAGTTGAACAAAAGCAATATCCCTTTAATAAATAATAACATATTCAGATATTATTATTTACAATCTATACAAACTTTTTAATATTTATGGTAGTAAATAAAATTATAAATGGATTGTGAGGGTGAATAGAGGAAAATAACTTAATAAGGCCAGTAGGGCCAAAACCGGATCTAAAAAGCAATCAATGTGAATTGGGTAAGATCAGGTTTTTCGTACTTTGATACATTTATCATTAATGTGAATGCTTATGAGAAGGCTAATATTTTCATTGCATATGAATAAGTCATGAATAAGCTTGAGGATTTGATTTCGAACTTGAATTTGTGGTTTTGTGTATACACTTTGTAATCCTCTGCCTTTTCCTTGCTTCCGCCTCTTGAAATTATTTCTTTGTAAATAATAAATATCCTATGTATGTATTGCAATAGTATTGAATGGTTTAATTTGCAGTGGAGGATTACAATATCACATGGAATTTTGTATCGATATCTCATCATATAGGATAATCTAATTAAATTGCTTTCTAGTTCTAAGTTTACATAATGATAAAAATTAAAAAATTAAACTAGTACATAGATGCTGTAACCTTTTACGAAAATCCAAGAGTTACAACTACAAGGCTACACGTTAACTTAGATGTCCGATGAAGCCCTTCAATAGCCAGGACCTCCACAGGCGAAAAATGAATAATAAAAAATCACTGTTGAGAGCATATGTGTTCACAATGCACACCATATCCTTGCCTTCTAATAAAATTAAAAATTAAAAATTTAAAGTTTAAAGTTTAAAGCCTTATTTCAGAGAACGCAAAATTGAAAATAGTAAATACGTAAAGTAGATGCTATTACAGTTTTAAGTTTTAAGTTTTTAATTTTTTTTGAGTAATGGTAATGGTAATGGTTTATTGAATTAATAAATTATTAATGAGATCAAAATCGCCCTCTATTTAAATTTTAAAATAAGTAAATAACTGAAGAAAACATGCCTAACGATCCCCATAGGTTGGGGAACTGAATCATAGATTATTGTTGTGCTTTGTGTTAAGGAAATAAAAATTAAATCCATCACATTCTCATTCTGTCACCTAAAAAAGAAAATTTCACTTTCATATTTCTTCATAAAAATAATCCAGTGCTACGCTCAGGGTCACAACCAAATAGAGCATATCCAAAGAGCATAAAATTAAAAATTTAAATCCAGTGAAAATTTTGAATTTTGATCTGGTAGCTGTGGGATATTGTCAAAGGTTCACCTTATTAATATTTACTACGATAGTGTAAAAGCCTAAAAATAAAAGGTTTACGTTTATTTAAAAAATAAAAAATTAACTACGTTATTAATATGGCCACTAGAATCCGAGAAGCGTGCAGTGTGCAGCTATGCAGAAAACAAAAACGTGTAGTGTGTAGTTATGCAACTATGCTCTATACTTGAGCTACGAGAAAAATTAAAATCGACTCGTATACTTGAGTATAGCCTATGACTCAGAGAGGTATTTGAGAATTTATCCCTTACCTTTGAGCTGAAGCTTCGGGTTTCCTGAATCTCTGAAGAGTCAAGACTGAAAGTGAAGTTTGAACACAGTGCACTGTGCAATGAGTTCACAGGAGCAACACCTGAAGAATCAACATAGTGATGCGTCAATGGGGTCCCTCGACAGCCTCCCTCAAATCAGCGTCCACAACATAGAAATCAGTAATCATTGTGCTTGAAATCGTTGGCTTGGCATTGATTATATAGGAAAGGAAGTCAAATAAATGGCGGGAATGGAAAAAACAGTGAGTTTCCCGCCAAAGTTTGGCGCTTTTTTCCCCAACAGTGGGTACGCATAGATCGGGAACGTGTGGGAGCTCCCACACGTTCCCGATCAAAGTTCCCAGGTGAAACCAGTACTAGAAACTGCTCATTTTGGATAGCAAAGCTCTTGAAAAGCTCCAACATTCCTGCAGAAGCTCCCGGTTGTTTTGGAGCGTTTTGTACTAGCTCCCAAGCTCCAAGGAGTGCCGGAGCTTGGGGTACTTTGCCTCTAAGGGTTGGGAGCGGTACCCATGCTACATTGGAAAATACGAGTTGAAAAAATAGTTTTTTTCTTTTTTCCCTCTAAAATTTGATGATGTAATCTAATCTTATTTTATTATTTCCACTATTATTTTATAATATTCCTTAGGAGACCCATTTTAGACCTCAAAATTTCTCTAATGAACTTCTTCGTCTTGTCTTTTGGAATGTGAATGTAAACGGGACATCCAAAGATTCGAAGATGATGTAATTAGTCTTCCTTCCTGAAAAAGCTTCTTCTGGAGTCATATTTTCAAGAAGTCTATGAGGGCTTCTATTTTGGATGTAAATTGTTGTTACTGTTGCTTCTCCCCATAAGAATTTAGGCATATCTTGATCATGGATCATGGCTCTCGCATTCTTCAATTGTTCTATTATTTATTTTAGCAACTCCATTTTGTTGAGGATTATAGGGAACTATGAGCTCCCTCTTAATATCTGCTTCCTTGCAAAAAGCTATAAGTTCCTTGGAAGTGTATTCCCCACCATTGTCAGATCTTAGAGTCTTTATCTTTCTTTCTGTCAAGATCTCCACTTCTACCTTGAATTCTTGGAATTTCTCAAAATCTTCATCCTTAGATTTGACGAGATAAATCCATGTCTTCCTTGAATGATCATCAATGAATGTCACATAATATTGATGACCTCGAAGATATTTTTCTGCCATTGGCCCACATACATCAAAATCAATGAGGTCTAATATTTTTGGTATCACTGCTTGTAAATGGCTTCTTCACATTTTTGCCTAAAGCACATCCCTTGCATACTTCTTCATTATATTCTTTCAAATCGGGAATGCCTTTTACCATCTTACTTAAAGAGGGCAATATTTTATAGTGAAGGTGGCCATACCTTCTATGCCAAAGCTCAGAGGGGCTAATATCCAAGTGTATAAGAGCTTGAGGAAGAGGTGTTAGTATCCTATACAACCTCCCCTAATGAATCCAAATAACCTTAGCTTTATCAATGCTAGAATCCTTTCCCAAAACAAGAACCTTGTCATCTATGAAAGCAATTTTGATCTCCTTTATCTTCTAGACAAGAAACGGAAAGTAAATTTTTCATCAAACTTGGAACAAAGAGTATGTTGTTGAGGTGAATATTTCCACCACCTTCTAGCTTCAAAAATGTAGATCCAATGCCCTTGACCGAATAGCTCTTTTTATCTCCAAGCTCCACTGAATGAGAGGTATTTCCCTTTAATATAATTTGTAGCTGACCACATTCTCCTGTCATGTGTCTTGAGGCTCCACTGTCAATTATCCATACGTCTTCATCATCAAAAGTACTTGTGAGAGCGGAAAAGAATCCTTTATCCATGATACCCTTAGATAGTCTTGAGATGAACTTGATCACACAGTCTTTGGTATATATTAAGAAGCTTCCAATAGTCTTGATGCCTTGCTTCATATAGCTAGCCATTGTAGATAAATGCTTCAAAGGAGTCTTCAAAGTGATGGCCAACAGGGTGATCTTCAAAGCGTCCGTCCTTAGCCTTAGCTCTGAAACCATGTTGAGAAATTAATGTAGATGGAAATTAGGGTTTTGATTCCTCTTTTCATGATAATTACTTGTGATTATATGTTGGTCCTTTAATTCTTATTATTTCTTCTTTCATCAAGAAATTACCAACTCAAAATTGTATGAAGATCACAAGAACAAAAAGACAAAAGATATAGGATCTCAGCCAAATAAAAACCCCTCTTTTAGGGGAAAACCCAGTCAAAATATTCTCTATATAGAACCAAGTAAAAAATGAGACATCCAAGACCCAAAAACAATACCAAGAACTTCTCAAAGCACCAAGTTAGCCCTCCAAAAGATTTCCTTCAAAAGAGTCGAAGTCAACAAGAGTCAAAGTCCTTCCAATTTGCAATAGTCAATGTTTCGACCTCTTGCTTCAGGTCTGCAACTCAGCCTGCAATCTTCGGCCCTGCAACTCACACAAATTCCTATAAATTTCGCACGTGAGCTAGTTTAGGTCAGATTACAGACTTGTCCTTCTTCCTTGGATTCTTCCTTTGATTCCTTGCCTTCACACTTGATTTTGCTTCTATTTTAGTTGTAGATCGAACTTTCTTGTCAATGGATGCCAAATAGGTCAAAGTATATTCCTATCTATACCTTCTTCAAGGGTTGACTTGGCCTCTTCTAGGCCGACTTCACTAGCAGGGCCGACTTGGTCTTGGGAGTCCAAAATTGACACTTTAAACTCAAAAATAATATTTCTTTCTTGATACAATTTGCCCATAAGGGTCTTATACATATGAAAAAGACTCAAATGACTCAATGAACCCTAGAAGCAAGAAGAACATGCTTGACCTAGTTGACAAATAAAAAGAGCATGAAACCCATGCTTCAAAAAATAATTTTTGTTTTCTCTTTTTCATTTTTATGATAAATATATGATGATACAAATACAATAACAATTATGAAGACCGAGCATAGTTACATTTCTCAAAATAGTGAGCATCTTTCTATGTCTTTTACTTTGACCAGTATATGGATATTATCCGTGTGTCAAGTACATTGACCAGTATAGGAAGATGGACATTTTCCTGTGTCTTGTACTGTGACCAATATAGGTTTGTTGTCCCCGTGTCAAGTACAATGACCAATATAGGAAAATGGGTTCAGAGGCTACTTGGTTGGATAGGAGCCTCCTAATATCTAGCTCAGATTTTAGTTTAGAGAGAGCTTATTGATGGAAATCATGCATGGATTTGATTAATGTCTCTTTAGTAGACTGTGTGGATATGATGGTACCATGGTTATGAGACACTGGTTGATTGATGTCTCTTGGGGAGACCATGCATGGATATGTTAGAACCATGGTGATTTGGTACTGGTTGATTGATGATGCTGATCTAATATTGATCCTTCCTTAGAGAATCCTTCCAACTTGTTGACATCCTGACATACATTATGAATACCTCCCTAGCTAAGAAGGAGTGTTGAAAATGTAGCTATGGTCGGTCTTCATAAAATTAATTTTTATCATTGTAATTGGAAAAAACGATTTATTATTATTGTTCTAGCATGTTCATCATGCTTTTATATTGGTAAAATATATTTTTGAAAAGAAGAAAAATATTATTTTATTGTAATTACAAGTGGCTCCACATGTGCTAAGTCGGCTTGCCTAGAAACTCACTCATTTAGATCAGATCAACTTTTCTAGATGGTCATGTCGGTTTTCCTAGAAAGGCACCTATTCGGATCTCATGATGGCTATATAAAGAGCTCCACTTGTCCTCCTTGAAAGGCAATTCGATCACATATACTTTGCTCATCTGTTGTCCTATGCGAAGGTATTCAAAGAAGTGTTCAAGGGTTAAATCAAATGACAAAGGATCTCTTCTATCTTTCATCGATACCTGTATTGATTCATTGCTCCTGTAGATCAAGTTTGAGATTTGTTACTCTTTTCAGTGCTCTGAGATATGCTCCTCATGCTTGTGATCTGCTACTAGGTCGAGATCTAGAAGGATACTCCAAGCATTTTTAGTGATTTGTTTTCCTAGATCTAACTCAGATCTTCATCTGTCCGAGATCTAAAGCTATTCTAGAATTGTGATTTGATCATAATTTTGTGCCTCCTTAGATATGTTTGCCAAGATCTAACTTAGATCTGTCTGAGATTTGAAGCTATTCCAGAATTGTACTTTGGTCAGAATTTTGTGCATCTATAGTTCTGTATCTGAGCCTCAGAAGGGAAGAGATCTGAGCTCTATTTCTGTGATATGGTGAGAGGATCAACCTTTTGTAGGTGATCTTGTTTGTAATGTTCCCAATTTTTGTGCATGCAAAAATCACTTAAGGTTTTTGCTAAATTTTGGGATAAATTTTGAAAAGGGGAAAATACTATTTTGTGAGAAAGGGGGAGAAATTGTTATTTTAATGGAATGGCGGCAAAAGAATATTTTATTAGAAGAGGAAGGATAATTATTGTTTTAATAGAGAGTGGCGGCAAAAAATATTTTATTGGAGGATGGAGGAAAACTATTATTTTATTGGAGATTGGCGGAAAAATAATATTTTATTGATAAAGGAGGCAAATTATTATTTAATACAAAATGGCGGCAAAAGTCTCCTAGTGGAAATTGTTCCCCACCATTAAAATAATAGGGAAAAAGGAGAATCTAGAAGCTAAAGGAGGGTCAAGGGAGAATTATAATTGGAAGATGGATTCAATTGTAAATCATTCTAATTTATCTATCTCATTGACAATTGAAAAGAGCTCAAGCGGGCCTCAAGAGTTTCAACTTTCAAGCAAAACTCAAGCTAATTTCGGTGGACTTCAAATGCCACCCTAGTTAGCTCGCGGGGAAGATCATTTGAAATCTTCCAATTGGGTTTATTGCAGGGGATTACCATCACCAAGAGGCCGGGTTTATCTCCATCATTTGGGCCAAATAGCAAAGGTTTAGTGATCGATTTTTGAAGCATTCTCAAGGACGAATTGCATCCAATTCAGATCAGATCAGTGGGCTGACTAGAGCTGGCTAATACCATATTGCTCACTACATTACTTGGAGGTCGTGTTGCTCAAATCAAAGGAAGTAACTCTCTAATATTGCAGATATGATTAGTGTTCAGAGATCAGTAAGGTACCAAAGGAGCATTTGTATTTTCTTGTGACTATGCCACAAATTGATTTCAATTAAGGCCATAGAAGAATCGAGCCCAAACATGCATCATCACTAGAGAGGGCCGAATTGTTGCTACATTGCCAGGGTATTAAGGTGTGATGAAGGAGCTCGTATTTCAGTTTTATTTGTGCTCAGAATTTGTAGGTTGCCAAGGATGAGTTGGGGAGAATAGAGACTGAAAATTATTTGCAAAAGGGAGCTCGATTCCATGTCTAATTGTTGAAAAATGTAACTAGGTCGGTCTTCATCTTGACTATGTAATTATGTATTTTATGTAAAGAAGAAGACAAAGATAATAAGATGTATATTTGTTGCATTTGTTTCATGGGTTTCATGAGCAAGATCTTATCATAGGTTAATGAACTTCTTCTTGATGTTCATTTAGGGTTTTTCTTCTGTTTATAAGCACAATTAGAGTCATGCATATTCAAGACCTTGTCAATGAACCTTGTTGAAGAATGGTGTGTAATAGCTCTCACCAACGCTGGAAGTCAACCTTTTTATGTGCTACAAGTCGGCCTCCAATCTGCTAGATGAGTCGGCCTCAAGCGAATACATCTATCTCTATATATACCTATATCCCACGGCACATTAAAATAACAATTCGGTGATCTTTGTAACGAAATAAGTGCGGGCTCTCTCTGTAAGATAATGTGAATTATATCAATGAATAAATGCGGACTTTATCTGTAAGGCAGTGTGGATTACATCAATGAAGAAGTGCGGACTTTATCTGTAAGATAGTGCGGGTTATATCTATGAATAAGTGCGGACAAATACATGTGACAATGCAGTTTATGCCTGTGAAGAAGTTCGCACAGCTTTGAAGAAAGATTGCGGATATCCCTGAGGAATTACAGATATACAATGCGGATTTAAGCAAGCAAGTGTGGTCATAATACACAGAAGCTGCGGATAACTTTGTGGCTTGACAATGTGGTAAGTCTGGCATAAATACGAAGATGTAAGACAGTGCTCAAGTGTTGAAAGATATAACTCTATTGCGGATTGCTATGATATGAAGTTTAAACAACGTGGAAGAATGCGTATCACAATATAGAAGCTGCAGATTGGGTCTAAAGTTCAGATGATATATTGTGATATATATTTTGTGTATCTAAAGTCTGATGTGATGCAAGAGTGTGAGAATAGAATCTTCAGTACACGAAGGAAAGCAATATATCTCAAGAGAGTGTGAAGCAAGAAGTGTTTAGGCAATCGAAGACTAAATCAAGGAAGACTTAATGAGAGACCGAGTTCTCTAATGATGATGTAGGTTAGTGGATACAGAAGAGAAGGATCAGCATTGTAAGCATACTATGAAGCATTGACAAGGTCTTGGAGGCATTCCTAGGTCAAGGGTCTGAGTCTTGGTCATGGTACTTGTCATTTGAAGATCTATAAGAAGAATTCTTTGCGGGTTTTCCTCTCCAAGAGGGAGAGGTTTTGCCCTGGCTCTAGTAGCCTAATTGTGTGTCTCGTGCATTTTGATAATTGACTTGTTGAAAGACTAACTAAGCTAAAGAAAGGAAAGACATAAGTAACTCAAGCAAGCTCATAAGTAATTATCAAGAAGAGAATTTGTAATAATATTTAGCCCTCCAAATTCTCAACATGGTATCAGAGCTAAGGTGCTAATCTCAAGGGCTGCTTGACAAAGGAAGCGAAGATCAATGTTTGGGTTGAAGAGTCAAATCAGTTTACAAGGAAGACTCTCTAGCTACTTTAAGATCTCCTATCTCATTTACAAGATCAACTCAATCAAGAAAGTAACCCTTTGTCATAAAAGATTCACATTCAAGACATTGTTAAAGGAGGGCTTCAATTTCTGAAGATATACTACATCATCAAGGAAGCTGCTGAAGGAGAAAGTCACTCTCTCAAGTAAGTATCTATGACTTTATCTAAATCTATCAAAATGTCTTCTTTGCAAAGAAAGCATCAAACTGGTTAGGGTTTCAAACTTTTCTACGTGGAAGACAAGGACAATGAAGTCATGAAAAACACATGAAGGGAGATATAAGAGCCTAAAGGATTCTTACAGAATCTATAAAAGACTCTCTTGTCTCAAATTTATCAAATCTAAAATCATCAAAAAGGAATATATGAGAAATTGGTGGAGCTATTCTCTGTGAGTACTGCAGATCAACTGCAGGAATTAGGAGAAGTAATGTCTGACACTGAGATGACTACAGTGGTGATGAATGCTCTGCCAGAAGAACGGGGAAACTTCACTTCAGGTTTTTACGGGAAGAAAGAAGCCACACCATTCCACGATTTAGGGTCTTTTTGTAAAATAGAGGAAACAAGATTGAAAGTCAAAGGTGCTACAGGATCAAGTAAAGGAAATCAAGCCTTTGCAGCCACATCAAGGAAGAAAGGAAGATTCGATAAGTTTGGTCCTCAAAATAGTATGGGCAAAGCACGATGCTTTGATGTGATGAACTTGGGCATTATAAAAGAGATTGTCCTAAACCTGAAAAAGGACAAGAGAAATAGTGAAGAAGCCCATGTCTCTGAAATGAGGGAAAAACCTAATGCAAAGAAAGCTAAGAAAGAAGAAGCGAGGGATCTCCACTACGATTGAGATCATCTTCTCCTTCAGATGATTTCTGTTGGTTGTATAAGAAGCAGTGTAGCATCTTGATCGAAGCATGGTAGGAGCTCTCGGTGAAACAACTCCAGGAAAACCTCTCCGATAACATTACTAACGGAAAGTAGTCATCAAGATCAAGGGTCATCATGACAACATACTTCTTAGATGTGATGACATATTGATGGAGCAGGCCAAGGGAATGAAGCTCTTCATTCTAGAGAAATTGGTACAGGATGACTCAAGGGAAAAAGGTATGAGGTATGTATATATTTATATGCTGACACTGTATGCTGTGAAGTCATGTCATATGGTTGCAAACTTCCATATTTAGAAGAAGGATCTCTCGGTGCACTGACAGATGAAATCAACGTAATATGTCCTCATGGAATATGAGGTGGTTGTATATAAATAAGAAACTAGAAAGTTTGGGAATGAAGAATGTGCAAAGAGGAAGAGATCATGAAATGCAATCATGTCAAGAGACAGTTATCATCTGGAGGCCAAGAAGGTGTGACTAGGAGATCTCCTGGGAAGATATGTAGACTCTGACGAAAGTCTGGTAAAGAAGAAGACCCTTGGAAAAACATATCATTAGGAGATGTGTCAATCTATATGAAGGATGCCGATGCCTACAGGAAGATGTCATGGTGAAAGATCATCACTGAGGTAACTTTTTAAGAAATTCATATGTATATGTTTATCTGGATGAATTTGTGCGGGGCTGCTAATCATGAGAAAGGACGTATGATCCTTGGAGATGATTCGAAGGAAAGCAACATGGCATAACGATGGACCAGATGAGAAAGATTGATGAATCACTTTCTGATAGTGGACATGACACATGAATGAAAGTGATGGATGATTTGTGCCCTATGAAGCCAAAAGTTGAAGATTCCTCAATATCGAAATCCATGATAACGAGGGGAGGAATTCTTCATGAGTAGTTGGATTGCTGCTGCAAGACCTTAGTTGAGAGGGAGGCTGGTGGTAAGTTTCTTGCTTGGAAGAAACTTGAAGTATGTCCTTCTTGTGTTAAGAGGGAGTGGCGTATGTGATTCTCTATTACATGTGTCATGCACTAGACCAGGACTAACAACCATAAGTCTTAGTGAAGGCCATGTGAAGAGAATGGATAGACACATCATTTTGGTCTTCACCTGGAAGATAGAATGGAGGATTGGGTAATCATCTGGCATTCGATACTCTTTGAGAATGAGATAGGGCATTCAAGATAAGAGTAGTCGTGGACCGATATTCTTTGAGGGCTGGCTACCCAAGAGAAGAATAGTCCAAGAAGGTCATACTTTGGGAACACCTAGGTGGGGTATGTACCTTGGAGAGACAATGACTATGGTGTCTATTAGTCATGTGTCTCGCCAACATTGTAGCCCATTGTCTCGTTGAGAGATGGGGCTGTTAGTCAAGGCCTTGCACTAGGACAATGCTGGTTGATATGATGCTATATAGATGTGATTACCAATCCAATTCTTCTTATGAGATTCTTCAGTTTGAAAGTGACCATGTACTCGTATGAATACCTCCCTAGTTAAGAGGGAGTGTTGAAAAATGAAACTAGGTCGGTCTTTATATTGACTATGTAATTATGTATTTTATGTAAAGAAGAAGACAAAGATAATAAGATGCATATTTGTTGCACTTGCTTCATGGGTTTCATGAGCAAGATCTTATCTTAGGTTAATGAACTTCTTCTTGATGTTCATTTAGGGTTTGTCTTCTGTTTATAAGCATAATTAGAGTCATGCATATTCAAGACCTTGTCAATGAACCTTGTTGAAGAATGGTGTGTAATAGTTCTCACCAACGCTGGAAGTCAACCTTTTTATGTGCTACAAGTCAGCCTCCAATCAGCTAGATGAGTCGGCCTTAAAGCTATGGGTATGGTCGGCCTCAAGTCAATACATCTGTCTCTATATATACCTATATCCTGCAGCACATTAAAATAACAATTCGGTGATCTCTGTAACGAAAGAAGTGCGGGCTCTATCTGTAAGATAATGTGATATCAATGAATAAATGTGGACTTTATCTGTAAGGCAGTGCGGATTACATCAATGAAGAAGTGCGGACTTTATCTGTAAGATAGTGTGGGTTATTTCTATGAATAAGTGCAGACAAATACATGTGACAGTGCAGTTTATACCTGTGAAGAAGTGCGGACAGCTCTGAAGAAAGATTGCGGATATCCCTGAGGAATTACAGAGATACAATGCGGATTTAAGCAAGCAAGTGTGGTCATAATACACAGAAGCTGCGGATAACTTTGTGGCTTGACAGCGTGGTAAGTCTGGCATAAATACAAACATGTAAGACAGTGCTCAAGTGTTGAAAGATATACCTCTATTGCGGATTGCTATGATATAAACAGCGTGGAAGAATGTGTATCACAGTATAGAAGCTGCGGATTGGGTCTAAAGTTCAGATGATATATTGTGTATCTAAATTTTGATGTGATGCAAGAGTGTGAGAATAGAATCTTCAGTACACGAAAGAAAGCAATATATCTCAAGAGAGTATGAAGCAAGAAGTGTTTAGGCAATTGAAGACTAAATCAAGGAAGACTTAATTAGAGACCGAGTTCTCTAACGATGATGCAGGTCAGTGGATACAGAAGAGAAGGATCAGCGTTGTAAGCATACTATGAAGCATTGACAAGGTCTTGGAGGCATTCCTAGGTCAAGGGTCTGAGTCTTGGTCATGGTACTTGTCATTCGAAGATCTATAAGAAGAATTCTTTGCGGGTTTTCCTCTCCAAGAGGGAGAGGTTTTGCCCTGGCTCTAGAAGCCTAATTGTGTGTCTCGTGCATTTTGATAATTGACTTGATGAAGGACTAACTAAGCTAAAGAAAGGAAATACATAAGTAACTCAAGCAAGCTCACAAGTAATTATCAAGAAGAGAATTTGTAATAATCTTTAGCCTTCCAAATTCTCAACACTTATCTGCATATCTTCCAGAGAATAGAGAAGCCAAAATTTGTGTGCTAAAGGGGAGCCAAATTGCTACAAGGGAAGGACGAATTCCCTCACTATTTTCTGCAAGGGACTTTCAAACAATCTCAGAATTTTCCAGAATGACGGAGGACTGATTTATTTATATCTCTGTTTGCTGGGCATGTTAATTCAGAGTTTCCATCCTTGTTGAGACCAAATTTGGGGTCCTTTCTGGCTGCGATTCCCACAGAGATAAGGCTTGGGTCATATTGTGGTTTTCTGGACATATCAACTGCTGTACCTTTGCATCAACTTTCTGAGTATACCCAAGTGTTGGTAGGTGAAAAGTAAGTGTTAAATCGCTGTTATACAGCGCATGTAATTGCGGATATTTTTGTTCTGAAGGTGGCCTCCATATGCAGTAATATATCTCTTATTTGATCACTGTTATTCCTCAAGCTGTCCCTCATATATTGACAGGAGCATAAACTGTCAGTGCTAGTCAGAAAGGAGGCCATATTGTTTCCAAGGATATCATCATATCCTCTGCTCATATTTTCTTATCAGTTTATCCCAGGAGTTGTTCTTCCAGTATCGCTGTAATCTATGATATTTACTTCCATATAAAGATCAGATTTCATGCTTGTTTATTTGATGACTGTTTAATTGTTGCATATCTGATTTATAAATCTCTGGATTACTATAATGGAGAAACAATAATTCCCAAGTGCTGTAGCATTCGTATGTAAGTGGCAAATATTATGTAACTTCCTTTATTGAACCAGAATATCCATGCAAATACATATTTGGCACCATACTTCCTTTTTTGTGTGATCAAACGCATAAATACACCTACAGCAACATAATTCACAAACCATTTGACAAAATATCTCACTGAGGACCCTCATGTAACTTAGAGAAATAGTAGGGTTTGTGGCCATTTTCCTAGTAGGAATATTGTATTGTTGGACATTATATAGCAGACATTATGGAGGAGATCTTAGCACTTGTGGTAGCCATCTTGTGCTCAGTATTGTCCATGTCTTGATGTACTGTTGAAGGATCTCTCTAAGGAAAGGTTTGATTGGGTTTTCCCCCTTGTGGGGTTTTGCTTTGGTCTCTGACCTAAACTGTATGTTCCAAAATAGGAAAAATAGTGCTATTGCAGAAAACCATAAATTAACGCCATGGAAATTTCAAACAATGCAGTAAATACCAAGAACAATCAAATTCATAGAAGCAGCTGCGCTGTTTTATTATATAAATGGACGAGAGTACAAATATATAGAAGAAATGCCCCTGGGATTGCCTTTTTGGCAAGCGGAGCAAAACCCTGGTAAGACAATGATAAACGAGAAATTGCCCAGTGAAGGCTCTGCGCTGTCCCTGTTATCGCTTGCCGCCTACACCTACCTATAGTTAACGAGAAAAGCCTTTAACTCCGCAAGGTGTGGTTGGTGGCAAGGAACTTAGAGAAGGGGCTGTCACCTATTCCCGACTCTCTTCGTTTAAGATATCTCCTAGGTTAGCTATGGGGGGTGGTCCCTAAAGAAAAACTAAGTTAAATATGTGAGTTTTCTAGGAGAATATTAGAGTGAGATTGGATTACTTTTGAAGATTCATAAGCATTTATGAGCAACTTTGAAATAATGACAAACGATTTAACTAGTGCCTTACAAATAACGTGCTTAGAAGTAAAAGAAATGCTCAAAGAGATGAGAACACATCAATCCTGAAATGAAAACAAGAGACTGTTAGCACAAGATATCATAAATGCTCTGAAGATAAATAGATTTATGAATCAAAGCATGAGAAACTATCTTGCTCAAAAGGAAACAATTAGTGTTCTACTTTAGAGAATGTAAATGAGATGATAGAAAAACTCAAATGCTAGACCAAGATCACAACATGCAATTAAATTTTCAACACCAAATAAGGGTATTTGCCAATGACACGAGATATATCAATCATTCATAAGCATAATGGTCATTAAAATGACAACATGCAATGAAGTTGCAAAAGTAAGCAAATTTCCAAGTACCATAGAATTAAACTTGTTGCAAAATTTAAGGAATTAAAATGCTTGCATCCACAGTGCTTCTTGAGATAATATTTGCATGTGAATCTTTAAACCGTCAAGATAACAAAAAATTTGGGAACTTTGCAAGTAAATGTGATGAGATAGTGCTCTTGGTTTATTTTATTAATTAGTTCTAAAGCAAGGTTACAATTGAACTCTAATCCTCAGACCTCACCCTCGCCCAAATATTTGGATCTCACAGTGAGGAGTCCATAGAGGTAGAGGGCCCCTAAAACGTCTATTCAACCAACTTAAGTTGGAGGTAAATTTTAGAGATTCAAGTCTAGTATGAAAAGTGAAGTGCCTAAATGATATGAAAGTGAGTTTGCAAGTGCTATGTAAAATATGGAGATGATTCAATTAAATATGCTTCATAGTTAGAACAATAACTCAAGTTGCCATAAATTGAAAGTGCTATGCTTCTTTATTTGTAGTATATTGTGAAACTTATCCAAATGAGAAATAGATCACAAAACATAAGTAAGTGATGGCAAATGAGATTGCAAATTAAGAAATTAAAGGACTATGCGATTTGTGTTACTTCCCAATTAGAGCATGCATATGTGATGTGAAAGAAAACGGAAATGTCAAAACCACTAAGTCAATCCATCTACAAATTCTCTCCTTTGAAATGGAAAGATAGGGATGCCAATGGGTAAAACCTACGCTCCCACAACAAAAACAGAGATTTTATTAATTTTACAAGAATGAAATGACCATGAGGCCTTTTCTAAACCAAGGAAAGTCTTTACAAATATTGAGACCATAGACTTTTCCTCGGTGAGAATTTAAAAAAAAAAACTCAAAAGAATTCAAACTTTACAAAAGGAGAAGAGAAGCTAAGCCCCTTCAATTCCCACAACCAAAGAAGAGAGAGTTATCCTCCTCATTTGAAATTCGTAGCCCAAAGGTCCTGCAACAACTTGTTAGTAATTTCCTGTAGTTGTCCACTCAAGTTGTCACAAGAAAAAGTTTGGAAAGAGGGCTACAAAACCAATCAAATATTAGATAGATAAAATTACAAAATATTACACAGCAATTTACAAGGGGCTAAGCCAAAGAGTTCGAGTAAACTCTCCTCTTTGCTTAGTCATCTTCAAGCTCTTAGATAGCAAATGAAAGCAATGAAGTATAATGTTTTAAAAGATATTTAAATTTAGAAGTATTCAGCGTGTATACAAGCTATGTCCCAAAACCCCTACAAAACCACTTTGTAAAATAAGACTATGAAGGTTCAAAGAACAAATGAGAGCTTCTTTGAGAATGTATCAAGAGTGGGTTGGTCTCTCCAAGGACTTCACCCAACACTTGATTCTTTGATCCCAACAAGATGTTCCCTCTACAAAACTTCAAACAAGAATTAGTTCCATATAGATCTAACAATAAACAATGATAAGAGCATACTCCTAAATCAAATATCAATGTAAGATAGCTCTACATTAACAAATCTACAAGAGCATATGGAAACAAATTAGATCAAAGCATGAGTAAAATGAATTATACCAATGATCAACAATTCATCACATTCCAAAAGGAGGAACACCTCATGAATGAAACCCCAAAGTCTTTATTGATATTTCTGAAAGTGTACAAGGCTGCAGCGCTTCCGCAAGCACAATAGCTAGTAAACAATATTTAACAGGCTACGTTTCAAAATCGCCGATTCGACTCCGACCAGGCCTGGTCGACCGAGCCATTAGGCTGGCCGGTCCGACCAGGTACAAAAATAGCCAGGTTGGCCGGTTTGTTATCGAGTCGGCTGGTTTTTGTACCGGCTCGGTCGGCTCGGTAACAAACCGGCCGACTAGGCCTGGCCCGAGTTAACTCGGCCGAGCCAAATTTGCCGGCTAGTGGGCCCAAAAAATCGGATTTTGTGGACTTGAAACCGGATTTTATTTCGCTGTTAGGTTTGTTTGAGGTTGTCTAACCCCTCCCCATGCTATTTAACTAACCCAACCCCTCTATTGAGCTCACATCTTTCTCATTCAATTTGCTTGAGCATTTGTGAGAGTTTTCTGAAGATTGTGGAGTTGGTTTTGGAGCAGCAATGAGGAGCTTATTGGGCAAGTTTTGGAGCAGCAGTGAGGAGCTTATTGGGCAAGCTTTGGAGCAGCATTGAGCTAGAGGAAGCTAGAGGCTAGAGGTATTTATTTTTTCTCTTCTAAATCTGCCTCTGTTTGTTTTATTTATTTAGCAAATCTAGCATTTGCCATTTGCATTTGCATAGTTTTTGGCATTTGCCATTTGGTGAAAGAAATGAACATAGAATGAATAGTTTTTTTTTTGTTTTCATGTTTAGATTTAAACATTTTATTTCCAAGTCAAAAACTCAGTCCAAAATGGCCCCTAGAGCAAAAGACTCTGCTTGGGCATATGCTGAAATGGTTGGGGATCAAATGTTTTGCAAATTTTGCAAGAAAAAAAATTAAGGAGGGTGGAGGGGGCATTCATAGACTGAAACTACATTTGGCTGGTGTTAAAGGCCAAATTACTGCATGTGAAGCACCAAACATTGGGGAAATTAGGAAGCAATTGAAAGAACAATTTGACAAGTTTGAGCAAGAGAAAAATAGGCAAAAAGAAATACAGGCTGAAATTGGGAGGAAGAGGAATCTACAACATATGATGGCTGCCAACTCAAGTTTTGAATCTTTTGATTATGAGGGTTCCTCATCTATCCCTTCCACTGATGCATCAAAAAACCCCTTTAGCTATGTTCCTTCCTCTATGGAGTCTATTTCTGACAAGGGTAAGGGTGCAATGAGAAATAAGGGTACTATTAAAAGTTTTTTTGTGCCCTCATCTCCCTCTGATAGTGCAACTGCATATGGTCCTAGTCCTCCAACTGTGCAGCGCACTTTAGATGCTCATTGGAAAAAAGAATTGAGAGATGTTGCTTGTGAGTACATTTCTAGATGGTGGTATGATGCTGATATTCCCTTCAATGCTACTCGTTCACCATATTATGAACCTATTTTTGATGCCATATATGCTGCTGGAAAGGGCTTCAAACCTCCTACTATGCATGAGTTAAGAGGATCTTTTTTGCAAAGAGAGATTTCAAACATTGATGATTATTTGAAAAGAGTTCAAAAACTCATGGGCACGTACAGGATGTACCATCATGTCAGATGGATGGACTGATCAGAGGAACCGTACCATCATAAAATTTCTTGTCTTTTGCCCACGGGGAACCATGTTTCTAAGATCAGTTGATGCATCTGATAGGGTGAAAGATGCACAGTTGTTGTTACAACTTTTGGATGAGGTTGTTGAAGAGGTGGGGGTGGCAAATGTTGTTCAAATCATCACAGACAATGCCTCTAACTATGTTCTTGCTGGTAAATTGTTAGAGGAAAAACACCCAACCATCTTTTGGACCCCATGTGCTGCACATTGCATAGACCTCATGCTTGAGGATATTGGCAAAATAGACTGGATCAAGAACACTTTAGAGCATGCCAAATGCATCACAAAATATATTTACAATCACTCATGGATTCTGAGTCTGATGAGGAAATACACGGGGGGCAAGGAACTTACTAGGCTTGCCATCACTAGATTTGCAACACATTTTTTGACATTGCAATCTATGTTTGCCCAACATAGAAACTTGCAAAAGATGTTTTCTAGTGATGAATGGAATGAATGTCAGTGGTCTCGCAAACAGGATGGCAAAGATGTGAAAAGGAAAGTCATTGAAGAAATATTTTGGAAAAAGGCAGCAGAGATTGTGAAACTTGCTGAGCCATTGGTTAAGGTGTTGTGCTTGGTGGATGGGGAAAGATTGGCTATGGGCTTCATTTATGAGGCTATGGATCAAGCAAAGGAGCAGATAAGGGCAGCATGCAAGGACAAAGTGGCTAAGTATGGGCCCATTTGGGAAATCATTGATCAGAGATGGAACAATCAACTCCATCGCCCGATACATGCAGCTGGGTATTTTCTGAACCCAAGGTATCATTATAAAGCTCGGGAAACAGGAGCTTTGACTGGAGAGGTTAGAGATGGATTGATTGACTGCATTGATCGCATGATCCCCACAGAGAGTGAGCAGTTGACGATACACAGGCAGATCACTATGTTCAGCCATGCCACTGGTACCTTTGGCAAGAACCTTGCAAGGATTGTAAGGGAATCAGATGAGCCAGGTAAACAAAGAATTTCAATTTTCAAATTTATATTTTATAATTTATTATTTTGTATAATTGTTTATAAAATTATAATTTCAATTTCAAAGTTGAATATAAATTGTTGAGCTAACTGAAACTCATTTTTTGCAGCACAATGGTGGGAGGCATTTGGTAGCCACTGTCCTGAATTGTAGAGGTTTGCAATCCGCATTTTGAGTCAAACTTGCAGTGCTTCTGGGTGTGAGCGCAATTGGTCTGTCTTTGAGAGGATTCACACACACAAGAGAAACCGTTTGGAGCAAAAACGGTTAAATGATCTAGTGTTTGTCCAGTACAACCTCCGACTAAGACGAAACCAATTGCTAAACAAAAGACCTGATTCAGATCCCATTGTGTTGGAGGATATTGATCCAACATCAGATTGGGTAGTGGAGTCTTGTCCACTAGAGTTTGACATAGATGGGGGGATTGACTTCGATTTAGTGATGGAGGATACTATGCTCAATGTAGATCCACTAGTAGCAGACCCAGTCCCAAGCCATCCAGTTGCAGGTGCAGGCACTTCCTCTACTCAGCCACGACGGAGACGCATAGCTCGTCTATCTGATTCTCAAGGTGGTAAGGGCAAGGGTATAGTTCCAGTTGAGGATGTTGATTCAGAGGAGGAGGCGGAGCGAGTGTCTTCCCCCTCTGGTTCAGAGTTTGAGGAAGAGGACA
The DNA here is from genome assembly GCA_034641835.2 of Pinus albicaulis. Taxonomy (NCBI): domain Eukaryota; kingdom Viridiplantae; phylum Streptophyta; class Pinopsida; order Pinales; family Pinaceae; genus Pinus; species Pinus albicaulis. Next base: position 908,037,629 of record CM076569.1, on the reverse strand, counting down.
TTGGCTTGTCACAGTCAGATGACTAGCAGTAGTTACTAGTGACTATTCATGTTTTGTTGTAGAGGCCATTTAGAGCCTCCTTAGTTATGTTTTTTGTTTTGATCTTTATATCATCATCATGTATTGGTCCTTGGACAGTGCACTGGGTGCAATTTTGATATAATGGATATATTCATGAGCCTACTTTGATCATATGTTGTCTTTTATCTATATTGTAATGCTTTGTGTTTGGAAACATGAATAAAAATCTTTAAATTTATGTTTTTGTACAAAAAAATTAATATTTAATGTATTAATTACAAAAACCGACTCATTGAAGCAAGGTCTTAGGAGTCATTGCAGATTCGGAGTCATTATCGAGTCATTACCTCGGCACAGTGTTGTGGAATTCCGTTTTTACAAAAATTTGAATATGAGAGGCCATGGCTCCATTATATAGAAAGTTGGAAGCAAATCCCAATGAAGAACCATATGCCAAGTGGTGAGAGAGAGGAGATCTCAAGGCAAATTCGAATTTGGTAAGTGGAGCTCCAATGCCAAGTGGAAAAATCAAATTCTAGCAAGTAGACATCATTTTCTTCTTCCCTTATGTGCCAAATTCGAATTTTATTATGCAATGACATGTGTATATGGTTGGTAACTCATGTGAGGACAATTTCCCACAAAAATCTCCACCAAATATTCTCCCAAATCCTCTCAAATATGCACTAACTTCACAAATTCGAATTTCCAAGTAAGCAACTCTCACTGAATGCCGGAAATTCAATTTTATTTGAGCACATGTATTTTCCTTGATTTTAGGAGTCCATATCACCTTGGGACTTCACTTTAACTCCTCCATAATTTTCCACCTCATTTCCACCTCATTTAGCATGTGTGGATATTTATTTTTCTCCATTTATTTAATTTCTGGCTTAATTAATTGCCAGATTTCCCACTAAACTTAGGAAAAGTGGGTTTTGAGGGTTCAAAACACATTTTTAACTCCTCAAAGTGTGTCATAGTAGAAAGTTGAGCGTGAGAGGTGTAATTTTGATTACTCATACCCCATACAACTTCTCTAGGCAACATTTATTACAATTCAATTACAATTTTTATTGCAATTTTCGACTTGCGAGAAATCTAAAAAATTAAAAAATCACTACGTAGACCTAACCAAATTCCATGAAATTTTTTGTGTGATCTAGTATGGTAATATACATTGAATCTAGACACTAAGACTCACCCAAGGCCTCACCATCAAGCCATACTCCGGCTTTGGGGTAAAATTGGAGGAAAATACTCAATTAATTATTAACTCCTGGTAGGGAGATGATAATGAACCGAGTAAAAAAACCTCCTAGAGTAATACACACTTGTTGGCAAGGTTCCAAGCAACCTAGGCCTGTTACAGACTCAATACTGACTCAAAACTCACCATTACTAGCATCACTTGTTACAATTCCCCATAGGGCGTGGAATCTGGGTACAAGAGAAAATGATAAGAAGTAGATGTAGAGTTTAAAAACTCTGTTGAACTGATGATATCTGATGATATCCAATGGCACAAATGTCTTCTGGTTCATCCTTGGGCATGATGTCTTCTCATTATCATCAGGTGCCACTCCAGTGGTCAACATTTGGCTCCATATGGGGATGCATGCTAGATATGAAGTGATAGTGTGCAAGAACTTGGAATTTGCATCCACCGACCAAATATATATATTAGTAGTATCCATTCAAAATAACATCAAATAAAATCAAATACAGAAATGGAAATTTATTCTAGGAAATATAAATAACAATTTATTCATGAAATAAAACCACTTAATTTTTTTTTACAAGGGATAGGGTTAGGAATATGATACACAGGATGCCCCATGGCATCAAATGTCTTCGGTGAAATCCATCTTGAGAACCTGCGTACTCACAGGCAAATCTATAGGCCCTTTCTCGGATGTGCCTTGTCCAATTCTGACTATCTTGGGATTATGACTTTCCCCAATGTTAACCTGTTTGTGGTCATTAGATATACCAAACCTCTTCCTTTTCCCTTTTTGACTTTTGACGCATTGAGGTTTGATCCTGCTCAAAACTGGAGGGTCATTTTTTATATCCTTTTTATTTTTTCGTTTTTTTCTTTTTTTCTTGGTTAGTTGCGATGGCGATGATGATGCAATCACTGTCAATCCTACTGCTCTGTCTTGAAAATTCTTTGATGGAAAATTTGAAGTATCCAAGCCTTTTGAGCTATGCCTAATCTCTTCATTTTGAATCCGTTCTGTTAAGGGGGGAAGAAAATTAGTCAACACAACATCACTTCCTATCTGGCATGATCTATAGATTATCTCATTGTTGGGTTTCCTTGGATCTTCAACATGATTAATTTTCTCTAACTCCCGATCAAGTCTGACAAAGTTATTATCTGGCATGGGGATGGTGGCATATGACAAGTCCATTTGAAGGCTACCACCTAAATCTAATGCCCATTTTCTTGATAGGAGCATTCCCCATGAATCAGGAACATCTATCACAACAATATCCATAGTCATTATTCTGTCTGGGTATGCAGCTAGGAAAACTTGTAAATCTTTAATTATTCCACACACTTCAATTCTTTTAGAATCCATTGAACATATGTTGTGATAGAGACTGTTGACCAGCAGGTGGCACTTGATGATAATGAGAAGACTCCATGCCCAAGGATGAACCAGGAGACATCTGTACCATCAGATATCATCAGTTCAACAGAGTTTTTAAACTCTATTTCTACTTCTTATCATTTTCTCTTGTACCCAGATTCCACGCCCTACGGGGAATTGTAATAAGTGATGCTAGTAATGATGAGTTTTGAGTCAGTATTGAGTCTGTAACAGGCCTAGGTAGCCTGGGACCTTTCCAACAAGTGAGTATTACTCTGGGAGGTTTTTTTTTACTTGGTTAATTATCATCTCCCTACTAGGAGTTAATAATTAATTGAGATTTTTCCTTCAATTTTACCCCAAAGCCGGAGTACGGCTTGATGGTGAGGCCTTGGGTGACTCCTAGTGTCTAGAGTCAATGTATATTACCATACTAGATTACACAAAAAATTTCGTGGAATTTGGTTAGGTCTAGGTAGTGATTTTTTAATTTTTTAGATTTCCCGCAAGTCGAAAATTGCAATAAAAATTGTAATTGAATTGTAATAAGTGTTGTCTAGAGAAGTTGTATGGGGTATGAGTAATCAAAATTACACTTCTCACGCTCAACTTTCTATTATGACACACTTTGAGGGGTTAAAAATGTGTTTTGAGCCCTCAAAACCCACTTTTCCTAAGTTTAGTGGGAAATCTGGCAATTAATTAAGCCAGAAATTAAATAAATGGAGAAAAATAAATATCCACACATGCTAAATGAGGTGGAAATGAAGTGGAAAATTATGGAGGAGTTAAAGTGAAGTCCCAAGGTGATGTGGACTCCTAAAATCAAGGAAAAGACATGTGCTCAAATAAAATTGAATTTCCGGCATTAAATGAGAGTTGCTTACTTGGAAATTCGAATTTGTGAAATTAATGCATATTTGGGAGGATTTGGGAGAATATTTGGTGGAAATTTTGGTGGAAAATTGTCCCCACATAGGTTACCAACCATATACACATGTCATTTCATCATAAAATTCGAATTTGGCACATAAGGGAAGAAGAAAATGATGCCCACTTGCCAGAATTCGATTTTTACACTTGGCATTGGAGCTCCACTTACCAAATTCGAATTTGCCTTGAGATCTCCTCCCTTTCACCACTTGGCATATGGTTCTTCATTGGAATTTGCTCCCAACTTTCTATATAATAGAGCCATGGGCTCTCATATTGTAATCATTGTTTACTAGCTATTGTGCTTGCGGAAGCGCTGCTGCCTTGTACACTTTCAGAAATATCAATAAAGACTTTGGGGTTTCATTCATGAGGTGTTCCTCCTTTTGGAGTGTGATGAATTGTTGATCATTGGTATAATTCCTTTTACTCATGCTTTGATCTAATTTGTTTTCATATGCTCTTGTAGATTTGTTAATGTAGAGCTATCTTACATTGACATTTGATTTAGGAGTATGCTCTAGGTATAGAATGCTCTAGTTGGTTTCAAATAAATCTCTAGAGTTTCTTATCATTGTTTATTGCTAGATCTATATGGAACTAATTCTTGATTGAAGTTTTGTAGAGGGAACATCTTGTTGGGATCAAAGAATCAAGTGTTGGGGGAAGTCTTTGGAGAGACCAACCCACTCTTGATACATTCTCAAAGGAGCTCTCATTTGTTCTTTGAACTTTCATAGTCTTATCTTACAAAGTGGTTTTGCAGGGGTTTTGAGACATAGCTTGTATACAAGCCAAATACTTCTAAATTTGAATATCTTTTAAAACATTATACTTCATTGCTTTCATTTGCTATCTAAGAGCTTGAATATGACTAAGCAAAGAGGAGAGTTTACTCGAACTCTTTGGCTTAGCTCTTTGTAAATTGTTGTGCAATATTTTGTAATTTTATCTATCTAATATTTGATTGGTTTTGTAGCCCTCTTTCGAATTTTTTCTTGTGACAGCTTGAGTGGACAATTGCAAGAAATTACTAACAAGTTGTTGCGGGACCTTTGGGCTGAATTTCAAATGAGAAAGATAACTCTCTCTTCTTTGGTTGTGGGCATAGAAGAGGCTTAGCTTCTCTTCCCCTATTGTAAAGTCTGAATTTATTTTGAGTTCTTAGAAATTCTCACCGAGGAAAAGTCTATGATCTCAATTTTTATTTGTAAAGACTTTCCTTGGTTTAGAAAAGCCCTCATGGTCATTTCATTCTTGTAAAATTAATAAAAAAATTTGTTTTTGTTGTGGGAGCGTGGGTTTTACCCATTGGGATCCTTATCTCTCCATTCCAAAGGAGAGAATTTGTAGATGGATTGACTTAGTGGTTTTGACGTTTCCGTTTTTTTTCACATCACATATGCATGCTCTAAGTGGAAAGTAACACAAATCGCATAGTCATTTAATTTCTTAATTTGCAATCTCATTTGCCATCACTTATGTTTTGTGATCTATTTCTCATTTGGATAAGTTTCACAATATACTACAAGTAAAGAAGCATAGCACTTTCAATTTATGGCAACTGAAGTTATTGTTCTAACTATGAAGCATATTTAATTGAATCATCTCCATCTTTTCAATAGCACTTGCAAACTCACTTTTATATCATTTAGGCATTTCACTTTTCATACTAGACTTGCATCTCTAAAATTTACCTCCAACTTAAGTTGGTTGAATAAACGTTTTAGGGACCCTCTACCTCTATGGACTCCTCACTGTGAGATCCAAATATTTGGGCGAAGGTGAGGTCTGAGGATTAGAGTTCAATTGTAACCTTGTTGTAGAACTAATTAATAAAATAAACCAAGAGCACTATCTTATCACATTTACTTGCAAAGTTCCCAAATTTTTTGCTATCTTGATGGTTTAAAGATTCACATGCAAATATTATCTCAAGAAGCACTTTGGATGCAAGCATTTTAATTCCTTAAATTTTGCAACAAGCTTAATTCTATGGTACTTGGAAATTTGCTTCTACATACTACTTCATTGCATGTTGTCATTTTAATGATCATTATGCTTATGGATGATTGATATATCTCGTTTCATTGGCAAATACTCTTATTTGGTGTTGCAAATTTAATTTCATATTGTGATCTTGGTCTAACACTTCCTTTGTGGGATTATTGTCATTATATTTTGAATTTCATTTTTGAGCAAGCATTTGTTATCTACTTTAAAGCACGGGTCTATATTTTGAACACGTCATTGAATATTGCTCATATACTTATATGCTTGTTTACATATTGGAAATCGAGTCATCTTTGATAAGTAATTCCTTCTAATCAATTCTCCTAGAAATCTCACATCTTTAACTTAGTTTTCCTTTAGGGACCACCCCCCTTAGCTAACCTAGGAGAAAGCTTAAACGGAGAGAGTTGGGAATAGGTGACAGCCCCTTCTCTGAGTTCCTTGCCACCAACCACACCTGTGGGGTTGAAGGCTTTTCCCACTAACTGTAGGTAGGTGTAGGCGGCAAGCGATACCATTTTTTTCAGTTGCTCCATTTGATGAAGCCCCTGAATCAAGCATGCAATTGTGTAAAAGACGATCATTCACTATCAAAGAAACATAAAATGGCAGATGATCTTCATTCCCCACATAACAATTCATACTTTTCAATACAATTTCTTCATCTTCTGGTTCATTATTAGGCTTTTCTTCCCTTTGAGTAACTTCAATTGCACTTAGTAACTTGGCCCTTTGAGATGGTATCTTTAAAAGCTCTGTTACTGGGATAGAAACCTTGGCATTATTCACCCAATTGCCCAAGTCAAAATTTAATTCTGAAGTAGGAGGAGAATTTTTTTTGTGATTATTCTGATCTTGAATATCCCTTCTCTGATAAGTCATTCCTTTCTGTTTTGCCATAGCAAGAATTTGTCCAGATGTAGGCTTTTCCCCAAAAATCTTAGTGACTTTGTCAAGATTTGCAATCATATTGTCGACCCCAAGATTATTAGGACTATGGTCAATCTCTTGATTACTTTCAATGGTGTATATTTGATCTTCCATGGAGAACATATTGATTTGACCACTAGTTCCTACATGTTCTTCTCCCAACATGCTACCTTCCATAATTCTCTTTACATATGGGCATGTAGCTTCTTCATGGAACTCATTACATGGCCTACAAGAAGGGGGAATCTGATCTACCATGTTGGTGGATTCCAATGGATTTGGAGGCCTATAATCTTGTTGAGGGCCTTTATTCTTTTGCCATCCATTATTTGGCCTAGGTTGGAATCTTTGCACTTGCGATCTTTCCATGGCCACCAACCTACTTTGCATGGATTGCATTTCTTTAGTGTGGTTTGCTTCCATGCTCTTGATGAGTTGAGTTAATTCCTTAATAGGATCATGGGTAGCCTCTTCCTTGGCCTTGCCTTTGGAATCATTCGATTTCGATGGCCCTCTAGTGAAACCAGGGATCTCAGATTTTCCTTATTGCTTTCTGGCCCTCTCCATTTTCAAGGCTTTAGTTTGAGCTACACCCAAAGTTGCAGGCAACTTTCTTCTCAACTCATAAGCAGTGTCAACACCAAAAGAATCCAGATAGGAACATAAGAGAAATTCATCGGGAGGTTTAACAGTAGTAGGCATGCTTTTAACCAATTCATTGAATCTCTTGTTAAACTCCTCCATGGTTTCATTCTCATTTTTCTTCATGGTGCTAATGGCACTGATCAAATGACTATTCTCTCTTCTCTCTCCATACTTTCCCATGAAAGCATTAACAATCGCTTGTAAAGAATCATACGAGTTAGCAGGTTGCTTAGTGAACCAATCAAGAGCATCCTCTTCCAAAGAGAGAACGAAAAGCCTCATCTTTACATCCTCATAGTTAGCAACGTTACACCACTTAAAGATGCAAACATTAAAGTTCTTCACATGTGATGCAACGCTAATGGCATTGTTACCTTGAAAAGAAGGCAACCTTTCAATAGCCTTGTCAGGGATATTGTGAGGATAGCCATTAATGTTAGTAAAGTTACAAGGAGCAAAAAGATCATTCATGATGTTAGGCTCAACTTGTTCTTGAAACAACAAATGAATGTCAAAAATAGCCTCTTGCCCAAGACTAGCAAGAGCTCTACTATGAGAAAGTCTATTTAACCTCTCTCTAAAAACCCTTTCAGGATCAGGAGAGGGGCTAACTAGACCACTTGAATTTCTCCTGGTAGAGACTCTTGCAAAATTAGGATTGAGTGGAGTCGCCACTTGAGCAAGAATCTAAATCTAAAATTCAAATATGCCAAAACTAAAAGTTAGTCGTTTTCCCAGGCACAAGAAGACTTGTCTCCGGCAACGGCGCCAAAAATGTTATCGCTTGCTACCTACACCTACCTACAGTTAGCGGGAAAAGCCTTTAACCCCACAAGGTGTGGTTGGTGGCAAGGAACTCAGAGAAGGGGCTGTCACCTATTCCCGACACTCTGTTTAAGCTATCTTCTAGGTTAGCTATGGGGGGTGGTCTCTAAAGAAAAACTAAAGCATTCTATACCTAGAGCATACTCTTAAATCAAATGTCAATGTAAGATAGCTCTACATTAACAAATCCACAAGAGCATATGGAAACAAATTAGATCAAAGCATGAGTAAAATGAATTATACCAATGATCAACAATTCATCACACTCCAAAAGGAGGAACACCTCATGAATGAAACCCCAAAGTCTTTATTGATATTTCTGAAAGTGTACAAGGCAACAACACTTCCGCAAGCACAATAGCTAGTAAACAATATTTAATATGAGAGCCCATGGCTCTATTATATAGAAAGTTGGGAGCAAATCTCAATGAAGAACCATATGCCAAGTGGTGAGAAGGAGGAGATCTCAAGGCAAATTCGAATTTGGTAAATGGAGCTCCAATGCCAAGTGTAAAAATCGAATTCTGGCAAGTGGACATCATTTTCTTCTTCCCTTATGTGCCAAATTCGAATTTTATGATGGAATGACATGTGTATATGGTTGGTAACCCATGTGGGGACAATTTCCCACAAAAATCTCTACCAAATATTCTCCCAAATCTTCCCAAATATACACTAACTTCACAAATTCGAATTTCCAAGTAAGCAGCTTTCATTTAATGTCGGAAATTCAATTTTATTTGAGCACATGTCTTGTAATATTCCTAATTAGCGACAACTAATTGGAATATTCGATTTTGTTCAGTTTTGTCGTCTCTAGTTTATTAATAAATAAAAAGTGAGTGAAGAGGGTCTAACTCACTTAAGTGGAATAAAACACCCTCCCTAGTAGCTCAACGTTGTGACTTAGAGGGGAGCCAAGGGGGGCCAAGCACCACGTAGAGAGGGGGCCCACGTATGCTCTAGAACCTAGTGCGCAGATGAGGATGGGCACGTGGCAAGAGAGAGAGGCTACGTTGAGGAGATGGGCCTTAGGGTTGGAGGAAGGCCAACGTTATAAAAGAGGGAGGAGCCTTCTCATTTGATTCATTCTGTTGTTGATGATATTGAACTGGTCGTTTCGACTTCTTAAGCACGCTGGCTGTTTAGCCTGTCTGCAACACTATTTAGTGCATTGAGTGTCTTCGGTCGGAGATCTCGCCCTTAACCCCGGGGGACTTCGAGTGCCTGCTCGGGCAAGGTTATTTCTTCAGCATTTTTCAGGAGGTTTTGGTGTTTGGGTTTGTTGCGGAGCTGAGAATTCATAGAGACTGCGCAGTCACTGAGAGGGAGGACGCAGTCCATCTAGGAGGTGTTCCGGATCAGGGTTTTTGCAGGAGATTTGAGCCGAGATTTTGAGCAGAGGATCAACCTTTTCCTTTGGGAGGATTTTGGTGGAGTTTGAGGCGGTATTTCAGTCATTCTCATTTAGCCTCTGCGCAGAGCCTTGGAGGCCAGTGTAATTCCCCAAGGGGGTGTTTTTCGGAGGTCGGCCATTTCTGATATGGTTTCTGGGTTTTGTCGGGATTGGTGAGTAGAGGAGGATTCCATTACTGACTCATTCGACAAGGGGAGAAAGCGACCCCTGGTTATCGGATTCATTTTCGATGGTAGCGATACACACGGCGATTTCCGACGGGCGGGACGCGATTCGAGGAGAGCGACCATTTCGTTGTATTAGGAAGTGTTCTTCACTTGCCTTGGAAACAGGATTCAGGTGCCATCACTCTGATCACCTATTGTACTTCATTATATTTCTCAGTTTAATAAAATGGCTTAGCATTTCCTCTCTATATTTCTGGATGAGTTGCCATACATTCTTTCTATGTTATTATATGTCTGCTGCACTGTTATTTTTATATATTCTTGAGCATTCTAGTTCTATACCACTTCGTGTGTTTATTTCATACTCTTAGACAGAGTTTGGAAAGGGCCAGGTAGCCTCCAGATTTCGTCCTCTTTCCAAAGGCGGCATATCTGGTAAACGCCCTCCCAGTCCATCTCTGGTTGGAGTTTGCCGTGTTTTAGAGATATCCCCTAAACGGGATATTACATGTCTTTTCCTTGATTTTAGGAGTCCACATCATCTTGGGACTTCACTTTAACTCCTCCATAATTTTCCACCTCATTTCCACCTCATTTAGCATGTGTGGATATTTATTTTTCTCTATTTATTTAATTTTTGGCTTAATTAATTGCCAAATTTTCCACTAAACTTAGGAAAAGTGGGTTTTGAGGGTTCAAAACACATTTTTAACCCCTCAAAGTGTGTCATAGTAGAAATTTGAGCGTGAGAGGTGTAATTTTGATTACTAATACCCCATACAACTTCTCTAGGCAACACTTATTACAATTCAATTACAATTTTTATTGCAATTTTCGACTTGCGGGAAATTTAAAAAATTAAAAAATCACTACCTAGACCTAACCAAATTACACAAATTTTTTTGTGTGATCTAGTATAGTAATAATATACATTGACTCTAGACACTAGGACTCACCCAAGGCCTCACCATCAAGCCGTACTCCGGCTTTGGGGTAAAATTGGAGGAAAAAACTCAATTGATTATTAACTCCTGGTAGGGAGATGATTATTAACCGAGTAAAAAAAACCTCCCAGATTAATACTCACTTGTTGGCAAGGTCCCAAACAACTTAGGCCTGTTACAGACTCAATACTGACTCAAAACTCTTCATTACTAGCATCACTTGTTACAATTCCTCGTAGGGCGTGGAATATGTGTACAAGAGAAAATGATAAGAAGTAGAAATAGAGTTTAAAAGCTTTGTTGAACTGATGATATCCAATGGTAAAAATATCTTCTGGTTCTTCCTTTGGCATGGAGTCTTCTCATTACCCTCAGGAGCCACACTAGTGGTCAACAATCCCAACAATTCTGCACTAGCTGCTGCAAAGGAATGACTGAAAACACCACCCCCGATGCTCAAAAAATTCAGCAAAATTATATATGAGGTCCTTGTGAAAAACCCAGGAATGGTTTGGCCTGGTTTTGACCTTCCAAAATCGACCTCCAAAGCCCTAGCAAATCTGCATTGTCTGCTGCAAATATATGGTTGAAAACCCCATCTCCGGTGCTCAGAAAATTCTGCAAAATTATTTTTGAGGTCCTTGTAAAAAACCCAGTAAAACCCAGAAATGGTTTGGCCTGGTTTTGGCCTTCAAAAAATGACCTCCAATGGGCCTTACGCTCCCCCAGTAGTTGCTGACTACGCTGTTTACAGAATTACTAATAAAATACTCAACAACTCTCCAAGAATGCAACAAATAATTCCTCCGACACTTCCCCTATCTCTCCCGGACAAAAATGACCCAAATGGCTGAGGCACTCTGAGGCACTCTCCCACAAATGTGCCCAACTTTCCCTCCTCTGCGTTGACCCAGTGACGCCACGTTTCTTCTGAGATACACGATCAATCTCGACCTCTGAGTTTCGCCTATAGCTTAACAAGCTAATGAACCTAGGTTTGCCTATAGATGAACAATCTAATGAACCTTTCTCCGCTAAATATTCTCCCGTCATTCAACCCCCAGGATACCACTGCGTCCTCCAGAAATACGCACTGTTGGGGCAACTAAATACAAATGCTGAAGATATCATAATGAAGTTCTCTCAGATGATAATGGAAAACCAATCTAGGGTGTACTTTAATACATGAAAATAACTCTCGTGACAAAATAATTTAGGAAGGGACATTACATAAACATTGGTGTCTCTTGTTTTTGTGCACTGTGATCTCTACTTTCTTATCATTGCAATTTGTTTGATTTCTGATGTACAATTGCTTGATGTAAATTGACTAAGCTAAATTAATGGTAAATAATATCACAAGTAATTATCTATAGATCATAAATGGTTTTTCAACATTAAATCCATGAGTGCATCTCTTACACAAAATGGGCTTTCTATCTATCCAAGTAACTTGCAACTTTATTCTTTGATAGTGAATGGAAATCTAGCTTTGGGAATTAGGTAAAGCTAACACTCCCTCTTTGTGAGGAATGCGTTCTCCAAAAATCCAAGCTTTTCTAGCATCTCAAACTTTCACTTTGCTAGGGGCTTCGCCAAAATATCAACCACTTGAAAATCCATTAGTATGTAGTCCAACACTACAACTTCTTTCCGAACTTTGGGGTGATCATGGAATACTGGATTCTTAGAGAGCCTGATGCAACCCTAATTGTCACAGTAAACAATAGTAGGATCCAATGATTGATTGATGAATTCTGCAAATCAATTTGTAAAGGAAAATGGCTTCATAAAAATTAGATGAAGTTACCATATCCTCTGCTTCAAATGAACTAAGAGCTACTGTTGCTTGCTTCTTGCTGAACCAGAAAATCATACCTGATCCCAAATTGAACCAAAATATAGAAGTACTCTTCAGAGAAGCAATGCCTCTAACCGAATCTGAATTTACAAACCCAAGTGTCAACAACTCACTATCTCTAGAATACTTCACAAAATAATGGATGGTGCCCTTTTGATTCTGAGGACATTCTCTCTAGCTTTTTGATGAGATTGACAAGGCTCCACAATAAACTGGCTCAAAGTGTTCACTACATAAAAAATGTCTCACGTAGTATTCACGAAATACATCAAGGTCCCAATCAACTCCCTGTACAATATATGATCAACTAAATCAATGTCTTCAACTAAAGTTAACTCATCAATGGCTAATTTTTCTCACACCACACAATGAGCTTCTTTGAACTCTCTATAAGATTAAGATCATCTACATATAGAACGAAGACAAGAAAATCTATCTCATCATGCAAATAAGAATGATTTGAATTTGCTCAAGTCATGGAGAGGCCTAAATTCGACAAGTACTCATCTATCCTGGAGCACCAAGTTTGTGGTTCTTGCTTCAATCCATTAAGGGCTTTCTTTAATTTGCACAATCGGTATCTCACCCATGCACCTTAGACACTCTCGGCTGATTTATGTATAGTTCTTCAATTACTTCATTAAGTTAAAGCAGTCTTTACATCGATTTGGTAAAGGGGTCAGCGAAAACATCATGTGGTAGACATAATGATACAAATAGAAGTATACTTAGCAACAAGAGAAAATGTTTCATCATAATCAACTCCCTCTTTCTGAGAGTACTCCCTAGCAACAAATCTAACCTTGAACTTCCTGATGCTCCCATCAGCTGCATGCTTTATCTTGTACATCAATTAAGAAATTATTATCGACTTCCAGAGTAGCCTTGGAATAATTTCCCACACATCATTCTTGATTATGGAGTTGTACTCCTCTGTAATGGCATCCCAAGATATTTACGCTGCATTTTCCTTCTCAAAGTTTGAGGGATATGTCTCAAGGATGGAAGATGTTAGTGCAACATGAGTAGGAAACTTTTTAGGGTGATGACTAACTCGAAAAGAAGCCTTTGGTATTCCTAATTACTCTTGTGCCAATTGTAATGTCTATGTGAGTCAATCAATTTAAAATCACCTATTTTCGTCAATGCATCAAAAAATCGCAATTTGTTCGGCCAATTGATTTTTTTCATTAGCACTTTTTTTCCAATTTTGAAACAATAATATATTTTATATTTTCATTTTATTTTTGCCACAATGTTCTAAGTGACAAAGATCAAGGTTTTTCTAATCTTAGCCGTCGATTACAGATTAGATCACAACCGTTGATCCATCAACAAGAAAAGTATAAAAGAAGGCTTGAGGGTCAGTTGGAGAACACACACAGAGTCTGAATCTAGAGATCGAATTCTTCTGAGGGAGCAGTGCTTGGATGAAGATCATATCTGAGTGATTCAGTGCAACATTGAGGGGCATAAGCAGTTGTTGGTCAGAGGACCAAGAGTACATTGCAGAGAGGCAACAAAGACAACATAGGGACCAACGTAACCACCAGGAGAGGTGACGTAGATGTCAGAGAGGGTGACGTAGGCCACGCAGGGGCTGCGCAGTGGCTTCGAAGGACAGTCCAGAAATTGATGGAGATCGGGGTTTCTAACCTGGCAGGGCTGAAACTCGATTTTCCGAGAGGCAGATCAGCGTAGAGAAGGGGTGACATAGTCTTCAGCTAGACCCATGCAGGCCTACGCATCTACTGCGCAGAAGTAGCTAGGGTTTCACCAGTTTCTGATTAGGATCAGCCTGGACTTGCAGAGTGAGGTAAAAATCACGATTTTTCTGTCTGCCAAGGATATTCTCTGTCGGGTGAGCCAGATTATGGAACCCTAGATGTACTTAGATTACTGCTGCTTAATAATATAAACCCTCAGAACTGTTGCACCGGTTTTCCCGCATTGGGTTTTTCCGGGGACATTTGTCCGAAAATAAGTGTGTCCTTTGTCTGAATGCCTCATTTATTTTTCAGTACTTGATCTGTATAGTTGTGTAGGCTGCAATGTATTTACATTAATATTTTCTTGATGTATCCAGAAAATAACTCATTAATTTAATGAAAACAAGTAGGTAATGTAAATCAGATTTCTGCAGTAGGGTTTCTGTTTGTAAGATTCAAAAATTTTCACATGGAGGGGAGTGATGCATATGGTGTCGGGAAGCGGGGCCACACAACCAAAATCGAGATTTCCCATTTAGTGCCAGCCCTAAAGCTAGTAGCCAGTAAAAGAGATCCCACAAGACTAGGATACAAGGCTAACCACCAATTCAAGTAGAGGAGACAAGAGTACAGACCTAGCTCACTCTTTCCATTGAATCCCCCCACCAATCCATGCCCAAAAGTGTCCATGATAAGTAAACAAAATCACTCAACTACACCAATGAAAAGCCATACCTTCGGGGTTGGGAGGCCCACCTTCAAACATACGATCATAACAAATGGTCGAGGGACCACATGGCTGGCTCAGGTGGCAGAGATAGTGGCACATCGAACTATCTGGTGGCTACAAGGGGCTGTCGGCTGAGGACCACCTAGGAGAAAATTTTTCTCCTATGGATACCACCCACGGATGGTGGGTAACAGGCACTTTAACTGTTTTAGCGATCATGTGATTTCATTTAACATTAAGGGCATGCTAATATGAATCATGTGGAAAATTAGATGATTGACTGCTCTTGACTGTATCCTTGTTCCCACACTTCACCTTGTTGATTTTTAGGGAATCCTCTAAATCAATAATTACTTCTTATGATTTTCATTAGGTTAAACTTTTTCTTGTGATCTTTTCCATCATAAAGAAATTACATAGAGGAGCTCAACTGTGAAACAAAAAAAAATCTACAAGAATCATAAAGAGACATTCACTCAATAACACAAGTATTTACCTTGGGAAAATCTACATGGGGGAAAAACCAAACAACCTAAAACCTTAGAGAAATCATCAAGTTCAATAGAGATACACCTGTCAAATACAAGGTCAAACAGACCAACAATATAGCTAGGTCAAAGTTGTTCCAAATCCATCCTAGTCAAGTCAAATGGCTTCCCAAGAACTTTAGTCTGGTCTGGTTTGCTAGGGCGTAATCTCCGCCTCCCTTTTCATTCATAAACTCGGTCCTACAACCTTTTGATCCATAGAAAATTTCGATCCTTCCACAAAGATTCTTTTAGAATTTCGGCCTTTTTGACAGAGTTCTATTGCAAAGCTTTGTCCTTCGATCTTCGACCTTCAATCACAAAGATAAATTCGACCTTCTTTCTTGCCTCAAAGAAGTCCTCTCTATTTGCCTCAAACTTGTCTTTCTTGCTACCTCAGGAGATCCGAAATTTGCTTGAACAAAATAGATTCGAATTGTGCTCTTGGAGGGAGGTCGAATGCCTCATCTATTAGTATTGTACTTGGTCGAATGGGTGCCCCTTAGGTTGGGGCTCGCTTGAGTAGGAGGAGGGCCAACATGGCTAATTTGGAGCCAATAAATTTAATTTTCAAAATTTAAACTTTTCTCTTTTGCAAAAGGACATGAAGAACATGCCTTTAATATTTCTTTTGATGCAAGCATGAAGAACATGCTTTACCAATATATCAATGATTAAAAATAATAATTATGAAGATTGACCATAGCCACAAAAATTCAACACTCCCTCTTTGCTAGGGAGGTATTCATAATGACTATCTAGATGCTCTCATGTTGACATATTTCTCTAAGAAAAGGCTATAACAAATCCAAGTACCATAATCGGGTCAACAATTGTGACTCATGGTAAAACAAGTTACCATAATCTAGTCAATAATTGTGACACATGGTACTTCGATAACATCAATCAATTACCATAATCTGGTCAAACATCTTTGACACATGATAAATCAATAGGATCAACAGGCTACCAAAATTCTAGTCGGTACCTTTAACACATGGTGCACTCACCATAATTGTGGTCAGTACTCCTGACAAATGGTAGATCAACCATAATTCGGGTCGGTACCTCTGACACATGGCACATCATTAGCATCAACTGGTCACCATAGCTTTGGTCTATCTGTCACATAATATACAAACTAGTCTTGGTTCACCATTATTCTGATCGGTACCTGACACAGTGAATCTCCAAAGGCCACAATGTATTTGAGTAATTCTGGACCTGGTGCTAATGAACTTGATGCTGAAAGACCACACTCTATCTGAGTAATTCTGGGCCTCTAGGACCATTCTTCCTAATTTTGGTCATACTTGACACATGAAGAATGATTGTCCTCTTTTGGACCATTCTCCCTAATTTTGGTCAACATACATGACACAGGAAGAATGTCAATCCATGATGCTATCTCATCAGTACTCCCTCTTAATGAGAGAAGCATTCTCAACAAGTCCAAACTTGTCCTTGAAGTATACAAACTTCGCCTGGGGACAAAGGATTTTTCAGCAATTTGCGTGACTGTAGAATAATACTAGAGCCATACTGCGTCCTTCTTGTACCATGCCTTGGTACTAGACAATCTTGCAAGTAGCCTCTAAAGTCGTACTGTTTCTCAACTTGCCAATACAGCTGCAATATACGCTGCTTCTACAATACCAAGTGCGACAAATGTATGCTTCATGCTCATCCAAGAAATATAACGGAGCCCAAACTGAAGCGATATCCTTACAATCTCTTTCTGCCTTCAACACTCTTTGCCCAATCTGAATTTGCAGCGGTACTTCTTTGACTTTTCCATGACCAACTATACCATGCTAGTACTCCAACCCATGTTGAGCAACTAATCAACTTCATTTCACTAGGTCCATCACCACAACTGCTTTCCTGTCACCCTAATTGAGTGCTCCCTCTCACACTGAAACATATCTTGCTGTGGTAATTTAGGATGCTTCCTCTGTCATTGTTGTCTTCCAACATATTAGTTATCTAGTCTGACAATGTCAATGAGCATCCATCATCTCGAACTCAGAGGTCAACTCCCTCTAAAGCTAAAGCAAGGGCTCTAAGGAAATCTTGACTCCTCCCTCTAAAGTAAATTGATGCTACTTGCTCATAAAGGATCAATTTACTTTAAAACAAAGTAAATCATAAAGGATCAACCTTGATCCATCAATCCAAGTGTATCAAGTTTGAGGAGCCTGCACAAAGATTTCTTCTTGCATGTATAAGACTTCTTCATGTACCTCACAAGCTTGAGGTAGCTCTTATGTACACTTCTTCTTTCATCGAGGGAGACGATCTCTACATCCATCTGATGTAATTTTCAACATAAATCATAAGGATAATAAATTTTAACAGAAGTGTACTCGACAAGATGTCCCTTCATAGTCTTCTCCCTCTTATTGAGGTAATTATTCGCTTTGTACTTCTCTTAAGTTTCCATCATCTGCACGCATACTTCAAACTTGCTGAACTAGTAGCTCCCTCTAAGCTTAGATTTCAAATATCTCTCAACTCAACTCACGATTTAGGGAAAGTCCTCTTGTCACATGTTTTGCTTCGTTCTTCCATTTCTTACATCTGTTGCCAAAGCCTTTGTAGCCTTCACTATGTACTTGCAATTTGTAATATCACAAACGAGATATTTTGCAGAAATCCACTGAACCAAAATTGCTCCATAAAAATTTTCATTTATCTTAACAAAACATTTCCATGTAAAAATATAACCAATAACATATGGCAAAATAACAACAAAATGAATACGAACAATCTCAAATTTTATTATTATAGAAAGTGGGGTTTAAATGCCGATGCAACAAAATAGCCGAGATGGAAAACTCGCCTCAAGAATTTGCTCCAATGTTATGCTGGCCCTCCAAATTGAATTGAACTACACTGCTAATCTCTCCTATGAATTCCAGATGAATTCACCAAGGGAATGTGGGTACTCGCCCAAACTCACTAAATTGTTGATTTTTATAACATCAGATGTGCTCTACCTTCAAGAATTTGCACGGAGGCAAGGACACATTTGTTCTCCAAGACCCAGAAATCATTTTGGGAAATTCCACCCGGAGAAGGTGTAATTAAAATAATTAATTATTTTTAATGGATGCCTAGGTATAAACTTAGGAAATTAAAATAATTAAAGGGTATTAATTAAACTGGGTGTGAATCTTCTAGAAAAATACGGAGATCGAGTCAAGATGATCTGAGCCATTGATTAGGATTTAATCTGGGCCGTTGAATGTTCAACGAAGATTATAAGAAGAAGCTTGATGGGCACTTGGAGAACACATCGGGTGAGAGATCTAGATATCGAATTCTCAAGAGAGCAGCGCAACAGTTGTCAGAGGAGTGATCGAGTTGATTTCTTGCAGTGAGGGGTAGGGATAGTGGCTAGTGGAAGTTTTCATGATCCGGTGAATACAAAGCAGAGGAGGCAGAGTGAGATCCAGAGAGGCAACGTAGAGCCACGCTGGGCAGCGCAGATCCACGCTGAGGCAGTGCAGAGCCTGAGAGGAGATCTGTAGTTTTGTTGAGGAGCAGTCCAGATCTAGTGTTGGGTGCCGGGGTGTGAGATCGGAGGGTCAGGGATTTGAGCATCCAGCCAACAGATTGATCAACCAGAGAAGTGACGTAGAAGTAGTGCAGTGATTGTGCAGAGGCAGCTTGGGGCTAGCCATTCATAGGCTGGATCAGTGTTGGATCGCTAGTGATAGTGTGAGGTTAATTCTCACTTCATTTCTGCCAGTTATATTCTCTGTATTGGATAGCCGGTAAGGCATCCAAAGATTCGTATTCAGAAACTACTGCTTAATAACACAAACCCTCAGCTGCTGCATCGGTTTTCCCACATTGGGTTTTTTCGGGGACATTTGTCGAAAAATAACGGTGTCGATTGTGTGTTTATTTCTTTCTTGCGCTCTATTTTGTTTCCGCAACATTTTTATATTTGTGTAGGTTGCAATGTGATGTATTCATTGTTTGCCGTAGATAACTACAAATAAATTGTTAAGTAAAAGATAACAATTGGGTGAATATTTTCTTGTTGTTGCAATAGGAATCCAGATTTAGGAATTTTCACATGGTATCAGAGCATAGGTGAAGCAGAGAAGAGCTCAGAAAAAGTGCTGAAGAGGGAGCTTGAAAAGATGCGTAGGCAACAGATCGAATCCCTAGAAAGGTTGCGGAGTCTAGTGCTAGGAGGGCAAGATTTTCATGGAAAAATCCTTCTCTGAGTGAGTTGACAAAGAAGAAGATTTTCCAGATCGAAATTTGTCAGTGGCAGAGGGAGCAACGCAACAACTTCAACGCAAAGCAGATCTTCAACTGGGACGCAGATTTTCTGCAACAGTTGCTAGAGCAGAAATCGTCAGAATGGAAGAAGAGCACAATGAGGGAATTCTGACCTTAGAGAATTTCTTGCCCAAAAATTATAATTTCCCATGCAAAAGCAATAATAGCCGAGAGAAGTTTTGCTCACTCCAGCAGGGAGTGCGTAGATCCAGTCAACAACTGCGTAGAGGGTTAGAGGCAGACTTCGACATTGTTTTTGGGTATGATGGCATCAACTGGTTGCGAGATCAAGATTGGTTGGAGGGTGCCTCCAACTAT
Organism: Pinus albicaulis; assembly: GCA_034641835.2. Classification (NCBI taxonomy): domain Eukaryota; kingdom Viridiplantae; phylum Streptophyta; class Pinopsida; order Pinales; family Pinaceae; genus Pinus; species Pinus albicaulis. Next base: position 908,017,690 of record CM076569.1, on the reverse strand, counting down.
GTTATCTAGAAGGCAAGAGCTTCTTTCCTTCTAGACGAGCATGATCTCAAAACTTGTATCACTAATGTGGTAGCTGAGCCCACAGATGCAAATCAACTTAAGACCTACAAGAAGGAGATGGTGAAGGCCAAGAGGCGGATCCTCGACGGAGTGAAAGATCACAATTGTATCTCACATAGTTGGCAAAGACACAACCAAAGAGATCTGCGATGCATTGACCGTGTTATATCAAGGGTCTTCCGAGCAGCGGAAGATGTACTTGGAGGAGAAGATGACATGCACGAGGATGCAAAAGGGGGAGCGCATAGACCCCTTCCTGGCGAAACTTTAGGATACCCAAGATCAACTGGCTGTTGTGTGAGCATTGCCTCAGGGTACTGCATTTGTACGGCTGGCCCTTAACAACGTTTCTGAGGAGTGGCAAGTCTTTGTCCAAAGTATCCTGGGTAGAGAGAAGTTGCCTAATTGAGAGAGAGTTTGGGCTGATCTACAACAAGAAGAAATGAGGAGTGATTTGGTGAAGGGCACCATAAGTGGCAGAAACAATAGTGGGGTGAAGATCGAGAAGGAAGAGGAAAATGTAGCCCTCGCATCGAAGGGTCAGCAGCAACAGCGCAGGTGGAAAAAGGACATTTCGAAGATCAAATGTTTTCGATGTGGTGAGATGGGACACTTCAGTTTTCAATGTCCTCTTTGGAAGAAGGACAAGGAGAAGGAGCAGGATTAGCAAGCTGCTACCACAAAATTGATAGGTTGTCCTCCAGATTGGAGGAGGAGTTTGCTATGATTGCCCATATACTTCTAGGGGAGAGGTGGGGTGATATTGTTTTGTAGCCTCAGAGAGCTACAGGATGTTAAAGATCCTTGAGGAGTACACCTCTTGGATCATCACCTTGCTACGAGAGCCCATAATAGCAGTAGCAGGATGGACCAGTGACAAATGGTGCAAATCGGTGCCAGAGTGGCAGATGTAGTAGTTAGCAGCACGGGGAACTGAGTAGCGCAGAGCAAAGTTGGCAGCAGTGCAGAGTCAGCAGCAGTGCAGAGGCTTCAGTGACAGTGCAGAGGCTAGAAGCAGTCATAACTCAGTGGAAAAATGCATCAATCTGAACACAGTTGGTTCAGTTGATGGACATATCTCAGTTGTAGCAGCAATAGATGAGAGGGAGTTGTGGATATTGCAGTGGCAGCAACGACAGTGTTTCAGTGCAGATGTAGTAGTTCACAACAACATGCGATGTCAGCAACAACACAGATGCAACACAGAGAGAGCTACACAGTAGTTGGTGGCTGCTGCCCAGCAGCCAGACATTAGCAGCGCAACTAGGATGGTGCAAAAGCCAGAGTGATGCTTTGGGAGGTTGCAACACTTGAGCACATTCCTCGCTAAGAGGGAGTTAATTTTTGTAGCATTGGATGTGCTCTAGCCTCAAGAATTTGCAGGGAGGCTAAGACACATGCATTCTCCAAGACCCATAAATCGCTTTTGGAAATTCCACTCGAAGGTGTAATTAAAATAATTAATTATTTTTAATGGAAGAAACTTAGGAAATTAAAATAATTAAAGGGCATTAATTAAACTGAGTGTGAATCTTCTAGAAAAAGACAGAGATCGAGTCAAGATGATCTGAGCCATTGATTAGGATTTAATCTAGGTCGTTGAATGTTCAACGAGAAGATTATAAGAAAAAGCTCGATGGGCACTTGGAGAACACATCAGGTGAGAGATCTAGAGATCGATTTCTCAAGAGAGCAGTGCAACAGTTGCCAGAGGAGTGGTTGAGTTGATTTCTTGTAGTGAGGGGCAAGGATAGTGGTCGGTGGAAGTTTTCCTGATTCGGTGAATACAAAGCAGAGGAGACAGAGTGAGATCCAGAGAGGCAGTGTAGAGCCATGCTGGGCAGCATAGAGCCACGCTGGGGCAACGTAGAGCCTGAGAAGAGATCCACAGTTTTGTTGAGGAGCAATCCAGATCTAGTGTCGGGTGTCGGGGTGTGAGACCGGAGGGTCAAAGATTTGAGCATCCAACCAACAGATCGATCAACCAGAGGAGTGACATAGTCCCTATGAGTTGTGATGCAGAGGAAACACAGAGGCAACTTGGGGCTAGCCATTCAGAGGCTGGATTAGTGTCGGATCGCCAGTGATAGTGGGAGGTTAATTCTCACTTCATTTTCGCCAGTTATATTCTCTGCATTGGATAACTAGTAAGGCACCCAAAGATTTATATTCAAAAACTACTACTTAATAATAAAAACCCTCAGTTGATGCACCAGTTTTCCTTCATTGGGTTTTCCCGGGGACATTTGTCCAAAAATAACGGTGTCGATTGTGTGTTTATTTCTTTCCTCTGCCGTATTTTATTTCTGCAACATTTTTATATGTGTAGGTTGCAGTGTGTTGTATTCAATGTTTTCCATAGATAACTGCAAATAAATTGTAAGTAAAAGATAACAATTAGGTGAATATTTTCTAGTTGCTGCATTAGGATTCCAGATGTAGGAATTTTCACATAAATCACCGGGGGGTTTCCGTCTTGGGCAACTGCTGAAGTAGAGAATTGGTTTCTCAACCTCTCATACAAGAAGAAATATCAAATCCAAGATGTCCTCTAATGGCCTCATCCTCTTTTATAAATCTGATGGACCCCTCTAAAACCTCCTATTTTATTATTATTTTAATCGTAGAGCACTTTTCCCTCTTTTTTTTTTCCAATTAAAATAGTCTTTTTAATGTGGGAAAAGGGTAGATTGGACACCGTACCTCCTAAGGTCACTGAAAATCAGTTCTAACCATCCTGTCCTATAGATCTTCTCGTTCCGGTTCCAACAAGCTATTACACTAAGGTGTTCTACCAAGTATTCCTCCCGAAACCACACCTTAAGGGTAATTAATTGAGTCAGGCCCATTAATAACTCTGTTTTTTGAAAATTGTCGGAATGCAGCAGAACGAAAGGCAACTGTGTGGATGACGGAATATGCCAAGTGAATGCCATTGGACCTCATAAAAGCTCCTCAAAACCCCTCCAAAAGCCCCTAGGCCCGTTGTGGACGCCAACCTGCACTTGTGCCCTGTCTGCCCCCAACTCTGAAAGTCCATCCTATCCATGCCATAAGGAATACTAGAAAAATGAATATTACAAATCCTCCTGCCCCAAGATTGCTTGCCCTCAAGCAATCCAAACCCGTGGACTAGTTTGGTGGCCCAATGCAACTAAGACCCAATGCTCGGATCCCATACAAACCACTTGGTGATGGTATGCCTCTGTGTAAACCCACCATGAATGGACCCCTCAATGCCCGGATGCCAAACCAATCTGTCATTGAACCTGTCATCAACCAATCCTCCTGGTTCGCAATGCCACCAAGAACAAGTATCAATGCTCCATGGCTCCTGCTGTGCTATAACTCCAACCATGAGTGTTCCTCCATCCACTACGTAGAACTCATCACCTCTCTCCAATCTAACCCTTGGCATAGACCAAGGTCAATCTCACCATGCTGATGTTGTGCTGAAATACTGATGAGTGGCCAACCTACATCCTACTGCCAACTAGAGCATGTATTTTCCCTCACATCTAAGGGCTCCTGCAATGCAATGATCTTGACAAAAAATGATACTCCATCAATAGGGTACCAGCTCATGATATCACGCCAATCCAATGCATGGACACCTGTGTAAGGAACAAGTCTACTGGGCTGATATGGGTCGCTGCTCAACTCAGGATGCTCTGCCTAGTCAATCAACAAGATCTATCTAAGAAAATATGCCCCTCTCTCTATAATAGGAAAAAGTGGGAAAGATGTGCTGCAAGCCCTATCTATGTACTCTTGGAGAGGGCGACGACCTGGAAATATTGTAGCTCTACTGGCTGCCACTGTGCCTATCTGCACCTCATCAACGAGTAGGCCCAAAGATGGATGCACTACCATGTCCAACAACTCCAACCTCCTTTGATAAAAAACTCCATGCTCATCCCATCTACTAGCCTCTTGTATAACTACTGTGTCGAGCTCCAATACCCCCTGACGACAAGTGTCTGCACATACTACCAACCTGCTGGCTGTCTGTACATCTGTCCACTCCTCATCAATGGCTGGCCCAAAGAATGTCTGCTCATTCTCCTTCATCATGGGCTCTACATGAGCCACTATCTGACTCCCCAAATATGGCCCATCATGCACACTGAGCTCCACTATGTGTGCTCATGCTGAATGGGAGCAATCTGCTGCTCATCAATCTCCTCTACCAAACATAGTTACATCTCTGAGCTACTGTCAACAACTCCCACTGCCTGCTCATGCTCCTCAGAGGTGTCCTCGTAAGAATCCATGGACTAACTATAAAAGAAGAATACTCACCCTAAAAGTCAGAAGGAATCTCCTCCTGGTCTACCCCTGTCATCTCCTCGGTGTCACTCATGCATGAGTGGTCAAGTCCCCAAGGTTCCTTGCAAGTGAAGCAAAGACCCTTCCTCCTTAACTCATTCTTGCTACATGGTCCACCAAGCCTAAGCAGCTCCTCCTTGTTCAACTGTCTTTGGAACAATCTAATATTCTACTCAACCAACCTTTCAGCTAGCTCATAAGCAGCGGGTGAGACCATCTATTCCTCTCTCCAAATGTTCAACAACTTAGACTGTAACTTCTGGCAGATGGCATCACGATCTCCCATAATTGAAGACAAGGTGGACGACATGTGTGCTTTGACCGTGTCTAGATGATGTTTCTTAATGTTGAAAAAAGATTGGAACATTTGAAGAATCAGGTCATCACACTCTAGATCAAACATGATATCACAGGTTCGGAGTTTGGCCATATCTTCCAAAATCCGAAGCTTTTTCCCAAAGGTAAGATCCACAATGTTATCCAAGTCCTGAAGGTCTCTACTATCAATCCGAAAACTCTTCTCATAACATCATCGTTGTAAGGAGGTATAGGTGCGGTCAACCTCATAATGTTACTGACTATGTCACACGGTTCGGGTTTGAATTCGAGTTCGGCAACGATTAAGTTCGATTCGGGTTCGAATTTTCCGATGAGGTTCGTAATGAGATTTGACATTAGGTTCGACTATACATATTTTCCAATAAATATATATATGGCATAAAAAAAAATCAAAATCAATTAATAAATTATAAAACTACGAGTAGGAATTTTGATTAGTAAAACACATGAATAACTTAATCATAATAGGATCTAATTATATCAACGACATTACTTAAATGTAAATATACACGGTACATGGTACACCATATTAGTTTGCAAATACAAAAATGAATGCCATAATTTTTAATTTCCAAAATTTAAAAGAAAAAAAAATGTCTATAATGTAAATTGCAGACACCAGATGGGATGACTCGATGAGGACAGGCTCAACATTCCCGACGCATAACGTAGAGCTCGTCCTCAAATCTTAATAAATAGCTTTACGACTATAAAAATTAAAATAACATTGCGGACGGTAAAATAACAATGAACATTGTGGACGACAAAAAATTAAAATAACATTGCAGACAGGCTCAGGCTTTAGGCTTCAGCATTGCGGTTTCGAATGGGATGAGGACAGGCTCAGCCACTCAGCATTCCAAATAAAAATGGTGGACGTGGAAAATAAAAATGGTTTGAAACTTTGAACTAACCTGTTGAAACTTGAAGCTTGGACATGATGATGACAGCCTACACAGCTGCACAACAAAACGATGATTACAGCATACACAGTCGCACAACAAGACGAAGTTCGAACGCAGGAACATAGCAACAAGATTCAGGAATGCGGCGGCGGCAATACTCAGCAAACTCGGCGGCGGAAACATAGCAAACTATTTCACTTGTAAAAATTAATCATAGCAACCATTCTTAAATAATGGAGACCGGGAAAATAATTGGCGGGAATAGCCCATTGTTTTTAATAACCGCTAACAAAAACTGCAAGCAAAAACCGCTCAAGCAAAAAAAAATCATAAAATTTATTAAAATCGAATTTTATGGGAAAAAATCAAAAAATTCACCTTCAGGTTTGATAAGGTTCGGCTTCAAGTTCGGAATAATGTTCGTCTTCAGGTTCGGTTTAAGGTTCGGCTTCAGGTTCGGCATTAGGTTCGCCAAACCTGATTGAATTCGAAATTTTTTTTTAGGTTCGCCGAATTTCGAACTTCAATCTTCAGGCTCGGCGAACCCTGTGACATAGGTTACCGAGAGAGGATGCAACTAGAAATCTGACCCCTTCACAAAGTTCTCCCAAGAACTTGTGTTGTAGGAGAGCAAGCATTTTAGAGCCCATATTAGTTTCTTCCTTTCTAACTGGTTCACTTCAGAAAGGAGTGCATCTAGTTCATCTAGTTTGAAAAGGACTTTCCATGTGACCCTCATGTGCTTCAAATATGTCCCAAGTTTAAAGATTTTGTGTCCCAACTCATGCTCTTTTTGTGGCTGCTCTTGTTGTAGAAAAGTGAGTATCCCCTTGGAAAAGGATTTTTTGTTTGCTGCTAGTTTATGAAGGGAATATAGGAAGGTTTGATCCATGTCTTTGTTCAACGATGGCAAACACCTCAAGCTGTTTGATGCATGACTTTGACTGGAAAACTTATCAAATCAACATTTACAAGGCCATACAATGATGATAGTAGCCATGGGCTTTCTACTATGAAAACAACTTAACAGTGCTCAGACTCAATCAAGACTGTGACTCAACCCATGCATGTCCAACCCCTGGTGGGCGATGAACTTGCCCACCTTAAGGGGGTAATCACTACTTATATCATACACAGCATGCTCTCATCCCCTGGAGCCCCGAACAATATAATAAAATAAAATTCAAGAAAAGGTAAAAGAAAAATGAATAAGGGTGAAAAAAAAACAAAGGCAGGGGTAACACATGTACCACGATTTCTCTCTCCTATATTCATAGACCCAAATATGTGGACATCCCTCGTCATTACCACCCTTGAGCCCATGGCATTTGGCCTTGAGATCCACGTATCCCAATCCACCTCATCATTATCCACATGACACCTACTAATTGAAGGATGTACCTTGGATATGTCTTTCCCTTTAGGGGTTGAGAAAACCTAATAGGGTTGTTTATTAGCCACTCCTACTTAGGGAGGTAACACCATTACATGATCAAAGTCCCAAATTTGGAAGAGAAACGCATTATGAAGTATCATTTATGTCGTTGACTAACAAGCTTGGTTCACTTAGATGCACTAATGAATTATTGTACCTAAAGGTGAGGAGACGAATTGGATATTATACAGGATTGGCAGGTGGTTTCATCATGGGTTGGGAAACTTAACTAGGTTCCAAGCCCACTAGAGGATCATATTGACACTTGTAGGGTATGCGTTTAGAGCCATGGGTTTCCATCATGTGATAGAGCATTATCTCATGCCATGGGCAACCTTAGTAGCTTCAACAACTTGTTCATTGCCCCACATTATATGCGAGATGATGTACTTGGACCAACAGTGTCCCCCACCGGCTTAGCAGTATATATAGGGTTTGGCAGCTAATCCAAGGCCCAAAGGAGGTTTGTCTCATGCTTGAGACATGGGAGGGAAAGCACCATCTTCTGTTTCCTCATTTGGAGTAGTCTATAGGCTTGTTTTTCATTAGGAGACCCATGAGACCACTACTTGTGCCTCAGAGCCACTTTGGAGCACCACATGATGATTTACTTAGAGATTAAGGGGACAACCCGTTGTTTATCATTCATGGAGCCCTCATTCTCACCATGATACCTTGAGGACTCAATGAGGCCCTCCAACGACCCTTCTACACCACAATTTCATCATTTCAACTCACTTTTGGATGGCTTTTTCATCACTTCATGAGCTACTTGGTGGGCTTGTCACCAAGGACTTGTTATTTGCACATTATTTTATAATTTTAGGGGGATATTAAGCTAATTCGAGTTAGTAGAAGATCATATAAATAGAGATCTCTCCCATTGAGAGAGAGGATCATCATCATCACTTGGATTCTTGTCTTGTAAAAGAACTCACATTTTTTCTTTAGAAGCTATTGGAGTATCTTGGATGCACTATGATATTTGGCGCTGATTTTTAATCTTGTCTTGGAGCTACTTCTTGAATATGGATTGATATATTGCATGATTATCTTGTAAGTTCTTTTGTTGATGAAATCTTTCTATTGAAAATGTCTAATGTATGTAATCGCTGCAACTAATGTAAATGCTATTTGTGCCCTAATTTTATTGAAGAAACTTTTTTTTGGAAGCTATTTGGTTTGCTCTTGCATATGTTACTCATGGTATAACATGCAATGAGTGTTTGTAGTGGTGAAATGTTATTTGTCTTCTTGAAACTCCATATTCTAATAGTAGGTAATTGTTGAAGGTTGGTAGATAGGGCATCAATTTTTGATCTCCTTGAGGACAAATTTGGCCAATCTAACGCATCTAGGACTCCATAGGCCCAAAGGACTAGGAAATTGTCCAAGGATTTTGGTGATCAAACTCCTCTTTCTCCATATTTTCTCCTAAATTTCAGTCCCCTAAAGGTAGGGTGGAAATCTAGGGCTCGCAACAAAATTTTACGGAGGCGATTTTTCAGTAATCAGAGGGTCTAAACATCAAGATCAAGGTCTAGGCTACTTATGCTCCAATTTTGGTGGGCATCCGCTCGAGTTTCGTCCATAAAATCTCTTGCCCTAGGTGCTACTCTAAGAGGGAAAACCTAGGTCTTTCTCTCTCACCTTCGGGACTTTCTTGAAGGTTGTATGACCATAGTATTCGTTGGAATAAATCATAAGAAACCCTTTCTTCCCCCTTGCCTTGACCTTGTGAGTACCTTGGAAGTATTTCTTCCCAGGATTATTCATAAAACCCTGGGTCTAGCGCAAGTCCTTGGAAGTATTTCTTCCCACGATTATTCATAAAACCCTGGGTCTAGCGCAAGTCTTTCTTAAGTCTTTCAAAGAGAGAGAAGGGCATTTTGGAAATGTTAAATCATCACATAGAGCTCCTTTGAGAGGTCCTACCTCATATCCTAGAGTCTTGACATTAGGAATAGATATTACCATTGCATATCTCAAGCCTTAGTTCTTGATATTCTCACCCCAAGCTCTTTCTTGGAGAGCGTGTCAGCTTCTTTGAAGCAGTGAGCCTTTATTGTGTCTCTCCTTGAATGAGCTTTGCAAAATCACTTAGTACCTAGTTATTGACATATCCATTTCAAGTGATTCCTTTCCTCTTGGGACTCCTCCCATCAGTGAAAGTCTGTAAAGAGTAGGGGACATTGACTAAGGTGATAGTGGGTCATTGTCCCATTATTGTCCCTTAGTCTAGTCGTTGTCCTTTAGGTTTCCCTTCCTTAGAGCCCTGCTAGATTGTGTGGTAACAAACGTTATAGTGGAGAGATTTTATTCCCACAGGTGTCAAAGATTTTGGCATTTTTATTATGTTTTAGAGTTATTTCAAGGTTGGCTTGTGGCCTTTGACATAGCTGAATGCTTCAAGCAAACATTTTTAGGGATTTTATTGTAAAATTATGAAAAGGTGACTTGGTTACCCTAAAAAAAATAGAGGGGAGTCACTTTTCATTACTCATCATCATTCACTCACTTCTTCCTCTCTAAAGGAGTGCGCACTAGCTCTTGTCTTTCTTCCTGGACTGCTAATTTTGGGCAACTAGGTCCAAACTCCATGTTGCATTGTTCATATGATGATGGTCATATTTTTGTTGGATTTCTCTTTCGGAGAGGTGCAAGATTGTTTTAAAGATCATCTTGTTTGGATGAGCAGAACATATATTTTGAATTTATTTTCCACATATGTGCAAGGTCAGTTAGATTTGTAATGTAGGCTCACATGCCTAATCGCTGTGTCACACATCCTCACTGATGGATATAAATTGGAGAGACTTGGAGGTCATTTGCTCATCAACTCATCACACATCTCTCATTGTGATATGATTGGTTCGATAGCCTTTTGAGGCCTCTTCTCTTCACACGTGCGTAGTTGAAGGAGCTGTTTTCTGCGGATCTGTTTAGGGCTGAATTGTAGAAGCGTTGAACAGTGTTGACCATGGTCAACCCTTGGTCGTTTGACCTCAAAACTCTGCCAAAATTCCAATTTTGAGAGGCCGTACTGCTAGGCACAAAAATCGAGGGAAAAGGAGTTGTTTGACCAAAGCCCTAATCTGCAACGTTGACTTTTTGTTGTTGTCTTGCGTTGACTTTTGGTTGACCAACGTTGACTTGTGATGAATTGTCTTTGAGGGCTGTGGGTGTGACACTTGGAAGGTTGGCTGATCTAGAAAGGCTTTGCTGGCTGAAGCATCCTGTTGATTGCTGTAACGCACAATATCCCATATCTTTGTTGGACAAGAAGATTTGTAAATCTCATCTATATTATTGGCTTGTCTTTTGTTGATCTATTATTTTGTTCTATCAACATTTTACTTTCATGTTTATGTGATTGTTAATTTGTATCGGGCCTAAGAAAAGATTGAAGTAAATTTGCATTAAGCATAGAACACACCATGGTTATCTAAAGTTAACATGGTATCAGAGCTGAGGTGAAGACAAAGTCCAAGCTAGTGTAAGAAGCAATCACCAAAGAAGGAATCCTATCAAGAACAAATGGCCTCCTCAACCTACAAGGGTTTCAAGGTTGATGATAAGTTGACTGACAAGTCTGATTATCATGCATGGAAGATGTCCTTGGATATGGTATTAGAAGATCAAGATGTCATGGACTATGTGCAGGGGAAGATTCAAGAGCCTCCATCAAATGCAGCTGCTGCCACAAAGACAAAGTATAGAGAAGGGAAAATCAAAGCAAAGATGGTTATCCGAGATTCTATTCATAAGCACTTGGTTGCTTACATTTCTAAGCTGAACACATCTAAAGAGATGTATGATAAGTTGGTTAGCATGTTCAGGGCTAGCAATGCTAATCAAATCCTTTTCAAGAATCAATTGAAGAATATCAAGAAGGGCAAGGATGAATATATTCAATCCTATTTTATGAGGCTCACTGAAATCAGGAATAACCTCCTAACTATTGGGGAAGCAATATCTGATCGAGAGATGGTTCTTATTGCGCTTGGAGATCTCCCCCGTGATTGGTATGTATTCAATACTACTATTCTTAATAATAATGTGATTCCTGATTTTGATGAAATATTGATGAGATGCACTCAAGAGGAGACAAGAATGATGAAGTGAGATTATCCCTCTAATGGAAATGGAAGTGCCCCTACTGCCTTCGCCGCTCATGCAAAGAAGAAAAACATTGGTGGCCCAAGAAATCAAAACCATGGAAGAGCGGGGCCCAAGGGAAGGAAAGGAAGATGTTACACTTGTAACAAGTCTGGTCACTATGCAAGAGAGTGCCCTAATAGAAGGGACTCTCCCAGGGATGATGACAACAACAACTCCAGGGGGAATGGCAATCAAAGGAACAACAGGTTCAAAGGAAAAATAAAGGCTCCCTCTGATTGTAGTGGAAATGGGCAACCTTTCAAGAGGTCAAGAAATTCCAGGTACGATGAGTCTAATGTTGTTGATAATAAGAGAAATGAATTTATTCTTGTATCTTCCCTCTCTGCTGCATCTCCTCCTGATACCCTGGATGTCTGGTTGATTGATAGTGGTGCTTCAAGGCACCTCACTGGTTATAAAGAAGCCCTCTCTGATTTGATTGAGAAGGATATGAATCTAGAAATTATCCTTGGAGATAATGCCACATATCCCATGAAAGGGATAGGGACTGTGACCCTTCATCTATCTCATGGTCAAGTCCTCCGCTTACAAGATGTGTTGTACATATTTGATTTGAATAAGAACCTTGTGTCCATATCGACAATGGAAGACAAAGGGTTCAAGGTGGCATTCGTTGATGGAAAGGTACGTATCTGGAAGAAGAACTTCAAGGAAGCTCTTACTATTGGTTTTAGAGTTGATACACTCTACCAGGTTGGAGGAAGTCCATTGGGGGCTATGTCATGTGATACAACTCGTCAAACAGAGTTATGGAATTGAAGGTTTGCACACCTTCATTACAAAGTCCTTCCTGAAGCAAGGAAGGTGGTGACAGGGATGCCCGAATTTAGAGATGATCATGAAGGTATATGTTAGGGTTGTGCCGAAGGAAAGCATACAAGGGGACCATTCTCCTCAAGTGTCACAAAGACAACTGATATCTTGCAGTTGATACATTCTGATTTATCTGGTATGTTGCCTGTGACATCCTTGGGAGGATGTTCCTATTACATGAATTTTACAGATGACTTCTCCCGCAAGACCTGGATATATTTTTTTTGAAGAAGGACGAAGCATTCAAATGGTTCTGTACCTTCAAGGCCTTGGTGGAAAATCAAACCGAGAATAAAATCAAAGTTTTGAGGACCGACAATGGGATCGAGTATGAGCCAAATGAGTTTAATGACCCTTTGTAGAGAAGCTGGCATTAAGAGGGAGACCACAACTGCATACACTCTTGAGCAAAATGGTGTTGCTGAAAGAAAGAACAGGACTATTGTGGAAGTTGCCCGCACGATGCTATGTGACCAAGGTCTTCCGAAGTTTCTATGGGGAGAAGTTGCGAACACTGCTGTGTACGTTCAAAATAGATGCTCGCATTCCACTCTGGACTCCAAAACTCCCGAAGAAGTCTTCTTTGGTAAGAAACCTGATGTTTCTCATTTTAGAGTTTTTGGTTGTCTTGTTTACTTTCATGTGCTGAAAGAAAAGGGAAGCAAGCTGGATGCTTCTGGAAGAATGGAATGTTTGTAGGCTACAGTGAAACTTCGAAGGCATATAGAATCTATGTGCTTGGTCAAAGAGAAGTGGAGATATGCCACGATGTCACCTTCGTTGAAGATGCTGCCCTCAATAAAGTGAGATATCTTCCTAGCTCCAAGGAAGAGTCGAAGGATGAATTGATGCCCGATGTTGAAGGACCATGGATCCTATTTATCCACCTCCATCAAATAAAAGAAGACCCTCATGGCTCAGGGATACTCTCGCAGATGCTAAGAGACACATTGCCACAAGGGGGACATTCCATGAAAGCAAGAAGCCGAAGAGATACCAAGCGTATCTAGCAGCCATGAGTATGATATACAATCTGAGCCTGGATCATTTAAAGAAGCCGTAAAGCATCAAATTTGGAAAAATGAGTCCATTATGAAAAATGATGTCTGGAAAGTGGTCCCGAGACCAGAGGACAAATCTGTTGTCACCTCGAAATGGCTCTATAAGATCAAGCTTAGATTTGATGGAAGTGCTGAAAAGTACAAGGCAAGATTTGTTGCCCGAGGCTTCTCTAAAAAGGAAGGCATAGATTACGATGATATATTTGCACCTGTGGCCCGCTATACCACCATCCGATCTATCATTGCCCTTGCCGGAACGCAAGGATGGAGTCTCCATCAGATGGATGTGAAGACCGCTTTTCTGCATGGTTCTATAGAGGAAGAGGTGTATGTGGAGCAACCTATGGGGTTCGAAGTCCGAGATAGAGACACCCATGTATGCAGGTTGAAGAAAGCCCTCTATGGGTTGAAGCAAGCCCCAAGGCTTGGTACGAGAGGATAGATAGCTACTTGATGAAGCTGGGCTTCGCTCGAAGTAATACTAATCCAAACCTTTATTTTTAGGTTGATAGAGAAAGGCCTCTCATTCTGGTTCTCTATGTGGACGATCTCTTCCTGACAGGTGCTTACCCTCTCATTCATCAGTGTAAGAGGGATCTAGCGTCCGAGTTTGAGATGAAAGACCTAGGTCTGATGCATTACTTCCTAGGCTTGGAGGTCTGGCAGAGGCCAGGCGAGATTTTTCTTTCTCAAGGAAAATATGTCGTGAAGCTGGTGGAGAGATTTGGTATTGGTGGATTGTAAGTCTGTGTCAACATCGATGGAACTCAACTTTAAGAAATTGTGTGGAAACGCAGCTCGGCCCGTGCTAGCAAATCCTACCGAGTACCAACAACTCGTGGGGGCCCTGATATTCCTAGTGAACTCTTGTCCGGATGTATGTTTTGCTGTGAACACTTTGAGTCAGCAAATGGTTGATCGTCATCACATTCACTGGATTGGTGCCAAGAATCTATTGAGATATCTTCTGGGCACAATCAACCATGGGTTGAGATACACTGCCAGGAGTTTGAGACTCCATGGATATACTGATGTTGATTGGGCTGGTAGTGTGGTGGATCGCAAGAGCACATCTAGATGCTGCTTCACCTTGGGTTCTACTTTGATATCTTTGATGAGCAGGAAGTAGAAGTCGGTGGCTTTGAGCATTGCTGAGCCGAATACATTGCAGTGAGTATGGTTTGTTGTGAAGCTGTTTGGTTGCGAAAGCTCTTCAGTGAGTTGTTTGGGCAATTGCTAGATACCACTGTTATCCTTTGTGATAACCAAAGTGGGATTCGTCTTTCTGAGAATCTCGTGTTCCACGATCGATCCAAGAATATTGATATTAGGTACCACTTTATCCGGGATATGGTACAGCGAGGCGCCGTAAGGCTCGATCATATAGGAACTGATGAGCAGGTCTTGGATATTCTCACGAAGCCCTTGGGGAACGTCAAGTTCCTAACCTTTCATGAGAAGCTTGGAATCGTGGAAAGACCCTATTCTGAGGGTCCTACTTGAGTTGGACTATGAGCTCTGGGAGCTCCAGGGGGCTTGGGGATATCTTCTTGGAGCTATAAGCACACACGGGCTACACTTGCCGAACCTTGTTGTGCTTATGCCCCACCGTTATGATATTGAGTTGGTTCACCTCTCTTTGATCTGTGCCCCGCATGCATCCTACCCATGGAGTTTCGAACTCATGGGAAGTACCTCTCATTTGGCCAATGAGGTGGGAAATATGGATAGAGACCAATAGCAAGACCGATGGACGCGTCAGAGATTGCCGTGCTCTCTATGTCTAGGATGGCACGTGTCCAACACCTTGATCTGGGATCAAGTCTGATGAGGGTTCTTACCTCTAAACTGACTTCGGGTTAGTAAAATAACCTCGGGTTAGTATGAGACTCTTTTGAGTCCAAGAGAGGTTTTAACCTCTAAGTTGACTTCGGGTCAGGTGAGTGTGATGTCTTTATGACTCACCTTTTTGTTCTATCTGAGAACGAGAGCCAACAAAGCAAGTTACGACAGAATGACGCACGATGTTAGATGAAAGGACACAATGGTACTGATGGATGGCACTTGTGGACATATGTAGTTCTCCCTAGTTAAGAGGGAGTGTTAATTTTGGGCAACTATGTCCAAACTCCATGTTGCACTGCTCATATGATGATGGTCATATTTTTGTTGGATTCCTCTTTCAGAGAGGTGCAAGATTGATCTAAATATCATCTTGTTTGGATGAGCAGAAAATATATTTTGAATTTATTTTCCACACATGTGCAAGGTCGGCCAGATTTGTAATGTAGGCTCACATGCCTAATAGATATGTCACACACCCTCACTGATGGATATAAATTTGAGAGACTTGGAGGTCATTTGCTTATCAACTGATCACACATCTCTCATTGTGATCTGATTGGTTTGATAGCCTTTGGAGGCATCTTCCCTTCACACGTGCGGAGCTAAAGGAGTTGTTTTCTGCGGATTTGTTTAGGGCTGAATTGCAGAAGTGTTGACCAACGTCGACCGTGGTCAACCCTTGGTTGATTTACCTCAAAACTCTACCAAAATTCCGATTTTGAGAGGCCGTACTACTGGGCACAAAAATCGAGGGAAAAAGGAGCTGTTTGACAGAAGCCCTAATCAGCATCGTTGACTTTCTGTTACTGTCCTGCGTTGACTTTTGGTTGACCAGCATTGACTTGTGATGAGCTGTCTTTGAGGGCTGTGGGTGTGACACTTGGAAGGTTGGCTTTGTTGGCTGAAGCATCCTGTTGACTGCCGTAACGCACAATATCCCATATCTTTGTTGGACAAGAAGAACTGTAAATCTGATCTATATTATTGTCTTGTTTTCTGTTGATCTACTATTATGTTCTATCAGCGTTTTAATTTCATGTTTATGTGATTTATAATTTGTATCGGGCCTAAGAAAAGATTGAAGTAAATTTGCATTAAGCATAGAACACACCATGGTTATCTAAATTTAACATGGACACAATGTGATCTTTGCTGGAGTGAATTGCCTTGGGAGGGAGATGTTTGCATGGAGAGACTTTTGGGATTGATTAAGTGATTCTTGTTGAAATTGTGTATGTTTATTGCCATCTTCCTCCATTTTTCATTTCATAATTTTGAAATTAGGGTTTCTATGTGTGAGATATTAAAAAGTGCAATATGTTTTCTTGAAATCTTGATTCTTTGTGGCATGTAAAATTTGTCTTGTGAGGATCCATCAAAGGAACTTTGGTCATCCATTTGTTGACCTTAAAATCTCCCACATAGAGAAGTTGCTAGAGTTTCTAAGAGAAGAAATTCAATCTTCCACCCTCTTCATCCAAAGCTCACTATTGTTGACCTTGCCCTAATTGACTCCATTGCCCAATTAGATAAAGGCACTATTCTAGTAGCTATTGATCTCTGGCTTGACGGTACAACACTCTAACCAACTGAGCTATTTCCCCCTTCCTTCCCCCATCTCTTAGAGTTTCAACGCCCACTCATTCTAAATTTCTCTTTATTTCTTTAATTTCATGGTATTTAGGGTTAGGGTTAGCTTAAGTCTACATTTTATAGCAATTTATTAACCATTTATTATTGTCCCATTGAAAGGGATTGCATTTAATAGATATAAAAAGGCAAAATCTAGCATTAATTGCATATTTTAAACCTAAAATTAAGGCTGTCTTCTTGGTATTGATTGTTATCATATGCATCTTTAGCCATTTAAAACTATTTCTTACTTAACCCTAACTTGCCTCCTTCACAACCTTTGGTCCTTTGTTGATTATATCACATAGGCTATTTTCTAGAGCAGCTATATGCCATCGTGTACCCTAAATCTGCATAATACAAAAACCCAAACTTATACCAGCCTTCTAAATTATAAAGGTCTCAGGGGAGCATACTTGAACTCTAGGCAATTCTTATCTCAACCTTTCAAGGCTTTTCTGACACCTTTTCCTTCAATTGTTAGACATTGCATCACCATTGAGCCCTTCTTAGTTGAATATCTTGCTAGTAATCTTCTGTAGGGAAACCTCCCTTGTGGGAATAATGTCCACCACTAAAAAACTAGAGAGAAGCCACTGAGGTGACAGTGGTGGCTAATCTCTTGTTGCCATAAGACCTAGGTTGCATAGTGTGGCTTCACACTAGACTTGCCGGATTTTGTTGTAACAGTTCCCAAAGTTAATTGCATTGCCACATCATCACCTTTACTATCACATCATCACGCCAAAGTGGAGGATCTTCCCAATGTGAGAATGCGAAGAGTTTGAGATATAGGTTTTGTTCCTCTCTTCTTGTAGACTAGTTTTGATGTAATGCATATCAAAAACTGCCCAACACTGCCCTTGTTGTTCCACCTAGAAACTTGTGGTTCTTGTTGACCTACTTTGACCAACCATAACTTAAGAATGCCTTCATTGTTTGAAAAAATTACGCATGGCATGTCATCTTCTCATCAAATTGAACAAATTGGGACCAAATTGACTTTTTGAGTTCCAAGACCATATGCATCGAGAAATGTGTACTATCTCAGGAAACATTAAAAAATGTGTTAATTTTGGACAACTAGGTCCAAACTCCATGTTGTGATGCTCAGATGAAGATACCAATATTTTTATTGGATTCCTCTTTCGAAGAGGTGCAAGATCGATTTAAAGATCATCTTGATCCGATGAGCAGAACATTTATTTTGAATTTATTCAAGATATGTGCAGGTCGGCCTTAAGGTTTTGTGCCCCAGCAGTTGTGTCACACACCCTCACTGATGGATATATATTGGTCAATGTTGGAGGACATTTTCACTCATCTCATCCACACACATTTCTCTCTCCTCATCTGATTGGTTCGATGACCTTGGTGGCTCTTCTCTCCACATGTGGGAAAATTCCAGCAGCAACACTTTTCTGATTTTGGTCTAGGGTTTCTGTAGCAAACTTTGACCAGCATTGACTTTGGTCAACGTAAGGTCAAAAGGACCTGAAACTCTCCCAAAAGTTTGATTTTCCTAATCTGCATTTTCTGGCACTATTCTCGAAGCAAGACGTTGACATTGACTTTTCTGCGTTGACCTAGCTGCTGTTGCTATTTGCGTTGACCGTTGACTGACATCGTTGACTTTTGGGTTGACTTTTGAGTTGACCGTTTCGCTGTCCTAGAGGGTTGTGTGACGTTGATGGTTGGCTGACCATATTGAGACTTTGTTGGTTGAAGCATCCTGTTGACTGTCGTAACGCATCAACACACTTATATATTTTTGGCTTGTCTTCTGTCGATCTACTGGGATGTTCTATCAACATTTTACTTTATTGTTTATGTGATTGCTGTCTGATACTGAAGAAAAAGTAAAGTTGCATCAAGCATAGAACATCTACAAAAATTTACATGGGATTAGAGCTGAGGTGAAGACAAAGCCCAAATTTGTAGCAATCACCGAAGAAGAGGATGGGTTCCTCAAACTACAATGGCTTTAAGGCTGATAACAAATTGACTAGGAAGGTTGACTTCCATGCTTGGAAGATGACATTGGATCTTAACTTGGAAGACCAAGATGTCATGGACTATGTGCAGGGTAAAATCCAAGAGCCTCCATCCACTGCATCTGCTACTGCCAAAACAAAGTATAAGAAGGGGGAGATCAAAGCAAAGTTGATGATCAAGGACTCAATTCACAAGAGTCTGGTTGCCTACATCTCTGAGCTGGGTACATCCAAGGAGATGTATGATAAGTTGGTCCACATGTTCAAGGCCAACAAAGCGAATCAAGTCCTATTCTTCAAGGATCAATTAAAGAATTTGAAGAAAGGCAGGGATGAGTTTGTTCAATCATATTTTCTGAAGCTGACCGAGATTAGGAATAATCTGCTGGCTATTGGGGAGACAATAGTTGATCGAGAGATGGTACTCACCGCACTTGGAGGTCTCTCATCCGAATGGCATGTGTTCAACACTACCATTCTCAATAACAACGTGATACCTGATTTTGATGAAGTACTATCGAGATGTGTACAGGAAGAGACAAGGATGAAGGAATATGAAAATGAAGGAAATGCTGCCTTCGCTGCTCATACTAAGAAGAAGAACTTTGGTGGTCCAAGGAACAATGGAAGAGCAGGGGCCCAAGGGAAGAAAGGCAAGTGTTACACTTGTCACAAGCCAGGGCACTATGCTAGAGAATGCCCTTTCAAGAAGGATTCTCCTGATGATGATGACAACAACAACAATCAGAGGAATGGCAATCCAAGGAACAATAGGTTCAAGGGAAAGAGGAAGGCTCCCTCCAGCGGAAATGAGAAACCTTTCAAAAAGTTGAGAAATTCTAGGTATGAGGAATCAAATGTTGTTGATAAAAGAAATGAATTCATTCTTGTATCTACCCTCTCTGCTGCATCTCCACCCGACACTATGGATGTCTGGTTGATAGATAGTGGTGCCTCAAGGCACACCACTAGGTTCAAAGAAGCACTTTCTGATATGGTTGAGAAGGATACTAATCTGGAAATTATCCTTGGAGATAATGCCACATATCCCGTGAAAGGGACAGGGACTGTGACCCTCCACTTGTCTCAAGGTCAAGTCCTTCGTTTGCAAGATGTACTATATGTACCCGATTTGAAGAAGAACCTTGTGTCTATTTCAGCCATGGAAGACACAGGTTTCAATGTGGCATTCATTGATGGGAAGGTGTGTATCTAGAAGAAGAGTTTCAAGGAAGCTATCACGATTGGGTTTAGAGTTGATACACTCTACCAGGTTGGAGGAAGTCCACTAGGGGCGAAGACATGTGATACTATCCGACAGACCAATAATGGCACTGAATATGAGACGAATGAGTTCAAGAACTTTTGCAGAGAAGCTAGCATCAAGAGGGAGACCACAACTGTCTATACTCCTGAGCAGAATGGCGTTGCTGAACGAAAGAATAGAACCATTGTGGAAGCTGCCCGTGCGATGCTATGTGACCAGGGTCTACCGAAGTTTCTGTGGGGAGAAGCTGCGAACACTACTGTGTACATACAAAATCGATGCCGCATTCCGCTCTGGACTCCAAAACTCCCGAAGAGGTTTTCACTGGTAAGAAACCTGACGTCTCACATTTTAGAGTTTTTGATTTCTTGTTTATTTTCATGTGCTGAAAGAGAAGAGGAGCAAGCTGGATGCTTCTGGGAAGAAGGGAATGTTTGTGTGCTACAGCGAAACTTCAAAGGCCTTTAGAGTCTATGTGCCTGGTCAAAGGGAAGTGGAGATATGCCACGATGTCACCTTTGACGAAGATGCTTCCCTGAGAAAAGTAGTCAATTTTCTGACATTTGAGGAAGATCATGAAGCAAGGCCTGGAAATCAAGAAGAATCGAAGGATGAGACGATGCCCGATGCTGAAGGACCGATGGACCCGATTGATCCACCTCCTTCGATAGGGAAGAGACCATCATGGCTTAGGGACACTCTCGAGGATGCCGAGGGACATATGGCCCCAATGGGGGACATTCCGTGAAAGTAAGAAGCCGAATAGATACCAAGGGTATCTAGCAGCCATGAGTACTATTGTACAATCTGAGCCTAGATCTTTTGAGGAAGCCGTAAAGCATCAAGTCTGGAAGGATACTATGCACGAAGAGTATGAGTCCATAATGAAGAATGATGTCTGGGATGTGGTTCCAAGACCGGAGGACAAAGCAGTTGTCACCTTGAAATGGTTCTACAAGATCAAGCATGGATCTGATGGAAGTGCTGAAAATTTCAAGGCAAGATTCGTTGCTCGTGGCTTCTCTCAAAAGGAAGGCATAGACTATGATGACATATTTGCACCTGTGGCCTGATATACCACCATTCGATCTATCATAGCCCTTGGCCACTAACTTGCTACACAAGTATGGAGTCTTCATCGGATGGATGTGAAGACCGCATTTACTGCCTTAGTGCGATAAAGGAAGGTGTATGTGGAGCAACCTCAGGGTTCGAAGTCCGGATCGGGACACCCATACTGCGGAGTTGAGAAGAAAGCCTTCTATGGGTTGAAGCAAGCAGCTTGTGCTTAGTACGAGAGGATAGATAGCTACTTGATGAAGCTGGGCTTCACTTGTAGTAATGCTGACCTGAAACTTTACTTCAAGGTTGATAGAGAGAAGCCTCTCATTCTGGTGTTGTATGTGGATGACCTCTTCCTGACAGGTGCTGATCCTCTCATTCATCAGTGCAAGAGGGAGCTCGCTGCTGAGTTCAAGATGAAGGACCTAGGACTGATGCACTACTTCCTTGGCCTGGAGGTCTGGCAGAGACCTGGCAAGATTTTCCTTTCTCAAGGAAAATACATTGTAAAGCTTTTGGAAAGATTTGGTATGGTGGACTGTAAGTCCGTGTCGACACCAATGGAGCTCAACTTTAAGAAGTTGAGTAGCAGTGTTGTTGGGCTTGTGTTAGCAAATCCTACTGAGTATCGTCAACTCGTAGGGGCCCTGATGTTCTTAGTGAACAGCTGTCCGGACGTATGTTTTGCAGTGAACACTTTGAGTCAACACATGGTTGATCCTCATAAAATTCACTGGGTTGGTGCCAAGAAACTCTTGAGATATCTCTGGGGCACGATAGACCATGGGCTGAGATACACTACCGGGAGCATGACACTCCTTGGATATACTGATGTCGATTGGGCTGGCAGTGTGGTGGATTGCAAGAGCACATCTGGATGTTGCTTCACACGTAGATCTCCTTCGGGCAGGAAATGGAAGTCGCTAGCCTTGAGCATCGCTGAGGTCGAATACATTGCAGCATGTATGGCCCATTGTAAAGTCACTTGGTTGCGAAAGCTCTTTAGTGAGTTCGAGCACGTGCGAGATGCCACCGTTATCCTTTGTGATAACTAGAGGGGGATTTGTTTTTCATAGGATCCCGGGTTCCATGATCGATCCAGGTATGTTGATGGCTAGTACCACTTTATCCGGGATATGGTACAGCGAGGTGCCATAAGGCTCGATCATATAGGAATTGATGAGCAGGTCGTGGATATTCTCACAATGCCCTTGGGGAAGGCCATGTTCCTAACCTTCCGTGAGAATCTTGGAATCGTGGAACGACCCTATTCTGAGGGTCTTGTTGGGCGATCAACTCTTGGAGTTCTGGGGGGGCTTTGGGGATAACTTCTTCGAGCTATAAGCAACCATAGGGGTAGGCTTGCCGAACCTTGTTGGTGTGTTTCTGCCCTACCATTGTGATGATTGAGTTGGTTCACCTCTCGTTATCTGTGCCCCATATGCATCCTACCCATTTGAGTTCCGAACTCATGGGAAGTACCTCTCATTTGGCTAGTGAGGTGGGAATATCTAGAGACTAGTAGCAAAGACTGATGGACGCATCAAAGATTTCCATACTCTCTATCTAGGATGGCACGGTCCAACCACTTGATCTGGGATCAAGTCTAGAGAGGTTTCAGACCTCCAACTGACTTTGGGTCAGTGAAACTAATTTCGGGTTAGTATATGACTCTCTTGAGTCCAAGTGAGGTTTCAGACCTTCTATTGACTTTGGGTCAGATAAACCAACTTCGGGTTGGTATGTGACTCTCTGAGTCCTATAGAGGTTTCGGATCTTTGGGCTGAATCTGTCAGGCGGGAATGATGTCTTTGTGACTGACCCACTTCTGTTCTGAAATAAAGAAGCTAGCAAAGCAAGTTACGGAGGGATGACGCACGATGTTTGGATTGCACAGGTGGATGGAGTTCTCCCTAGTTGAGAGGGAGTGTTAATTTTGGACAACTAGGTCCAAACTCCATGTTGTGATGCTCAGATGAAGATACCAATATTTTTATTGGATTCCTCTTTCGGAGAGGTGCAAGATTGATCTAAAGATCATCTTGATTCAATGAGCAGAACATTTATTTTGAATTTATTCAAGAAATGTGCAGGTTGGCGTTAAGGTTTTGTGCCCCAGCAGTTGTGTCACACACCCTCACTGATGGATATATATTGGTCAACGTTGGAGGACATTTTCACTCATCTCATCCACACACATTTCTCTCTCCTCAACTGATTGGTTCGATGACCTTGGTGGCTCTTCTCTCCACACGTGGGAAAATTCCAGCATTAACACTTTTCTGATTTCGGTCTAGGGTTTCTGCAGCAAACTTTGACCAGCATTGACTTTGGTCAACGCAAGGTCACAAGGACCTGAAACTCTCCGAAAAGTTCGATTTTCCTAATCCGCATTTTCTGGCACTATTCCCGAAGCAAGATGTTGAATTTTTCTGCGTTGACCTAGCTGTTGCTGCTGTTTGTGTTGACCATTGACTGACAACATTGACTTTTGGGTTGACTTTTGAGTTGACCGTTTGGCTGTCCTAGAGACCATATTGAGACTTTGCTGGTTGAAGCATCTTATTGACCGCCATAACGCACCAACACACTTATATATTTTTGGCTTGTCTTCTGTCGATCTACTGGTATGTTCTATCAACATTTTACTTTATTGTTTATGTGATTGTTCTCTGATATTGAAGAAAAAGTAAAGTTGCATCAAGCATAGAACATCTACAAAAATTTACAAAATGACACTATGAGACTTCCATGTTGAGAAACATTTGATGGATACTGCACCCAAGCCAAGGCCATATACAGAATCAATAGAAACATAACCATGTGGTAAGGCATAAGTGCACCCTACATGGACTAGACTAGACCCTATACTAGTGATCAACCCTACAAAAGAAGGCTACTCTAAAACCATGAGTCCTCAAGTAAGCCCATCCAAGGCCCTCCAATCCTATCCAGGACGAAAGGAGCCAAGGATGATCCTAAAGGATCTGGCCATGGTCCGACCAAACATAAGGTCTAGGACACCTAATACAATGTATCACATGGTTTTTATGACCTTGGGCTTACAATGGTATGAAAATACTAAAAAAGTTGTGTGTACCCCAACTGATATAAAGGGTAACAAGCAATATTATCCATTTAATTTTTTGGGTATCTTGTGATTTTTAAATGAACTCCCAATGCCATATTGGGATGAACATATTGTGAAATTCCATGAATATACTGATTTAACTACACTGCATGTTACATTCTTAGTGAAAATTAATTTAGATCTTGATGTTTCCCATGAGGATTTCATGATGAGCATGTTTGCATGCACCTTGGAATATTTTGCAAAAATATTCTTTGAAAGATTTGGTGAAAAGGAAATATCTTCATTTGTAGGTTTAATCAAAACATTTCAGAAGCATTGGGATCTTAGTTATGAGGAAGAAGAATAGGTTGAAGAGTTTGTTTATGAGCCTTATGATGCCCATGTGATGCTTGATACTTGCCATGAAAAGGGTAGGGAAATGCAAGATCTTATGCTTCTATTACATAACAACTCCTTGGAGGCACTAGTCGCTGAAATGGAAGCGAAGGTTAAAGAATTGAATGTTCTTCTTGCCTCCATAGAGAAGAAAGTTATGGATCACTCATTGAACACCTTGAAGGTGAATTTCCTGATCACTTGGATGGCCAATTTTTCTTTCATCACATTAGCCACTTGTACATGATATTTTAGAGTTCGAGGAGGAGGTGTGATGAAGTGATTAAAGACCCTATTATAGCACTTCATAAAGATCAGGATGTTGAAGATCCTACATTCCATTTTGTTATGAAATAAATGTCTTGTGATTATGATGTGCACTTGCATGACGATGTTCCAACAACCATCATCATGGATTCTAAGGAGGAAAAAGGTTTGGTAAGTTATGTTCCTTTTGAAAATTTTGAATTTGATGATGGATGTGCAATTTCTTTAATTGCAACAACCGGAATTTAATCTTCTATCTTATGCAGATTATTTGTCTTCAAAATTTAATTACGTCAAATAACGAATAAATCACTTTTGCAATTTTCACAAATAATAACAAGAACTGAGATATAATGAAAATACAAAAAATACTCGACACCAATATTTTTTGACATATTGCCCCTCGAAAAACCCCTGAGTGGGGAAAACCAGTTCTGCAGATGAGGGTTTTATTATTATTCTTCAGCAAAAATTGAGAATTACAATTTGCTTGCCTCTCACTGGCAAAACTCTGAAAATTATTCTTCTTTCCACCAAATCGATCTGGAAACCCAAATTCTCCCTCTGCATATGTATTTGGCCTCCTTGTGCAATTCGCACTACTCCCTACAATTCACACTGGCTCTGCAACTCACACTAGCTACTCTAGAAATTCACACTACCTCTAAGAAAATTCTTTTTCAAGCAAAACTGCCTCCAACACCTTGTCTAACTAACTCATACTGCCTCCGAGTGATAGCTTCGGCAATTTGCAAATGAAACGAGCTTCTTTGTCATTCACACTGGCTAACTGGCTACTCACACTGTTCAACTCGACCTTTTCTTCTGTTGATGAAATCGATCTCCTTCCTCTCACTGGAAACTAGAAATCACTGAGAAAAATCCTCTAGAAATTTTCTCCCCAATCTTCTCTGTTGAAACCCTTTTGCCAGTGTCTCCCTTGCTTAAACAACATCCTTGCTATCTCTGCAACTGGGTGATTCAAACTCCTTGATCTATCTCTAACTGACCCATTTATTTACTCTTATAATCTCTCTTTGACGAATCAACGACCATGATCTAATCACAATCGATGACTAAGATCATATTGACTCCATCAAGTGACTTTTCCGGTTTTTAGAGAGCAGCTTGGACTTATGGACGTGACCCTTCCGAGAAGCAGTCACAACTGATCGAGAACACTGAGTTGCCTTTCCCCCTTGTCAGAGCTCATAGGATTAAGGAATGATGCTGGAAAGCTCTTGAGGATGAGGGACCTCTTGTATAGTGTGTCCCACAAGAGTAGGACTCAGTTTGCATTCGACTTACAGTCTAGGACGTGGGAAGAGCCACCTATTTGGCCAATAGGTGTAGTGAGACTTGTTTGTGTGACTTGTCTAGGATGCAGGTGTTCCACCACTTGACGTTTAATGAAACTTGGTTGTGTTTGATTCTTATTTGTGTGACTTGTTTGAGTCTTATCTATGTGATGTTTGTGTTCTATCACTTAATTTTTGAGATGAAAATTGGTTGAGTGTAATCCTTGTCTATGTGGCATGTGATGATCCTTTCTTTTCCAAATTTGTGTCAAGTGGATGATTCTTCTTTAGATTGCGACTTCATTCTTATAGATGTTACAGAGCAAAGTTGAACTGAGATGAATGAAAGAGATTAGAGAAAGCAGAGATCTTTAATGCAGAAAGAAATTCCTCCCTAGCCAAGGGGCAATGTTAAAATTTCACAGCTCGGGGATGAATTTCTCCTAGAAGAAATCATATCTTTTAGTTTTGTTTGAAACACCTATAATAAAATTTCATTTTTGACAATTCTATTATGACTTTCCAAAAATAGTAAGTCACATCTCAATTTGGAAGTGACTTTCCAAAAATAAAAAGTCATGTCTAAATGATCAAGGATGATCTTGATAGATGGAATCCTCTTTAAAATCAAATCAATCATGATTATACAAGTCAAGAATTAATACTTTATTCATACTAGTATGATGATAATTATTATTATACTATTATTTATAAAATAGTCTAAATTCATTCAACTTTAATAGATTAATAAAAACGAATTCTCAATAGTCTCATGGAATAAGTCAATTAAATTGAGAATATCTTATGTAATGTTCCAAAATAGGAAAAACAATGGTAATATAGAAAATCATAAATTTACACCATGGAAATTCAAAACATTGTAGTAAATACTCAGAACAATATGAAATACGGAAACAACTAAGGCATTTTATTATGAAATGGGCAAGAGTACATATATATAGAGAAATGTGTTGAGAAGTTGGAGGGCAGGTGTTTCATACAAATTCTCTTCTTGATAATTACTTGTGAGCTTACTTGAGTTACTTATGTCTTCTTTTCTTTAGCTTAGTTAGTCTTTCATCAAGTCAATTATCAGAATGCACGAGACAAAAAATTAGGCTCCTAGAGCCAGGGAAAAACCTCTCCCTCTTGGAGAGGAAAACCCGCAAAGAATTCTCCTTATAGATCTTCAAATGACAAGTACCATGACCCAGACTCAGACCCTTGATCTAGGAATGCCTCCAAGACCTTGTCACTGCCTTTTCAAACTTGATTCTTCTCTTCTTCAACAATCTGCATTGTTCTGCACTGGTACTAGAGAACTCGGTCTCCAAGTTTCACTTCTTATTGCTCAGTCAAATATTGGGACTGAATTATCTTCACCTTGCATACACTTGCAACTTTATTGTAGTTAGGAAGGTAAATCACAGATTTACCTTTCTCACTCTTACTCACCTTTAAGACTGCTTTCTTCTTATGATCACTATCTTCACATCATGAAATGTAGGAGCATACTGATATGTCGTCTAACTCATTAGCAAATTCTTCCTTCAAACCAACTGCCCATAACTTTATATTTTAGGACCTCTGCTCAGCTTTCTATTCCTGTCTTTAGTCCGCAGTTAGCTTCAGAAGAATCCGCACTAATCCGCATTGCACTTGTACTTCCACACTGCACCTGAACCCTTCCTGAAATCCGCACTTTTTCAGAGTGATCTGCATTCATGTCCACTTCAAATGATCTGCAGATACTGAGTTTATATAGTGGTGTCATCTCTGCCTTTAGGCCGACCATTCAGCTAGTGTGTAGGCCGACTTTAGTTACTGATATATAGGCCAACATGAAGTGAAATTACTCCAACATTTAATGATGCATTTCTTCACTGTATTTGAAGCTTATATTCCAGCGTTGATGAAGTCTGTCCATAGCCATTTCTTCAAGGATTTGTGACAAGGTTCATGACAAGGTCTAGAGCATATATTGATGACTAGACTCTTCATTTACTAGAAACTTAATTACAAATGTAACTAGAAGACAACCCTAATAGACATCAAGAAGAATTCTATAATAAAATCTTGCTCATGAAACCCATGAAGCAAGTATAACCAAAAATACATTTTATTATCTTTGTCTTCTTCTTTACATAAATACATAATTACATTGTCAATATGAAGACCGACTTAGTTACACTTTCCAAAATAATGCACCTAGGCTTGCCTTTTTGGCAAGCTGAGCAAAGCCCAGATGAAACAATACAACCCAGAAAAATTGCCCAGTGATGTTGTGTGCTGTCCCAGTGAATCTGCACTAGCTGCTACAATGGAATCGCTGAAGACCCCTTCTCTGGTGCTTGGAAAATTCTCCAAAATTACTCCCGGACTCCTCAAGCTAATCTGACCAAAACCCAAAAAAGGTTTGGCTTGATCACGACCCTCAAAAAATGACCTCCAACAGGCCCTATGCTCCCCCAGTAGCTGCTGAATACGTTGTATATAGAACCATCAACGAAATACTCAACAACCCTCCAAGAATGCAACAAATAACTCCTCTGACACTTCCCACAACTATGCCCAACTTTTCCTCGTTGTCCAAAAGAGGTAATTTTCAGATGTTCACACATGCAATTTTACTTTTATAATAGCAATCACATAAATAGTTAAGTAAAATGCTGATAGAACATACCAGTGGATCTATAGAAGACAAACCAGAAACATGAGATTGTGTTGGTGCGTTACGGCGATCAGCAAGATGCTTCAACCAGCAAAGTCTTCTTGGTCGGCCAACCCAAAATGTGTCACAACAGTCCTCAAATCAATTATCCAGTGAACTCAAAGTCAACCCCTGGTAGTGTCAACGCGAAATTCAGGAAAAAGTCAATTCCAGGCGCCGAATGCGAAAGCTCAATCTTAGCTCCATCTTCTGTCAATCGCTTGACCTCGAGCGGCGCCAACAGTACTAATGCACAAATCGAATTTCTCCAAAAATTTCACCAAACGGGACCATGCAAGACCCAAAGTCAACGCTCGGGTCAAACTTGCCTAAAAACCCTAATCAGTAAAATTTGATGTAAATTTCTGCCCTTTGTCGTAGATTTCGTCCTCCTTCTCATGTAGGAGATGAAACTGCTTCTCAGATGCTTGCATATAATCAGAGGAAAAGATGTATGATGTTGAGTGAATGAAATGCTCTCCAACGTTGACTATATTTATATCCATCATTGAGGTGTGTGACACATCTACTGGGGGTGTAAAACCTTAAGGCCGACCTGCACTTAAATTTATTATAAATAATAAATTCAAAATAAATGTTCTGCTCATCAGATTAAAATCAATTTTATATCGATTTTACACCTTTCCGAAAGAGGAATCCAATACAAATATTGGAATCTTCATCTGAGCATCACAAGATGGAGTGACCAGTTGTCCAACAATTTAACACTCCCTCTCAACTAGGGAGAACCCATCCACCAAGGTAATCAAACATCGTGCGTCATCTCGCCGTAACTTGCTTTGCTGGCCTCTTTATTTCAGAACAGAAGTGGGTCAGTCACAAAGACATCATCCCCCGGCTGACATATTCAGCCCAGAGGTTCGAAACCTCTATTAGACTCACAAAGAGTCTCCAACCAACCCGAAGTTGGTTCATCTGACCCGAAGTCAGGCAGAGGTCCCAGACCTCACTAAACTTGATCCCAGATCAAGTGGTTGGATCGTGCCATCCTAGATAGAGAGTACGACAATCTCTGATGCGTCCATCAGTCTTTGCTACTAGTCTCTAGCTTTTCCCACCTCATTGGCCAAATGAGAGGTACTTCCCATGAGCCCTGAACTCAATGGGTAGGATGCATACGGGGCACAGATAATGAGAGGTGAACCAACTCAATAATCACAACGGTGGGATCCAAGCACACCAACAAGGTTTGGCAAGCCTAGCCTTGTGGTTGCTCATAGCTCCGAGAAGCTGTCCCCAAAGCCCCCCAGAGCTCCTCGAGCTCATCGTCCAACAGGACCCACATCATAGGGTCGTTCCATGATACCAAGTCTCTCACGGAAGGTTAGGAACTTGACCTTCCCCAGGGGCTTAGTGAGAATATCTGCGACCTGCTCATCAGTTCCTATATGATCGAGCCTTACGGCGCCTCGCTGTACCATATCCTGGATGAAATGGTACCTGATATCAATATGCTTGGATCGGTCGTGGAACACAGGATTCTCGGTCAAGCGAATCCCACTCTGGTTATCACAGAGTATCATGGTGGTATCTAGCACATGTCCAAACAGCTCACTAAAGAGCTTTCACAACCAAACTGCTTCACAACAGGCCATACTTGCTGCAATGTATTCGGCCTCTGCGGTGCTCAAAGCCACCGACTTCTGCTTCCTACTCATCCATGAAATCGAAGCAGAACCAAGATTGAAGCAACATCCCGATGTGCTCTTACGATCCACCACACTGCCAGCCCAGTCGGCATCAGTATATCCACGGAGTGTCACGCTCCCGGCAGTGTATCTCAGCCCATGGTTTATCGTGCCCTAAAGGTATCTCAAAAGATTCCTGGCACCAACCCAGTGAAAGTGATGAGGCTCAACCATCTGTTGACTCAAAGTGTTCTCTGCAAAACATATATCTGGACGGGTGTTCACTAAGAACATCAGAGCCCCTACGAGTTGACGATACTCAGTAGGATTTGCCAATACGGGCCCAGCAGCACTGCCACTCAATTTCTTGAAGTTGAGTTCCATTGGTGTTGACACGGACTTGCAATCCACCATACCAAATCTTTCCAGAAGTTTCACAATATATTTTCCTTGAGAAAGGAAAATCTCTCTAGGTCTTTGCCAGACCTCCAGGCCTAGGAAGTAGTGCATCAGTCCTAGGTCCTTCATCTCGAACTCAGCAGCGAGCTCCCTCTTGCATTGATGAATGAGAGGGTCAACACCTGTCAGGAAGAGGTCGTCCACATACAGCACCAGAATGAGAGGCTTCCCTTGGACAACCTTGAAGTAAAGGTTCGGATCAGCATTACTTCGAGTGAAGCCCAGCTTCATCAAGTAGCTATCTATCCTCTCGTACCAAGCTCTGGGTGCTTGCTTCAACCCATAGAGGGCTTTCTTCAACCTGCAGACATGAGTGTCCCGATCCTGGACTTCGAACCTCAGAGGTTGCTCCACATATACCTCTTTTTTTATTGCACCATGCAAAGCGGTCTTGACATCCATCTGATGAAGACTCCATCCTTGCGTAGCAGCAAGGGCTATGATTGATCGAATGGTGGTATATCGTGCCACAGGTGCAAATATGTCATCATAATCTATTCCTTCCTTTTGAGAGAAGCCACGGGCAACAAATATTGCCTTGAACTTTTCAGCACTTCCATCAGCACCATGCTTGATCTTGTAGAGCCATTTCGCGGTGACAACTGATTTGTCCTTCGGTCTCGGAACCACATCCCATACATCATTCTTCATTATGGACTCATATTCTTCGTGCATAGCATCCTTCCAGACTTGATGCTTTACGGCTTCCTCAAAAGATCCAGGTTCAGATTGTACAATAGTACTCATGGCAACTAGACACCCTTGGTATCTACACGGCTTCTTGCTTTCTCGGAATGTCCCCCTCGGGACAGCATGTCCCTCGGCATCTTCGAGATTGTCCTTGAGCCATGATGGTCTCTTTCTCAGTGAAGGAGATGGATCGATTGGGTCCATTAGTCCTTCAACATCAGGCATTGTCTCATCCTGCGGTTCTTCTTGATTTCCAGGCCTTGCTTCATGATTTTCCTCAGATCTCGAAAGATCTACTACTTTCTTCAGGGAAGCATCTTCGTCAAAAGTGACATCATGGCATATTTCTACTTCCCTTTGACCAGGTACATAGACTCTATAGGCCTTAGAGGTTTCGCTGTAGCCACAAACATTCCTTTCTTCCCAGAAGCATCCAGCTTACTTCTCTTTTCTCTTGGCACATGAAAATAAACAGTACATCCAAAATTTCTAAAATGTGAGACGTCAGTTTTCTTATCGGTGAAAACCTCTTCGGGAGTTTTGGAGTCCAGGGCGGAATGAGGGCATTGGTTTTGAATGTATACAGCAGTATTCGCAGCTTCTCCCCACAGAAACTTCGGTAGACCCTAGTCACATAGCATGGCACGGGCAGCTTCCACAATGGTCCTGTTCTTTCGTTCGCCAATGCCATTCTCGCTGTGAGTACAGTGAGGGGTCTCCCTTATGCGCCTTTTCTCGCAAAATACCTTGAACTCATTTGACTCATATTCGCCATTGCTCATCTTCAAAATCTTGGATCTTCTTCCTCATATTTTCCACCAAGGCTTTGAAGGTACTAACCATGAAAGCCTCATCCTTCTCTTCAAGAAGTATATCCGTGTTTTATGGAAGGAAGTCATCAAGACTGTCATATAGTAAGAATATCCTCCCAGGATGTTATGAGTAGCATACCTTATAGGTCGTAATGGACCGCTGAAAAATATCGTATGTCTTTGTGACACTTGGAGGGGAAAGGTCCCTCTTGTATGCTTTCACTCCTTCACAAACCCTTCGATTGTTTCAAATACATGCATCTCGCTACCACCTTCCTTGCTTCGGGAAGGGCCTTGTAATGAAGGTGTCCAAACCTTTGGTGCCATAGTTCAGTTTGTCTGATAGTATCACATGTCATAGCTCCTAGTGGACTTCCTTCAACCTGGTAGAGTGTTCCAACTCTAAAACCAATCACGATAGCTTCCTTGAGATTCTTCTTCCACATGCGCACCTTTCCATCGGTGAATGCCACATTGAAACCTTTGTCTTCCATGGCTGATATAGACACAAGGTTCTTCTTCAATTTTGGTACATAGAGTACATCCTGCAAATGTAGGACTTGTCCTTGAGACAAGTGGAGGGTCACAGTCCCTGTCCCTTTCACGGGATATATGGCATTATCTCCAAGGATAATTTCCAGATTAGTATCCTTCTCAACCATGTCAGAGAGTGCTTCCTTGAACCCAGTGATGTGTCTTGAGGCACCACTATCTATCAGCCAGACATCCATAGTGTCGGGCGGGGATGCAGCAGAGAGGGTAGATACAAGAATGTATTCATTTCTTTTATCAACAACATTTGACTCCTCATACCTGGAGTTTCTAGACCTTTTGAAAGGTTGATTGTTTCCGCCAGAGGGAGCCTTCCTCTTTCCTTTGGACCTGTCGTTTCTTTGATTTCCATTCCTTCGATTGTTGTTGTTGTCATCACTATCTGGAGAATCCTTCTTGAAAGGACATTCTCTAGCATAGTGACTAGGCCTATGACAAGTGAAACACATGCCCTTCTTTCCTTGGGCCCTTGCTCTTCCTTTGTTCGTAGGACCACCAGAGTTCTTCTTTCTAGAATGAGCAGCGTAGGCAGTATTTCTATCATTTTCGTATTCCTTCATTCTTGTCTCTTCTTGCATGCATCTTGACAGTAGCTTGTCAAAGTTAGGAATTGTATTATTATTGAGAATGGTAGTGTTGAATAATTGCCATTCATATGGGTGCCCTCCAAGTGCGATGAGTACCATCTCATGATCGGCTATTGTCTCCCCAATAGCCAGCAGATTGTTCCTGATCTCGGTCAATTTCAGAAAGTATGTTTGAACAGACTCATCTCGGCCTTTCTTCAGATTCTTCAATTGATTCTTGAAGAATAGCACTTGGTTTGCATTGTTTACTTTGAACATTTGTATCAGCTTATCATACATCTCCTTGGATGTGCCTAGCTCATATATGTAGGCAACCAGACTTTTATGTATGGATTCCCTGATCATTAGCTTTGCTTTGATCTCCCCCTTCTTATACTTGGTTTTAGCAGCAGCAGTAGCAGTGGATGGAGGTTCTTGTATCTTACCCAATACATAGTCCATGAGATCATGGTCTTCCAATTTGAGATCTAATATCATTTTCCAAGCATGGAAGTCATCCCTTCCAGTCAGCTTGTCATCCTCCTTGAAGCCATAACTTGTGGAACTCATTTTTCTCAGTTGGTGATTGCTATAAGTTAGGGCTTGTCTTCACCTCAACTCCGATACCATGTAAATTTTTGTAGATGTTCTATGCTTGATGCAATTTTACTTTTATAACAGAAATCACATAAATAGTTAAGTAAAATGTTGATAGAACATACCAGTGGATCTATAGAAGACAAACCAAAAACAGGAGAATGTGTTGGTGCGTTACGGCGATCAGCAGGATGCTTCAACCAGCAAAGTCTTCTTGGTCAGCCAACCCAAAATGTGTCACAACAGTCCTCAAATCAATTATCCAGTCAACTCAAAGTCAACCCCAGAAAAGTCAACGCAGGGCAGCAACAAGAAAGTCAACGCAGCTCCAACTTCGGTCAACCTTTTGACCTCGATTTTTGTGCCAATGAGTACGGCCTTCAAAAATCGAACTCTCCACAAAATTTCAGCTCAAACGGACCATGCGTTGACCAAAGTCAACGCTGGTCAAACTTGCCCAGAAACCCTAACTGCAGAAAATTTGCTGCGGTAAATTTCGTCCTTTAGCTGCAGTAGATTTCGTCCTTCTTCTCACGTTGGAGATGAAACTGCTTCTCAAATGCTTGTAGATAATGAGAAGTGTGTGGATGAGATGAGTGAAAAGCTCTGCAACGTTGACTGTATTTATATCCATCATTGAGGTGTGTGACACATCTGTTGGGGGTGTAAAACCTTAAGGCCGACCTGCACTTAAATTTATTATAAATAATAAATTCAAAATAAATGTTCTGCTCATCAGATTAAAATCAATTTTATATCGAATGTTCTGTCCCCATTCATCACTAACAAAACAACATAGCATAAAGTTAATTAACCTCTAACTCCTAAGACTTTTAATGAAAAATAAAATGGGCCCTGACATCACCAAAATTGGCCCTCAAGACATAAAAATAAATCCCGTGACAAAATAATTTAGGAAGGGACATTACAGTCCTCCACTCCCAAATGTTGCTTGTCCCCAAGCAACTTCAATGCTGGATGTTCCAATATGTGTTCACCCTCCCAGGTGGCATCCTCATCCGACAAACTCTTCCAATGCACCAAATACTCCTTGATTGTTGTGCTCCTGAGCTTCCTATCTCTAGTCTCCAAAATGGCCTTCGGTTCTAAAACCAAATGCCCCTCATCATCAGGCGGTGGAAACTCCACAAATGCTGTAATATGCTACCCCAACACTCTCTTGAGGCATGAAACATGAAAGATGTTGTGGATTTTGTTTCCTGGTGGAAGTTCCAACTCATATGCTACCTATCCGACCCTCCTGGTCAGCCTGTAAGGTCCATAAAACCAGGGTTGCAACTTCTCGGCTTCCTTTTGTTTCAAAGTGGACTGTCGGTATGGCCGCAAGCATAGGAACACCAAGTCCCCCTCCCCAAAATGTCTCTATGCCCGTTGCCAGTCAACATATAGCTTTTACTGATTCTGAACTGTTAGCAAATTATCCTTAAGGGCCTTGAGGATGTCTTGGATCTCTTGGATCCAATCTTTGGCCTTTGGGCCTCGGCTGTCTCCAAAAACAATGTCAGCAAAAGGCAAAGCATCATATCCATATAAAGCACGGAAAGGAGTCATATCGATGGACATATGATGTGTAGTGTTGTAGCAGTAGTCTCCTAAGTGCAACCAACAAATCCATGGCCTCTGCTGCCCGGTCACATAGTTCCTTAGATACCCCTCTAGCCACTTGTTCAACCTCTCAGTCTGGCCATCTGTCTGTGGATGGTAACTAGTGCTTTGGGTGAGCTCTGTGCCCACTAACCTGAAATGCTCCTGCCAGAATCCCCCCATGAGTATGTTGTCTCTATCACTGACTATGGTATTAGGGAGTCCATGCAGTCGAAAAGCTCCCTAAAGAACAAATCTGCTACCTGAGAAGCTGACTACCGAGTTGGAATAGTAAAGAAGTGTGCATATTTGGTCTGTCTGTCGACCACCACATAAATACAATCCTTCCCTTGCACTGCGGGAAGTCCTCTGATAAAATCCATAGAAATGGTCTCCCATTTTCCCTCAGGAATGGGCAGAGGCTGCTATAATGCTGTTGGATGTGTCAACTCTCCCTTATTCCTCTGACATGCCTCACACTCTTGTACGTATCTCAACAGATCTCCCTTGAGGCCCTTCCAGGTGAAGCGTTCTCTCACCACCATATATGTCTTCTTGAATCCTTGATGCCCCGACAATGGAGAATTGTGAGATTCATGAATGACCTGCTCTCTCAACTACGAGCCTAGAACCAGAAATATGCACCCCTTATAGTAGATAACCTCTGCCATCACCCAATAGCACTCATCTGCATGAATAACCTCCAGGATCTCACGTGCTCGACGATCCTTGGAGTACTCCACTAATAACTGTGCCTTCCAGTCATGGCTAATGCTCATGAGTGAAAGCCTTGCAGGTCTCCTAGATAGAGCATCGGGTACTACATTGTGCTTTCCCTGCACATACTCAATATCTGAATCACAGGCTTGCACCTTGCTAACCCATCTCTGTTGTCTGTCAATTAAGCCCTGCTGCTCCATTAAGTGGCGAAGACTGTTATGGTATGTCTTCACCCTAAATCTATTACCTACCAAGTATTGTCTGAACTTGGCCAATGCATGCATAATGGCTAACATCTCCTTGTTGTATATAGAATACGACCTCTCATGTGTAAGAGCTTCCTGCGCTCGAAGGAAATGGGATGCCCCTCTCGGGAAAAGACAACTTCGATCCCCTTAGTCGAAGCATCAAACTCCAAGGTGAAAGACTGTGTGAAGTCCAGAAGTGCCAAAACTGGCAACTACTCATCACCTCCTTGAGGCGATCAAAAGCTGCTTGACCTCCATCTGTCCATGCAAAAGCCCCTTCTTGGTCAAATCTGTGAGGGGTGTTGCCAACTGTGAGAAGCCTTTGAAGAACTTCCTGTAGTAAGTGCAAATTCCTAAAAATCCCCTCAACGTTGTCACGTCTCTGGGCTCTGGCCAATCCCAAATGGCCCTGATTTTCTCCTTGTGCACCTTAACTCCATTTGCGCCAATAATGTGTCCTAAATACAACATCTCTGTCAACCCAAATTCACACTTGGACAATTTGGCGTAGAACTGTTGCTCCTCCAGAATACACAACACTCTCTCCGAGTGTTGCAAGTGCTCCTCCCACGTCCTGTTGTAGATCAAGATGTCATCAAAGAAGACCAATACAAACCTCCTCAACTGCCCTATGAACACATGGTTCATGCATGACTGGAATGTGGCCGGGGCGTTGGTCAATCCAAAAGGCATGACCAGGAACGCAAAATGCCCATAGTGACATATGAAGGGTGTCTTTGGAATGTCTTGATCCCTCACCTCGATCTGATGATATCCTGACCGCAAATCTATCCTAGAGTAGAAATTGGCTCCTCTAAGTTCATCCGTCAACTCATCAATGCGCGGTATGGGATACCGGTTCTTCAATGTCTTCATGTTGAGCACCCTATAGTCAATACACATGCCCAGAGTCCCGTCCTTCTTCACCAACACAACTGAAGAAGCGAAGGAACTGGAACTCGACTTGATATGGCCCATTGTAAACAACTCTCTGATGGCTCACTCAATCTCATCCTTATAGGCTTTGGGATGCCTATAGGGAGTAGTAATGACTGCCTGCACACCAGGCTGTGAAATTTTTTAACTTGAAATTCTATTGCAGTAATTGATTTATTTCTCCTACTTATATTTCTCAATAAGTTATTTACAAAACACTTTAGTAAACAACGAAATAAATTCTACTGCAGTTATCACATAATTATATACAAAAAAGAACAGTGAAATGAAAGCACAAGAATCAATCACATCAACACAGTTGTTTTTGGACAATTGTCCCCGGACAAACCCAATGCGGGAAAACTGGTGCAACAGATGAGGGTTTATTTATTATTTTTTAGCAACAATCTCTTTACAAGGAATGATTTGTAGAATCATGGAGAAATATTTATGAAAACACCTGAGATAATTTTTCTCTAGTCACTGGAGAAATTTTGACACCCTGGAGACCCTCCAATCTCCACTGCGTCACCTCTGCATCCTCTTCTGTGTGAGGACTGCGTCCTTAGCTGCGCTGCCTCTCTGCGATGTCTCTCTACGCTGTCTCTCTGCTGCTCTGCGTCCCTCCTCCTCGGTCTCTGACTACTGCTGAAACCCTCCTCTTCCTTCACCCTACAACTCTCCTTCTGAAATCGAACTCTTCTTCTGGAGTATTGACTTCCCCCAGGTTACTGAGTATTTGATCGAATTATCTCCAATTGACCCTCGAGTCTTCATTTATACTTTTCCTGTTTATAAATCAACGACCGTGATCTAATCTTTAATCAACGGCTAAGATTAAAACAACGTTGATCCTCGTCACTTTGAAGCTTCTCACCCACATTTAAATTAATTCACTTTAATTATTTTAATTCCCTAAGTTTTAACTTAAGCTCCATTAAAAATAATTAATTATTTGAATAACTTGCACTCCGGGTGGAATTTCTCCAAACGATTTCTGGGTCTTGGATATCTCATGTGTTCTAGCCCCTCCACAAAATTTCAGAGCTAGAGCACATCCGATGCAACCCAAAAATAAACACTCCCTCTTAGCGAGAAATGTGCTCTAGCAATACTTCCCACTAGAAGCATCACCCTGATCCATGCCATCAGTCCTCTGCGTTGTTGATGCTCGGGATACTACCCCTCATCTGCTGCGCCGCTGTTATTTGTACTGCTGCCCACAACATTGCCACTGTTGCTATTAGATCTGTATTGCAATTCCCTCTCAAGTGCTGCATTTGTTAGAAACATTATGTATGACAGAGCATTGGAACACATAAACTATGCGGAAACACAAACACAAAAAACATATAAAACAAGAGAGACACACATATACGTGGTTTACCCAATTTGGGCTACGTCCACCCTGAACAACCAGTCCTTCCTTTATATTATCCAACAAGATGAAGAGACACAACCTACAGATGATTCGCTGTAATATCCTCTACTCTCTCTCACAATCCCCATTTCTGTTTCTCACTCAAAATACACATACAATACCTAGCCACAATACAATACCTTCATACAAAACGAGGGGTTTCCTTCTAGGGCAAAAAACCCTACATTAAACATAACTTCTATCGTTAGATCATCCGCCTAATGAACGACCCAGATTGACTACGAAATTACAATATTTTGCAAGGAAATTTTACATATGTTTTTCGCTTCGGGGGCTTTGTCCCCGAAATCCCCGCAGGGGGACCGCTGGTGCACGGACCCCTGCGAGGGGGACAAGTCCCCCCCACACTCCCCTGCGTGGAGGGGAGTGTACAGTCTTCTTGGAGTATACATCCGATTGAAACAAAGACCTCTGAATCAGGATGAAAATCAGGCTCCACACCCAACAACATTATCCGGTTCTACTAAAACGGATTCTCAACCATCCCCATCTTCTCCCTGAAATAAACAAACTTTGTTCTCCCATGGGCCTTGGTGAGAATGTTTGCCACCTGTTCTCCTGTAGGAGTGTATTGTAATTGTATTGCTCCCCGCTGGACACAATCTTTGATAAAGTGACACTTGATGTCAATGTGCTTCGACCGATCATGGAAAATCAGATTCTCAGAGAGCTTGATACAACTTTGACTATCACACATAATATTGGTCGCTTCCATATTTCTCCTGAATAGATTCACAAGTAGCTTTCTAAGCCATATGGCTTCACACGAAGCCATGCTTGCTGCCATATATTCCGCTTCAGCTGAGCTTAGTGATACAGATTTCTGTTTCCTGCTGCACCAGGAGGTCATTCCTGACCCAATACTGAAACAATACCCTGAGGTACTTTTCCGGTCTACTGAACTTCTTACCCTATTTGCTTTAGTGAATCCACATAGTATAATGTCATTGCCTCGGATGTACTTTAATCAATGCTCGACTATTCCTCGGATATATCTAAGAACATGCTTGGCTGCTGTCCAGTGTGCCCTCTTTGGTTCCACCATGAACTGACTGAGGGTGTTGACCGCATAGCAGATGTCTGGTCTGGTGTTGACCAGATACATAAGAGATCCTATGAATTGTCTGTACAAGGTGTGGTCTACTTCTTTGTCGTTAGATGCATCAATATTTTTCTAGTTGGTAATCATTAGAGTAGCCATGGGTCTACAATCTTGCATCCTGAATCTCTTGAGAATTTCTGTAGCATATCTCCCTTGTCCAAGGAAGGTTTCACCCTTCTGCTGCCAAACTTCCAACCCCAGGAAATAATGCATCAGCCCCAAATCCTTCATGTCGAATTCTACTGCCAGATTCTCCTTACAGTCCTTGAGGAGCCTAGATGAACCTGTCAGAAACAAGTCATCTACATATAATACCAATATTGGAGGCTCATTCTATACTGTGAGATAGTAGAGATTGGGATTTTCATCACTCTTGACAAATCCCATCTTCTATAAGAAACCATCAATCCGACCATACCAAGGTCTAGGTGCTTGCCTAAGCCCACACAAGGCTTTCTTCAGCCTGCATACATGAGTTTTCTTCTCATGTGTCTCAAAGCCCTCTAGTTGTTCATGTTGATTTTGCAGCACTGGAAAGTGTTCCAAGTCTCATATGTTGGGAAGAGGCTTGGACATCAGTATTCCAAAGAACCCATAAATCGTTTGTGGAAATTCCACTCGGATTATGCTTTGTTAAAATAATTAATTATTTTAAAGTGATCCCTAAGTCTAAACTTAGGAAAACTAAATAATTAAAGGGTATTAATAAAGCAAACTGTGAATCTTCTAGAAAACGAAGATCGAGTCATCTTTTAATCTGAGTCATTGATTAGAGATCTAATCTGGGTCATTGATTCATCAGCGAGAAGACTATAAGAGAAGGCTTGAGGGTCATTTGGAAAGTAAGTTGGGCACACTCTCAGTACCTGAAGTAAATCGATTCTGAAGTAAGAGAATTCGATTTCAGAGGGTGAGGTTGTAGAGGCGGAGTTGCAGACGCAGAAGGAGGAAGGGGAAGTCAGCAGAGGAAGAAGAAGACAAAAGGAGGACGCAGAGGGAGCAGTGCTGAGCAGCAACACTGTCCCTCCACGCAGAGTGACGCAGTCCAATGCAGTGATTGCACAAAAGGCCGCGCAGAGTGACGCAGAGGGAGGAAGGGTGCCTCCAGTGTGTCATAAATTCTTCTGAAGTGTTTAGAAAAATTATATCAGGTGTATGCTAAACATTTGCTCGTCATATTTTCTGTAAAATATTTCCACTGCTGAAGAATAATATAAACCCTCATCTGCTGCATCAGTTTTCCCACATTGGGTTTTTCTGGAGACAATTGTCCAAAAAGAACTGTGTTCATGTAATTGTTTCTATTGAGTTATATGTGTTCTATTTGTTTTTCTGATATTGATTAAGTGAATACTGCAGCTGTGTTTATTTTAGAATTTACTGAAGCATCTGTAAATAACTTATCATAAATAAATGGGCGAGATAAATCAATCACTGCAGTAGATTGAAAATTTCACATGGTATCAGAGCTATAGGCAAAAGACAGAAGAGGAGGTTCTGCAATGGAACTGAGATCCGACATCGATGCAATAGCAGCTCGGAAGGGTTCACGCAGTCCTCTAGAACGCATGGAGAAACAGAGGGATCTTGACATTTCAGTTTTGGCATTCAGACTAGAAGAGGATTTCGCTTGTGTGTCAAGCATGGCCTCTCCAGTGGTCTGGTATATTGACAGTGGAGCATCTACTCACATGACGGGAGTTCGAGAATGCTTCTCTTGCTACCAGGAAGAGGAGATGAATTTTCAGATCATGATGGGAAACAAGGCCAAGTGTACCCCCGTTGGAAGAGGAACCATAATATTTCAAACATAAGCTGGTAACAAGCTTCAGGCCACCAATGTACTGCATGTACTGGGATTGGGGATGAACTTTCTCTAGATGTCTCAACTTCAGAACAAGGGTTACGATGTATACTTTATTGGAAATAAGGTTTATGTCAAACACCCTAGTTGGAAAAGGAGGGCACAAATTGGAGTAAGGAGCCATAAACTATATAAGTTATAGCTCGAGTCTCCAATGGCACTGGTAGGCAGTACGTATGAAAGGGACTTGAATGAATTATGGCACAAAATAATGGGGCATCTACATCATGGAGCCTTGAAGATCCTCAAGAAGACTGTCATGGGAGCTCCAGAACCGAACACAAGGAAAGACGATGTCTGCAGAGAGTGCGTACTAGGGAAGTATGCTAAGGCAACATTTCCAAGAAGCAATAGTAGGGCCAAGAGTTTGTTGGATGTAATACACTTAGACATCTGCGGACCAATGTCCACGAATGCTCTCAGTGGCGCAAAGTATTTTGTCACCTTTATTGATGACCATTCCGAAAGACATGGATCTACTTCCTCAAGACCAAAGATGAAATCTTTGAGCGATTCAAAGAATTCAAGGTTTTGGTAGAAAATTTAACTTAAAAGCGGATTAAGAAATTACGATCAGATAATGGTGGGGAATATATTGATAAGGACTTCACAAGATTCTGCGCAAAGGAAGGCATCAAGAGAGAATGGCCAACTCCATACAATCCGGAGCAGAATGGAGTTGCAGAAAGGAAAGATAAGACCATTGTGGAAGCTGCGAGGGTGATGTTGTATGATCAAGACATGCCCAAATTTCTGTGGGCTGAAGGTTGCATTACAACAGTGTATGTGCAGAATAGTGTGCCTCATAGAGCATTGGGAAAAGTAACTCCTGAGAGTGTGTTCACTGGCAGCAAGCCTGAGGTGAGCCACTTCAGGATAGTCGACAGTATAGCTTATTAGATCAGACTACAGAGAAGGGATATCTTGTGGGATAAAGCGAAAAGGAGAAGGCATATCGCAT
Organism: Pinus albicaulis; assembly: GCA_034641835.2. NCBI lineage: Eukaryota > Viridiplantae > Streptophyta > Pinopsida > Pinales > Pinaceae > Pinus > Pinus albicaulis. The sequence goes on along the minus strand of CM076569.1, from coordinate 907,974,820 downwards.
CTATATTCCCGAGCACAGGAAAATCGTAGTAAGGTGGGATGTAAAATTCATGGAGGAGAGAGCCTTCAGGAGATCGCAGGAAATGGTTACATATACGCAGTCTGAGGAGGATCTGCTAGTACAACCACACCGACCGACAGAAGATGGTTCTAGTGTCTCTCTACGGCACAAGGATTCTGAGGAAAGTTCTTCCAAAGAAGTGCAAGAAGGAGAGAAGGTAAATCCACCCACCACCAGTGGAAGGACGAGCAGAGAACTCCAACATACTCTGAGGGATGCAGAGGAATTTATTGGAGCCCCTAGAAATGAGAAGAGGGTACGTAGGCAACCAGACAGGTACCAGGCATTGGTAGCGCAAGTTGGAGAACCCTCTAGTTTTCGAAAGGAAGCTCAACATCAGGTGTGGGTAGATGCTATGGTGGAGGAGTACAACTCCATCATGACAAACGATGTATGGGATGTAGTCCCTAGACCTCATAACAGATTAGCTGTAGGATCAAGGTGGATCTACAAGATCAAGTATGCTGCAGATGGCAGCATAGAGAAGTTCAAAGCCAGATTTGTGGCGAAGGGGTATGCACAGAAGGAAGGGATCGATTATGAAGAAACCTTCACCCCTGTAGCTCGGTACACTTCGATCAAATCCGTCATCTCTCTTATAGCGCAGATGGGATGGGAAATTCACCAGATGGATTTCAAGACAACGTTCTTGAATGGGGTGATAGTAGAGCAAGTGTACATAGAACAGCTAAAGGGCTTTGAGACACATGAGCAGAAGACTCATGTATACAGGCTTAAGAAAGCCTTGTACGGACTAAAGCAAGCCCCCAGAGCATGGTATGGGCGAATTGATAGCAACTTGTAGAAGATGGGATTTGTCAAGAGTGACGCAGATCCCAACCTCTACTATCTAAGAGTAAGAGATGAGCCGCTAATTATGGTTTCACATGTAGATGATCTGTTCTTGACTGGATCATCTAAGCTCATCAAAGACTGCAAGGAGAATCTGGCTACCGAATTCGACATGAAGGATCTGGGGCAGATGCACTATTTTCTTGGTTTGGAGGTCGGGTAGCAGAAGGGAGAAATCTTCATTGGGCAAGGAAGATATACTACAGAGATCCTGAAGAGGTTTCAGATGGAAGACTGTAGACCTATGGCCACGCCAACGATTACAAACTGGAAGAAGATAGATACGTCTGAGGATGATGAGGCTGACCCTACCTTGTATAGGCAGCTCATTAGATCATTGATGTATCTGTTCAACACTAGACCAGACATCTGTTATGTAGTGAATACCCTTAGTCAGTTCATGGTAGAACCAAGGAGGGCTCATTGAGCAGCAGCTAAACATGTTCTCAGATACTTTAATGAGACAGTTGAGTATGGGTTGAAGTACACCAAGGGCAATTAAATCCAGTTAAGTGGGTACACTAACGCAGATTGGGCTGGAGGCCTATTGGATCGGAAAATTACCAGTGTGTACTGTTTCAGTCTCGGATCAGGAATGCCTTCCTAGTGTAGTAGGAAACAAAAATTTGTGGCACTGAGCTCGGCTGAGGTTGAAAATATCGTTGCCAGCACAGCTTTGTGCGAAGCCATATGGCTTCGTAAGCTGCTCATGAACTTGCTCAAGAAGAGGATGGAACCGACCATAATTCTGTGTGATAATCAGAGTTGTATCAAACTCTCTGAGAATCCCGTGTTTCATGACCGGTCGAAGCACATTGACATTAGGTGCCACTTCATCAGAGACTATGTCCAACGAGGAGCTGTACAGTTGAAGTACATTCGTACAGGAGAACAGGTGGTAGATATCCTCACAAAAGCTTTGGGTAAGATTAAGTCTACTTACTTCAGGGAAAAGATGGGGATGGTTGAGAACCCATTCCAGTAGAGGAATGGGTGGACTTCAAATTCAGAAGGAGTTGCAGTACGGGTGAGGCAGTGGAAGAGATGGTGTCACAGGCAGCAGTACAGAGGGTAGCAATGCAGAGATGAGGGGCAACAGCGAAGACATCCGTAGCGCAACAGATGCTTCAGGTCAGAGCATATATAGTTGGTACCTTGCTTGAACACTTTCCTCGCTAAGAGGGAGTGTTGATTTTGTAGCACTGGAAAGTGTTCCAAGTCTCATATTTTGGGAAGAGGCTTGGACATCAGTATTCCAGAGAACCTAGAAATCGTTTGTGGAAATTCCAATCGGATCATGCTTTATAAAATAATTAATTATTTTAAAGTGATCCTTAGACTTAGGGAAATTAAATAATTAAAGGGTATTAATAAAGTAGAGTGTCAATCTTCTAGAAAACGAAGATCAAGGCATATTTTAATCTGAGCCGTTGATTAGAGATCTAATCTGGGTCGTTGATTCATCAGCGAGAAGACTATAAGAGAAGGTTTGAGGATCATTTGGAAAGTAAGCCGGGCACACTCTCAGTACCCGAAGGAAATCAATTCTGAAGTAAGAGAATTCGATTTTAGAGGGTGAGGTTGTAGAGGCGGAGTTGCAGACGCAGAAGGAGGGAGGGGAAGTCGACAGAGGAATAAGAAGACAGAAGGAGGACGCAGAGGGAGCAGCATTGGCCCTCCATGCAGAGTGACGCAGTCCAACGCAGTGACTGCGCAGAAGGCCACACAGAGTGACGAAAGGGAGGAAGGGTGCCTCCAGTGTGTCAGAAATTCTTCCGAAGTGTTTGGAAAAATTATCTCAGGTGTATGTTAAACATCTGCTCGCTATATTTTCTGTAAAAGATTTCCACTGTTGAAGAATAATATAAACCCTCATCTGCTGCATCGGTTTTCCCACATTGGGTTTTTCCGGGGACAATTGTCCAAAAATAACTGTGTTCATGTGATTGTTTCTATTGAGTTATATGTGTTCTTTTTGTTCTTCTGCTTTTGATTAAGTGAATACTGCAACTGTGTTTATTTCATAATTTACTAAAGCATTTGTAAATAATTTATCATAAATAAGTAGGCAAGATAAATCAATCACTACAGTAGTATTTCAGATTGAAAATTTCACAGTTCAATGTACACTTCTTCTTCTATCACCCCATTCAAGAAAGCAATTTTGACATCCATCTGGTGAATCTCCCACCCTATCTGCACTGTAAGGGATATCACTGATCTGATAGAAGTATACCTGGCTACTGGGGTGAAGGTTTCTTCGTAGTCTATTCCTTCCTTTTGAGCATACCCCTTCGCCACGAAGCTGGCTTTATATTTTTCCACACTATCATTTGCAACATACTTGATTTTGTAGATCCATCTCAAACCTACAACTGATCTGTCTTGAGGTCTAGGTACCACTTCCCAGACATCTTTGGTCATAATGGAACTGTATTTCTCCAGCATAGCATCTATCCACACTTGATGCTGAACTGCCTCCTAAAAACTAGAGGGTTCTCCAACCTGAGCTACCAAAGCTTGGTATCTATCTAGTTGTCTACGTTGCCTTTTCTCGGTTCTAGGAGCTCCAATGAACTCCTTTGCGTCCCTTAGTATCTATCGTGATTCCCGACTCGTTATCCCACTGGTAGATACTTCTGGATTCTTATGCCTTGGAGAAGCGCTAGTGCTGGTTTCGACTGGTGGAAGTGGCCGAACCAATGGATTTCGAAAGGCATTTCTCGGGATTTCCTAAAAGCTTCATCCTCCATGAACTTTACATCCCGTTGTACTAATACTTTCCTACTGCTAGGAATGTAGATTCTATATGCCTTGGCATTCTCTTTATATCCCACCAAATATCCTTTTTCTGCAGTTTGATCCAACTTCTTTCTCTTTTCTTCGGGTAAATGGCAGTATGCAAAACTCCCAAAGATCCTAACATGACTCACTTCTGGCTTTCTGCCAGTGAAGACGCTCTCTGGTGTAATATTACCTAGTGCCCTATGAGGAATCCTGTTTTGAACATACACAACTGTGTTGCATGCTTCTACCCATATAAAGTTGGGCATATCCTGATCATACAACATTGTGCTCGCTGCTTCAACAATAGTTCTATTTCTCCTCTCTGTAACCCCATTTTGCTCCGGATTATATGGAGTGGTCCATTCTCTTTTGATGCCTTCCCTTGCGCAGAACTCAGTGAAGTTTTTATCAATATATTCTCCACCATTGTCTGAACGCAACACTTTTAGCCTCTTCCCTGTTAGATTCTCAACCAAAGCCTTAACCTCTTTGAATCGATCAAGGGCCTCATCTTTGGTCTTTAGAAAGTAGATCCCAGTCTTCTTGAAATGGTCATCAATTAAGGTGACAAAATATTCAACACCACTAAGAGCTCTTGTGGACATTGGTCCGCAAATATCTAAGTGTATTAATCCCATAACACTCTTTTCCCTATTGTTACTTCTGGGATAAGCCGCTTTGGCGTACTTGCCTAGTACGCACCCTCTACAGACATCATCTTGTTTGGTGCTTAATTCTGGAATTCCAGTGACAGTTTCTTTGAGAATTCTTAGAGCCCCATGGTGTAAGTGCCCCATCCTTCTGTGCCATAATTTATTCAAATCTTTTTCATCATGATTGCCTATCAGTGCCATTGGAGATTCTAGTTGCAACTTATACAGTCTATTGCTTCTGACCACAATTTGGGCCTTCTTCTTCCAACTCGGGTGTTTGACATATACTTTCTTTCCAATGAAGAATACATCATAGCCCTTGTTTTGTAATTGAGATACAAAAAGCAAGTTCATACCAATCCAGGCACATGCAACACATTGGTAGCCCGAAGCTGATCTGCTGCTTCTGTTTGAAAAACTATAGTACCTCTTCCAACAGGAGTACATTTAGCCTGATTTCCCATCCTGATTTGGAATTCATCTTTTTCTCTTGGTAGCTCGAGAAACATACTCGTATTCCTGTCATGTGCGCAGAAGCCCCACTATCAATATAACAAACCTTGGAGGAAGCAGAGCTCGACAAACGAGTGACTTCTTTTTCCAATCTGGAAGCCAATATAGAAATGTCGTGATCTAACGTATCTTTCGTGCTTTCCTCTTTCACAGGAGAACTGCATGAGCCCTTTCGAGTTGCTACTCCAGCAGCATGAAGAACAAAACTCATTGTAAAATCTCCAACCCTGTTGCCTGATCTCTGCTCTGATACCATGTGAAAATTTCTAACTTGAAATTCTACGACAATAAATGATTTATTTCTCCTACTTATATTTCTCAATAAGCTATTTACAAAACCCTTCAGTAAACTGCGAAATAAATTCTACTGCGGTTATCACATAATTACATAGAGAAAAGAATAGTGAAATGCAAGCACAAGAATCAATCACATCAACACAGTTGTTTTTGGACAATTGTCCTCGGAAAAACCCAATGCGGGAAAACTGGTGCAACAAATGAGGGTTTATTTATTATTCTTCAACAACAATCTGTTTACAAGGAATGATTTGCAGAATCATGGAGAAACATTTATGAAAACATCTGAGATAATTTTTCTCCAATCACTAGAGAAATTCTGACACCCTGGAGACCCTCCAATCTCCACTGCATCACCTGTGCGCCCTCTTTTGCGTGAGGACTACGTCCTCAGCTGCGTTGCCTCTCTGCTGCTCTACTTGCCTCCTCCTCAGTCTCCGACTGCTGCTAAAACCCTCCTCTTCCTTCATTTTGTAACTCTCCCTCTGAAATCGAACTCTTCTCCTGGAGTATCAACTTCCCTCGGGTTACTGAGTATTTTCCCGACTTATCTCCAATTGACCCACAAGTCTTCATTTATACTTTTCTTGTTGATAAATCAACGACCGTGATCTAATTTTTAATCAACGACTCAGATTATAAAATACATGATCCTTGTCACTTAGAAGCTTCTCACCCACATTTAAATTAATTCACTTTAATTATTTTAATTCCCTAAGTTTTAACTGAGGATCCATTAAAAATAATTAATTATTTGAATAACTTGCACTCCAGGTGGAATTTCTCTAAGCGATTTCTGGGTCTTGGAGATCTCATGTGTTCTATCCCCTCCACAAAATTTCAGAGCTAGAGCACATCCGATGCTACCCAAAAATCAACACTCCCTCTTAGTGAGGAATGTGGTCTAGCAATACTTCCCACTAGAAGCATCACCCTGATCCACGCCATCGGTCCTCTGCGTTGCTGATGCTCGGTCTACTACCCCTCATCTGTTGCGCTACTGCTATCTGTACTGCCCACAACACTGCCACTGTTGCTGCTGCATCTGTATTGCAGCTCCCTCTCAAGTGTTGCATTATCTGCTTCTATTGAAACGGATTCTCAACCATCCCCATCTTCTCTCTAAAATAAATAAACTTTGTTTTCCCAAGGGCCTTGGTGAGAATGTCTACCGTTTGTTCTCCTGTAGGAGTGTACTGTAAATATACTGCTCCCCGTTGGACATAGTCTCTGATAAAGTGATGTAATATCCCATTTTAGGGATATCTCTAAAACACAAACAAACTCCAATCAGAGATGGACTGGGAGGGCATTTACCAGATATTTCACCTCTGAAAAGAGGATGAGATCTGGAGGCTACCTGGCCCTTTCCAGATTCTGTCTAAGAGTATGGGGAAAACACACCAAGTGGCATGGTAATTGTAATGCTCAAAGAGAGAAAAATAACAGTAATGCAAGCATACAATAGCATATATAGAACATGTAACAAATACTCCAGAAATGTAGAGAGAATGCTAAGCCATTTCGTTATACTAAGAAATATAAGTGAGTACAATAGGTGATCAGAGTGATGGCACCTAGACTTGCTTAAGGCAAGTGAAGAAATACTCTCAGAATGGCAAGGAAATGGCTGCTCTCTGATCTGCGTCCAAGCTGTTGGAAAACTGCCGTGTAGCTGTTACTGCTGGAACAAAATGAGGATTTGGGGCTGCTCCCCTCCTCGGAATGAGATGAAACTTTGGAATCCACCTCTACTCACCAAACCCAGAAAAGCCCAGAAAGCATTTTTGAAATGACCGACCTCCAAAAATCACCCCCTTGAGGATCTACGCTATCCTCCAAGGCTTTGTGCTGAGGGTGAATAGAAACCACCAAAACACTGCCCCAAACTCTGCAAAAATCCTCCAAATAGCAAGGGTTGGCCCCTTGCTCAATCTCACAGCTCGAAACCTCCAAAAAGAACCCAATCCGGAGCTCCCCAGAAATGGACTGCGTCCTCCCTTTCAGGACTGCGCAGTCTATGAATGCTCTGCTCCTCCGCAAATGCTAAACACCAATCCTCCTGCAAAATATTGATGGAACTGCCTCACCCGAGCAGGCACTCGAAGTCCCCCGGGGCTGAGGGTGAGATCTCCGAATGGAGACACTCGGTGCACTAAACAGTGCTGCAGACTAGCTAAACAACCAGCGTGCTCAAGAAGTCGAAATGACCAGCTCAATATCATAAACATCGAATGATCAAAATGAGGAGTGTAATATCTCGTTTCGAGGATATCTCTAAAACACGGCAAACTCCAACCAGAGATGGACTGGGAGGGCGTTTACCAGATATGCTGCCTCTGGTAAGAGGACGAAATCTGGAGGCTACCTGGCCCTTTCTAGACTCTGTCTAAGAGTAGGAAATAAACACACCAAGTGGTATAAAACTAGAATGCTCAAGAATATATAAAAATATTAGTGCAGCAGACATATAATAACATAGACAGAACGTACGACAACTCATCCAGAAATATAGAGAGGAAATGCTAAACCATTTTATTACATTGAGAAATATAATGAAGTACAATAGGTGATCAGAGTGATGGCACCTAAACTTGCTCAAGGCAAGTGAAGAAATACTCTCAGAATACACTAGAAATGGCTGCTCTCTGAACTGCGTCCCAGCTGCTGGAAAACTGCCGTGTCGCTGCTACCACTGAAATGAGCTGATAACTAGGGGCTGCTCCCCTTGTCGGAATGAGCTGAAAATCTGGAATCCTCCTCTACCCACCAATCCCGACAAAACCCAGAAACCATATCAAAATTGGCCGACCCCCAAAAACCTCCGGGAAACACCCCCTTGGGGAATTACGCTGGCCTCCAAGGCTCTGCGCAGAGTCTAAATGAGGATGACTGAAACACCACCTCAAAATCCACCAAAATCCTCCCAACTGAAAAGGCTGATCCTCTGCTCAAAATCTCGGCTCAATCTCCTGCAAAAATCCCGATTCGGAACACCTCCAAGATGGACTGCGTCCTCCCTCTTAGTGACTGCGCAGTCTCTATGAAAGCCCAACTCCGCAACAAACCCAAACACCAAAACCTCTCACAAAATACTAAAGAAATAACCTTGCCCGAGCAGGCACTCGAAGTCCCTCGGGGCTAAGGGCGAGATCTCCGACCGGAGACACTCAATGTACTAAACAGTGCTGTAGACAGGCTAAACAGCCAGCGTGCTCAAGAAGTCAAAACGACCAGTTCAATATCATCAACAACAGAATGAATCAAATGAGAAGGCTCCTCCCTCTTTTATAACATTGGCCTTCCTCCAACCCTAAGGCCCCTCTCCTCAACGAGCCTCCCTCTCTTGCCACGTGCTCTTCTTCTCCTGCGCAATAGTCATACATGGGCCTCTCTATGTGGTGCTTGGCCCCCTTGGCTCCCCCTTAAGTCACAACGTTGTGCTACTAGGAGGGTGTTTTATTTCACTTAAGTGAGTTAGATCCTCTCCACTCACTTTTTATTTATTTATAAACTATAGACGACAAAACTAAACAAAATCGAATATTCCAATTAGTTGTTGCTAATTAGGAATATTACAGTCTCCCCCAGAAAAATGTTGCTTGTCCTCAAGCAACCGAAGTGATGGATGCTGCAAAATCTTCTCGCTCTCCCAAGTGGCATCCTCATCCAGCAAATTCTTCCACCTCACCAAGAATTCCCGGACTGTCCTGCTCCGTAGCTGCCTCTCCCTGATATCAATAATAGCCTCTGGCTGCAACACCAAGTGCCCCTCATCATCTGTGGGTGGTATCTCCTCTGTCACTGTCACCTGCTGCCCCAACGCCTTCTTCAGGCATGATACATGAAAAACGTTGTGGATCTTGCTGCCTTGGGGCAGCTCCAACTCATACGCAACTTGCCCAATCCTCCGTATCACCCTGTATGGCTCGTAAAAGCGAGGCTTGAGCTTCTCAGCTCCCTTCCGCTTCAGCGACGACTGTCGGTATGGCTATAATCGCAGGTAGACCAGGTCCCCTACCTCAAACTGTCTCTCCACCCGACCTCTGTTGGCACACAACTTCTGCTGGTTTTTTGTTGTAGCCATATTATCCTTGAGAGCTCGGAGAATGTCCTGACTCTCTTGGATCCAAATCTTGGCTCTAGGAGCCTCGCTAGCACCGAACATCACATCAGTAAAAGATAAGGAATGATACCCATACAAAGCATAAAAAGGTGACATACCAGTAGACATGTGATGTGTCGTGTTGTAGCAGTACTCCCCCAAATGCAACCACTTCAGCCACACTCACTGCTGCCCACTAACATAGTTACGCAAGTAGCCCTCCAGCCACTTGTTAACTATCTCCATCTGTCCATCCATCTGTGGGCGATAACTAGTACTCGGTGTCAACTCCATCCCCACTAGCCAGAAAATATCCTGCCAAAATCCACCCATGAAGCGGCTGTCCCTGTCACTGATGATGGTCTTAGGAAGACCATGCAACCTGAAAACCTCTCTGAAGAATAGCTCGGCCACTTGTGCTACTGTGTAATGTGCAGATATGGAAAAAAAGTGTGCATAATTTGTCAGCTGATCAATGACAACAAAGATACAATCCTTGCCATACACCATGGGAAACCCTGTGATGAATTCCATCGATATGCTTTCCCATTTCCCCTCCGAAATGGGAAGAGGCTGCAACAATCCTGCGGGATGGCTCATCTCTCCCTTGTTCTTCTGACAAACATCGCACTCCCTGATGTGCTGGAGCACATCCTCCTTGAGGCCCTTCCATGAGAACCTCTCTCTGATGGCCATGTAGGTTTTGGTAAACCCCTGATGGCCTGCCAATGGAGAATCATGTGATGCCTGGAGTATCTTCTTCTTAAGCTGAGATCACTCAATCAAGAAGATCCTGTCCCTGTAGTAGATGATCTCATCGACCACCCTGTACCTGTCATCTGCCACCTATCCATCCAGAACCTCACATGAAAATCTATCCTTGGAGTACTCCACTAAAAGTCGAGCCCTCCAATATGTATCCAAACTCATAAGAGATAACGTGGTTGGTATACGTGAAAGGGCATCTACTACCACATTATTCTTACCCTCGACATACTCAATGTCAAAATCATATGCTTGGATCTTGCTGATCCACTTCTGTTGCCTCTCCTGTAGCTGCTTCTGCTCCAAAAAGAACCTGAGGCTGTTGTGATCAGTCCTCGCCCTGAAACTGTTCCCTACCAAGTACTGCCAGAATTTGGCCAATGCATGCATAATGGCCAACATCTCCTTGTCGTATATTGAATACATCCTCTCGTGCGGAAGGAGCTTCTGTCTCTCAAAGGCTATAGGGTGTCCTCCCTGCATCAATATTGTGCTGATTCCCTCTCCCGACGCATCACACTCCAAGACAAATGGCTGCGTAAAATCTGGCAATGCAAGCACTGGGAAGCTACTCATCACCTCCTTGAGCCTATCAAAGGCTTGCTGCACTGTATCTGACCAACTAAATGCCCCCTTCTTCATCAAATCTGTAAGGGGTGCAACAAGCTGTGAGAAACTCTTGACGAGCTTCCTATAATAGGTGCATATGCCAATGAATCCTCGAAGTTCCGTCACGTTCCTCGGCTCTGGCCAATCCCTGATGGCCCTAATCTTCTCCTCATGGACTCTCACTCCATCCACTCCAATAATGTGACCCAAATACAACATCTCCGTCATCCCAAACTCACACTTGGAGAGCTTAGCATAGAACTGTTGCTCTTCCAAGATATGTAGTACTGCCTCTATATGTTGGAGATGCTCCTCCCAAGTCCTGCTATATATGAGTATGTCATCGAAAAAGACCAATGCAAACTTCCTCAGGTGACTGCGGAAGATATGGTTCATGCAAGACTGAAAAGTAGCTGAGGCATTGGTTAGCCCAAAAGGCATAACCAAAAACTCAAAGTGCCCATAATGACACCTGAAGGCGGTCTTGGGAATGTCCTGTTCCCTCACGCGAATCTGATGGTACCCCGATCTCAAATCAATCTTCGAGAAGAACTTGGCTCCTCTCAGCTCATCCATCAACTCATCGATCCTGGGTATAGGATACCTGTTCTTCAGGGTCTTCTTGTTCAGGGCCCTGTAGTCAATGCACATCCTCAATGTGCCGTCCTTCTTCTTCACCAACACCACAGAAGAAGCAAACGGACTCGTGCTCGGTTTGATGTGCCCAAGAGCCAGCAACTCCTGGATGGCCCGCTCAATCTCATCCCGATAAGCTTTGGGATGCCTATAGGGGGTAGTGATCACCGCCTGAATGCCCTGTTCAAGCTCAATGGCGTGCTCAAACCCTCGGTCCGGTGGCCGACCTGGTGGTATATCCCCAAACACTGCATCATACCTGTCAAGGATGGATTGTATATCAAGATGAACTGCTCGACCGGTGGTCTCTGCATCTGATGCCCGCAACTCAACCGCCCACTCTATGTCTCCCTTCCGGAAATTTGCCTCCATCCGGTGTGCCGAAACTGTTTGAGGTGGGTAAGTGTGCATCCCGCGGATCTTCTCATGCTTCCCGGTCTTCTTGTCATCCCACTCCATCTCTAAGGCCTTCCAATCCGTGGTGACCTTCCCCAGAGTAATCAACCACTGAACACCCAATACCACATTGGTATCTGGTATGTTGACCACGAAAAAGTGATCAGTCACGGTGTAGGTACCCATCGTTACTGCCAACTCTGGAACATACCGGGCACACTGCATTGTCTGGGCTCCTGGGACCAAAATTGAAAATCCGTCAAAGCTCTCGGTCGGTATACCCCTTCGCTTGACCATCTGTGCATCAATGAAGTTGTGGGTTGCCCCACTGTCAACCAAAACTAACACTCGCTGGCCACGCACTGTCCCTCGTACGCGCAGCGTCAAATACTTGGGAACTCCTCGCAAGGCTGCAAGGGTCCCCCCTGTGGGTGCAAAAGCTGCACCTCCTTCTGGAGGTGGAGGCGGCCATTGATCCTGGGCCGTCTGACTATCTCTTGCCTCCTCATCATACCTATGCCCTGGTGCCCACGGCTCCTGACAAGTGAAGCACAACTGCTTCTTCCTCAACTCCCTCCTGGCATCATCATCTATCTGTGCCCGTCCCTGATTCCCCTTGGGAGGGGGAATCCTCACATCCTTCCCCTTGGGCTAGAAACCCTGTCTCTGGGGGTAAGGTGTCCGAGTCCTGGGCAACGCATCCTGCAAGTATCGAGTTCGCACAAGATCCCGAAGCCGTAGCCCAGTGGGTCCCCACCAGACCTCAAATGCTCGCGAATCCTCTCCACAAACAGCAGCAGACCATCCGTGCCGTGATAGATCCTGCAACCACCAACCTCAAACTGGTAATGTATGTCTTCTGGGGCTCCTGGCCTCGCTGAGCCTCAGAAGTCAACACAAGGCGCTGCCGATTCTTCCACAACCGCTCCATCAACCTCCTGGTAAACTCGGCATATGTCGTCACTATAGAATGCTCGAGTGTGACCATCCCATGGAACCACCAGTCCTGGGCCTCACCATCCAAATGCAATGTCGCCACCTTGATGGCCTCCGTCTTCGACATCTGGTTAAGTTGGAAATAGATATCCAGCTTCTCCACCCAAGACTTTGCCGAACTGTTTGATGATCCATCAAACGTAGGCAAATGAAATCTGCTAGAGGCGCGGTGGGAATCTCCATCGTGATAATGCCGGTGCCCTCTATGATGGTCGCGGGGTCTACTGTCCCGCGGAGCTGCACAAAATCTCGGAATGAGAGAGCATCTGTGAACTCCTGCCCATAGGCCTGATACTCTGCAAAATACTCGCCCATGTGTCTGGGCTCTGCCTCCTGCTGGGCTCCTGCCCCAGTGTCTGCTCCCAAGAAAGTGGGCATGGTAGAGCGGGTAGGTGCACGTGAAGCCATCGGCTGAGTATCACGCTGAGCAACACCATGCTCCGGAAAATGATGGGATGTACCTGATTCCTCTCCTACTTGGAAAACCCATGGGGTCTCACGCTGTCTAGCCTCTACAGCAGTGAATCTCTGACCCATCACCTCAATCTGTCTGGCTAAATCCTGCACTGATTTGAGGAGTGCCTCCCCAAACTGTTTAGCCTCTGTGTCATCTGCCATCGGCCCTCTCTGCTCTGAATTCAATACAGGCTCCTCCTGTTCTGCGTCTGTCACAAGCTCTCTCTCCTGCTCTGTGTCCACCACCCGAACGTAGTCTCCCTCTCCGTAGGTGTTCTCCAACCTACGCTCACGGTCTTTGTACTTCCTGCCTCTGTAACAAATATATGGTCTCTTCCCCGGTGTCATAGACCACAGGCTGAGCCAGAACTATGCTCTGATACCACTGTAATATCCCGTTTCGGGGATATCTCTAAAACACGGCAAACTCCAACTAGAGATGGACTGGGAGGGCGTTTACCAGATATGCTGCCTCTGGTAAGAGGACGAAATCTGGAGGCTACCTGGCCCTTTCCAGACTCTGTCTAAGAGTATGAAATAAACAAACTCTGTCTAAGAGTATGAAATAAACAGACCAAGTGGTATAGAACTAGAATGCTCAAGAATATATAAAAATAACAGTGCAACAGACATATGATAACATAGACAGAACGTAGGGCAACTCATCCAGAAATATAGAGAGGAAATGCTAAGCCATTTTATTAAACTGAGAAATATAATGAAGTACAATAGGTGATCAGAGTGATGGCACCTAAACTTGCTCAAGGCAAGTGAAGAAATACTCTTAGAATACACCAGAAATGGATGCTCTCTGAACTGCGTCCCAGCTGCTGGAAAACTGCCGTGTAATTGCTACCACTGAAATGAACTGATGACTAGAGGCTGCTCCCCTTGTCGGAATGAGCTGAAAATTTGGAATCCTCCTCTACTCACCAATCCCGACAAAACCCAGAAACCATATCAAAATTGGCCTACCCCCAAAAACCTCCGGGAAACACCCCCTTAGGGAATTACGCTGGCCTCCAAGGCTCTGCACAGAGGCTAAATGAGGATGACTGAAACACCGCCTCAAACTCCACCAAAATCCTCCCAACTGCAAAGGTTGATCCTCTGCTCAAAATCTCGGCTCAATCTCCTGCAAAAATCCCGATCCGGAACATCTCCAAGATGGACTGCGCCCTCCCTCTTAGTGACTGCGCAGTCTCTATGAAAGCCCAGCTCCGAAACAAACTCAAACACCAAAACCTCTCACAAAATACTGAAGAAATAACCTTGCCCGAGCAGGGACTTGAAGTCCCCTGGGGCTAAGGGCGAGATCTCTGACCGGAGACACTCAATGCACTAAACACTGTTGCAGACAGGCTAAACAACCAGCGTGCTCAAGAAGTCAAAATGACCAGCTCAATATCATCAACAACAGAATGAATCAAATGAGAAGGCTCCTCCCTCTTTTATAACGTTGGCCTTCCTCCAACCCTAAGGTCCCTCTCCTCAACGAGCCTCGCTCTCTTGCCACGTGCTCTTCCTCTCCTGTGCAATAGCTTCTAGAGCATACGTGGCCCCCCTCTCTACGTGGTGCTTGGCCCCCCTTGACTCCCTCTTAAGTCACAACGTTGTGCTACTAGGAAGGTGTTTTATTCCACTTAAGTGAGTTAGACCCTTTCCACTCACTTTTTATTTATTTATATACTATAGATGACAAAACTGAACAAAATCGAATATTCCAATTAGCTGTCGCTAATTAGGAATATTACAAGGAGGCTCTCCTCTCTATATGGCGTTAGCCCCTCTCAAACCCTAAGGCTCACCTCCTCCAACGTTGCCTCCCTTTGCCACGTGCTCCATCTTGGCTTGCGCAGTCCCTCCATGTGGTCTACGTGGGCCCCCTCTCTACGTGGTCTCTTGGCCCCCTTGGCTCACTTAAGTTACAACGTGTGTCTACTAGGGAGTGCACTTTATTTTTGAGTGAGTTATGTCCCCATCTACTCACTTTTATTTATAATATAACTACATAAGGAAAAATTTGCCAAAATCGAATATTCCAATTAGCCATTGCTAATTGGGAATATTACAGTCTCCCCCGGCAAAATGTTGCTTGACCTCAAGCAACTGTAGTGATGGATGCTGTAAGATCTTCTCACTCTCCCAAGTGGCATCCTCGTCCGGCAAATTCTTCCACCTCACCAAGAACTCTCGGACTGTCCTGCTCTGCAGCTGTCTCTCCCTGGTATCAATAATGGCCTTTGGCTGCAACACCAAATGCCCCTCATCATCCGTAGGCGGTAGCTCATCTGTCACTGTCACTTGCTGCCCCAATGTTATGGAAAATGTTATGAATCTTGCTGCCTTGGGGCAGCTCCAACTCATAGGCAACCTGTCCAACCCTGCGTATCACCCTGTATGGCCCATAAAAATGGGGCTTGAGCTTCTCAGCTCTCTTCTGCTTCAGTGACGACTGTCGGTATGGCTGCAAACGTAGGTAGACCAAGTCTCCTACCTCAAACTGTCTCTCTATCCGACCCCTGTCGTCATACAGCTTCTGTTGGTTCTACGCTGTAGCCATGTTATCCTTGAGAGCTCGGAGAATGTCCTGACTCTCTTGGATCCAATATTTGGCTCTCGGAGGCTTGCTAGCACCAAACATCACATCAACAAAAGATAAAGAATGGTATCCATACAAAGCATAGAACAGAGACATACCGATGGACATGTGATGTGTGTTGTTGTAGCAGTACTCCCCTAGATGCAACCACTTCAGCCATGCCCTCTGCTGCCCACTAATATAGTTACGCAAGTAGCCCTCCAGCCACTTGTTAACTATCTCTGTTTGTCCATCTGTCTGTGGGTGGTAGCTGGTGCTCGGTGTCAACTCTGTCTCCACCAGCCGGAAAAGTTCCTGCCAGAATCCGCCCATAAAGCTGCTGTCCCTGTCACTGATGATGGTCTTGGGAAGACCATGTAACCTGAAAATCTCTTTGAAGAACAGCTCTGCCACCTGTGCTGCTGAATAGTGTGCGGATATGGAAAAAAAATGTGCATACTTCGTCAACCGATCTACGACGACGTATATACAGTCCTTGCCCTGCACCATGGGCAACCCTGTGATGAAATCCATCGAAATGCTCTCCCATTTCCCCTTCGGAATGGGAAGAGGCTGCAACAAACCTGCGGGATGGTTCATCTCTCCCTTGTTTCTCTGGCAAACCTCGCACTCCCTAATATGCTGGAGCAAGTCCTCCTTGAGGCCCTTCCATGAGAACCTCTCTCTGGTGGCCCGGTAGGTTTTGGTAAACCCTTGATGGCCGGAGAATGGTGAGTCATGGGACGCCTGAAGTATCTTCTTCTTGAGCTAGGAGCCCTCAGTCAAGAAGATCCTATCTCTATAGTAGATGATCTCATCTATCACCCTGTACCTGTCATCTGTCACCCGACCATCCAGAACCTCACAGGCAAATCTGTCCTTGGAGTACTCCACCTAGAGTCGAGCCCTCCAATCTGTATCCAAACTCGTTAGAGACAACGTGGCTGGTCTACGTGAAAGTGCACCGGCTACCACGTTGTTCTTCCCTTTGACATACTCAATGTCAAAGTCATAAGCCTGGATCTTGCTGATCCACTTCTTTTGCCTCTCTTGTAGTTGTTTCTGCTCCAAAAAGAACCTGAGGCTGTTGTGATCAATCCTCACCCTGAACCTGTTACCCACCAAGTACTGTTGGAATTTGGCCAATGCATGCATAATGGCCAGCATCTCCTTGTCGTATATAGGATACAACCGCTCATGAGGAAGGAGTTTCCGGCTCTCATAGGCTATAGGGTGGCCTCCCTGCATCAAAACTGCACCGATCCCCTCTCCCGATGCATCACACTCCAGAACAAAAGGCTGCGTAAAATCTGGCAATGCAAGCACTGGGCAGCTGCTCATAACCTCGTTGAGCCTGTCAAAGGCCCGCTGCGCTGTATCTGACCAACTGAATGCCCCCTTCTTCGTCAAATCTGTAAGGGTTGTAGCAAGCTGAGAGAAACTCTTGACGAACTTCCTGTAATAAGTGCAGATACCAACAAATCCTCAAATTTCCGTCACGTTTCTCGGCTCGGCCCAATCTCTGATGGCCTTGATCTTCTCCTTGTGGATCCTCACTCCGTCCACTCCAATGATGTGACCCAAATACAACATCTCCGTCAACCCAAACTCACATTTGGAGAGCTTAGCATAGAACTGTTGCTCCTCCAAGATACGCAACACTGCCTCTATATGCTGGAGATGCTCCTTCCAAGTCCTGCTATATATCAGTATATCATCGAAAAAGACCAGCACAAACTTCCTCAGATGACTGCGGAAGATATGGTTCATGCAAGACTGGAAAGTAGCTGGGGCGTTGGTTAGCCCAAAAGGCATAACCAAGAACTCGAAGTGGCCATAATGATACCTGAAAGCGGTCTTGGGAACATCCTGCTCCCTCACGCGAATCTGATGGTACTCGGATCTCAAATCAATCTTAGAGAAGAACTGTGCTCCCCTCAACTCATCCATAAGCTCATCAATCCTGGGTATAGGGTACCTGTTCTTTAGGGTCTTTTTGTTCAGGGCCCTGTAATCAATGCACATCCTCAATGTGCCATCCTTCTTCTTCACCAACACCACAGAAGAAGCAAAAGGACTGGTGCTCGGTTGAATGTGTCCAAGAGCCAGCAACCCCTAGATGGCCCGCTCAATCTCGTCCCGATAGGCCTTAGGGTGCCTATAGGGTGTGGTAATAATGGCTTCGATACCCTGCTCTGGCTCAATAGTGTGCTCAAACCCCCGATCTGGTGGCTGGCCTGGTGGTATATCCCCAAACACCGTGTCATACCTGTCAAGGATGGCCTATATATCAGGATGAACTGTTTGCCCGGTAGTCCCTGCTTTTAACGCACGTAACTCTACTGCCCACTCTATGTCTCCCTTCCAGAAGGCTGCCTCCATCCGGTGAGCTGAAACAGTCTGAGGTGGGTAAGTGTGCATCCCACGGATCTTCTCATGCTTCCCGGTCTTCTTATCATCCCACTCCATCTCCAAGGCCTCCCAATCTGTGGTGACCTTCCCTAGAGTGATCAGCCACTATACACCCAATACCACATTGGTATCTGGTATGTTGACCACGAAAAAGTGGTTGGTCACTGTGTAGGTACCCATCGTCACTGCCAACTCTGGAACATATCGGGCACACTGCATCGTCTGATCTCCTGGGACCAACACTGAAAATCCATCGAAGCTCTCTGTCTATATGCCTCTCCACTCAACCATCTGTGCATCGATGAAGTTGTGGGTTGCCCCACTGTCTACTAGAACTGAAACTCGTTGCCCCCGTACTGTCCCTCGGACACGCAGCGTGAAGTACTTTGGTACTCCTTGCAATGCTGCAAGGGCCCCCCCTGTGGGTGCAAAAGTTGCACCTCCTGCTCCTGGAGGTGGGGTTGGCAAATGATCCTGCGCTATCTGACTGTCTCCTGCCTCCCCATCCTCATACTCATCCTTTTCCCCGCTGCTCTTGGAGAAGACCTCAATAAAATGTGCTTTGCCAGCAACACATTTGTGTCCTGGCGCCCATGGCTCCTGACAGGTAAAGCACAACTTCTTCTTCTTCAGCTCCCTCCTGGCATCATCATCTAGCTGTCCCCTACCCTGATTCCCCTTTGGAGGCGGAATCCTCACATCCTTCCCCTTTGGCTGGAAAGCCTATCTCTGGGGGTAAGGTGTCCTGGTCCTGGGTAAGGCATCTTGCAAATCCCGGGTCTTGCTAATGGCGTCCTGGAGTGTGGCTGGTCTAGTGGATCTGACTAGACCTCGAAGTGGCTCTGCTAACCCCTCAACAAACATGTAGATCATCTGTGCTGCGGATAGATCTGACACCATCACTGAAACCCTCAGGAATTCTGCAATATATGTCTCCGGGCTCCTGGTCTGTTTGAGCCTCGTCAGCTCAACAAAATGCTCCTCTGGATCCCTCCGATCAAATCTCTATCAGTCTCCGGGTGAACTCGACATATGTGGTCACTGTCGAATGCCCGAGTGTCACCATAACATGGAACCACCAGTCTTGGGCCTCACCATCCAAATGCAGTGTAGCCACCTTGATGGCCTCCGACTCTGCCATCTGGTTAAGCTGGAAATATATATCCAGCTTCTCCACCCAAGACTTTGCCGAACTGTTTGATGAGCCATCAAACGTTGGCAAATGGAATCGGCTCGCTGTACGCTGGGTGTCCCCATCGTGATAATGCCGGTGCCCTCTGTGATGATCGTGGGGTCTGCTGTCCCGCTGGAGCTGAACAAAATCTCTGAATGAAAGGGCATCCCTAAACTCCTGCCCATATGCCTGGTACTCCGCAAAATAGTCACCCATGTGACCAGGCTCTGGCTCATGCTATACTCCTGCCCCTGTGTTTGCACCCAAGAAAGTGGGCATGGTGGAACGTGTGGGTGCATGTGATGCCTGGTGCGGAGTGGCATCCCGCTCCGGCAAATGATGGGATGTGCCCGACCCCTCACCAACATGGAAACCCCTTGGGGTTTCACGCTGTCTAGCCTCCATAGCAGTGAATCTCTGACCCATCACCTCAATCTGTCTCGCCAGATCCTGCACTAATTTGAGGAGTGCCTCTCCAAACTGCTTTGCCTCACTATCATCTGCCGTGGCCTCTTTCTGTTTTGCGTCTATCACACTCTCCTCCTGTTCTGCGTCCACCACCCGAATGCAGTCACCCTCTCCATAGGTGTTCTCCAACCTACACTCAATATCTCTGTACTTCCTACCTCTGTAGCAGATGTAGGGCTTCTCCCCCGATGTCATAGACAACTAGCTCCACAGGCTGAGCCAGATCTATGCTCTGATACCACTGTAATATCTCGTTTCAGGATATTTCTAAAACACAAGCAAACTCCAACCAGAGATGCGCTGGGAGGGCGTTTACCAAATATTTCACCTCTGAAAAGAGGATGAGATTTGGAGGCTAACTGGCCCTTTCCAGACTCTGTTTAAGAGTATGGGGAAAACACACCAAGTGGCATAGTAATTGTAATGCTCAAAGAGAGAAAAATAACAGTAATGCAAGCATATAATAGCATATATAGAACATGTAACAAATACTCCAGAAATGTAGAGAGAATGCTAAGCCATTTCATTATACTGAGAAATATAAGTGAGTACAATAGGTGATCAGAGTGATGGTACCTAGACTTGCTCAAGGCAAGTGAAGAAATACTCTCAGAATGGCAAGGAAATGGTTGCTCTCTGATCTGCGTCCAAGCTGCTGGAAAACTGCCGTGTAGCTGCTATTGCTGGAACAAAATGAGGATTTGGGGCTGCTCCCCTCTTCGGAATGAGATGAAACTCTGGAATCCGCCTCTACTCACCAAACCCAGAAAAGCCCAGAAAGCATTTCTGAAATGACCGACCTCTAAAAATCACCCCCTTGAGGATCTATGCTATCCTCCAAGGCTCTGCGCTGAGGCTGAATAGAAACCACCAAAATACTGCCCCAAACTCTGCAAAAATCCTCCAAATAGCAAGGGCTGGCCCCTTGCTCAATTTCACAGCTCAAAACCTCCAAAAAGAACCCAATCCAGAGCTCCCCAAAAATGCACTGCGTCCTCCCTCTAAGGACTGCGTAGTCTATGAATGCTCTGCTCCGCAAAAGCTAAACACCAATCCTCCTGCAAAATACTGATGGAACTACCTCACCCGAGCAGGCACTCGAAGTCCCCTGGGGCTGACGGTGAGATCTCCGAACGGAGACACTCAGTGCACTAAACAGTGTTGTAGACTAGCTAAACAACCAATGTGCTTAAGAAGTCGAAATGACCAGCTCAATATCATAAAAATCGAATGATCAAAATGAGGAGGCTATCCTCTCTATATAGCGTTAGCCCCTCTCAAACCCTAAGGCTCACCTCCTCCAACATTGCCTCCCTTTGCCATGTGCTCCATCTTGGCCTGCGCAGTCGCTCCATGTGGTCTACGTGGGCCCCCTCTCTACGTGGTCTCTTGGCCCCCTTGGCTCACTTAAGTTACGACGTGTGTCTACTAGGGAGTGCATTTTTATTTTTGAGTGAGTTATGTCCCCATCTACTCACTTTTATTTATAATATAACTACATAAGGCAAAATTGGCCAAAATCGAATATTCCAATTAGCCATTGCTAATTGGGAATATTACAAGTGACATCTGATGTCATTGTGCTTCGACTGATCATGGAAAACTGAATTCTCAGAGAGCTTGATACAACTCTGATTATCACACATAATATTGGTTTCTTCCATCTCTCTCCTGAATAGATTCACAAGCAGCTTTCTAAGCCATATGGCTTCACATGAAGTCGTGCTTGCTGCCATATATTTTGCTTCCACTGAGCTTAGTGATACAAATTTCTGTTTCCTACTGCACCAGGAGGTCTTTCCTGACCCAATACTGAAACAATACCTTGAGGTACTTTTCCGGTCTACTAAACTTCTTGCCCAATCTGCATTAGTGAATCCACATAGTATGATGTCATTTCCTCGAATGTACTTTAATCCATACTTGACTATTCCCCGAATATATCTGAGAACAAGGCTTGGCTGCTGCCCTATGTGCCCTCTTTGGTTCCACCATGAATTGACTGAGGGTGTTGACTGCATAGCAGAGGTCTGGCTTGGTGTTGACCAGATATATAAGAGATCCTATGAGCTGTCTGTACAAGGTGTGGTCTACTTCTTTGTCGTCAGACGCATCAATATTTTTCTAGTTGGTAATCATTGGAGTAGCCATGTGTCTACAATATTGCATCCTAAATCTCTTTAGAATTTTTGTAGAATATCTCCCTTGTCCAAGGAAGATTTCACCCTTTTGTTGCCAAACTTCCAACCCCAGGAAATAACGCATTAGCCCAAATCCTTCATGTCGAATTTTTCTGCTAGGTTCTCCTTACAGTCCTTGAGGAGCCTAGATGAACCTGTCAGAAACAAGTCATCTACATATAATACCAGTGTTAGAGGCTCATTTTGTACTGTCAGATAGTAGAGATTGGGATCTGCGTCACTCTTGACAAATCCCATCTTCTGTAAGTAACCGTCAATCCGACCATACCAAGTTCTCGGTGCTTGCCTAAGCCCATACAAGGCTTTCTTCAGCTTGCATACATGAGTTTTCTTCTCATGTGTCTCAAATCTCTTTGTTTGTTCAATGTATACTTCTTCTTCTATCACCCCATTCAAGAATGCAGTCTTGACATCCATCTGGTGAATCTCCCACCCAATCTGCGCTGCAAGGGATATCACAGATCTGATAGAAGTATACCTGGCTACTGGGGCAAAGGTTTCTTCGTAGTCTATTCCTTCCTTTTGAGCATACCCCTTAGCCACGAAGTTGGCTTTGTATTTTTCCACACTGCCATCTACAACATACTTGATTTTGTAGATCCATCTCGAACCTGCAACTGATCTATCCTGAGGTCTAGGTACGACTTCCCAGACATCATTGGTCATCATGGAACTATATTCCTCCACCATAGCATCTACCCACACTTGATGTTGAACTGCCTCCTAAAAACTAGAGGGTTCTCCAACCTGAGCTACCAAAGCTTGGTATCTATCTAGTTTTCTACGTTACCTTTTCTCGACTCTAGGGGCTCCAACAATTCTCTACGTGCAACTACCCTCAGCAGAATTCTCGGCCTGCTCTCCACACCGTAGATACTTTCGGATTTTATGCCTCTGAGAAGCGCCCCAGGCTTTCGACTAGTCGAAGTTGCCGAACCAATGGATCATCCTTCGACTACTTTTCGGAAGGCATTTCTCGGGATTTCCAAAAGGCTCCTTCCTCTAATCCCCACTGCGTCACCTCTGCGTCCTCTTCCGCATGAGGATTGCGTGAGGACAGTGTCCTTAGCCGCGTTGTCTCTCTGCGCTATCTCTCTGCTGCTTTGCGTCCCTCCTCCTGGGTCTTTGATTGCTGCTGAAACCCTCCTCTTCCTTCTCCCTGCAACTCTCCCTCTGAAATCAAACTCTTCTCCTGGAGTATCGACTTCCCTCGAGTTTCTAAGTATTTGCCCGGCTTATCTCCAACTGACCCACATGTCGTCATTTATAATTTTCCTGTTGAGAAATCAACGATCATGATCTAATCTTTAGTCAACGTCTAAGATTAAAACAGAGTTCATCCTCGTCACTTTGAAGCTTCTCACCCACATTTAAATTAATTCACTTTAATTATTTTAATTCCCTAAGTTTTAACTTAAGCTCCATTAAAAATAATTAATTATTTGAATAACTTGCACTCCAGGTGGAATTTCTCTAAACAATTTCTGGGTCTTGGAGATCTCATGTGTTGTAGCCCCTCCACAAAATTTCAGAGCTAGAGCACATTCGATGCTACCCAAAAATCAACATAGGCTCCATATCTATGGTATGCTCGAATCCTCTATCTGGTGTCCGTCCAGGTGGTATATCTCCAAAAACTCTTGCATATCTATCCACAACACCCTGTATGTTTGGTGGTGGAGGCTTGGTCTGCCCCTTAGCCTCTGAAACCCTCAACTCCACTTCCCACGCTATGTCACCATGTCTCAAGTCTGTCTCCATCCGATGAGCTGAAACTATCTGTGGGGGATATGAATGCATACCCTGAAGAACTACTAGCTTACAATTCGGCCTGGTAAACTCCATCACGAGGTGCCTCGAATTGGTTGTAATTCTGCTAAGGGAATACAACCATTGGACACCCAACACCACATTAGTGTCTGGTACATCCACTACAAATAAGTGATCTGTCAACATATAGTTCCCCATGGCCACTGTCAAAGTGGAAACATATCGGTTGCACTGCATAGTCTTGTCCCCTGGAACTAGTACTGAAAAGTCCTCAAACTCCGCAGTGGTGATGCCTCTCCTCTGGATCAACTGAGCATTAATAAAATTGTGGGTGGCCCCATTGTCTACCAAGACTGACACATGCTACCCCTGATCCTCATGGTCACAAAGATGCAAGGACTCCCTCGGATGGTGTAAAATATGGTCCTCCTGTTGGAGGTGGTGGTGGTGGAGCTATATCTGATGGCCCCTCGCAGTCTCCTCCATCAAACGCCAACTCAAACTCATCCTCTTGATCAATGTCTAAGAAAATCTCGATATTGTGGGCTTTTCCCGCTGTGCATCAATGGCCTGGTGCCCACGATTCCCGACATATAAAACATAGTTTCCTCCTCCTGAGATCTCTCCTAGTCTCATCATCCAGTTGTCCTCTCCCTGGTGCTACTCTCTGCGTTGGTGCAGGTCTAGTGTCACCCTCTTTCTGAGGGTAGGGAGTGCGTGATGGAAAATGTGCTTGTGTCTTGGGGATGGTCCCCTGCAAATCCCTCGTACAAGACACAACCTCCAATAAAGTGGAGGGTTTGTGTGACTTCACCAATCCATGCAATGGATCCGTGAAACCCTCTACAAAAATGTGCACCCTTCGAGCATCTGACAAATTTGGCACCATAACTGAAACTCGTAGTAACTCCGAAATATAATGCTTAGGGTGCCCTGTCTACCTGAGCTGGGTCAACTCCCTGAAGTGAGCCAATGGATCCCCTCGATCAAAATGTTCTACTACTCTCCGTGTATAGTCCTCATAGGCAGTGACGTTGGCATGCCCCAAAGTAGACAAGCCATGAAACCGCCAATCGTGTGCCTCCCCTTCCAGATGCAAAGTGGCCATTTTAATGGCCAACGTTGTAATATTGCAAATTAGCAGTCAGCTAATTGGAATATTAATTTTGATTTATTTTGGCATTTCATAATGTCGAGCGGTAATAAAGTGGGTAGGGGACCCACAACTAATAATTAAACCAAATAAAGTCTTTTCTTAAATTCCCTAATAGGAAAATTGCGGCTCTAGTGGTGGGGTCGAATTGGCCTTAGATGGCAGCGTAGAAGAGGCATGAATAGGGACAACTTGGGGTTGGCTAGAGGAACGCAACACATGATTGCCCAAGAAGAGGCAACGCAGACCAAGGTGGGACCCAAGGCATATGTTGGGACTCAATGGACAAAAGGAAGAAGGGAAGGCTCATTTTGGCATTCATTCATTCATCTTATTTCTCTTGGTCATTTTGACAGAAGCACACTTGAGCCGGAGAGCCAAGTCTGCAGTGCTGTTTAGCACACGAGATCTTCAAGCGGAGATCTCAACCTCTACCTTGGGGGACTTCGAGTGCCCGCTCAGGAGAGGAGTTCTGCATTTTGGTAAGGGAATTACACAGCAACAGCAATAGGAAGAGCGTAGCCCCTTCAAGACTGTGCAAAGGTAAGAGTAGACTGTGCAGTTTAGTTCGGTGTGGGTGCCGAGAGTGTGGAGAGAAGTGGAGTTTTAGCAGGTGATTTGGAGGGGAGGTTAGCCACTTCCTACCAGGGATTTTGGTAGCTCTCCAATGGCATTTTCCAGCAAATTCATCCAGAGGTTCGATTTACCTAGCAGCGCCGTGAGGCAAGCCTAAGAGGGCCAAATTCCGAAGGCAATCTTTGGGCGAAACCTTTCTGGGTTTTTCTGGAGAAACCAAGATCAATTCGGTAGAATTTTCTGGGCAGATTTGAGGCTTCAAACAGAGATCCTAACGCAACCAACAACTAGAGGAGCTAGAGGAAATTGGGCCGAAATTTCGGGGTCAACATCTGGCCAATTACTTCGTGGGTTTTTGTGGGTTTGGTGAGTAGAGTCCAAGATTAAAAGCCCGAAATCTTCTGAGTAGAGGAAGCAACCCAACCAGGAGTCCGAAGTCAGCCAACAACATCATTTCTGGGCTAGGTAGCGCAGAGACTGAGCCATGCAGAGGTACTTTCAACCGAAGTTTTTGCTTGGGTTTGAATTGTTCTTCAAGCCTGCCTTGAGCAGGCTGAGGTGCAAACTTTTTAACACCTTAATTATAATCTTTCCAAATATATTAATAAAATGGCTTAGCAGTGTTTTTGGCTCCAGTTTGTGTGTTTTAATGGTGTTTGCATTTTTATTGTAGTTACTTGTTTATTTGCACTTTTATTATTGTTAATCCCCATTTGGGATATTACAGTGGTATCAGAGCTTTGTTCTTGGCTCAGAGGTCGGGATGTTTTTCTATGAACGAGGAGGGTAGGCAAAACATTACCCACCAAAGGCAGTAGAGGTGGAAAATATGGGGGAGTCAAGGAGAAAAGGGGAAGCAACATTTGGTAGCATCTCAAAGGCCCTAAATGATTTAGCCAAAGGACAAAAGGGAATGTTGGAAGGAATCAAGCAACAAAATAGGGATAGGAGCATCCATCATGAGTTCCTATTTGGGGAGACTTCAGGGGTCTCACAACAGGGTGACCACCCTTTACCAACCACTCAATCACCAGCCTTCAGTAGGCCAACTAGGAACACGACGCCTACATTTATACCATCAGTACCGAGTGAGAAAGGTAGGCGACATGATCATATACCCATGGGAGATTATTTCTGAGAGTGGCAGTCCATGGGGGAAAACTGCAAAGCAGCGTTGCCCTTCAGAGATTACTGCCAGCTCAAGCAGGATGAAAAAGGTAGGAACAGTGGGGGTCTAGCACGCAAAACTCAGAGTTGCAATGTACCATTGGGAGGATACCTTTTCCCAAGTATGATGGATCCACCGAGTGCACGGCTCAGGATCAGGTGGAAAATTGGGATACCTTTTTCCAGTTTAACCGAGTAACAGAGGGGGAAGCCATCAAAAGGGCTACCTCACACTTGGAGGATGAGGGCATACAGGATCATGGGGAGCATGTGGATACACCCAATATGACGCAGGGATCACTCGTGTTGGAGACTTCCTTGACCATGTCCGTTGACTTCCTAGTAGAGAGAATAGAGCCTACCCCAGTAGTGCCATCCATTGAGGTGATGACCGGGGTAGTGTACAAGTTTTCGGGTGGTAGTCGCACGCGACAGATGGGTGAGGTGCCAGGAGATGTATCCACCTTTGATGACGTGCTAGGAGATATAGAGGTATTGGACGATGGTCGCACACAGCAGTGTCATCAGCTTCAGGCTAACCTTCTAGATTTGAAAGGGAAGGCCACATCAGTACGAGAGGCTATTTTGTTGCAGAACGAGGAACTGGAGGGCATGAGAGTGGTTTGTGCCGAGTCAACGGCCAAGTTGGCCCACATTGGGGAATGGTTGGATTCCCTAATGGTACAGCTAGAGGGCACATTGGAGTGTCAGAGCAGCCCCCTTCAGGCATACATAGATGGGTCTAGCAACACTGTTGGGTCACTTCTTCCCATTGGAGAGAGAGAGACAGAGCCACCTAGTCAAATCTCATGTGTTGACTTGGATAGCGGGATGAGACGATCAGAGTTGCACAGGGTGCAGCACCCGCATGTTGAGGTTGGATGGCGAGAGATTTTGAGTTGGTACCTGGTGGAGTGGGTTATGGAGATGGTGGCGGACCCGGGTGGAGTTCAACAAGAGTTTCTAGGCGCTGGGAATACGAGAACTCCAGACTAGCATTGGGATTCGGGTGGGACTACCTATCGTTTCCCAGGCAAACTGGTTGACTATGTTTTGGAGGGTACAATTGGCCTAGCAGTTGAGCGTGCACATTTTCTAGGGGAGTTTCGGTCAGCCCCAGTGGCCAACTAGTTTATAGGCAAACTCCTTGGGTTGTCTTGGTACGACATTTGTACGCGGGGTCACGGGGTGATCAACATATCTTGGCAGGCGCTGGTCGGAGGAGGTGGCATTGGCAAGCCACTAGACAGTGCCTTGTATGGAGCCAAGGATTCTTCACCTTTGTGTGGGGCATAGAGGTCGCAGTGGAGCAGAGCAGTGGTGGCATCACTACTGACACAGGGAGATTCACTTCTCGGACCCCTCAGGGAGGGTTTGGAGTGATGATCCATTCATCGACGACTGTAGTGATGCGATGGTGGAGGTGATGATACTGATTGGGGGTGGTTCGACACGTAGAGACACAAATCTAGGCCATCACATCCAAGTGTTGGAAATATTGAGAGGGGGTGTATCAATATTTCTTTTCAATTGTTAATTTTACTAGTTAGATCACTTATATTTAAAACAAAAAATAAACAATGATGGAATAGATACTTTTATTAATTTCTAGGGCTCCAACCCTAGATGAAGACTCCAATCTTCCACGCTCCAACCTGTATTGTGCCAAGCAATGGACTTGTTCTTTCCAAGGCTCCAACCTTGTCAATTTGAAGCACCAACCTCTAGGGCTCTATCTCTAGTACAGGCTCCGACCTGGTTTCTTGAGGACTCCAATCCTCTAGGGCTCCAACCCTATCTTCCAAGGCACCGACCTTGTCTCTATGAGGCTCCAACCTCTTGCTTCAATTCATCTAGATATATTTGGTTATACTTCATGGCTCCCAATGTCTTCTTCAACAAGCCCTGACAATCTTCAACTATCCCCTCACTTAGTCTCTACGTCACTTCATCAATGACAACCTTGTTCTTCACATGAAGGTGTCTCCACTGCTCTTCATGTCACCCAAACACTTGTTTGTTCAAGGTTACATCATGATGACATCAACAATGCATCATGGTCTCCAGTAGTATCTCCAAGACCAGCTTCTATAAGTCTTCCAAATATCTTCAAGTATCCTTCGAGGTGTCTTCAATAGGCAGCCCAAAGGATGTCTTCACAAAGCTTCAACAATGATTTCAATCAAGGAGGTCTGCAATGGTTCTCCAAAGAATGTCTTTAGTTAGGCTACTCCTAGAAGTCTCCAAGGTATGCTTAAGAATGTCTTGATGTGACATGAAAATATATTCTTCAAATGACGCTCAAAAGATTGTCAAGAATTTATTTAATTTCAATCCTAGATCTCCAAACAATTCTTCAAAAAGGTGCTTCAAATAATATCAATGAGTTGCTCCTCCCAGCTCTTTCAAACCGAAGTTTATCACTGTTCAAGTCTTAACAAGTGGCTGTTCTCAAGACTCCAAGTAGCATCTATAGTCGAAGATGTTGTCACAGGTTTGTGGATATAATCACTGCACCTTCCTCCACAATTCCGAGCCTTCTATCACAGGTCTGGGGTTCGTATGTCTCTTCCATAGGACTGTTTTAATGTTTTGCACCGACACACCACAGTTGTTGTAGTTCCAGGCTTCACAATAGTCCTCAGGAGGATGGCTAAGCCCTTTTTCAAATAGTTATCACAGTCGCTAATTCATGTTGAGGTTATTACTGTTATATAGTTCACAGTTCTGAGCTTGAAAGGTTATGTGTTGTTCAGGCAGCTGTAATTCCCTTCCAACAAATCTGAGCACTGAGCCTTATAATTTTGAGCCTTTCAATTAGTTATCTAAGCCTCCAAAAGCAGTCCAAGACATGTGACTGTCCACTTAATCCTTCGCTGGTCTGATGTTAACCCAAGCTCTAAAACTAGCCTCCAAAAACTGTGTAACAAATTCAATAATCCGAGCTGTAATTATCTACTAGTCTGATCTTGAAAGACAAATGAAACAGGTCCGAAATGTCTTTTTTCCACCCTTAGATCTGCAGAGGAGTTCTTCAATTAGGGTGTTGTATACTAGTCCGAGCTTTTGAAATGAGTTGACATTAGATCCGAGCTCAACACAGAACTGTCCACACACTTTCTCGAATAGTCAAGCTTTATAACAGGTCCAAACACTGAGCTGGAAAGAATAAAAAGATTTAGCCCAAGACAATGTTCTTATAATGTTCTCCTCGTCCTCCTATTACTTCTCTGCCTTCTCACTGTATTAACTCTGAATTGCTTTAGCGAAAATGAAGTCTAGAAATGAAGGTTTGACGTTGTATTTATTGGATTTTGACTTTAAAATGAAGGGACACGTCTTTTTGGAGGTAGGCCGACATGAAGGACAACGATAGGTCGGCTCACTTCTAAGGTTAATTTTTCTTGATTTAAAAATTCCATATCTCATCAACCGCTGGGATTTTCGGGGTGTTGTCGTACAGAATGTTTAGGCACCGCGACAATGGCTCAGATCAGGGGCTGTCACCCTGATCCCAAATCTCTCTAAGCTGTCTCCTTGCAGACTAAGGGAGGTAGACTCTAACGAAAATGAAAAGGAGAACTGGTTGAAAACCAACCAATTCAGGAGACACAGTTAAATGACCAAGTACTTGTTAAGATTAACGAGATTTTATAGATTGAATTAGATTTGAAGTTTAAAACCAGTGCCTTGCAGAGTCAAAATATCCCGTTATGAAATTAAAATCAAGTAACTGATAGGTAATTGCTGCTATGAAAAAAAAACAATCCACCAAGATGATATTCAATAAAACACCCTCACAATTATGCATCAACAATGTTTGATAAAGACATGCAATTTATCATCACTTGAAATATTCTCAAAGTTGATTAAAGCAATTAATCACCAATTTCAGGGAACTTAAAACCACAATTAAAGATAGTTCAACGATCATCAACCATAGCTAAGCATGAAAATACTTCGAACCAACAATTAAAACTTCGAAATGAAAATATTATCATGAGAAAACCATCGAATTTAAATGCTAAACATTTCCAAAAAATTCTGAATTTAAATGATGTTCCAACTAATTCCAATTCAAAAATCTATAGTCAGATTTTAGATAGAAAGAAATTTAAAGCTCACCTTGACTATGTAAAAAATTTTAAATTTTTTAAGAATTTTCCAAAGTTAAAAATTTAGAAAGTTTTGGGCTTTTTTTAATTTTTAATTTTCTTGTCCAAAGTTAATGAAACTAAAAAATAAAAATGAAATATATATATACAACTAAAGCTAAAGTCCAAAAATAAAAAAAATAAAGGATTTTTTGAAGTTTTATTTATTTATTAAAGCTTCTAAAAAAATTTAAAAAATTTAAAAATTGAAGTTAAATCAAATTTTAATGCTAGCTAACTGGACAAAATAAAAAATCTAAAATTTACGACTAAAACTAAAACTAAAAACTAAAGCTAAAGTCTAATGATTTAAAACTAAAACTAAAGCAATTTTTAAAAAAATCGAAAATCTAAAGTTTAAAACCAAACTAAAAATAAAAAATAAAAATAAAAAATCTGAAATCAAAAACAAAAATTTGGATTTGCCGTAAGTTTTTTGCTTGTATGTGCAGGCGAGGGACGACGTACGGACGGAGTGAAGGATTGCTGCAGCAGAGATGGGAACGTACAGACAACATGAAGGAGCAGGCTTAGGGAAAACCAGCAGGGAAATGCCAAGCGTATGGACAGGGAGCATATAGACAGAGGCAGCGTACAGACATCAGTAGGACGGATGAAGGAAAATAACGCAGATGAGAAAGGGATGATAGCTGAGGACGCTGCGTACAAATGGCAGAGAAAAAGGCTGCGTACGGACAATGTACGGATGATAAGGAGCTGAATGCGGAAAAGAACTGGATAATGGGCAGCAGAGGGAGCAGGAGCTGAGGCACGATGGAAGCAAGCTTTTAAAATTTTTCTTTTTACCCACAGAATCAGATTTTTCTTCTTTAAATTTGAATGCACCTGCAATTATTTAATCTTCTAAACAGAGATCAACCCTAGATCTGCAACCAGATTCAATCCTGAGGCCAGATCTTACCTCCAGGGCCTAGATCTGGCTCAGATCTGAATTTTTTTTATGAGAATCCGCCAATACAACCTGCACAATACCAGAAATGAAATACCCAAAAAACCAATATATGCACAAAATAAAAAATCCCAAAAACCCCGGTGAAATAAATAAAAATAAGCGGGATTTACAATGTTATTTTACAGATCAGAGGCCCTCATGGCCATATTTAAAACCATTTTGCACAATTAATAAAAACGAAATTAAGAGAGGCATAAGCCCAAGAAGACCCTGTAAAAAACAAAATTCCGTAAGATAAGTTTGAGAGTTAGGAAACAATGAGCTTTTTAGATTTTCTGAAATCTGAGAGTCGGCTGATCTAATTGAAGACTTCCCCAAATGCTTAAATCTTGAATAATAGTCTCTGCACACTTAGGTCTGAATTTTAGATTGATAGAGATTTAAAAAATAACCATGAGACCTTTCAGAAAAATAGATAACTGATATTTCTATCAAATCAAAATGCAATTTTAAAAACCCAGAAAACTGCACAAGATACCTGTATGCAGATCAATCCATAAAGGCCATCGACCATCAAATGCCAAAAGAAAAGTAGCAGAGTTTAGAGACAATATCACCACATAGATCTGAAAAGGGAACACCAAAGTCTGTAACCCCAAAGTCTTTATGCTTTATTCATTAAAAAAAAAGATTACAAGAGCTTCTGAGAACAAGTGCACAATTCAAAGATCAGATGCAAATAACATACAAAGACCTCTAATTTATAAGATAAAATCTGCAATGGCTAGTTTAGTTGATCTTTGTCAAAACAATCTCGACCGTCGAAAAGATTTAATTATCTTTTAATTTGGACCGTTGAAATTATAATTTTGAGGAAATTCAAATTTATCATTTAATTCCATTTTAATTAACTCAAAAATAATATTTTTGACTTAATTACTTCAAAATTTTGACTTTGATTTAACCACCAAGGCCCAAGGGTTCAAAATTTCTTGAAATTCTCAATATTGCCTTGGCCTGGGACTTTTAAAAATTTATTTTTTAAGGACCCACGAATTTTGCCTTTGAAGAATTTTAACTCATCTAGGACTTAAAATTAATTAAATTTCCGACTTAGGATTTTTAATTAATTTGGCCAGAAAATTTAATTAATTGACGGAGAGGGGATTTAATTATTTTTCCAGTGCTCTTTACATAAGATAAATACATTTAGACACATAAAGAGGGAATATCCATTTGTATAGACCCTCAAATAGCTACCCAATTCTACGACTCAAAACATGATTTAGTAGACCAAGCAGTTTGTAATAAAATAATCTAGCCAATTAGCTAGGATTATTCCCAAACTACTTTTATAAAGACTATAGAAAACACTAGGACTCACTTAGCATCTTGTTGACAAAATTCACCCTAGCTTTGGGGTGAGGTTGGAAGGGAAAACTCTGCCGATCACTTGTGTCGAAAAACACAAGTGAATCAGTGAGACAAAAAACCTCCTAGGTTAGAAATCATCACCAAAATACTAGGCTTACCTAGGTTGTTATATACATGGTGGTCTTACTTAGATCATTTACATCATAAACATGCAGAATGGGTTTAAATCATTTATAAAACCGTCGTCTGACAATGAAATATGAATGGCGTGAACACCTCGAACATGATGAATCCCATTTGCAAAAATGGGGGTGTACTGCTATGGAGTCGTTGACACAGAGTGGTCAACATCTGGCTCTACTTGGAGACACGTTGCTTCATTGAAGGAATGTGAGAATCTAGAATCTGCATCCAAGCAACACACAAAATTACATAAGTAGCATCCATCCAAATATCATCATATAACATTAAGCACATGAAAAATAGAAGCTCTTCTATCATTTATTATTCTACTTAACATGAAAAGTAAATCTAATCTAACTACAAAATGAAATGCTGAAAGGACAAGGAGTAGGGTTAGAAATACAATACAAAGGATGCCCAATGGCATCATATGTCATATTTGAAGAACAACTTGAGCATTTGGCCATTCGCAGGTAAGTGAAGTGGTTCGCTTTCTAACGTGCTCAAGTGGAATGAGTTTGGTCCAACAATGCCTCGGATAATGTAAGGTCCTAGCCACAAATTGTCAAATTTCTTATGTTTTCTGGGCTTTTCATTCTTTCGATCCCAAAGTAATACCATGTCTCCAACCTGCAAAGATCTAGATCGAGATGATTTATCAAAGCTTTTTTTAATGCTAGATTGATTTTTACACATATTATCTAAAGCTTTCCTACGAGTTTCATCCAAGTCCACAATCTGATCAATTCTATTTTGAACAACATATTTATTAGTGGAAAAATGTTGAAGGAGTTGGTAAGCTGGTCATTTAAGGTGCACATGAAAATTTACATGCAAGCCATAAATAATTCAAAAGGACTTTTACCAGTAGCTTTCATTTTAGTAATTCTATTTGCCCACAAAGCATACTTGATTTTGCTGTCCCAAGATCGCTTATTATCTCCTACTATCTTCTTGATAATGGTTATAAGATTTTTATTACTTGACTCAACTAGGCCATTACCCTGAGGATAGTAGTTAGATGAATGAGATAATGTAATGCTATACTTAAAACAAAAAGATGAAAATTCAAATGAACTAAAAGCCTTGGAATTGTCGGTAGTGATCTTGGCAGGGACATCAAATCTAGTTATGATTTGATTTTCAATAAAGTCCATAATGACCTTTTCATTGGCATTCTTAGCAGGAATGGCTTCAACCCATTTTGTAAAATAATCAGTCGTAGTTAAGATCTAGGAGTAGCCATTGCTAGAATTTTCATGGAATTTCCCAATGAAATCCAGACCCCAATGTTGAAAAGGTGCTTCAACAACCACAGGTTGTAAGGGCAGGGCAGGTAGCTTCTGCTTCCCAGTGAATAGTTGACAGGCTTGGAAACTTCTGACAAATTTATGCACATCTGAAAAAATCGAAGGCCAATAATAACTAGCTCTCAGAATTTTGTGGGCGGTAGTTCTAACAGCATAGTGACCACCACAAAATCCTGAATGAAACTTAGAAATCGACTTCTTAGACTCAATCTCATCAACACACCTAAGTATTATCCCCTCAGGATTTCTCCACCAAAGGCCATCCTTCATGAGGCAATACTTAGTGGCTTTTAATCTAAGAGCCCTTCTTCTATGAGCAACTAAATGGTTAGGACATGTAAGATTTAACAAAATAATAAATAATGTCCTTATACCATTCATGCTCTCCTAACCTTTGCAGCGTAGGCGAAGAAGCATCATTAAGACAAATCAAACCAAGCGCTTTCTCATTACCTTCGGTCATCATTTCAGCCAAGCCTTGACCTTTAACTAACTTGGTGGGCCTAATCTCTAAATCATACTCTTGAATTTTAGTAACCCACCTAGCACGAGTCCCTAAGCAATCAGTTTGAGTTAAGATATCTTTAATCATGGAATGCGAGACGAAAGCAATGATTTTAGAATAACCCACATAAGTCCTAAAATGCTTAAGAAACTTAACCAAGGCATAGGTTTGCTTTTCCATAGTAGTATAATTTAATTCAGAATTTTGAAGCACTCTACTCATGAAAGCAATAGGCTGTTTGTGACCTTCCTTATTCTTTTGTAATAAGACACCAACAATGGTATCTTCAGAAGCGAAAGAGAAAATCATGAAATCCTTTGAATAATCAGGACTTGCCAAAACAGGAGCTTTGGCAATAGCACCCTTAATTCCTTGAAAAGCCTTTTTACCATTTTCTTTCCACAAAAATTTTACATCCTTTTTTAGAAGACTTTGAATAGGCTTAGCTATTTTTGCGTAATTTGGAATAAATCTTTTCAGAAAATTAGTTTTTCCTAGAAAAGACTGAAGGGATTTAAGATTATGAGGGAGAAGAATCTTTTGGATTGCCTCAACTCTTTCAAGATCAATCTTGATCCCATCTTTGGAGATGATGCGACTAAGTAATTTCCCTTCAGTTACTCCAAAAACAAACTTAGCTGGATTCAACGAAATCCAAAATTCTCTACACCTATCAGAGACCTGCTTAAGATGACCTATGTGACTAATACCATCTTTAGAAAAAACAGTAAGATCATCTTGATAAATTTCAATAATTTTTCCAATTAAACCTTTAAAAGCATAATCCATAGCCCTTTGAAAAGTAGCCCCAACATTAGTCAACCCAAAAGGCATTCTAATGTATTCGAAAGTACCCCATGGTGTGGTGAATGTAGCTTTGTGACGATATTCCTTCTTAACCCAAACTTGATTGTATCCAAAAAAACCATCTAGCAATGACATCATTCCTGAACCTGTTACTCTTTGCAACATAGTCTCCATGTTGGGCAAAGGGTAAATATACTTTTTACATGCTAGATTAAGGTTTCTAAAATTGACACAAAGTCTAATGGTACCATTCTTCTTCCTAACAATCACCAGGTTGGAACACTATATTGAATGTCTAGTTTGAGCAATGATGCCAACTGTGAGCATTTTTGAAAGCTCTTTCTAAACCAAAGGGGCTAACTTAGGATTTATTTTGCCTAAGCTTTTGATGAAAAGGTTTAGCATTCTCATCTTTCAAAGGGATAATGTGTTGCATGACATCTTTCCTATATCCTTTTAATGCTAAAACATCCCTCTATTCCTGAAGTAAATTGGTCAATTTTTTCGTTTCTTCTTCATTAGTACCT
The DNA here is from genome assembly GCA_034641835.2 of Pinus albicaulis. NCBI lineage: Eukaryota > Viridiplantae > Streptophyta > Pinopsida > Pinales > Pinaceae > Pinus > Pinus albicaulis. The sequence continues at coordinate 907,938,420 of CM076569.1, read as the reverse complement.
TTACCAATTTTGACAATCTTAGGGTCCTTAGAGGTACCAATATTTACTAAAATGAATTCACTCGGATCCATTTTATTTTCCTCTTTCATCTTGGTGGCATCATGCCAATCAAAGTGCTGCTCTAAAGCAACAATATTCCCAGGAGTAGGATTTATAATATCATCATGATCATCAGATCCATTCACCCTAAAACTTATCCAAAAATTTTCAAACTCATCCAAATTATTAAGAAAATGAATAACCTGCTTTTCATCATTAAAAACTTGCCAATGCTCTGAATTATCCGGGACTGAAGGTCTGAAAATAATTTCCATTTTTTATCTTATCCTTAATTAATTCATCAGATAATTGTAACGTAGAAGCGGCCACAACAAGCTCATCCGCCAAGCTATTCTTTTCTCTTGGGATAGCTTCAAGGTTAATGGCATCAAAGTATTCCATAACATCCCACACAACATTTCGATAATTCCTTAACCTTTGATTTTTACATGTAAATTTATTCTTAACTTGCATGATAACCAAATCAGAGTCTCCCTTGATACTAAGCAACTTAATTCTTAAAGCTTTTGCCAACTCAGAACCCAACAACAAGGCTTCATATTCAGCCACATTGTTGGTTGCATCGAACTCAAGTCTATAGGCAAATTTAAAATATGACCAAGGGGAGACTTCAAAATAATTCCATCACCCTTACCATAACTAGATGCTGCACCATCAAAATGCATGTACCAAACTTGATCCCTTAGGTCCTCAAACTTCTCATCAACCTTGTCATCTAAAGGAACTATGAAATTAGACATAATAGCATAATTCCCCATGTCAGGTTGTTCCTTAATTATTTCATTATGAGGTCTCTTAGGATCTTCCACATGGAATCTTCTTTCAGGCTCTCTATTTAGCTTCACAACCCTTCACCTCTAGGGGAAGGAATCATAGCATAAGACCAGTTCATCTGAATACTTCCTCCTAGATCAGAGGCCCACTTTCTAGATAACAACATACCCCAAGCATCAAGAACATCAACTACAACTATGTCCATAACAATCATTATGTCGGGGTAAACTGATAAGTGAACTTGCAAATCCTTGATTAACCCATGAACTTCAATTTTCTTAGAATCCATGGCACATATGTTGTAGTGTGGTCTAGAAACTCTTAAATTAAGTTGTTCCATGACCCTCTTGGTTATGACACAAGCTGAAGCACCAAAATCTAGCATACAATTATTCAATTTATAACCATTAACCGTCAAAGTAACAAAAAATGGTTGATGTTCCTTGTTATCTGACTCCACTTTTTGCAGATATATAGGGGCATCTTGATAAGAAACTTCAGGAGACTTATCTTGAGTAACATTAACATGTGAAGCTCCTAGAACATCTAAAAACTTACCCCTCTGAGTGGGAAGCTTTAACATCTCAGTGACAGGCACCAAGATCTTAGCATTACTCAACCATGCGCCCAAATCAATATTCAAACTAGGACTAGGATTAAAAATTCGAGGGGGAGTTTTATTATTACCTTGCTCTTTATCCCTTCTTTGATAAGTTAATCCTTTGTCCTTAGCAATTTCCAAAACTTGATCAGGAGAAGGCTTTTCACCAAATAATTCCATCATCAAATCCTTCTCATTATCAAAATTATTGATACTATGCGAAGATGTGAAAGGCCTAACATCTTGACTATTTTCTTTAACTTCCATCCAATCTTCCATAGAAAAAGAAAACTCCTTACCAACAACATTTATCTGATTACTTGCCCCAAACATTCCACTATTCATGATTCTTTTAACAGTGGGACAAGTAACCTCTTCATGAAAAGCATCACAAGCTCTACAATAAGGTGGAGCTTCATCAACCATATTAGTAGATTCAAGCGGATTAGGAGGTCTCTGCTCAGTAGGCTGGCCTTTTTTCTGCCAAGCATTATTACCTCGATTATTATTATTATGATTCCTAGGTTGGGAATTTTGCGCTTGAGCCGTTTCCATTTGGACCAACCTAGATTGCAAAGTGCTTATTTCCTTAGCATGGTCAGAGATTAATTTCGCTTGGTTAAGCTCCATGCTTTCAAGCTTTTGCATTAAATTTTTCATAGGGTCGTCATCATCTTCTAGAGGCTCTTTACCTTTAGGCCCTTTCAATTTAGTCGAAGCCCTATCAAAACCAGGAATTTCAGACTTCCCTGATGCCTTTTTATCCTTTTCAAGATCTTTAGCTAAAGATTGGCAAGCCTTATAATAAAAAATTTTAGCACGTCTTAGCTCATATGAAGTATCAGAATTAAAGGCGTCAATGTAAAAATTCAGAAGAGATCCATCAGGAGGCTTATGAGTTTGAGATATTTCTCAAGGATACCATTAAATCTCTTGTTAAATTCTTCAATCGTTTCATTCTCTTTCTTTTTTATGGTACTTATATCTTTTACCAAATGCCTATCTTCCCTTTTATCACCAAACTTATACTTAAAGGCAACTATAATTGATTCAAAGGTATTGAATGAATTATCAGGTTTTTCAGTAAACCATTCCATAACATCTTGCTCAAAAGTAAGAATAAAAAGCTTCATCTTTACATCATCGAAATTGTGATTTAAAACCGCAAATTTATTCCACCAGCTAGCGAAAGCAAACAAATGATCTTTGACACTAACTGCATTATTTCCCTAAAAACTAGGTAACCTTTCCATGCCATGTTCAGGGTAATCATTGAGATAACCTCGAATGTTAGAAAAGTTACACGCGGCAAAGATATCTATGATATCTTGCTGAACAGGATCACAAAACAGAGAATGGATATCAGAGAGAGCTTCCTGGTCGAGATTAACAAGAAGTATACGAGAAGAGAGCTTGTGTAATCGGACTCTCAGGACCCTTTCAGGATCTAGAGTAGGATTAATCAAGCTACTTGGATGTCTTCTAGTACCAATTCCTGTGGAAAATGAAGCCAATGGAGTTGCCACTAGGACAGGAAGCTAACTCAAATACTTGAGATGAAAGATGAATAAAGAGATGAATGTCGTAAAGCCAAAGTCCAATAAATTGGTCCCCGACAACGGCGCCAAAAAATGTTGTCGCACAGAATGTCTAGGCACCATGACAACGACTCAGATCAGGGGTAATCACCTTGATCCCCAATCTCTCTATCTAAGCTGTCTCCTTGCAGACTAAGGGAGGTAGACCCTAACGAAAATGAAGAAGGAGAACTTGTTGAAAACCAACCAATTCAAGAGACATAGTTAAATGACCACATACTTGTTAAGATTAACGAGATTTTATAGATTCAATTAGATTTGAAGTTTAAAACCAGTGCCTTGCGGAGTCAAAATATCCCGTTATGAAATTAAAATCAAGTAATTGATAGGTAACTGCTGCTATGAAAAAAATCAATCCACCACGATGATATTCGATAAAACACCCTCACAATTATGCATCAACAATGTTTGATAAATACATGCAATTTATCATCACTTGAAATATTCTCAAAGTTGATTAAAACAATTAATCACCAATTTCAGGCAACTTAAAACCACAATTAAAGATAGTTCAACGATCATCAACCACAGCTAAGCATGAAAATACTTAGAACTAACAATTTAAGCTACGAAACGAAAATATTATCATGAGAGAACCATCGAATTTAAATGTTAAACATTTCCAAAAAATTCCGAATTTAAATGATGTTCCAAGTAATTCCAATTCAAAAATCTATAGTCAAACTTTAGATAGAAAGAAATTTAAAGCTCACCTTGACCATGTAAAAAATTTTAAATTTTTTGAGAATTTTCTAAAGTTAAAAATTTAAAATTTTTTGGGCCTTTTTTAATTTTTAATTTTCTTGTCCAAAGTTAATGAAACTAAAAAATAAAAATGAAATATATATATATATACACAACTAAAGCTAAAGTCCAAAAATAAAAAAATAAAAAAAATAAAGGATTTTTTTAAGTTTATTTATTTATTTATTAAAGTTTCTAAAAAAAAAAAAATTTTAAATCCTAAAGTTAAATCAAATTTTAACGCTAGCTAACTAGACGAAATAAAAAATCTTAAATTTACGACTAAAACTAAAATAAGAACTAAAGCTAAAGTCTAATGATTTAAAACTAAAACTAAAGCAAATTTAAAAAAAGTCTAAAATCTAAAGTTTAAAACCGAACTAAAAATAAAAAATAAAAATCGAAAACAAAAATTTGGATTTGCCGTAAGTTTTTTGCTTGTATGTGCAGGTGAGGGACAGCGTACGGACGACGTGAAGGACTGCTGCAGCAGAGATGAGAATGTACGGACAGCGTGAAGGAGCAGGCGTAGGGAAAACCAACAGGGATATGCCAAAGAGGCAGCGTACGGACATGCAACATACAGATAGAGGCATCGTACGGATAGCTGCAAGATGGATGAAGGAAAATAATGCAGATGAGAAAGGGATGATCGCTGACGACGCTGCGTACAGATGGCAGAGAAAAAGGTTGCGTACGGACAATGTACGGATGACAAGGAGCTGAATACGGAAAAGAGCTGGATAATGGGCAACGGAGGGAGCAGGAGCTGTGGCATGATGGAAGCAGAGCTTTTAAAATTTTTCTTTTTACCCACATAATCAGATTTTTCTTTTTTAAATTTGATTTCACCTGCAATTATTTAATCTTCAAAACAGAGATCAATTGCAGATTTGCAACCAGATCCAATCCTGAGACCAGATCTTACCCTCCAGGGCCTAGATCTAGCTCAAATCTGAAATTTTTCTCTGAGAATCCGCCAGTACAACCTGCGCAAAACCAAAAACAAAAGACCCAAAAACCCAATATATGCACAATATAAAAAATCCCCAAAACCCCAGTGAAATAAATAAAAATAAGCGGGATTTACAATGTTATTTTACAGATCAAAGGCCCTCATGGCCAGATTTAAAACCATTTTGTACAATTAATAAAAACGAAATTAAGAGAGGCACAAGCCCAAGAAGACCCTGTAAAAAACAAAATTCTGTAAGATAACTTTGGGAGTTAGGAAACAATGCGCTTTTCACATTTTCTGAAATCTAAGAGTCGGCTGATCTAACAGAAGACTTCTCCAAACGCTCAAATCTTGAATAATAATCTCTGCATACTTAGATCTGAATTTTAGATTGATAGAGATTTAAAAAATAACCATGAGACCTTTCAGAAAAATAGATAACTGATATTTCTGTCAAATCAAAATGCATTTTTAGAAACCCAGAAAACTGCACAAGATACTTGTATGCAGATCAATCCATAAAGGCCATCAACCATCAAATGCCAAAAGAAAAGTAGCTGAGTTTAGAGACAATATCACCACATAGATCTGGAAAAGGAACACCAAAATCTGTAACCCCAAAGTCTTTATGCTTTATTCATAAAAATAAAAAAATTACAAGAGCTTTTGAGAACAAGTGCACGGTTCAAAGATCGGATGCAAATGACATACAAAGACCTCTAATTTATAAGATAAAATATCCAACGGCTAGTTCCATTGATCCTTGTCAAAACAATCTCGACTGTCGAAAATATTTAATTATCTTTTAATCTGGACTGTCGAAATTATAATTTTGAGGAAATTCGAATTTATCATTTAATTCCATTTTAATTAACTCAAAAATAATATTTTTGAGTTAATTACCTCAAAATTTTGACTTTGACTTAACCACCAAGGCCCAAGGGTCCAAAATTTCTTGAAATTCTCAATATTCCCTTGGCCTAGGACCTTTAAAAATTTATTTTTTAAGGACCCACGAATTTTGTCTTTGAAGAATTTTAACTCAGCTAGGACTTAAAATTAATTAAATTTATCGCTTAGGATTTTTAATTAATTCGGCCAGGAAATTTAATTAATTGACTGAGAGGGGATTTAATTATTTTTCCACCCCTATTTACATAAGATAAATACATTTAGACACATAAAGGGGGAATACCTAATCATTTAATGCTTGAAGTAACCAAAGGTACACTAGTTGTTCATTTTCCACTTTCATTAAGATAGGCATTGTAATTCTCAATCATTGTCTTAAAAATAGATCCATGGATTAGGAAAAATAAACAAATTAGACAATGCTTTGTTTTCTAACCTAGGTCCTGACTCCTAACTAGCCCTTAGTTTTTGGTTTGTTTTTATGAAAATTAGATTAGTTTTGGAACTGTTGTCGCACAGAATGTCTAGGCACCGCGACAACGACTCAGATCGGGGGCTGTCACCTTGATCCCCAATCTCTCTATCTAAGATTTCTTCTTGCAGACTAAGGGAGGTAGACCCTAATGAAAATGAAGAAGGAGAACTGGTTGAAAACCAACCGATTCAGGAGACACAGTTAGATGACCAAGTATTTGTTAAGATTAACGAGATTTTATAGATTCAATTAGATTTGAAGTTTAAAACTATAGGAATTTACAGGGTAAGTTCCGTAGATCAAGAACCAAAGGTCACCGCTCACAAACAGATCACAAATCAGTACACCAGTATAATCACGTGGTTAAAACCCTCAAAGAGGGAAACAGTCCACGCCTTGAGCCAACGCGGCCACTTCAGGGAATTTATTAATATAAAAAGAAAAGTTACATATGTTTCTCTCATAAACGGTTACCGGACAAATGACCCTCTATGCTCTTTAAATAGACATCATGGACCAATCGGGTGTTAAGCCACGAATCAAGTGCCATTAATACCGAGGTGAGAGATAACCGTCGGATCGCTACAAATCGTGACCGTCGGATTATAAGTTACAAATGTACATGGTAAAGAAACACACTTTGCCTAACTCTACACTAGACTAAGTTATTCTTAACTATTTCCTATGTGTCGGAATATCCTAACATCCCCCCTTAAGAACAACTTGGGATAGGATTGAAGGATTTACAAAGGTGACACAAAAGGAGCCTATTTCCTATGTGTTGAAATATCCTAACATCCCCCCTTAAGAAAAAATTGGGATAAGATTGAAGGATTTACAAAAGTGACACAATAGGAGAAGGAAGGAGGCATTAGAGCCTATTCCCCCTTAATGACAACTTTCTTGAACTCCAAGCATGGATCGAAGTTTGGTAAACTTTGCTTCTGTGAGAGCCTTCGTAAAGATATCGGACTTGATCATTGGTCGGACAATACTGTACTTCAAGAAAACGATCATGAATGAGCTTTCTGATGAAGTGTATGTGGAGTTCAATGTGTTTCATACGCTGATGCTGAACTGGATCTTTACATAACTGAATGGCACTCTGATTATCACACCAAAGTGTAGTTGGATGCTGCTGATGAAGACCAAATTCAGACAGGATCTGACGAAGCCACATGGCTTCCTTGCTGGCTTCAACTGCACCACGATACTCTGCTTCTGCTGAAGAAAGGGAGATGGCACTTTGTTTCTTACAAGACCAAGTAATAGGTCCTGGACCAAGAGTTAATACATATCCTGCAGTGGACTTCCGATCATTAGGGTCACTAGCCCAATCAGAATCAGTGAAACCAATCAACAAGGGAGATGCTCCTGCACTGTAATGAATCCCGAACTGAACTGTACCTCAAATATATCGAAGTATTCTTTTAGCTTCTTTCCAGTGACTTTCATGAGATTGGTGCATAAATTGAGCAACAAGACCAATGGCAAAGGAAAGGTCAGGACGGGTATGGGTTAGATACAAAAGTTTACCAACAAATTGATGGTATAAGGTAGCATCAACTTCAGGGGTAGTACAGTTGACTGAAAGCTTGAAGCCAGACTGAAAGGGAGAAGGGGCAAGCTTACAGTCTTCCATGTGAAAGTGGTGTAGAAGATCACAGGCATACTTGGACTGAGAGAGGGTAATGCCTTCCTTGGATTGCAGGAGTTGAAGACCAAGGAAATAATGCAAGTGTCCTAAGTCTTTCATTTCAAACTTCTTTTTGAGGCTAGACTTCACATGGTTTATATGGTTTGGATCACTACCAGTAAGGATAAGATCATCAACATAAAGAACAAGGATGGTGAAGGAATTACCCACTTTCTTGGTGTAGACAGTGTTGTCAGAATGACACCTAGAAAAGCCATTATCTTAGAGAAATCTATCCATTTTGGCATACCAAGCCCGAGGAGCTTGTTTGAGACCATAGAGAGACTTCCTAAGGCGACAAACAAGGCTGGAGTCTTTTTGGATAAAGCTAGGGGGTTGCTCCATGTAGATTTCTTCATGCAAATCTCCATGTAAGAAGGTGGATTTAACATCCATTTGATGGACTACCCATTTAAAGGAGGCAGCAAGGGAAAGAACAAGGCGAATAGAATTCATTTTGGCAACAGGGGAGAAGCTTTCAGTATAGTCAATGCCTTCAACTTGTGAAAAACCTTTAGCGACAAGACGAGCTTTATGTCTATCCACTTTTCCATCTGGTCCAAACTTTGTTTTGTAAACCCATTTGCATTGAACAAGTTTTCTTCCTTTTGGAAGAGGAAGAAGATCCCAAGTATTGTTTGCCAATAAGGAACGATACTCTTCATTCATAGCTTCATCCCAATCTGGATGACCGGAGGCTTCTTCAAAGGTTTCTGGATCAAGTTTTTCTGGAACTTGAGCTAATAAGGAAGAGGCTCTTTCGAACTGAGAACGTGTCCGTCGTCGATCGGCAGGGTCACCTGCAAGAGAACCTGCTGCATCCCGAGTAGAGCGGACCCATCTTGGAAGCGGTGGAGTATAAGGAACAATTCACGAGCTGGAGGAGGATTGTCATCCTCGCTGTCATCATCTGAACTAGAAGGAATGCTATTAAAAATAGAAGAGAGAGAGAGGTGGCACATATGCCGAATCAGGCTTGCAGGCCAAGGGTGGCACACCCACCAAACTAGGCTCGCAGGCCGATATATTTTCATCAAACTTTACATCTCTTCTAATGATTATATTTTTGGATTTTGGTGGAAGAAGTCTATATCCTTTGACATCTTCAGAATATCCAACAAAAATACATTTTTCACCCTTAGGTTCTAATGCTTTATGTTTCGCATTTGGAATATGGGCCCAAGCATCACTTCCAAAAACACGAAAGTGACTTACATCTGGTTTGATTGAGCTCCAAGCTTCTTCTGGAGTAATTTTCTTTAAAACCTTAGTAGGAGTGCGATTTACTATGTAATTTGCACAGTTAATGGCTTCTGCCCAAAAATTGAGACCAAATCCTTTAGATTGAAGCATACAATTAGCCATTTCTTTTAAGGTGCGATTCTTCCTTTCAGCTACACCATTTTGTTGTGGAGTATATGGAATGATATGTTGCAATTGAATGCCATGCTCAGTGCAAAAGTTGATAAATTTGTTGTTAACATATTCTCCGCCTTTGTCTGATCTTAACTTAAGAATTTGATGTCCAGATTGTTTCTCAACAAAGGCCTTAAAGGCCAAGAACATGCTAAGAACTTCACTCTTGAGTTTTAAGAAATATACCCAAGTGCGTCTGGAAAAATCATTGATGAAAGTTAAGAAGTACTTGCAACCAGAGAAAGAAACAACAAGAAGTGGACCACATAAATCATTGTGCACAAGCTGCAAAGGGGCTGAAGCGTGCCAAGAGGCACGTTTGTCAAAACTATCCCGATGATGTTTTCCGAGTACACATCCGGAGAAAACTCCATCTCGACAAGATACCATAGGAAGGCCCATCACCATATTTTCCTTACATAGAGTTTGAAGAGAGCGATAGTTTAAGTGACCAAATCGCTCATGCCAAAGTTTGCTCACATCATCATTATGAGCAACAAAAACAGAGGGAAGAGATGATGACCCAAAGTTGTCAAATTTATACAACCTTGTGGAATTATCAGGAATGCCAGTAGCTAAAATATGTTTAGGATCTTTGAGGTCCTTGATTACAACATCATGAGTTGAGAATTTTACTATTTTCCCTTCACCTGAATGAGTTATCTGATAAACAGATAGAAGGTTGCATGACAAGGTAGGAACACATAGTACATCATTAAACTGACCATTATCTAGATGAATGGTTCCAGATCCTACAACACTAAGAGATCTATCATCACCAACATAAATATGCTTGGTGTTACAATCATTAAAAGAAGAAAACATGGATTTATTTTTAGCCATGTGGTAAGAAGCTCCAGAATCAATGAGCCACTCATGAGAAGGAGAAGAAGAAAATACATTTAATGCATAACTAGATCTTGATGCTTGACAACCACAAGCAGAAAGTGCCATGCCTAAAGATGAAGGTGAAGAGTGCTCCAAATTGATGTTGTGCTTCTTCATTGCTTCTTCTAAGGCTTGCATCTTCTTAAAACATTTGGACTCTATATGGCCATCCCAATCGCTAAAGTTGCAATGTCTATCTGTCTTCTTCCCTTTGTTTTGATTTGCCTTATTATTTTGGTGATTTGATATTTAAAATTGCGGTTGAAATTGCTTAAGGCCCTTGTTTGGTTTAGGACCATATTTTTTAGGATATTGCTTCTTGGGATTCTTTTGATATGGTTGTTGTTGGGCTGCTAAGGCTTTCTTAGAAGCGTTTCTAGCAGTGATAAGACCAAGGTGTAAAAGTTTTTCTTTTTCTCTTATCAAAGAATCACAAAAGGCATCAAAAGAGGGATTCTTGTAGGTGGTTCCTGAAGAAATGATGGCTTCTCTGGTGGAATGGAAGATGGAAACAAATACAGAGTATGTAGGACCAAGCTTAGCAAGAATGCAATATATGAGGCTACCATCGTCCTTTTTGATCTTGCAACCTTCTAAAAGAATTCTGAGGGTCTTAAATTTGGACAAAAAATCTTCAATGGAGGAGAAATTATTGGGGTCGAAAGTAAGCAATTCATTTTCAAGTTGGTGGGCCCGGAATTGATTTTGAACGCCAAAAAACAGTTTTTAGCTTTTCCAGGGCCTCATCAAGGGTGTCAATGTCAAAGATATGAAATCGAAGATCTAGAGCAATGGACATTCTTATCAACCCTCATGCTTGATCTTGTTTATTTTCCCATTTAGCAGATTTATCATCATCGGAAGGTTTAGTTTCTTGTTCTGTGGCTATTCTATAAAGCCCTTTACTTCTAAGTATATCTACCATGTGAGGTAGCCATTGGAAATAATTGGTGCTGTTAAGAGTAACTGGGCATGCACTTTCCATTTTAAAAAAAAGAAGCTGAGAAAAGTTGAAACTAATTGCTCCAATGGAAATATTTCGAAAAATTAGGCCATTTCAAAAAAAACGGCACGAAAAATGGCTTTTGGATGAAGAAGCTATGCCTTTTGAAAAATCTGAGTTGTAGATGCCGAATAGTTACGGGAACGGGATGAAGTGCGGCTTTTTAAAAAAAAATTCTGCCCCTTTGAACAAAAACTTTTTACAAAAGAAGCTTGAGAAGGAGACTTGAACCCAAGACCTCTATTCTCATAAACTAACCCCTCACCAAGTGAGATAGTAAAATGATCACATTATTGTATGAAAGGAGGAAGGGGTTTTTTTTTAAATTCTTCGGTGTGCGTGCCTTTTTCCTGCACAAAAAAACACAAAAACCAAGCAAAAAAAATGGAATGCAAAGCCTTACGGCAGAATGTTATATTTTCAGTTAGCCTTACTGACAACTATCACTTTTTCACTATTTCTGATTTCCTGAGATCGCACAAAGACGCAGGGAAAGAGCATACGTAGCAAAAAAAATCCTTTTTTCCTGTTTCTGATTTGCCGAGATCGCACGAAGCGCACAACAAAGAGCATACACAGAGAAGAGCGTATAGATCTGGCAAATAAATAAAACCTTAATACCGAAAAAAAAAGTTGAAAAAAACCGAAATAAGCATAACTATTAACAAATATAACTGCAAAATAGATGCTTTATACCTCTAGATCTAAACTGACATAACTTGGGCAGCCGGAAACTTTTTCGCATGAAACGAAAGGCGTTCATCACTATAACAGACGCTACGGACACAACCGAGCAGTTCTCCAAGCCCAAAAATGTTCAAAAATAGCAGATCTACAAAACGGCATTCGCATGCAGTCAAACCGGCTTCGGATTTTGATCAACAATAGACGCGGCTCTCAAAATAGCTCTGATACCATGTAGGAATTTACAGGGTAAGTTCTGTAGGTCAAGAACCAAATATCACCGCTCACAAACATATCACAAATCAGTACACTAGTATAATCACGTGGTTAAAACCCTCAAAGAGGGAAACAGTCCACGCCCTCAGCCAACGTGGCCACTTCAGGGAATTTATTAATACAAAAAGAAAAGTTACATATGTTTCTCTCATAAACGGTTACCGGACAAATGACCCTCCATGCTCTTTAAATAGAGATCATGGACCAATCGGGTGTTAAGCTACGGATCAAGTGCCGTTAATACCGAGGTGAGAGATAACCGTCGGATCACTACAAATTGTGCCTGTCGGATTATAAGTTACAAATGTACGTGGTAAAGAAACACACTTTACCTAACTCTACACTAGACTAAGTTATTCTTAACTATTTCCTATGTGTCGAAATATCCTAACGAAAACCAGTGCCTTGTGGAGTTAAAATATCCCATTATGAAATTAAAATCAAGTAATTGATATGTAACTGCTGCTATGGAAAATCAATCCACCACGATAATATTCAATAAAACACCCTCACAATTATGCATTAACAATGTTTGATAAAGACATGCAATTTATCATCACTTGAAATATTCTCAAAGTTGACTAAAGAAATTAATCACCAATTTCAAGCAATTTAAAACCGCAATTAAAGATAGTTCAACGATCATCAATCACAGCTAAGCATAAAAATACTTCGAACCAACAATTTACATTTCGAAACAATTTAAATTCGAAACAAAAATATTATCATGAGAGTACCATCGAATTTAAATGTCATACATTTCCAATATTTTCGAATTTAAATGATATTCTAAGTAATTCCAATTCAGAAATCTATATCCAAACTTTAGATAAAAAGAAATTTAAAGTTCACTTTTGACTATGCAAAATTTAGATCCAAAACCACTTTATTAAAGTTTTTTGACCCTTTTCTAATATATATATTCCTTTTTAAATCTAAAGTTAATAAAACTAAAAGAAAAAATATATATACAACTAAAGCTAAAGTTCTACAAAAATGAAAAAGTTAAAAATTTTGAAAATTTTTATTATTTTTTATATTTTGAAAATTTCAAAATCTAAAAACTAAAAAAAATCAAATCCTAGAATTAAATCAAACTTTAACGCTAGCTAACTAGACAATTTCAGAATAATGAAAAATCTAAAACTTTAAAACTAAAACTATAGCTAAAGTCTAATGTTAATGTTTTTATTTATTTATTTTATTTTAGACGTCAAACAAGAAAAATAATCAAAAATGAAATTCTCAAATGTAATGTCAAACTGAAAAAATAAAAAAAATCAAAATCGAAATGGAAAAAAAAAGCGTTTATACTATGGGTTGTGTAATGCGTTAGGTTTATGCAGGTTTTTATGTTGATTGATGGAGAGCAAATGGAGAAAACAACATTAAGGATAGAGGTTGCAGAATGCAACGGGGAAGGGCAAATCGACGATGTGAGGATATGCGTGAAGGGGATGGAGGTAAGCAGCGAAAGGAGAAGGCAACTGAAATGCGTGAAAGGAGAATGCTTTGGCTGGAAGAAGATGCAGGGATTCGATGGACTGCGTGGAGGAAAGGGATCGTCGTAGAGCAAGGGTGGATGGTGGCAACGTATAGAGAGCTGACAAGTGATGAAGATGCGTATGGGTAAGGGAGAGGATGAAATGCGAATGGGATTGGTAGGGTAAGGGATGCGACGTAAGGAAAAAAAAGGAACCCGCAGACAAAAGAAAATGCAGTGGATAGGTAGCATACGGACAACATACAAGGAACCAACAGCAGACAGGCAGCAAAAAATTTGCAGGCACACGAATTTCGAATAATTTTCTTCAACCAACAATAAAATTTTACCTGTATAAATATTTGTTTAGATGCACCTGAGATTTACACTTTTGAGGCAAAATAACACCCAGATCTGTAGGCAGAAATGATCCTGAGGCCAGATCTTACCCTCCAGGGCCTAGATCTAGCTCAGATCTAAAAAATTTCTGAGAATCTCCCTGTAAAACCTGCACAAAACAAGAAAAACAAGGAATCGAAACCCAAAAATATGCACAGAAAATAAACCCCTAAACCCTGGTGAATATTTGCAGAATTTACAATGCTATTTTACAAATAAAAAGCCCTCATGGCCAGATTTAAAACCATTTTGCACAATTAATAAAAAGTGAAATTAAGAGAGACACAAGCCCAATAAGACCCTGCAAAAACAAAATTTCGTAAGATAACTTTGGGAATTAGGAAACAATGAGCTTTTTTAGATTTTCTGATATTTGAGAGTCGGCTTATCTAACTGAAGATTTCCCCAAACGCTCAAATCTTGAAAAATGATCTCTGCACACTTAGATCTGAATTTTAGATTGATAGAGATTTAAAAAATAAACATGAGACCTTTCAGAAAAATAGATAACTGATATTTCCGTCAAATCAAAATGCAATTTTAGAAACCCAGAAAACTGCACAAGATACCTGTATGCAAATCAATCCATAAAGACCATCAACCATCAAAATGCCAATAAAAGTAGCAGAGTTTAGAGACAATATCACCACATAGATCTAGAAAAGGAACACCAAAGTCTGTAACCCCAAAGTCTCTATGCTTTATTCATCAAAAAATTACTGGATTTTCCAAGAACAAGTGCACGATTCAAAGATCGGATGCAAATGACATACAAAGATCTCTATTTTATAAGATAAAATCTCCAACGGCTAGTTCGATTGATCCTTGTCAAAATAATCTCGACTGTCAAAAATATTTAATTATCTTTTAATCTAGACCGTCGAAATTATAATTTTGAGGAAATTTGAATTTATCATTTAATTCCATTTTAATTAATTTAAAATTTTGACTTTGACTTAACCACCAAAGCCCAAGGGTCCAAAATTTCTTGAAATTCTCAATATTCCCTTGGCCGGGACCTTTTAAAATTTATTTTTTAAGGACCCACGAATTTTGCCTTGGAAGAATTTTAACTCACCTAGGACTTAAAATTAATTAAATTTCTGGCTTAGGATTTTTTAATTAATTTGGCCAAAATTTAATTAATTGACTGAGAGGGGATTCAATTATTTTTCCAACCCTCTTTACATAAGATAAATACATTTAGACACATAAAGGGGGAATACCCATTCGTATAGACCCTCAAATAGCTACCCAATTCTGCGACTCAAAACATGATCTAGTAGACCAAGTAGCTTGTAATAAAATAATCTAGCCAATTAGCTAGGATTATTCCCAAACTACTTTTACAAAGACTCGATAGAAAACACTAGGACTCACTTAGCATCTTGATAAAAAAATCCACCCTAGCTTTGGGGTGAGGTTGGAGGGGAAAACTCTGCCAATCATTTGTGTCGAGAAACACAAGTGAATCAGTGAGACAAAAAAACCTCCTAGGATACAAATCATCACCAAAATACTAGGCTTACCTAGGTTGTTACATACATGGTGGTCTTACTTAGATCATTTACATCATAAACATGCAGAATGGGTTTACATCATTTATAAAATTGTCGACTGTCGATGAAATCTGAATGGCGTGAACACCTCGAACATGATGAGTCCCTTTTGCAAAAAATGGGGGTGTACTGCTATGGGGTTGTTGACACAGAGTGGTCAATAGGAACACTTCCTTTTCTTCCTTCTAAAATTCCTTTAGATTCACTCAAATCTTTCCATAGTTTTAGATTAACCATTCTTAGATCTCAAAGAACAAAAACCCCCCTATAAACAACATAAAATACAAAACAACGAAGTAAGGAATAGGTTGCTTAAGCACCTATAGTGCCCGACACTTCATCAGTTTACAATCCTCGGATTGATAATTAATGCAAACAATTTAGGACACTAAATTGACTAAACAGACCTCCTGGAAATTTTCCCGACCTCTGGAAGATGAATTGACCTTCCTTTTGGATGAATCGAACTACCTATGTTGAGGCACTGCGTAGTTCTAACGCTGCCTCCTGAGGAATATTTTTGGCCTTCTGTTTTGACTCTGCCAGAACTGAAGACTCCTCCAAAAATCTGCTACTCTGCCCCTCTGCCACCTGTAACTCGACCCCTGACTCGATTTCTCTTGCTTAATCACTTGCACTGGAAAATCGAATTGTCTAGATCACTGAGTATCTGCACTGGTGTATTCTCCATCTAGTCATCGACTTCTTATAATCCTCTGTTGGAGCCTCAGCTAACAAGCTTAGAACTTTATCAAGGGCCCAGATTAATTCTCTATCAATCCGTGTGAGTTTCTAGAGAATTATGCCCTTGACTTAATTAATTCTGATTAATTAACGAGTTTTCCTATGTTTAAACTTAGGAAACATAGGTTACTAATATAATTAAGTCATTTCTAGGTGGAATTTCCATAAATGATTTATGGGTTATGGAGATCTCATGTATTCAAGCTTCTCCACCAAGTTTCGTGGCTAGAACACATCTGATGCTACAAAAAATAACAATCTCAGCTATTGATTAAGTTTTAATTTTGGCTGTTGGAGTCCTAGAGTTAGATTATAAGAAGAAGTTGTTGGGTAGATGGAGGAACACTATTGAGATCGATTTCCTTGAGTAGTTCAATTTTCCAGAGAGCAACAACATTCTGCCAGAAGAGTTCGAGCCAAAGAGGGGATGTTGAGACAGAGAGGGGCAGAGACAGTGAGTCTGAAGGAAGTTTTCCAGTTCTAGAGAGTCAGAAATAGAAGGCCAAAATTTTTCTCCAGGAGGCTACGCAGAGGCAGTGCAGAGCCTCAAGTGAGCAATTCGATTTGGCTAAAGGGGAGGAAATTTTCAGTTCTAGAAGTCGGGAATATTTTCCAGAGGTCCGGAGAAGCATTTTCTCAGTCAGCGACAGGCATGATGACTAGATTGGCAACTATTTTAGGTAGTGTGTTTGGCAGGCAACTAGGAGTGATGCAGAGCTTGTGCAGACCAGTTCGGACGACCAGATTTTCATAGGTCAGACAGTGACGAGATTACCCGGAGTGAGGGTAAATTCCCTTAGATATTTTTGTGAGTATTTCTCTTGGATAGATTTGCCAATTTGGTGATAGCTATTATACTCATAATTTCTTCACTGCTACTTAATAATAAAAATCCTCAGCTGTTGCACCGGTTTTCCCACATTGGTTTTTTTCAGGGACTTTTGTGCAAAAATAACGGTGTTAAATTTTTGTGTGTGTGCTAGTATTTTCTCAGTTTCCAGTTTATATTCCACAATATTTTTATTTGTGAAGATTGAAGTGTGATTAATTCGTTATTGTCGTAGTAATAAACGACATAATTAATTACAATTAGAAGAATTAATTCCAGTTGTTGCAATAAAAAATTTCAGTAGTGAAATTTTCACAAAGAGCAAGAGAAGTGCTGGAGCAAGTGTTTATGACAAGATTTGATCAAGAGAAGGAGGAGATCTTCAAGCAAAGAGCAAGACCACTTCAACTGCAAGTTGATCAAACATTGGTGGATTTATTCATTCTCATTCTCTCTCTCTCTCTTTGTACTTTTCAAAACAATTGAAGAAATCTAATAGAAGAAGAATCATTTGGGTTTTCCCCTTTGAGGGGTTTTGCTTTGGTCATTGGACCTAAATCTCAGTGTCTCATATTTGCACTTGGTTGTCTTCATATGATCCTTAAGTTTATGTTCTATCCAATGTTGTGATAATCACGATCGAGATTAAATCGGCAAGGGTCCGGAAAAAGAAAAAAAAATCGTAAAAATCAAGATAAAATCGGTAAAAATCAGCAAAAAATCGGCAAAATTTAAAATATACAGAATATTTTTTAAAATTAAATTTAAAAAAATTAAAAAATTAAAAAAAATACAAAAAATCAAGTTTTTTTGGGAAAAAATCGTGATTTTTCCAAAAAATAGCCAATTTAATCGTTTCAGAGAAAAAATCACGATTTTCGCAACACTCGTTCTATCTACAATTGTTGATCTAAAAGGTTTTGGAGAAGAAATCTGCATTCAAAGTAATTGTAACAACATAGAACATTTAGTTTTCTGTGAAGTACTTTCAGTTTTCTGCATAGAACTTTGAGAGTTTAACAATCCAGTGACCTATAGCCATTCTTATTGAATATCATATAGGTGATCGTTTAGGGAAGTCTCCCTTCTGGTTGAATACCACTAAACAATTGGAGAAAAACTGCTAAGGTGACAGTGGCAGCCAATCTCTTTTTCCCCTGAGGTCTGGATTTGTCTAGTGAGGCTCTGCACTAGGTCTGCTAGATTTTGTAGCAATGGTATCAACAGTCATGATACATAAAAAAAAAATTCTGAGGGAACTTGCATTAAAAACAGAGTGTCTTAATTGGTATTTTTTGTCTTATGGCTAAGATAATTTGAGGAATAGCATTACCATACATCTGCACTGGTATAAGACTGTTAGACAAAGGTATTAGGACCATATTTTTTTAAAGAAAAAGAAAAAGAAGGGATTGTATCGCTTGCATTTGAATATTCTCTGATGTTTGTAACAACCGTTAACCTTAATGCTGTTTGAGGGTTAATTTCAAGACTATAATTGCAAGCCTAATATGCTGTCAAATACCCTGAGAGATCCATATATGGTGGGTGCTAGGAAGAGACTTGTTCTATGCATGAAATAGTAATTTGTGTAATATTTGAAGTTACAAAGAAGAAATTCCATTTACAGCAACATTTGTCTGAGTTTTCCATGTAGTATATTGTGTAATGAGTACCCCCAGTAATTTTCCATAAAACTCGGATTGGTAGAGGATTGCACCAGCCTGTGTGTAATTGTTTGGATTTTGGTGTAAGAGGCGTGTTTGAAGCATCAAATGAGACCTCGGTCACCAGATGTCCAATAACACCTCCTTAATCAGTTTGCAGCCCAATCAATATTTGAGCACCAAATAAACAAGATCGCTACAACCAGAGATATCATCCCATCCCCTCTAGTAGGTACCCCACCTGTCTTGGTGCAAAGGTAGCCTGTAGGGAAGCCCCCCTTTAGGTGACTTTTCTTCACTTGAGAAGCATGGGAAGTGAGAGCTTAGGTGATGGTGGCCCTTTTTCCAGTTTGCCATTGATTTGTCTCCAGTAAAGGCCTTGCACATCTGGTGAGACAAATCAAGTGGTAACAAGCATCGTACAATAAAACTAATTTGATTGCTTTATGTTAACAATCTCAAGTATTGTGTTTGGATCATGGTTGCGGGAGAAAAATATTGGGCCTATACATATGTCATAAAGGATCAACTATTTACAACTTACTAGATGTGGTATGGGTTAAATTAAATTGACTGCATGAAGATTTAACAAATCTTGATTATTTTGTTTGCATCGTGCGTAGGCACAATTCATGGAACATTTTTTATGGTGGTCGTGATGTGTACAAACTATTAATTCCTAGCTTATGGAGATAGTATTTTTTAACATTTAGTCCTTAGTGTGATAAACCTTTGAGGATTTTAATTTGTTGTGAACAGGGAATTTGACTACAATGATCTATGAGGAAGATTGTGAATTTGCAGATCCTGCTGGATCATTTAGAGGACTTAAACGATTTAAACGGAATTGTTCCAATTTTGGTTCCTTATTAGAGAAGTCAAGCATGAAACTCATGGATTGGAAAGATTTTGAGGTAAGCCCTTTTGCATGTTTTTTTAAGCCTTTCTATTATGTTCAATGGGCAGTAATACTCTATTAAAGGCCTTTCTAATTCAATTTGTTATGAGTTTGGCAACTTGTAGCGGCTCTAACCAATAACAACTTTTATCAATTTGAATTTTATTAATATGACAATGGGAAAAGCTTCCATTCATCTTGTTGGGCATTTCCTATCCCCTAGAATCTCTAAGGATAATTATGCAAAGCAATATATCAGATTTTCCTACGAACTATTGTCTTCTTAGGTTGGATTGGTTTACTACATTGGTGTTGGAAGTAATTAGTATTTCAGGATATAATACAGCACACGTAATGGCACACAATTTTTCTCCTTAAGTATGCTACTTGTGATCTTTTTATTTACATCAAAAGTACAACATAGTAAAAAAAGAAAGGGGTGACACAGTGACAAGATAGGTCTCCATCAGATCCATAAAAGTTGGAGAATAATTGTCACTGACTTGATTAGGTTGTGTGTACGTGACACATCTCTTGACATGTTACACAGGATAAATGTAATGTAGGATAGGAGGAATAAGAAACTTTATTGCGATCCGTGTGCTGTATATATTTTACTGTGGGAAAATATCTCTTTTACTTCCATTGATGCAAGCTGTTTCTTTTTCCTCTATGTGGAAATTTTATTCCACATTGGAGAGTTGAAGAGGTAAGCTCTAAAGCCCATTTTTTACTTGTTTATTTTCCATGTGTTGTAAACTTGAATGTTTTCTGGTGATTGTTCTCTTCTTCTACTCCCTTCCATTTCTTCTTCTCCCTCATTCTATTGCAAGCAATGAGTTATTATCAAGTATGATGCATCTGTGGTTTATGCTTCCATTTTCTGTTATGATGTTGCTGATAAAAAACCAAACTAGTAAGGATGAGGAGAAATAAATAGACGGAAATGACGAAGTTGATGGTGATGATGAAAATAAACCCAAAGAGAGTTCAATACCTTTGTGGAAGTATGTGACAGGGCTTGAGGGAGGTGAAGCCACTAAATTTTCATGCCTTTATGTAGCACAACTTACATAGGTTCATATATACCTGCCTTGTTAACTTTTGGGGCCATTTGAAAAATATTTACACCATGTTTGTGGGTACTTCATGAGATTTGGGGTACATGGTGTATGATTAGCTCCCGGATGGTTCATGATGGATTTTCACATTGGAGGTGGCTTACTCAGTGGTTGTTTGTGTTGTTTTATGGTAGCATCGGATGTGCTCTAAGTCTCAAATTTTGCAATGAGGTTTAGACACATGTATTCCAAAATACCCAGAAAGAGTTTTGGGAAATTCTACCCGGATGGGGTTTTATTAAAATAATTAATTATTTTTAATGGGAGTCTAAGTCTAAACTTAGGGAATTAAAATAATTAAAGTATATTAATAGAACTGGGTGTGAATCTTCTAGAAAAAGACGAAGATCAAGTCAAGTTAATATTAGCTCTTGATTATGTTTTAATCCTGGTCGTTGATTTCTCAACGAGAAGGTTATAAGAGAAGGCTTGATGGGCATTTGGAAATCACATCGAGAGAGTCTAGGGATCAATTTCTCAAGTGAGCGGCGCATAGTAGTTGGAGAGATCATAGAGTTGATTCTTGCAGTGAGGGGTAGAGATAGTTCAGTTTGGAGATTTTTCCTGAGTCGAGAATACATCGCAGAGAAGGTAGAGAGAGGAAGTAGAAGAGGCAGCGTAAGGGCTATGTTAGGTAGTGTAGTGCCACACAAAGGCAGCGCTGAAGCCTTGAGGTGATCCGCAATTTTTCTGAGGGTGAGATCAGTATCAGTGCCGGGAGCCGGCGTGTGAGATCGGAGGGCCAAATATTGAAGCATCCAGCCAGTAGAAATATCAGTCGTAGGAAGTGACGCAGTTCCTAGCCAGTGTGACGCAGATCTGTGTAGAGACTGTAATATTCCTAACAATAAATTATAGTAATAATAGGCATCAAAAGACTTTAAACAAAAACAATTAAAAATCACGCCATTAGAACACTAATTGAGCCATGAAATTGAGCTAAGCCATTTTATTAATTTGCTGGAAATGAGTACAATGGAGGTGCTGAAATCATTGTTGCGAACATCTCGATAACATCCCGATTTTATCTCGAAATCACGATTTTTTGCCCTAGCCAATGTTAGCCGATTTTTAAAGATATTTTTATGGTATCTTAATTTCGCTGATGTTTGCTGATTTTTACCGATATTTTCCCGTTTTTTACGATTTTTTAGTTTTCCGGACCCTTGGCGATTTTATCCTGATGCCGATGTTCGCAAAATTGGATGGAATGAAGGCACCTGAGCTTGCTTATGGTAAGCTAGAGAAGTCCTCTGAATCAATGTTGAAATCCCCCACTGATGGTACGCTGTATGGCTGTAACACTAAGCTGCGATTTGCCAGAAATGTTGCTGGTAGCTGCTGCTCTCGAAGAAATGTTGCTACGGCCTGCTACATTGCTTCAAAAATTCTGGGACTTTAACCCTGAACTCCACTCAAGAAACCCACACAAACCCACGAAGGAATTGGCCAAATGTTGACCTCAGAATTTTGGCCCAATTTTCCCTAGCTCCTCTAGCTGCTAGTTAAGTTAGGATCTCTGTTTGACACCTCAAATCTGTCTATAAATTTCTGCCAAATTTATCTTGGCTTCTCCTCAATAAACCCAGAAAAACCCTGAAAGGGTTCGCCCAAAGCTTGACCCCGAAAATTGGCCCTCTTGGGCTTGGCTCACTGTGCTGCTGGGTAAATTGATCCTCCTATAAATCCTGCTGCTGGAAGTCTCCAAAATTCCTCAAAAGTCCCTGTTAGGAAGCTCCAAGCCTCCCCACCAAATCTC